>OY759247.1:17553315-18784734 GCA_963662185.1 Eilema griseolum
TGATGCGGACCGCACGTCGCTGCAACCTGTCGAGAGCATCTAGTAAGTACTTTGCTGAACCATCCCAGAGATGCGAGCAGTACTCCACACAGGAGCGAATTTGTGTCTTGTATAGAAGACACCGCTGCTCCGGCGTGAAAAATCGTCTCACTCTGTTCAGGACTCCGAGTTTTCGTGAGGCTGTTTTGATGTAGTTTTTGTTATTCAGGTTGCAGCGAACATCCATACCTAGGATATTGAGATTGTCCTGCAGTGGCAGTGGCGTGCTCTGAAGAGTGGGGAGGGGAAGGAAAGAAGATACTTTTGCTGTAAACGCGCATGCCTGCGTCTTCTTGGCATTGAACTCAACCAGGTTCTCAGAGCCCCATTGAGAAATGTGATTCAGGATCCCGTCAAGCTCAGTGACAAGAAGCTGCCTTTTCTCTGCGATATCCGACTGCTTGGCCGCAGGATGTCCATGATAACTCCCATGCAAAGTGCTATCGTCTGCATAACAATGAACATTGCCGGTAGACAGCATGTCGTTGATATGCAGAAGAAAGAGAGTGGGTGATAGGACGGACCCCTGGGGCACGCCAGCATTAACCTGCAGAAACTCCGAAGCTCGTCCGTCACAAAGGACGCGAATACGGCGCCCCTGCAGGAAGCTAGCAACCCAGTTGCACAGCCTAGAAGGCAGACCAAAGGCAGGTAGCTTGGAAAGAAGCGATTTGTGCCAGACTCTATCGAAAGCTTTGGCGATGTCAAGACTAATTGCCAGTGACTCACCGTGCTTGTCCATAGCCTCACCCCAAAGATGGGTAACGTATGCTAGAAGATCACCCGTTGACCGTTTCGGTCTGAAGCCATATTGCCGGTCATTAATTAAGGAGTGATCCTCTAGGTGCCGCATGAGCTGTTTGTTAATTATGTGCTCGAACACTTTGCACAGCACTGAGGTGACGGCTATGGGTCGATAGTTGGCTGGCTCCGAGCGATCCCCCTTCTTGGGAATCGGCTGAACATTCGCCTCTTTCCAAGGCAAAGGCACTGTACCCGAACTGTAGGATAGCCGGTACAGGCGCGTAAGCATTGGAGACAACTCCGCTGCACATTTTTTCAAAACTACCGCTGGAATACCATCCGGACCACTGGCTTTCCGGACATCGAGTGATTGCAGCACTGCACGGACATCGCGTTGCCTGATATGGATATCAGGCATCGCGTGGTCACTGTCGGGTAGTGTTGGTGGCTGCGTACCACAATCATCGATTCGGGAGTTGGCCGCAAAGAGATTAGCCAGCAGATTTGCCTTCTCTTGCGGCTCATGGGCCAGGGATCCATCAGGGTTACGCAGCGGAGGCAGCGAAGGCTGACAGAAGTTGGCTTGCACGGCTTTAGCCAGTCGCCAGTAGCTACGGCTTCCCGTGGGATGCATCACTAGCTCTTGACCAAGCCGCGCTATGCGCAGGGCATCCGCTCTGACGTAGGCCCTTCTAGAGACCTTTGTGGCTCTGTTGTACGCCGCCTTGAAGTGGCCCAGATTGGGATGGCGCGTGGCACGCGCCCCTACCCAAGCGCGATACGCAGACTGTTTTTGTTCAACAGCTTCCGCGCACTCGCGCCCGAACCAAGGGCGCACCCCGCGGTCACCGGTGATATCGGTGTATGAGATATAGTATTCCATACCCAGACCGATCTCACCGGCGACAGCAGTAGCACAATCCGATGGGTTCTTACCTTCAAAGCAGCGCTCAACCCACGGGATGGACGCAAAATAGTCACGAAGTCCATCCCAGTCCGCTGACGAGTAGTGCCAGAGACGCCGCTTCCCCTGCACGGGTCGTGGGGGCGCTATAATAGGCACCGTGGAACAGACCAGGCAGTGGTCGGAGTTGCCTAAAGCGGCTCGCACCGATACACTGTACCGGTCCGGATCACTCGTCAGCAGAAGGTCTAGCAGAGAAGGTGCTAGGCCCGACCTTCTTGGTATCCTAGTGACCTCGTGCACCAATTGGGTCAGGCCGTGCGCCAGAGCAAATGCGTGGGCGGCTCTTCCCGCATGGTCTGTTTTGGAGGAGCCCAACCAGATCTCGTGGTGGGCGTTAAAATCCCCCAAAAATACCATTTCGGCATTCGGAAATCGCTCCTGCGCATTATCTGCCGCCTGACTCAGATATTCAAAGAGTCGAGTTGTCTCAGCATCTCCTGTATGGGAACGGTAGAGGCACACATAGATCTGACTCGTAGGGCCATGGTCTACGTGTACCCAAAGGATGGAGAAGGATGGGTCCTCTAGGCAGCGCAAACGGCGACAGCAAACATCCGCCCTAACAAACACGCACACCCCGGCTTTTGCACGAAAACTTTCCTCAAGAACATAGCCAGGGTAGAGCAAGTAGGTCGTGTCGTCAGGGCGGTGTATTTGCGTCTCCGTTAGAAAAAACATGGCAGGTTTCGCCGTCTCTAGGTGTTGGTGGACGGCGTTGAGGTTTGCATGGAGCCCACAGATGTTAGTGGACTCCACCTCAAATAGCAAGCTTTTGGGAGTGTGTCGAGCCGCTGTGTTGCCTATTTCTCTGAATTGCGCTGCCATGAGTTTGGGTGGAAGAAGGCGTGAAAAAAGAGGTGATTGCCGCCGCAGCACCGTGTGAGAAAGCGCGGGATATTGGTTTTATCTATGAATGTGAGGCATGGCGAGAGCCGACGCGCCGAACGGAAGGGCCCCCGTACCCCCCCGAGTATGGTCGCCGGGCTCCCAAATCCGGTCACCAACCGGCACGACGAACCATATCGGGATTATGCGCGGCCTGGTGAGGCAGCCTCCCAAGGTGGTTAACCCCAGTTGAGCCCCTGTACTATACCGCGGGCGGCCAGCGGCACCACCGTTTCTACAGGTCTCCCTGTTCGGCGCATCGCCCCGCGCCATCCCCACTAGACTACGCCAAGACCCACTGGTCCCACTAGTGCTGCGACAACCACCACCTCTGCCCGGCTATGCACTTGCTGACCCCTGAACACAATCCAACCGAGATTGAATTGCTATGGAGGGTTTTTCGCAATAGTGCACGGTGGTACCTACCCGGTCGAAACTTGAGACAAATTTGTGCCACCAAGTTTCTACCACCAGTAAAATAATATATATAAAATATATATAGGTATTCTGTAGGGCGGAGGTACTTCCCCAGTCGGACTGCTCAATTGGGCGGAAATACCGCCGTGTCCTACCTCATCATTCGTATTCCTGAGAAAAAGGACTTGACAGACAGACGGACAACGAACCGATCCTATTAGGGTTCCGTTTTTTTCGTTTTGAGGTAGGGAGCCTTAAAATGGAATAATAAGTGATACAGTTTTAACCTAACTTTTTTTTCAACATTTATTTTATTTAGTTTTTCACATCACTACATAAGTACTTTATGTAAATTAAGATCTAATCTATACTATGTAACTAACTATTTTTGGTATAACTGGAAGAAATCAAACATCATGTGTCCTCATCACAATCTTTTCCAAAAAAAGTAAACGACACAGTAGGTAATTATGATGTGCTATCTGTGTTGAAAGATTAAATTCGCAAACCTTGACTATATTACGAAGTTTTATCAGTTAAAAAAAACGTAAGTAAATTACGAGAAAAAATATTCAAGTAAGTACCTAAACCCCTTCGAAAGGTCGTCCGGGGTGCGAGGGATATGCCTGTCAACCTCACCTTCGGCATCCAAAACGATCCATAGGCGGCGTGCGTTTTAGTCGGTTCGAGTCCGACATAACCTTCTCCACCAGCTCCGGTGGGGAGGTATCCGTGGGCATTTTGCGCACGTAAAAAAAACCCATCGAAAGTGTGGTTTACTTGTGTGATCGAGATTCAATCGATGGGATGTTATGTTATAGGTTCAGTGTGATTTATTTCCTCGATAAAAAATCGACCAAGCAAGCAAACCCAACCACATAAATTAAAAAAAAACGTCTTTAAGATGCTCGCTATCAAGTAACGGCCATGGCCATGAAAGCAATTATTGACTTACTGTAAAGACAAACATAAAAAACCCTTGGCAAATTTGTCAATCGTTTGTATGTTTATTCACTTCTTACTCACTACTTACTTATTTTATTCTTGTAAGTTTATTGAAAATGAAAGACTGCATTCGTTAGGTGATTTTTTAAATGGAACTATTGAACTTTTATCCGATGTGACGATCAATCTGTTCATATACGAAAAAATAATGTTTAGTTCCGACTTCAGACTATTTATTTATTAGCAATTAGCAATATAAGCTTACAGTCTACACCAAAGCGCTTATATGCTGTATATTATATTAGGCATTACACTACATTGCATTATAAATACATTAAAATTAAAAGTACTTCATTCATTCTTACAGTTCGTCAAATAATTAAGTAAACAATCATTCAATAAAAAAAATGTCCAATACATTTCTTGACCGAGGCAACGGTACAGCTACTTACAATGACAATAATCATACGACCTCTATAACAAGGCCTTAAAGTTACGTTAAGGCTAATTGACCCAATCGAAACATTTTATGGATTTTATTTTTAAACTTTTCGAACAGGAAACGGAAGTGACAGAAGGAGTCGCGGTTGGTAAAAGATTTTTTTTTAAGAATACCGTAACCGAAATTCTAATATTCCGCCTAACCCCTCCACCTAAGCAAAATTGCTAGTGTTATGAGTGGGTTCACGT
Organism: Eilema griseolum; assembly: GCA_963662185.1. Lineage (NCBI taxonomy): Eukaryota > Metazoa > Arthropoda > Insecta > Lepidoptera > Erebidae > Eilema > Eilema griseolum. The sequence continues at coordinate 17,558,003 of OY759247.1, forward strand.
CAGCAGTGTAATGGCCAGGATTCGAACCAAAGACCTTTAAATCGTAAGGCCGATTCTTTAACCACTAAGCTGCCGACGCTTCAATGAAATTACTTTATCGAATGATAGTGCTGCATAACAAAGAAATACCTATGAGTATTAAATTTAAAAAAATCTTACCATTCGAAGATTAAAAAGAATAAAAATCTAACAAAGTTACTTTAATTTACTTACAATAATACAGTTACGTGAACACGTACAACGAAAATAAAAGATCCTCACCTCCGATTAAATTCAAAGCAATATTGAATATTCGCACCACATTTTTAAAATTAAATAACCTTTTTCTCGTCACTGTTCCGACTTTATAAAGTTAAACTGGAAGCTGCGAGTTAGGATCCTGTAGAGATAGACGGAATTAGGCTGTTTTCTATCAAGGCAAATTTGCTAAATCTAAAATGATTTAGTACCTACTATTTTTGAAAACCGATCATGGTCATAATATAAAAATGACCATGATCGGTTGAAAATAAAATATCAACCGACCATGGTCACAATCAATTTAAAAATCATGAAAATTCTGTCAATATCAGAATTTAAAATGATTGAAAAGAATTGGTATTGCCATTCAACGTGGCAATGCCGCCAGCCTTCTGGCCACCCTCCCGGTAGACATCGATGGGGAGGAATTCTTTGACGCCTGAACCTGCAGGATTGTTTAGGTATATTCTGTATTCTTTTTATATTTTAATTTAGATATCATCCATGTACAATATGTAAATATAAATGTATTTTTTCCATTATTGAAAATAAAATGTAATCAAGAGATTGTGGGATTAAATAAAACAATTTAGGTAGGTATGTAAGTATAGTGACAACATTTATTTCCTACCTCATCTGTATCCGTTCATTCGGTTCGGTATGAAACTTTGTCACCGCAAACCTCACCGCTTGCCAATGTAAACGAGACTTTAGTTCACAATTTATGATTGAATCGGTCCATCGAAGTAATGAGTTTTAAAGCTCTTTGAAGTGGTAGCTACTAACAATAATCTGCGAATCGAATAACTGATTGAATCATCCCCATCAATGTATGTGCGAATGTGACAAGGGGTTAGTGCTCTCCCACATTCCCTTAATCGCCTTTTATGACACGCACGGGACCACATAGGGAGATGCTATTCTATTCCATCGGCATCCTAGCGTATGTGGCTGTACATGCGCTTCAAAGATAGGCTATGTCAGTCACCGGAGAGCACACCAACGAAGCTCTCATTAATCAGAAGCCAGTCGCTGTGGTCGAACTCGGACGGGAGAGAGCAACAGAAGCTGCATATACCTACAGTATTACGTGCTTACTCTTTACTTACTATTTTCATTGATAAGAATTTTCCTTCCGAGACGGCCCTTTTCGGGTGTTCGGGCCACGGAGTCCCCATCGTATCCTCGGGAATACGGAGGCGCGCATCGCACACTGCCGCCGCGGCCTGCTTCTGCTAGAGTGACAAGCGGCTCCACCCGTCACCCCCAAGCCCGCGATCATGGGGGACAGAGGTCATTTTGTGACCTCCGACGCCTGAGCCACCTCCGCTCGCGAGCAGTGCGGTTTGCGAGTGTCATTCGCTCCCTCTCCGCCGTCACCTTCATGAGCATTACTTGCTCGCAAAAGGAGGCGCCGGCCGCCAACGCATCCGCTCAGCGAACCATGCATCGCCGCGAACAAGGTGGCGAGCATGAGTACTCTCACTCCTAAGGCTGCAACCAGCTCCCGTCTCAGTGTCTCCCACGCCGTGCACTCGGTGAGCGTGTGCAGCCCCGAGTCCTCGCTCGAATCGCAGTGGCGGCACTCGGACGTTGGCTCTTTCCCGATGTTTCTTTCTGGATGTTTGCATGTTAGTTAGTCCTCCACGATTTAATTGCTGAACGGATTTGGTTTGGATGCTGTAGATTTAACCCCTGTGCTTCAAAAACTGGATACTAAATTCGTCTGCTAAAATATGTAGCGACCATTTCAAACCTGACGATTTCTCTTCTTCAACTCTTTTTTTTAAATCACCACTGTTATGTGAGCACATTTTTATTGAAAAAATCACAAACAAAATTATATACTTTCAATGCAAATAACACCGACAAGATTGACAAGCACCTCAGACGTATGAAACAGGATTATAGACTCTAAGACAAGCACCAGGGAAGGTGCTGAAATTAGTTTTACCTGTACCTCCTCATTGTCCTATCGATTTGAAGCTCGATTTTTTGATAAATTGAAAGAAAAGTATCTTCTTCTTTGTCAGAAAAAGTAATCACCTCCATATGTCATATCGTAATATTGGGAACGAAAGGTATAACCTATCGACCCCGCGGCAGTAAATCAGTCCACGTGATGGGTTAAACACGTGATCAATGTGAGCAAACTTTTGAAACCTTTCTCAGTATCGATTTCAATACTATTTTTACCCGACTACCGCAAAGTCAAAGGAGGGTTATATGGTTATTTTTAAACTATCGCGGTGTGAATTATGTAACGTTTCGGGACTTTTCGGTAAGTTCCATGATTTAAGCGAAAAGTCCCGAACCATTGTATCATTATGAGGGTTATATTATTTACATTGTACTTAACATTATTTCAGTCGAACAATATGTTTGCTTCCAATGAATGTATCAGCCTTTTTCAGTCTAATGCCGGTAAATAGAGTCCCACGAAGACCAACTAAACAAGCTCAACTGAAAACTGACACACCTGCTGACTGGTGTACGAAGCTTTGACGTAGGCTTTCCTCGTAAGAGGGGGCTCAGGAGGCAGTCAGCCCTGTAAAAGTTAAGCCAAACCGTATCATGCGAAGGTTCTCCAGGACCAGGCTCCAAAATGCAAGCTTTGGATGCAATCAAAATTGGCGCTGTACTAAAAATGCCTTCAATTTAGTTGAAATTACTTGGTATCGGAGAAAATGTAGTGTATGTAGTTGTAGGTTGCAGGTGAAAAAAATTCATTTCATTTCATTTATTCATAATTTGCGAAATATGGGTATATAATACATTGATGTTCATAGTTCTTGTGATAGTATCACCATACTCAACCAGACGGCATGCAAATGTCCACATTCATTAGTAGGTCAAAATAATAATTTCAGGCATTAAAATTTAACATTATACAGTATGTCATAATAATTATGTAAATAATAGCATAATAATAACTTCAATAATAAATAATATCCACAAATAAATAAGAGCATGTCAACAACGATTAATTGTCAAATTTTCATTCAAATTACCTATACGTTAATAACAATTTTTTAAATTAATTTCTAAAATGATTATAATGATAGTTACAATTTATCTGATAAAAATTCATTTACAGAGTAATAACCTTTTTGTATCAGAAGTTGTTTTATCCTATTTTTAAAGGTCTCAATGTCATCAATTTCTAGAATATATCTAGGCAGGTGATTAAATATTCGTGGGGCCATGCAGAATACACTACTATTAAATAATGCTGTTCTATTTGTTGGGATACATATCTTTAAGTGATGCCTTCTACTATTAAGGTTACAGTATCTATCAATGTTATTTTTTACAAATAGGACAATTTCAAGTATATATAAGCAAGGGAATGTCAAAATTTTAAGTTCGATGAAGAATGGTTTACAACTGTCCGTCTTTTTAAGATTACATATTGCCCTGACGCATCTCTTTTGTGCCTTAAATACAGCCTCCTTCTCTGTAGAGTTGCCCCAGAATATGATACCGTATTTTAACAGGGGTGCAATATGTCCATGATATGCAGTTAATACTGTAGATCTATTTGTTGTTTTCTTTAGCATATATAGCGCATATGAATATTTATTAATTTGTGAGCATAATTTTTCTAAGTGAGATTTCCAGTTCAAGTGACAGTCAATATTTATACCTAAAAATCTTGTAATCTCTACCTGTCCTGTACAATGCCCTGAGTATTGTATATCAATATCGGTCAATTTATTAAGTTTTTGTCTAAATGTCATTAAATTAGTTTTGTCAAGATTAATTTTCAAGTTATTTACTGTGAGCCAATTAATCACATTGCACAAAGTATTGTTAACTTCATTCTCTATATGAGATTTATCTTTACCTGTGAAGATGATTGTGCTATCGTCAGCAAATAAAATTGTTTGATAATGTGTTACTTGTGGTAGATCATTTATGTAAATATTAAATAAAAGCGGGCCCAGTACACTACCCTGTGGCACTCCACAATAAACTTCTCTGTAATCAGAAGAGTAATTTACTAGTTTTTTCGTTGATGGGCAAATTCTAGTTATCACTGTTGACTGTTTCCTATTGCTGAGGTACGATTTTATAAGATCTAATACATTTCCCCTGATTCCATAACTGTATAATTTATTTAATAGTATTTTGTGGTTACAATAATCAAATGCTTTACTAAGGTCCATGAATAAAGCACAAACCATCTCTTTATTGTCTAAGCTAGTCACAACAGTTTCCAGAAATGTATGAATAGCCATATTAATAGACTTATTCTTTCTGAAGCCAAATTGGTTATCTGTTAATATAACCATATATTATTTATATTTATATTAATTTTCAAGATAATTATAAATACCATTGTAAATGACTCTTTCAAATATTTTCGAAAATACCGGTAACAGTGCTATAGGTCTATAACAACGCATGTCATGTTTATCATTCTTCTTAAAGAGAGGCTTTACTATGGTAACCTTTAGTTTTTCAGGGAAAGTACAGTAAGCTTCAGAGAAAAGGAACCCCCCTTGATAATGACATGAATGTATTGAAGTTTTTTGAAATGTAGTATAAATGGCATCTTGGTCTAGTGGTTATGACTGATGCCTTGTGGATACGGCAAGCGGGTGTTCAAATCCTCAGACACAAAGTTCTTTTCTTATTCTTACAGTTATTTTTTTATTCTTAAGCACTTTTTGTTAATTATTACTTAAGGAATAAAATTTTATAGTAGGTATAAGGTATGAGGTTTGTAAGAAAAGATAGGTTTGTTGCATAAACAATATTAATTTATTTCTCTAATTACATTTCTAGGACTACATTGAGTCCATTTCCAGTTGAGTATACAGTTTTTCTATGTGAGTTAAATTGGGGTTACTTATTTTTAGATTTTACCTAACCTAAACTTATTGACAAAACACAATACCCTATGTGAAGTGTAAAATGTTTAATATTAGATAACTCTAGAAACATAACTACAATATTTATTTACTTATTTATTTAAAGTTGCAAACATTAATTTTTTACACTCTGTATAATCTTCGAATATAAAAGAATGATGAATATAATGAAATGTTATTAGCGCCTGTGTATCACAAAGAAAGAACCAACATGCTAAACTATAACAGTATAGCAATTTACATCTTCCTCTTTGATCACATTTTCTGATAAGTAACCCTTTTAACACAACATTAGAAAAATATGTGAGGTCAGATGGTGCATCGTTAACAAATTAGAAGATTACTAAACTTGTAAACAAGAGTAATTTGATTAGGTATTAATAATATGATATTATTATTATGAATGTTAGGACAATAAAGTGTCCTATATATACACAGCGTCAACTAGTCCAAAATAAGCACCTAAATGTGATATGGATAATAGACAACTGATATAATACTTATTTTAGATAAACTACACCAAGACACATAACAAATAATCGTGTTCATCACACAAAGATTTGTTATAGATAAGAATGGATAATCTGCATTAATAACGGAGCGGATGGCCGTCACTTCTTGAAGACGACGAATGAAATTCCATCCCCGAAACCATATTAAAACATACGGCACTATTTCGCATTAGTTCCCAAGTTCTGTTTACCTCTTTATCAAATTTTTTTTTTACTTTATTTCACTTGAGTCCCTGTTTCCGGGCTTTTAGCCGGCTACTCAAACACCGTTATATCTTCTTGTGCATTTAGCCAGTCTTGCACAATTCGGGACCGATGCACTGAAGAGTTATCCTGAACCAGGTAAATTTGTCCTTCTGGATATGCGACCCACACTGAAGGCAGCATTACGTCTTTCAACACTTCAAGATATCGCTCACTGTTCATGCGGCCACCTATTTCCACTAGCTCGCCTGGGCCCATTGAAGACATCCATCCCCAGTAATCTAAAATAATAAACCTTTTCAAATCTGTTGCAATATGTAAATCAATGTCAGTAGCAATAATAATTAAATATATATAATATTATATAATATGTATATAATATGTATATAATATGTATATAATATGTATATAATATGTATATAATATGTATATAATATGTATATAATATACATATATATGTATATTTCGGGGTAGAGAATAATAATTTAGAATAAACAAATTTTATGTTAAAGAATATAATCATTTGCTTACCTAATGTTAACCATCCTATTGTTCTTAAGTCTATTCTTAAGTCTAATCCATTTTTTGGGTTGAACCGTTGGCCACTTCTTCTTCTTCTTCTGACTTGAAGCATTTTTCGTCGGCAAATATAACAATTTCGTTTTCCCAGTAGAAATTTTAATAACGAGTAGCAAAATTTACTCGGTTGGTGCGATGATCGTCAGTAAGTGGTTACTTTCTGGCTGGCTTTTAATTATGGATGTTCGCAGCGTGTAGATGTCGTCGAACAGTGCTCAGCGACAACACACCAAAAGTTTCAGCACTTGAGCGCGTAGTTTTGAAGGGTGCCAGTGATGGAACCTCCATAATATCACGGTGCCGCTCTGAATCATGAGTGTAAGCAACTGGGCGAGGTCCTTGGCGTTCACATTTCATATCACCCGTCGGTTGATACTTTCGAATCCATCTACGCACTGTATTTCTCTGTAATGAAAATGATAATAAATAAAAGAAACTCCAAAATCTAACTTGTAAATGAAAATGTAACATGATTAAGCAATAAATAGGCATATAATATATTTTTATCGTAACTCTTACCGTTATGGCCATATTTATATCGTGCAATTTTCTTTATGCTTTGTTCTTTGCTCCCAAAGAACAACAATTTTAATTTTCAAAAATGTTGTTAATCGAACCATACTTTCAATTTACTCAAAAATGTGGTCAAAAACTTAATAAATTGAATAATATTACGAGGAGGATCAACACCAATGCAAATTATCACGAATTATAAAGTTACCTTCAATCACAGTTTAGTAAATAAGGCAAAGAAGTATTCTAATTGCAACCTTAGCGCGCTGTCACAGATATTATAATACTATAGCCGCAGTTCATACAGCAAATAAGTTTTTGAAGTAAAACATGACGGTAGTGCAACAAGCTGTATCAAGCGTAATCTATTGAAGTAAACGAGAAATCTATACTAATTTCAACCTTATCCTTTAGTCAATTGAGCAGTTATTATTATCATCACATATGGTGAATGTTGAAATTTAAACCTTATGGTCTAGGAAATTACACCGTAATCAACTTTGTTCGATAATAGGAGTAATGTTATTCATATTTTCACCGATGTCATCAAGTGAACCAATAGCCTAGTGGTATAAGGCACGGTCTAAGTGAACGGCTGGCGCTGGAGATGCGGGTTCGTATCCGTAAGCTGCACATAGATTAATGTGGCATCTTTTTGTGAGTAGATTGTATCTTGATTGAATTGAGCCGAAAGACGAAAAATATCAGAAAATTACAAATATGAACATGCAAATAAAAGGCAGACGAAGCTGCTCGCTCGTTTGCAGCTCAGCGACGATCGCATCACGTGACGTCATTCGTGAGTCATGTGACGCGGCGATATTCTTTAAGTATTGAGGGGGTCTGTTTTCTCTGACGCTGTGTGTACCACTTGATATACACAGATTGATTATGTAACTTAATATATAGGACAATTTATCCGAAATTTGTTTTAAAATTATTGTCGTGATGCCATCATAGCCCGTACTGTAAGAATTCTTTAAATGCAAGATTATTTTATTAATATCATGTGGAACCGTTGGATGCATAAATATGGATTTAGACTCGTTAACAATATTACTATTTGGTGTATTTGTTATTGGTTTTGCTTGATCAATATAAAAGTTATTGAATTGAATAGCAATTTGTGTTGGATTTTTGATAACTTGATCATCTATAACAATTTTTTGTATTTGTTCTTTGGGCAGATTTAATTTTTTATCATTAATAACAGCCCATGTCGCTTTTGACTTATTACGGGCACTCCTAATGTAATAGTCATTTTGAGCCTTTTGTGTTAGTCTGACAATACGTTTTAGTCTGGCTGAGAGGGTCAAGAATCGGTTCCTTTTTTCTAGGGTGGGTTTTTTTCTGTATTCCCACAGTAGCTGTCGCTTGCGTTTACAACATTGTTTTATACCCTTTGTTATCCAGCGTGGGCGTGTAATTGCATTTACTTTTCTCAATATTGTTGGAAAACATATGTTGTAAAACGATATGAAACTGTCATAAAAATCATTAAATGCTATATTTGGATCTTGACAGCTAAAAACTTCGGAAAAGCTTAGAGATTCTATGCATTCTTTAAATTTTTTAATATTTCCGACACTGTAGTCGCGTTTTTGAACGTACCAGAATTTAAGTGTGTGTGTGGATTTAACGGGACATGTAAGCAGTGGAGCATTGTGGTCCTACACGGCTAGCTCAAGAACACCATATTCATAACCTCTAATATTTACAATAAAATTATCGATACATGTACCGCTTGACAATCGAGTCGGTTTTTTGATGCATATATTTAAATTATAGCATCGTAGCATCCGCCTAAATTCGGTAGCTTCGCTGCTCCTTACAAGAATATTTATATTAAAGTCACCACAGATAACTATTTTCTTTTTTCTATTGTAACAAAACTTTTCCAGTAATGACTCAAAAGCCACGAAGAATTTGTTTAAATCATCCTTACCTGTCTTCGGTGGTCTGTAAATACAAATAATATGAATTCTATACTCTGTCAATTCAACTCCTGAACATTCAATGATATTCTCAATACAGTAGCTATTAACTTCACTAATGGGAATGTACTCTAATGAATTGTTAACCAATACACAAGAGCCACCATACCGGTCGCGTCGGCTGAAGAAAGAACCAAGGGTAAAATTAGGTATTTTTAAGATGTCTACATCATTTTCTATCATACGATGTTCTGTAACGCATATAACACCAATGGAGGACACATCATTCATTATGGTTTGTATTTTTGCCGTAAATATATCTGATTTGGAAATAAGACCATTTATATTTTGATGAAGTATATTAAGTTTACTGGTCACGAAAAAAATCATTTGGTTCTTCTAGAGTAAACGTTTTATTTAAATCAATTACGTCAGTTTGTGTACTCTTATCTGATACAGTGTATAATATTTGTGCGGAGTTTAGCATTTTACATTTACTGCTATATCGTTCATACTTTAATTTATAATCGATATGAAGAATTTCTTTAAGAAGTAGCTGACATTTATGGAGAGCGAAAAAGTTGCGTCGGGGCACTGAGATATAGTTTTTTTTTTTTTTTTTACGTGCGCAAAATCCCCACGGATACCTCCCCACCGGAGCCGGTGGAGGAGGTTATGTCGGACTCGAACCGACTAAAACGCACGCCGCCTGTGGGTCGTTTCGGTTGCCGAAGGTGAGGTTGACAGGCATATCCCTCGCACCCCGGCCGACCCAGGGCCATCTCTCACGATCTGGCCCTCTTCTCGGGTGTGGGGACCACAGAGTCCCCAACTCGTCCCCGGAAACGGGGAGGCGCGCCACGCGCGCCGCCGCCGCGGCCTGCTTCTGCCAGGGTGACAGGCGGCTTCACCTGTCACCCCCAGGCCGGCGCTCATGGGGGGCGGAGGTCGTTCATCGACCTCCGACGCCCGAGTTGCCTTCGTGCGCGGGCAGCTTGTCTTGCGATCCTTCGTCGCTCCCGCTGCCGCTCCCGCCCCGCCTCCTCCTTCACGAGCATTACTTGCTCGCAGAAGGAGGCGCCGGCCGCCCACGCATCCGCGCAGCGAACCATCGCCGCGAGCAAGGTGGAGAGCGTGAGAACCCTCACTCCCAGGGCCGCCACAAGCTCCCGCCTCGGCGTCTCCCACGCCGGACACTCGGTGAGCGTGTGCGGACCTGAGTCCTCGCTCGCGTCGCAGTGATGGCACTCGGACGTTGGCTCTTTCTGCATCCGACGCAGATACTTTCCGAAGCATCCGTGCTCGGTGATCATCTGCGTCAGACGGTACGAGAGGCTGCCGTGTGGCCTCTCTAGCCACTCCCCCATGATGGGTCTTACCGCCGTTACTACGGCGTGCCCTGCGCTTGGTTGCCCAAGTCGTCTCTCCCATTCCGCCACCATTTCCCTGTGGAGCCGGGATCTCACGGCCCGAATTTCTTCGGGCTCGGGATCGTGACCCCGCTCCCGCGCCGCCCTTCGGAACCGGTATAGCGCCGAAAGGCATCTCGCTTCCAGGATCCATGGTGGGGATCCGGCGAGGAGACTCGCCGCGTTGAAGGATATCGTGCGGTACCCCCTTATGATGCGGCACGCCAACTTCCGCTGCGGACGCTGCAGCAGAAGCATGGGGCACTGAGATATAGTAACCCATGTCAATAAACTTTACATTCGAGAATTGAGAACATATAAACTTTAATTCATAATTGATTTTTCGTTCATTCATGTACCTGTTGTATGGGATTTTAGAAACTATAATGTTAGTATCACATGTATTCATTAGAAAATTACGCAAAGAGTATTGCAAGTTAGTTGGGTTTTTGTCGTTCATTCCTCCAAGTATAATAATAAAGTCTTTCTTTTGCAGTTCACTTATTTCACTTTTTAATGTTGTTCGTAAAATTTCCTGTAGAGGTGCACCCGGTTTTAAAAATGAACTGACTACGTAATCCTCGCCGACCAATCTTTGCAGAATTCGTTGCACGTTGCGTCCCTGGTCATCACCCAAAATTACAATCTTTCTTTTCCTGTCTATTGTTTTATTGTGAGCCTGATCCATTGCTTCCTCAAATTCTAGGAGATGGCTTTGCTCTCGTATACTTTTAGATTCGGTTGTACACACATGTTGCGGGGTTTCTTCGAATGATAATGGTGCTTTTTTTGGCGAAGTTAATCGTATACTACTCTGCAGTTTACGTTTCCGTCCCGAAGAGGGCGTTAAGTTTCTTATATCTGTTTTTGAATGTATTGTTTTATAAGTGTCAATTACCTTTATTGATTTCTCTAAATTATGTTTTAAATTAGCGTTCTCAATATTCAGGTTTTCTATTTCTCAGTGAGCACTCATTAGATTTGTGGTTAATAATTTGATTTTGTCATTTAGTTCATGTATAGTTTGACTGTAATTTTGAAAATATTGGAATAGCCAATTCTCTAAAATTCTGTTGCAAAGATTTCAAAAATTGACATCAATACATAGGTATTGATGTTAACCGTACCACATCGATATGTCTAGCACATGGGTTGCAGTAATCAGCTGACATTTGAAAGTCAATGACCGGTGGGTGTTCCGTAGGTTTCATGTTTCATGAGCCGACACTCGCGGATCATGACTCAAGTGGCCCCAAATTCCGAATTGCGACTTCGTGGTCGTGTTAACATACATACCATACTATAACACACGTTATATTTAAAAAATAAATCAAAAATTTACATACATTATATTTTTCGGGCATAGTTACCGATTTTTATAACACTTAGTTGCGGTTACCGTGGCCTATGGACGTATGCAACACCAGGGGTGTCATACTCGCGCTGCCGACCATGAAGAAACCTTCTGAGGCCCCTCTTGAAGAACCCCATATTGTAGGCGCTTGGGAAAACCGCAGCAGGGAGGTCATTCCACAGCTTGAGTGTGCGTGGGATGAAGTTTCTTTCATACCGCACCGTCTCGGGTCGCAATGTGTGAGGATGAATTCCCTGCCTATGGCGAGAGGTGCGATGATAGAATGTAGCTACGGGCATCATGTCAAACAATTCATCTGAGCACAAACCATTGTATAGGCCGTAGAACACACACAGTGAGGCAAAATCCCTCCTAAGGTTAAGAGGTTCCACACTACCTGTGAGTATGGGATTGTCAACCAGCCTCAATGCCCGTCTTTGCACTGAGTCGAAGGGGTCAAGCTGGTATGCAGGCGCTCCAGCAAAAAGATGACAGTAGTACTCCATGTGAGGCCGGACCTGATGAGTACATAGTTTTAAAATCCCCAGATGACAACTGATGTTACTGTATTTTATGTTTTGTTCATCATTTTATGAAAGGCTTATAACTCACAGCGCTCAAAAAATTTAATTTGTTAAGCTACTTTTGTCGATGTCCCTCGACCACCTGACCTACGTTTTGAACCAAAACATTGAACATTGTATCGTGTTTTTAATTACTGGAATGAGAAGACATACTACTTATTTATCCCGATAGGTGGCGCGTTATCGCTGGTATTGTATTGCAGTCAAATTTCATACAAATTGTTAGTGAATAGAGGAAAAAGTCTTCTGTGGCATAAAGAATGACACTGTGTATTGCATTTCAGTGTAAAAAGAATCGTCTTTTCGCTGCTGAAAGAAAAACACGGATGCTTTAAGGCTCTGCGCATCAAAAACTGAATACCAAATTCGTCTGCATGAATATGTAGCGTCCATTTCAAACCTGATGATTTTTATGTAGTGAAGCATTTATCTTCTTTAACTCTTTTTTTTTATACCACTTAGGTGGCAGACAGGCACACGGCCCACCTGATGGGAAGTTGTTACCGTGGCCTATGGACGTATGCAACACCAGGGGTGTTACACTCGCGCTGACGACCATGAAGAAACCTTCTGATGCCCCAACTCTTCTTTTAAATTCGCCATTGTCATTCCGGAGCACATTCACACAAGCACCTCTGACGTAAAAAAATATATTTTTATATAGACTCTAAGACAAGCACCAGCGTAGGTGACGCCATCTGAGATTAGTTTTGCCTGTGCCTCTCCATTGAGTACATTTTTTTCAGTTAAGCCATCCATTGGTTACTCAGCACGTAATACGAAAATAAACGCGAACAAAGTGAAGTCTCATTACCAGTACAATTCGACCATAGTCACGTGCTCTCGCTGTGATACATTTACCTTTTATGTTTTATCCTACAACGTAGAACCTTATTTGATGATCCTGAAAAGGTCACGGTAAACGAGACTCTCGGTCATAGGGAGTAGACACATATTAGGTTGTCTTATGGATACCAAATAAAGCTGCCAACCGTGCTATAATAAATTTTTAGTATTCTTTATAATCGTCATAGCGATTTTCCAGTTACGTCTAAAGTTTGGGAATATATTGTTCTCTAAAATTCATTTTTTTACGACACGACACGACATTCGTTACCAAATCCTCCACGGATATTACGAAACACAAATTAATAGAAATTGTCTCTCTCAGAAAGTGGATAATAAAAATCATACATTCATGTTTTGTCGGAGCATCCGCTTAGTGGATCCGACAAAACATGATCATTAGCGGATCGGAGCAGCTTTCATCTTAGAGTCTGGGGTCCGCTTTACCAGTCTAACTACGATTCGGCTGAACTTCAATATTATCTGTGGAGCGATTGCCATGTGACCTTCATAACACAGAGGCGATATCAAAGCATTGCAGTTAGAATAGATTTTCGTATGACAACTAGGACTTAACATGCTCTCCGAGGCACCACAAATGTTTGCAATGAGCGTGGATCGAACCGTCGCCTCCTGCGTTTACTAACCTACAGAGGCTGTCACAGGCTGATTGTTTTTATTATCTATTCGAATAATATTTGCTCTAACAGCGTTGATAAGAAAATGCGACTACATACTACAAACAATTTGTAGTTTATTTTACCGTATCACATGACACGCGCCGCTTACGTCACTCGTAGGAAAAGACAACGAGAAAATTATTTTTAATTGGTATATGTCCGCTACTCCGGGAGCTACTGCGGTCTGACTTCCCATTCCAGATCTGTACCAGATAGGTATGTTTAGCGTCGAAGACGACCGAACTTATTCAAAGTACAGCGGGGTAGAACTAAATTGTTGGACAATACTCCACTTACGCGAGCTATTATTACCACCCTTAACATAGTTGCTGAAGAAGTAGATGTGTTCTCGTGTTCGCTGAGTGAATTAAATTATTATTTGTTTCAATTATTATTTAAATTATTGAAATTCCCTTTTGGCAAAGACTATCTCACTTAAAAAACTCTGTTTCGATCCTAAAGAGAATTCCTCGCGGTGCAAGACCAATTGTTGCGAAAAGTTTGTCAAACTGCATAGGTCTTGTACTTCGAGAAAATAGTAAAACGGCTTGGGAGCAACTGCTCACCTTCCCAAACAAAATTTTACATATTAGAACAGACAGGACAGACCGGACAGCCCACCGAACAACAACAAATTCATTGACGTCTCAAATTAGAAATAATTGTAGCGTCATAACGGAAAATATAAACCCAACATACTCTTCGTTTCGGAAAAGCAATATTTTTAACTTGGTTGAATCAAAATTGAGGGATGGTGACATAAGTGGGGCATCGAGATTGCTTTTTAGTAGCGATGTAGTGGCGCCCTGCTCTCCTGAGACCCTTACTGGTCTGCGGAGCAAGCATCCAGCGCCTGCGGGTGGCCTTTCCTTTCCTGAGGCACCTGTCCCCGACCCTGATTGCCTGTGCGTAACGGCCAAGGAAGTGTTGGCAGCCGTTGTCTCCTTTCGAAGTGGCTCTGCCGGAGGTCTTGACGCATTAACCCCACAACATTTAAAAGATCTTTTAGGGCCAAGCACCGGGGAGGCTGGTGAGGCACTTCTGAAGGAGCTAACGGCTCTCATGAATTTGATGCTCTCCGGTAGTGTGGATGATGCCATCACAGACATTTTGTATGGGGCTAATTTGTGTGCCCTACGCAAGGGAGATGGTGGCATTCGTCCTATTGCCGTGGGATGTACGTACCGACGTATGGCAGCCAAACTCTGTTGTAAATATTACAAAACCGAGTTATCTTTGAAGTTCCAGCCCCTCCAAATTGGTTTTGGTTCAAAGGGGGGCTGTGAGGCTGCCATACATGCTTTATCAACCTACCTTGGCTCCAGTAAAGGTGAGGTCATTCTCAAGGTCGATGTGAAGAATGCTTTCAACTCGGTGAACAGAGACACCTTGTTGAACCAAGCTAAATTAGAAACACCCAAAATTTATAATTTTCTTTGGCAATGTTACAGATACCCCTCCAAATTATTATACAAGGACAACCTTTTGAAATCAGCTGTTGGATGTCAACAAGGAGACCCTCTTGGACCGGTAATTTTCAGTTTAGCTATTCAGCCCATTATTCGGCGGTTAAATTCTAAATTTAATGTATGGTACCTAGACGATGGGACTCTAGGGGGAGATGTGGAGACAGTTTTACAAGATTTGGCATTTATTAAAAATGAATTTAGATTAATTGGTTTAGAACTAAATGACAGCAAATGCGAGATTTTTTTAAACGACGTTTCGGACAAAATGTCTACTATCTCTAAATTCAATTCCATAGCTCCCACCATCAAAATTTTAGAAAAAGACTCCTTACATCTCCTCGGGTCCCCAATCCTAGAAGATGCCTATACCCCATTTATAGAGGAAAAAATTCAAAATTTTAGTGACATTTCGGATCGCCTACTCAAAATTAATATACACTCGGCTTTCACTATTCTTCGGTATTGCCTATTCGTTCCAAAATTCACCCATGCCCTACGATCAACGCCATTTTTTAAACATTTAACGATTTTGAAAAAAATGGACGATATTATAGAAATTACCCTCACCAAAATTTTAAATGTGGCCTTGGATGACCGAGCTTTACTACAAGCGACTCTACCGATTCGCTTGGGTGGGCTCGGTATTCGCAAAATTTCAGATGTCAGCTTACCAGCGTTCCTGTCTTCAGTCCACAGTACCGAAGAATTAACTAGGAAAATCCTTGCACCTACACTAGTTAATTCTGAAGTATTGTGTAAGACTGATGCAGTGAACGCTTGGAAAATTGCATGTCCAAACACCGATCTCCCAAAGAACCTCTTCTCACAGCGTCAGTGGGACGGGCCGCTCTGCAGCTTAGTTGGAAAAAAATTACTAAATACATGTTCCAATGCTGCTGAGCGTGCCCGTTTACTGGCGGTTGGAGTGTGGGAATCAGGTCTTTGGCTACAAGCTCTTCCGTCATCTAACGTAGGGACTATGTTAGATGACACTACCTTCCGCATCGCAACTTGTCTCCGTTTAGGTGCGCCGTGTGTTTCTCCGCATCAATGCCGTTGTGGAGAAGCCGTTGACAGACTCGGACACCATGGTCTGTCGTGCTGCAGGAGCGCAGGGCGAATTCCACGGCACGCCAGCCTCAATGACATAATCCGCCGTGCTCTTGTCACCGCCGGTGTACCAGCTGTACTAGAACCAAACGGTTTGGCGCGTGACGATGGCAAGAGACCGGATGGCATGTCGTTAATGCCATGGAAGATGGGTAGGACTCTGGTGTGGGACGCCACATGCGTTGATACCATGGCTCCTACCCATATAACTAGCACGGCTGGCTGTGCTGGAGCTGCTGCTGCTTCTGCAGAGGCTCTCAAGCGGCGCAAATACTCCAATCTCATCGGAGATTATGAATTTGTGCCGTTTGGAGTCGAGACTTTGGGGTCATGGGGTCCGAGCGCTCGCAACCTCTTCCGTGAGATTGCGAAGCGTATGGTCGACGCTTCTCGTGACCAGAAGGCTGGCCTCTTTTTAGGTCAGAGAATAAGCATTGCCATACAACGTGGCAATGCTGCCAGTCTTCTGGGAACGCTGCCACAAGAGGCATGCGATGCGGAGGAATTCTACGACGCATTTTAATTGTTCTTAGCTATAAGTTGTATAATAGTTATTTTATTTTTATTGTATTTAATATTTATAAATTATTTCTGTATAGATTACTTAGAATAAAAATTATTATTTACTATTGAAAATTAAATTGTAATACATAGTATTAAAATTAGAATATAAATAAAATGTCCTATATTATGAAAAAAAAAAAAAAAAAAAAAAATTATTATATTGCTTTATATTGGAATTATTATTTGAATTATTTATTATTAATTAGGAATTAGATATTGTTTTAAATTACAGTCCCGGGTCCTTTAAGCGGGCGTGAAAAAGCATCTGATGAGGCCGCCAAGCTGAGTGCCACCATTTTAACATTGCTTAGTGTCTGTAATGGTGACCCTCTTTCCTGAGACTTTGCCGTTAACTTACCATCAGGCGAGGTGAAGTCAAGTTGGCGAGTCGTTATGGTTGTGTTGCTACTTGGTCACATTGGGTTTGCCTGTAATGACTTATGTATATAAGAAATAAATAAATAAATAAAAAAAAAAAATTGCCCAACACGGAGAAAAAGTTGGTAGATATTTAATTTTATATAAAGGTACGTATACCAATACCAATATACCAATTTAACTGGTAATTATAATTTTGAGCCGTTTGGAGTCGAAACGTTGGGTCCGTGTGGTCCAAGCGCGCGCGCGCTATTCAAAGAAATAGCGAAGCGACTAATCGACGCTTCCCGTGACCATAAGGCTGGCCTTTACCTCGCTCAAAGAATTGGCATCGCCATTCAGCGTGGTAATGCCGCCAGCCTCTTGGGCACGGTACCAGTAGAGATCGACGGGGAGGAATTTTTTGATGCCTGAAATTACAGTCTCCCTCTTTTTCTCTATCCCATTTTTGTATATATTGTATAGTTAGCATAGTTTTTAGTTTTTAATTTGTAAGTAATTGTATATTATAATAGCATATTTTATTTAATGTAATCAATTAAAGTGTATTTGGTACGTATATGTATATGGTGTAAACCACAAACAGGTACGGGGCCATATTAGCTTTACTTCGATTTAACCAGTTGTATCTAGGACAAGCAATAAATACCGTCGAGCGAATATATATACCTATGCATTAGTCTGGGTGTTTCTATGTGTATCTTAGTAAGTTCTCCGCTTTCTAGATCCCATAACACAAGCTAGTTAAACTATGCTTACTTTAGTTTCAGACAGCACTGTGTAGAGTATTAATAAATATTCTTTTTTATTATTGATTAAGATATAAAAAATTTAAACGGTCCAGGAGGGATTCGAACCCGCGGTCTTTCCCTTAACGACGCTCTGACCACTAAGTCACCGAACCTTCACCCGAAACCATCAAAATTCTTCTATACAAATATCCGTCTTACGGCGACGTCCCCTGAAAGGGAAAGATCGCAGGTTTGAATCCCGCCTGGACCGTTTTTTTCTATCTTAATGGATATTGAATAGTTAGTATACTAAATGCATAAAATTTCATGCCTTTTTATTTATGCTAAAATTAGGTAGCAAGATTAGGTAGTTTCATCCCACGCACACTCAAGTTGTGGAATGAACTCCCTGCTGCGGTCTTCCCATGCGCCTACAATATGGGGTTCTTCAAAAGGGGCATTAGGAGGTTCCTTCAGGGTCGGCAGCGTGAGTGTGACGCTCCTTGTGTTGCACGAGTCCATAGGCCACGGTAACCGCTTCCCATCAGGTGGGCCGTGTGCTTGTCTGCCACCTAAGTGGTATAAAAAAAAAGAATAATAATTAAATTAGAAACTACTGCACCGATTTCACCGAATATTTCACGATGAGAATTCTATATTATCGACATTGGCTACTTTTTTAATAAATAAAATTTTAACAAAAATCTTAAACCGACTTCAAGACATAAAATAGAGACTCTAAAAAGCGAAAAGTGAATGAATTTAAAAAAAAAAAATTACTGATCTGTTAGAAGTTGGTGCCTAGCCCGAGAGGCGATATTTCAATTGATTGCATCATAGTAGTTCAAGCACAGCAAACAAAGTACTTACCAACAGTGTCACTCGTTTTAGTGGTACTGGATGAGAATATACCACTTCTAACACATCAGTAAATCTGTAAATTCATTTATTTTTCGCTTTTCAGAGCCTCTATCATGTTTTTTTAAGTCGGTTTAAGTGTTTTGTTAAAATTTTATCGATTTTTACCTTTTTAATGAGCTATAAGTTTATAACCGATGGTTGCTTCCATGGTTTGCTTAGTTTTTTATCATCAGGTTAACGTCTTAAGAAAATTATTTTCAGAGGCAAATATTCAAATTAAATTATGTAAAGCCGCGTGGTTCCCGGCAGAGCAGAATTTGAACCACCCCATCTTTTTCCATGCGGTGTCGTACAAGGCGACTAAGGGATAGGGCTGTTCAACATCAGACAGATATATACAGCCCAGACTCAGCCTCAGATGCATGGCTTGAGTCAACAAATAGTGCCCAGAAGACGGCAATAGGCTCACCCCCTATTACGTGGGACCGAATTTATTGATTGGTGAAATGTGAGTGTTAATTCACCTCTGCCTAACCCTCCGGGGATAAAGGCGTGATTATATGTTTGTAAATTATGTAAATGCAAACGAATAAAAACAGTATCTTTGCCTATACTTTGAAGATTTCCCTAGATCCCGTCATCTGCCTCCTGGATCCCGCGATTCGATTCTGATTCTCTACACCAGGAACTACTTCAATTCCCATCAAGAGAAAAATTTCCATAAAAATGCGTTACACAAATTACGGCTTTAACACACAACGATTCATCGCCTATTTTGCCCCCTTAGTAGTGAAAATTTCTAAATTATTGATACACGTAGTTGTTAAATTTTTGAAGAATGTTTTTTGTAACGGAGGTTTTTTAAATTTTTAATTTTCATTTACTGTCCTACATACCATGTTCAGTATGAATAATATTTATTTATAATTATACTAGGTATCGGGACTTCTCGCGAATTATATCTTAGAACTTACTATTTCTCCCGATACCTATTATAATTATGAATTCTCACCGTGAAAGTTTAAAAATAATATTTATTTAGCTAACTGTTTTCTTCTTTCCTTCCAAAATACTCGGGAAATTACCTTGAACATGCCTTGAGCCCGAAAATGGAAATATAAAGCGCGATCGTTCGATATGGCGGCCGTGGGCGGCGTGCGCGCTGCAATCGTTATAACTGTCTGTACATGTCTCGCTAAGTGACAGCCCGACATGGGACACATAATCTACATTGTTATGCTCGTTACAATGTATTAATATATACCAACACGCTGTCTCTCTTTTGGGGGTAAACAGAGACAAAAGTACATGTGTCAAGTACAAAATGTCCTCATGTGAAAATTGTGGAACGACCAGAATTGCCCCAACTTTTGAATATTGCACAACTCCTGTAGGCTTTTCTTTTAATCTCTTTTAAACACTAGACCAGAACATTACTTTTTTTCGTGCTTTTCCCACACCACCGGTCCTGTCGACTATCAAGAGTGATTATGTCGTACTCGGACCGATTAAATCTGCACGCCTCCTCGAGTATCAATTACCGGGATGTAAGGCTACCCAATAAAGCCTTTCCCTTGCAAGGCGGCTGACCTTTGGATCTTATACGGTTTCAAGGTGCCCTTGGGTATGGAAAACAAGGTGTCTCCATTAAAGCCCGGAATAAAGAGGACGCTTCACCCCGCTTTGCCAAGCAGGAGTGAGGGTGTGATAGGCGGCCGCAGTCTGCACTCGGCACCCAAAGACCTCAACCAGCACAGTGCCTATGGTATAATTGACAATTGGATACAACTGCAACAATAGGATGTATGTAGATCAAACCGTAACATGGCACCTGTTTGAAAAGTCACAGCATTCCTTTTTCTAGTAGCTCAATCATCGATACGAGAACAACAACTTCAGACAAGAAAACTAAATTAAAAATTCTCTTTAAAATTCGCAGAATCGTACCTGGTGCAGAGGATAGCCATCGCAATCCAGCGTGGAAGCGCAGCAAGTGTGATGGGTACCTTTGCACCGGGAGCGATCAGGGGCAGGTTATTCCATTAATATTGACATATTACTTAATCAGTAGTAAGGTGACATTTATATATTATATTGCGATTCAGCGGAGCAATGCGGCCAGCATCATGGGCACCTTTGCGCCGGGAACGATGCGGAGTGGGTTGTTTGACGCGACATGATCGCGAGTTTGTTTCGTGTATTTATGTGTTAATTATTTTGTATGTGATAAATAAAAAGTATATATGAACTTAATAAATAGAAATATAGATACCTATTTCTTCATTCTACACCAACAGTACACTACTAATACAGTAGGACAAGTAGATAGCATGTTTACAGTTAAATTATTGACATTAAAAACTTAAAAACCTCCGATACAACATAGATTTGCAGAACCGATGTTTGCTGCAGCGTCACGTAGAGAGTTGTCACCGTAACACATATCTAAGTAATCAAAATCGACATGGATTTGCACAAAAATTTGATTACCCCAAACGCATGTACCGTCTCCGTTACATGTTGGGTAATAATAAAGCCGGTCAAGTGCAAGTCAGACTCGCACCCGAAGGTTCCGTACAAAATTGCAAGCATGGACGAAATTATACTACATAAACCGCAATATATTTTAAATTCGTTGACTTAGAAGTTTGATTATAGCACAGTTTCAAGACCTTACAGACCTGAGTATGTGGTATGAACTTCAACTCTATACTTCCACACATTCCTGAGAAAAAGGTCTTGACCGACGGACAGACAGACAGGCAGACAGGCAGACAGGCCGACAGGCTGACAGGCGGACAGGCGGACAGGCGGACAGTCGGACAGTCGGACAGGCGGACAGGTGGACAGGCGGACAGGCGGACAGGCGGACAGGCGGACAGGCGGACAGGCGGACAGGCGGACAGGCGGACAGGCGGACAGGCGGACAGGCGGACAGGCGGACAGGCGGACAGGCGGACAGGCGGACAGGCGGACAGGCGGACAGGCGGACAGGCGGACAGGCGGACAGGCGGACAGGCGGACAGGCGGACAGGCGGACAGGCGGACAGGCGGACAGGCGGACAGGCGGACAGGCGGACAGGCGGACAGGCGGACAGGCGGACAGGCGGACAGGCGGACAGGCGGACAGGCGGACAGGCGGACAGGCGGACAGGCGGACAGGCGGACAGGCGGACAGGCGGACAGGCGGACAGGCGGACAGGCGGACAGGCGGACAGGCGGACAGGCGGACAGGCGGACAGGCGGACAGGCGGACAGGCGGACAGGCGGACAGGCGGACAGGCGGACAGGCGGACAGGCGGACAGGCGGACAGGCGGACAGGCGGACAGGCGGACAGGCGGACAGGCGGACAGGCGGACAGGCGGACAGGCGGACAGGCGGACAGGCGGACAGGCGGACAGGCGGACAGGCGGACAGGCGGACAGGCGGACAGGCGGACAGGCGGACAGGCGGACAGGCGGACAGGCGGACAGGCGGACATGCTGACAGGCGGACAGGCGGACAGGCGGACAGGCGGACAGGCATACAGGCGGACAGGCGGACAGTTTTTTTGTTATTGTTTTTTTTCGATTAAGATAAGAAAAAAAATTAATCAGTCTAAGCAGGATTCGAACCCGCGATCTTTCCCTTACAGGGGGCTCTGACCACTAAGCTACCGAACCTCGCCTGAAATAATCCAAATCTTCCTATATATATCCGTCTTACGGCGACGGATATACCCTACCTTAATCAATTTGAATAGTTATTTTCCTAAATGCTATAAAATTTCATTCAACCATTTTTTTTTGTTACGTACAGCATAGATTTTGCTGCCGGTTTTACCTAATTAAGTAACTTCATCACCATTAATCCTTTTATACAGGTCAACTGGCTTCGTGTGCCACAAAATGTGTTGCGCAGCATATATCCAATGATATAGGTACCTAGCTATATACGCTAGTAGCCATGCATGCCTTTGTCAGCGCTTCGCGGAATCCAATGAACCTTGTGAGAGCCAAAAATTGAATTTATCGGTTTGTGTCAATAACATGCCATATTTGATATTGCTACAATATACCAGATAAGTAATACATAATTTTGTAAATATATCTGATATTCAAAATAATTTCCGTCTCGCTTTGTATCCGTGAGTAACGTTTTTGACAGAATTTAATCAAGTAGGTACTAGATAAATCGTACTATACTTTTATGGGGTTCACATAGCCCTACCAACACTTTTAAGGTTCAACCTCAACTGATAGCCGATTAACCTGCTGATTTAAAAAAAGGAGTAAAGCAGTGACTTTCATAAAAACCGTCACACCAAAAGGAGGATTGGACTTCGAGCTTCTGAGTGAAAGCCTAGGATGCTTTGTAACCAGGAACAACAGTAAGACGACGATAAGGACTTTTTAAGCAGGTACTAGGTATTAACCCCGGCGTGGGAAACGCAGGTGCGGAAGCTAGTGGAGGCTCTGGGAGTGACAGTTCTCTGGTTCACTGCCTTGCTCACGGCGATGCGATGGTGATCTGCGTGCCGCAGACCTACGACCCGCAGTCGGCGAGCGTTTTAATCGATTCAAGTCAAACTTACAAAAGCTACAGAATACCGCGGTAATAATATGTTCGTGTTGTGTTCCCAGCGGTAAGTAGGGTAGCCAGAGCTCTTTGGAGAATTTGTGCTGCCCGTGGGATGACTAAAGGCTTGTTCTGCTTTGTCCTTTACACTGACGGCACAGAAACTCTGTGCTTACAGGGTCGGCAGAGCGAACTTGGCTTCTCTGGTGTTACACACGTCCTTAGGCCACTATAACCACTTTCCATCAGGTGAGCCGTGCGCTTGTCTGCCACCTAAGTGGTATAAAAAAAAGCTACAAAAGCGAGCTGTGTGAGTCATTTATAATTTAGGCCCAAGAGTCTCCGTCAGAGAAAGGTTTAAAGAGATAGACATTCTAACCGTAGTGTCACACATGTTTGTAAGGAACTATATTTCAAAAATATAGTTAAAAGAACATTGGGCCCGAAAGGCTATTATAAAATCCAAGAATACTTGTATGATAAACAAGCTTGGAAATTAGCTATTCGCTCAACTATGCTACTCAAGTAAATTTTTGTATTTAGATTAAGTAGATTAACTGAATGTTTGTAAATAGGACCAAAAAAAATTTCCCGCTGAGTTTCTTGCCGGAGTCTTCTCAGGTCGAGACCGCGTTTCGAACCGGTGGTCCATTTACTAAACTGGTTTTCAAGTTCCTTTTTAATTGACTTTTGTAAGTACCGATCTAATGGTCTATACAGAATAAATGATTTTTGACTTTGGCATAACTTCTTACACCGGCTTCTTGGTATTCATGGAGAATGTGGAGATTTTGTACACGATATAAAAGTTACTATTAAACACTATTACTCAACTACTCAACTCAAGTATTTTGTTTAAAAAAGCCTCAGCCGACGATGTTCACAAAATAATTAAAAGGCTAAACTCGAGGAAAGCTCCAGGTGCAGACGGCATCAGGGTCTTGGACATTAAAATGATAGGTGGCAGTATAAGTGGCCCCATTGCTGACTTAATTAACCGAAGTATTGAAAATGGTCTATATCCGGATGACCTAAAAGTTGGGTGCATAAGACCAATTCATAAACGGGGACAAAAAAATGACTACCTAAATTATCGCCCAATAACACTGCTTTCATCGATTGACAAAATTGTTGAAAAATATATTTGTGAGCAAATTCACGCTTTTTACAGGAAACACAACGTTATCAACCCATACCAGTTCGGTTTCCAGTCTGGCAAGAGCACTACAACCCTACTGTCAGACTTCACTGATGAAGTCAACAAGTATTTAAACGAGAAAAAACATGTCCTTGCTCTCTTTATTGACTTTTCGCGAGCGTTTGATACATTAGTGCATCGCCAGCTAATTGACAGACTAGATGACTGTGGAATACGAGGCCCTCTGCTGACTTGGTGTACGGACTATCTAAATAACCGAACCTCCACAGTAAAAATTGATAATGTCTGTAGCGAACGCATGTCAGTGACGGAAGGCACAGCTCAAGGCTCTGTATTAGGACCGCTGCACTTCCTGTCCTACGTCAACGACATGGGCAACTGCATTACCAACAGCACATGCTATCAGTTCGCTGACGACACTTGCCTTGTGATTGCTGATAGAAATCCGCAAGCCGCATGCGAGCGATTGCAACAAGACATGAATGCTCTCGCACGATGGTGTCATGATGCTGGCCTTGTGCTTAATGCAAACAAGACAAAACTGCTGGTAATTAAATCACCATACATCAAACAACAACCTGTCCAAAGTATTGTAGCTCACGACCATGACTGCCTGCATGCTGCCAGTGGTTCAAACTGTTACTGTCCACCTATAGATACGGTCAAAAAGCAGACCTACCTTGGACTGCTAATTGATGATAAATTTAACTGGAGCCATCATATCGAAAAAGTCTGTAATAAATTGAGGCAATTTTTAGCGAACATTACAATATTAAGAAACCGAATACCGTTCAAAGTAAAAATAATGTTATACAACGCACTAGCTGAATCCTACATACAGTACGGCCTAAGGAGCTATGGTCGTACCTATAAGTCCTACCTAGACACCATTTATAAACTACAGACCAAAATTTTAAAAACTATTGTGTCACCTAAAGTAAAAAGTCAATTCTACGACAACGAAACCGGTCTCTTCAAACATTGCAAAGCATTGCCTGTACATACACAAGTACATCTATCTTTATTAAAAGAACAGTTTTTTAATGAATCTCTTAGAAAAACAATTGAACATCCTGTACGCACTCGGGCAGTCTCCGAGAATCGGTGTATGACAGAACGTGCGTATAATGTATATGGCGAGCGCACTACTGGCTATATTGTCCCGCGACTTCTTAATGACCTACCCTCTTGTATCCGAGAAAATAACAAAATATCTTATGTACATAAAAAGCTCAAACAACATTTCCTAGGCGTAAAATAGATTGTTATTATATAGATATATTATTAAGAATTAGATAATTTGGTGGATTGTATTCGGTTTGTAAAATTCGATTGTATAATTTGTTGTACGTATACCTATATATGTAGAATTGTGCCGACAACTCAATAGCACAGGTATAAACCTGAGTGGTTTTTTGATGCTATTACTGTGTAATCCTATGTATTTAATGTTTGGTTCTGATAAATAATAAAAAATAATAAAAAAAAAACTAGTATCCACTGTTACTCAAAAAGCAACTGAAACAGCTTATCTCATCTCATCAAACAATCCCTAAAATTTCTAATAGAGAAAGTTGGAACGCAGTGAACGACAATGGAAGCGGAGTAAAGTTCCCTGCTGCTATGACGTCATCAACAGTTTGCCCTGCGCCTGAAAGTTCGACAGAATATTCGAGAGTGCTACCTGTATTTAGAGTGAAATGTTTTGCAACTGTAATAGGAAATGAGAATACGTTATATCGCGTAGATGTAGCATACAAATTGTAGAATAATATTGTTTTTATTTCAACTTTCAGTTGTATCAAACCCACCTATTACCACAGAAAGCTGTAATATTTTATCTACATTTTACTTTGCATTTCTTGTACTTTGATTTTAAAAAGCTGACCCAGGTAAATTTTTCTCAACAAGGATTCTCTAGGTTGTTTAATTTTAACACAATTTTAAAAAAAGTATTTTTATTAATGCATTGGTTGCACAGTTAGAACCATGGTATGTTACAAAAAATCATAAATTAATCAATTAATTAGGACTTCTGTTTTTTTAATTCTTTTAGTAATGAATCTCGGGTTCCGTGGCATATCCATTTCTTTTACTGCATGAAATCAGCGTAAGTACATAAATAACTCTATCTAATTCCGATCTCTGGTCATAAGGTATAAACAAAGTGCCTTGCAGAGCAGAATGGTTTTTTCATGTCACCAAACTTTTCCTACATAATCCTCTCTAGTCTCTCACAACACATTCTTCCCTTTCATAAAATTTGTTGGACAGAATAATTTTGACTGATGAACACAATAAGGGTCGTTCTCGCGAGTGGATGAAATTATGATTCCAAATGACAAACTTGATCGAAAAGTTGTTTTTATAATCTTTTTTTTTTTTTTTATATAGGACACGCCAACTTGACCTCACCTCGCCTGATGGTAAGCTAAAGGCAAAGTCTCAGGAAAGAGGGTCACCATTACAGACACTAAGTGCTACAATGGTGGCACTCAGCTTGGCGGCCTCATCAGATGCTTTTTCACGCCCCGCTTAAAGGCCCCGGGACTGTAGGAAGAAGGAAACACGTGTGCTGGTAATGAATTCCAGGTCTTGGTGGTGCGGCAAAGAAAAGAGTCTCCGAAACGCTTGGTTCTTGCTCGTATATTCTGCACAGTGTGAGGGTGACATCTAAGGCCTGCACGTGTTGTCCTATGTAGGAAAGGAGATGGTGGGATTAGTTGGAAGAGCTCGTCAGAACACTCACCGTGGTAGAGACGGTAAAATACAGCCAAGGAAGCAATATCTCTACGCATCTGCAAAGGCTCGAGGGTGTTCGTGACCTCAGGGTTCCCAATAATTCGGACCGCGCGTCGCTGCAACCTGTCGAGAGCATCTAGTAGGTATTTCGCGGAGCCATCCCAGAGATGCGAGCAGTATTCCACGCAGGAGCGAATTTGTGTCTTATAGAGAAGACACCGCTGCTCCGGCGTGAAAAAACGTCTCACTTTGTTTAGGAGTCCGAGTTTCCGCGAGGCTGTTTTGATGATGCTCTCGATGTCATTTCTGTTATTCAGTTTGCAGCGAATATCCATGCCTAGGATGTAGAGATTGTCCTGCAGTGGAAGTGGCGTGCTCTGAAGAGTGGGAAGGGGAAGGAAAGAAGATACCTTTGCTGTGAACGCACATGCCTGCGTCTTCTTGGCATTGAACTTGACCATGTTCTCGGAGCCCCATTGAGAAATGTGATTCAAGATCCGGTCCAGTTCAGTGACAAGAAGCTGTCTTTTTTCTACGATATCAGACTGTTTGGCCGCAGGTTGTCCGTGATAACTCCCGTGTAAGGTGCTATCGTCTGCATAGCAATGTATGCTGCCGGTGGACAGCATGTCGTTGATATGCAGAAGAAAGAGAGTGGGAGATAATACAGACCCCTGCGGTACGCCAGCATTTATTTGCAAGAACTCCGAAGCCCGTGCATCACAGAGGACGCGGATACGGCGCTCCCGCAGGAAACTAGCAATCCAGTTGCACAGTCTAGGAGGCAGACCAAAGGCTGGTAGCTTGGAGAGAAGCGATTTGTGCCAGACTCTATCGAAAGCTTTGGCGATATCAAGACTAATTGCCAGTGACTCGCCGTGCTTGTCCATAGCCTCATTATATTCGATCATAAAAGTCTCAAAAGATTTTTCCAATGTTAATTTAAGGGGGTTGAAAAAACGACGAGAAATCTCATTACCCTCCCTTGCCAAAATGTAATACTACAAGTCGTTAGATGGTTTAAAAAAATCGAATGGAAATTTATCAATTAAAAATATATACCCGACTGCCTAACTTTTGTAGATAAATATCCAACTAACAGTAAAATACTTAGTTACTGGCACCACACTAGACGCATGTTGTGATCTCTCAACATAAGTATAAATTAAACGGACTACTGAGTTTCAAGAATTTCATTAGAGATATTAAAACGTTATTTTAAGCGCAACTGTATAAAAGAAACTGCAGTATTTTTAATCAAAAGAAAAACGGTATGCGAAGGAAATACAACTTCAGTAGAATGATGTGGGTACGGCAAAAAGAAGATAAATCTCTCTCAAGAGGAACGTACGAGAGAATTACAAAGTCGTTTCTTGCAGCAAGTATTATGAACATTTTGTTTCATTAGTGTTCTGCTGAAATGAAATACGCTCTGTTGAAAACTGAAGTTTTAATTGCTAGAATAAGACTATTAAAAGATGTTAACATTTGTACCTAATTGATAAAGAACTGGAATAAAACAGTGATTAGGTACTTATGAAGAATATCGCCTAAAATATTACAAAGAATTGAGAACTTTTATTTTTGAAGTCAATTCTAAAGTATATCAATGTTAATAACGACGACGATCGATGAACGACGTTAGACGACCCGATGATATATTTGTAAGCGCCTACTAAAATATTCACTAATGGACACAGCTCTGTCATATTTGCTTTTTAATTTTATCAGGCGTTTTCCCAACTATGTACTTTTACTTCAAAATATATTTCTGCAAAAAGGCAGCTATTAGTTAACTCTTACTATAAATTCCAAGATTTTTTTTTATACCACTTAGTGGCAGACAAGCACACATCGCCACCCGATGGAAAGTGCTTACCGTAGCCTATGGACGTGTGTAACACCAGAGGAGTCACACTCACACTGCCGACCCTGTAAGCACAGAGTTTCTGTGCCGTCAGTATAGAAGACAAAGCAGGGGAAATCTTTAGTCTTCCCACTGGCAGCACAAAGTGTCCAGTGAGCTCTGATTATTATTATGGTGAGTTATTATGGACGCGGTATTCTGTAGGGCAGAGGTACTTCTCCAGTCGGACTACTCAATTGGACGGAAATACCGCCGTGTCCTACCTCCTACATGTAGCTTATATGAAAGATGTGAAGTATGTAAGGGCAAATGGTGGGCTGTTGTCTCTGCCTACCCTGGAGGGAAGTTGGCAGGAGTCAGGAAGTTGGCAATAAAAATATTTTAGGACATTTAAATACAAAGTAAACATACCATATCTTACATGAAAACAAGCACAGCCTCGTAAATATACTTATAAAGCTAAATAAATGCATAGAATATTGGCACTGAGTTGAAACCAATGACCTTCTTACCTACTGAATACTGTCTTACATCCATGTATACAATACATTCATATCAAAATAAGAAGAATCATTTCATTAATAGATAGAAAATAAATTGGAAAACGAGAACCAACCTAAGTAAGTGCTACATTTATGAGAGCGACATCAATTCGTCCTAATGATTACTTTTGAGTCTTTGAAAAGATTCATTAGGTAAGTACCACTCGCTTTGAAATCACTACCGTCAAAGCGATCTTGTATATAATGGAGGTCTATTACTAAGTTTGGACTCAAAGGGATTGAAACTCAAAGGAATAAAAATGCGGTTGATAAACCGTACACATTTGAAACATCCAACACACTATAATCTACTACGGCATATTGATACTAAATCAGACTGGAGGGCGAGTGCAGGCATGAGAATTATATTGCTGCCACCTGTCACCGGTTCACTTAACCGCGCGTGGTTTTTAGCCAGTCCGAGTCTTACATAGCCTTTACCAATGGCCGACGCGCGTGGTATCTGAGAGAGTTTCTCAAAGATGTTGGTAAGGCCCTGTATACACATACATACATATAATCACTCCTTTATCCCCGGAGGGTAAGGCAAAGGTGAATTAACACCCTCATTTCACCAATCAAAAAATTTGATCCCACGTAACAGGGGGTGAGCCTATTGCCATCTTCCCGACACTATTGTTGACTCAAACTATGTATCTGATGCTGAGTCTGGGCTGTATATGTATGTCTGATATTAAACAGCCCTATCCCTTAGTCGCCTTGTACGACACCGCATGAGAAGAAATGGGGTGGTCCAAATTTTACCCTGCCGGGAACCACGCGGCTACCCTGTATACCCATCACCATATTATAGACTAAAAAATTTAATAAAAAACAAATACCTTCCATTGAATAGTGTTTTTGTGTCAAACAGATATGATAAACGATATAATAATAATATAATTAAAAGGAAGCTAAAATACTAATTAAGTAAAAATTATCATTGTAATAAAATGTTTATCACCAAACTTCATGCTATTAACAAGATTTGTTAAAGTAACTGACTTGCGAACGCGAAGGTTATTACTATAAGAATTATATTTAATTATCTGTGTCATTACGTAAATACTGAATAGTACGAGGTACTTGGTTCGGAACGTCCACGCTGTACAACCTTGTCAACGGAGACAGCAGCGAATCCCTCCTGCAGAGTACACGCTGCCGCCTGAGGGCAAATTCGGGCTGTAGCGTGAGTGGCCCTGTAGAGGCGTGCTCAAGGGATTTCCATGTGTCCCTCTGACTAGCAGAGATCACAGTGGAGAGTAGGCAAGGGGTGGGCTGGCTCTCCAAGGGGCAGGGTCGGAGTGATGTATTTATGTACGGAAAATGTTTCAAAATTCTCCTGAATTTGTGACCGGCATAACATAGATACCAGACACAAAAACAATCTTGTAGTCTGTGGTAGTCGACTTGAAAAAAATAGTCATTCATTCCAGGGCAACTGTATACGCTTTTTTAACAAGCTCCCTAATGAAATTAGGGATTTACCTGTGTATAAATTTAAAAATATTGTTAAAAGTAAATTGTGCCAGAAAGGATTGTGGCATAAAATCCATGAATACTTGGATGTTCGCTCAACTATGCTACTCAAGTAAATTTTTGTATTTAGATTAAGTAGACTAAGTGTATGTTTGTAAATAGACCAAAAAAAAATGCCCGCTGACTTTCTTGCCGGAGTCTTCTCAGGTCGGGGCCGGGTTTCATTTCAGTTTCCATTTACTAAACTGATATTCATGTTCCTTTTTTGTTGACGTTTTGTAAGTGCCGATATAATGGTCTATACAGAATAAATGATTTTTGACTTTGACTTTGACAGCTGTTTGTCATTCCTTCATCACCACGTGCATGACGTCGTGACATGCATTCGTGGATTTCTGCACGTAAAGAAAGATACTGAATTATCATATCAATATAGTATCAACTCTCATCCCCTCACTTTCACTATCACCATTCTCTGACACTGAGAATTTTCCTAATACAGTTGGGTTCGGCTTTTAATCCAACTATGAAACGAACTTCAACATTTTCCGTGAAGCGATTGACATATGATCTCCATAACCCACTAGCGATACAAAGTTTTGTAGTTTAGTTTGACCATCTGACATTCACTATCATCTTTAACAAATTCATCTTCTCTCCAGTTTTCCTCGATTCGCTTTGCAACAGCAACTTAAATGTGTCGATCAAGACTCAAACCGAACAAAGATGTTGGTTGTTCCAGACATTAGCGTGTAAAACACACACAATGTTACTTCTCCTCAGGTTTATAAAGGATTATCCGAATCATTGTACAACATCGTTGTCCAAAGCGAATCTATTTAAATCAACGTCTTCAATTATGTAGTAACACTAGCTTTCCGCCTTCTGCACCGACTGTGTGGATATCGGTTATCGCGTCTTTCTGTCATATCTACGATTCTGCTGTACCAATTGCGATCAAACAACGGTAAGTTTTTAAATGTAACCAAAACGTTTTAAACAAAAATTCTGCATCAAAATCTGTTCACTAGTTGATGCGTTTATCGCGAACAAACAGACAACCAGATAACCCAAATCATTGTATGCCATCGTTGACCAAAACTATTTTATTCCTTATATATCTAGTACTATTATTTATTCTGTGACTAAAACGAATCTTTTTTAACCGACGTCTTCTTCAATTATATACTTAGGTTACACAAAATGGCGAGGACAACATTTAAACTTTTTTTGCGATCTAGTCGAGCGTTCACCCGGACGTTTAAAGAGTGACACGCCTGAAATAGTAACACGTCTACGACAGCGACAAAAGTGTTGCAGACAATGGCACCGATTCTGCCATACGGAAATAGACTAGTTTGGAAATCCAATTAACCATTCCGAATTCAAAAATAAAGTTAGTTTAAATCTAGAACTGTGATTTAAGTTCTAAATTTAAAAAACTAAGTTTGGATCATTCCAAAGCAATGAAATAATGGTGGTTTCAATTTTAACCAATAGGTGTACCTATTTAAAATGTAGAATCGATACAGAGCTATCTCTGGTGAAGTCACCATAGCTTATAAAAATGTTCGACATAATTAGCAAAATGATTTGGTACCAACTCATCATCATCATTATAGGGTTGGACCCAGTTGCATTCCATCAAAACTTGTATATATTTTGGAGCCCGGACCAGGGCCCGCTTTCCTTACTATCTCTTGATTGAACTTAACTTGACTTTTGCGAGAGCGACTGCCGTTTAATTTCCCAACCTCGAGAAATAATTAATGATAATTACATTGAAACATTCCATTATACAGATGGACACCTTTTTAAAATCCCCACGGATACTTCCACCGCCAGAGCCGGTAGGAGAGGTTATGTCGGACTCGAACCGACTAAACGTCGTAAAATCGCACGAAGCCTGCAGGTCGTTTTTGGTTGTCAAAGGTGAGGTTAACACCCTTATCCTCGCATCCCGGCCGACTCAGAGCCATCTCTCTCGATCTGGTCCTCTCCTCGGGTGTGGGGACCACAGAGTCCCCAACTCGTCCCCGGAAAAAGGGAGGCTTCGGTCTGCTTCTGCCTGGGTGACAGGTGACTGACAGGGTGACAGGTTATTCATCGACCTCCGACGCTCTAGTTGCCTCAGTACGGGGGCAGCTTGGTTTGCGGTCCTCCTTCGCTCCCACAGCCACTCGCGCCCCGCCTCCTCCTTCACGAGCATAACTTGCTCACAGAAGGAGGCGCTGGCCACCCACACATTCGCACATCGTACCATGGCCGCAAGCAAGGTGGCGAGCGTCAGAGCTCTCACTCCCAAGGCCGCCACCAGCTCCAGTCTCGGCATTACCACTGCTTCTACGGCGTGCCTTTATACACGCCGTAGATAAAGGCACGCCGTAGAAGCAGTGATAAAGCGCCGTAAAAGATAGATACCGTCAAACTAAATTTATTCTTTGTATTTATGTATTCGACTTATTAGCAGAATAGACACCGATGTGATATAAATATCTACCGGACGCACTTACCAAGTGAACGCACTTTCAGGGCTCATTAGTTGAACTAATTTAATTAGTCGACAGCTGTCCAATGTATCTACTAAACAAATCTAAGACTCGTAGATTTTAAAAATAGTAATTACTATATTTTGGTCAATAATTAAAGTTCCTGCTGTGCAATTCTATAAGCACACAGCGTCGGGCACAGTGCTGTGACATCCTTGACGTTACTGCAGTCACTGCAGATCGACCAATGACGATCTCTTTTGTCATTGGTCGATCTGCAGTGACGTCACC
This sequence comes from Eilema griseolum, assembly GCA_963662185.1. Classification (NCBI taxonomy): domain Eukaryota; kingdom Metazoa; phylum Arthropoda; class Insecta; order Lepidoptera; family Erebidae; genus Eilema; species Eilema griseolum. Next base: position 17,591,975 of record OY759247.1, read on the forward strand.
CAGTCCGACCAATGAGAATCTCTATCAAGGCTATCGCAGCGCTGTGCCCAACGCTGTGTGCTTACAGAATTGCACACCTGATCTCTTCATTACCCTCCGAACTGAAGGCAATAGAGTTTTTTTTTCATATTTAGAACACGTCAATTAGACTTCGTCTTGCCTGATGGTAAGCTGAAGGCAAAGTCTCAGAAAAGAGGGTCACCATTACTTACACATACCATGTGACAATGGTGACACTCACTCAGCTTGACGGCCTCATCATATGCTTTTTCACGCCCTGCTTAAAGGACCTGGGACTGTAGGAAAAAGGAAACACGTGAGCTGGTAATGAATTCCAGGCCTTAATGGTGCGACAGAGGAAAGAGTCACCGAACCGCTTGGTTCTTGATCGGAAGTTGGATTCTATTACAAAACGTCCAAATTTCGAGATTTTCGGTGAAGTGACTGCCATCTCTTAACAACCCACTTGCCGTTAGCGATATCCGAGTTCGGTAGTGATGTCAGGACATAGATTCTGCTAATATTATGCCATAGCAAAACCACTGTCGTATCACTAAGACTTTATTGATATATCAATAAATTAGCGTAAAGTTCAAAATTAACCTAAAGAGAGTTCATTACATCTTTTCATTCACTCTACAACATGCCATTTAATTTTAGACTCTAACGACATACCAGTAAAATTAAATGGCATTGTTTGCAGTGGCAGTGGTTATTATGACATAAAAAAAAGCAACCGACCGTTCCCTGTCATCAACTTTTTTTGGTAATCCTAATTCAAATTTCTCTCTTCTTTCCATAACACAAGAAGGTATGAAGTAACGCATAAATAATGTAATATAATAACAATAATAATGCATAAAAACTACTTACAAAGTAGTAACACAACCATAACGATTCAAAAACATGTCAACAATGATAAATTAATAATTTCCAATTTAAAATAATATCTAATTCCAAATTTAAAACAATCTTTGATAAATAATTCAATTAATAATTCCAACATGACATAACATTACATAATACACAATATAATAATTTAAGTAATAATTGAAACAAATAATAATTTATATAGATAATATAATGGTTCTACTATTTTCCATAAATGTCTACATAACCCAGGAAAACTAGATTTAGAACAAACGTCGTCGTATGCGCGTCGCGATCCTTCCTCTTCAACTCTTCAAACTAAGCAAGTTCATATCGAGTAGCAGTGGAGGCAAACTCACCAACTCGAATGACAATTCAACAAGAAACTAAGTATTTCAGAGTTTCCAACTAGCCAATTTCGTTGTTCTACAGAATTCAGAACAAGCTTTGGATGCACAGTTATATCTATGTCGAATGAGAAATAGTAACTTTATACTGTAATTGTTTGAGAGAATTCAATTTGAGACAGACCACTGATACTTTTTTTTACGTGCACAAAACCCCCACGGATACCCCCCAACGGAGCCGGTGGAAGAGGTTATGCCGGACTCGAACCGACCAAAACGCACGTCGCCTGTGGGTCGTTTTTGGTTGCCGAAGGTGAGGTTGACAGGCATATCCCTCGCACCCCAGCCGACCCAGGGCCATCTCTCACGATCTTGGTTTCTCGACACACTGTGTGTTGCTTGGTTGTAGTGTAACTAATTGTACAAAATATAGCTGAAAAATAATGTATGATTCGAGATTGACATGGTCATTCACATTACTTGTGTAAAACTCGCCGTGATATTGATTGTTACAAGCGCCATTATCACGGTGATCATGACGCATGTAACAGCGCCGAAATATCGGTTGCTCAGCAAAAATAATAAACATGGTAAATATCCCGGTGAGTTTTACACTAGTAAACAGAAAAATAATAGATGTCTTCTTATTTATTAGCTAGTAGCCCGGGTCACGGTTTTGTCCGGGAATGAATTCGTAAAAGAATCTTATACGAATTAGCCATATAACCGTTCTTTACCTATTTTATCCTCCTAGTAGTGAAATTTTGAAAAACAGCTATTTAGGCACTAGTGACATAGCGATATACCTAATTTTATTACGGACCAGAAGCAACTGTATGCTTCACGCTTCTTATTTCAAAAATAATGCATACCATTGAGTAGTGTTTCTAAAAATCCTTTCATAATGGACGCTTACACTATATAAGGCATCACCAGCCAAAATTTAAGTTCGTAGTTTAGCAATTTATGCTTTGCGTGGATGAATCAATCAGCCGTGCGAACGAGATCAGAATTCCTTGAGTGCGGAGCCGCGTCACCAGTTAGTATTTTATACTGTCGATAATTTCGTACAAACTATTACAAACCGTTTACCTCTATAGCTTTGATCCACGTAGAAGGCCGAATTCATCGATATTAAAGGTTAGAATTGCATGAATGGTCAAGATCAGCGCTCACAATCGGCAAAAACAGAATAACTTTAGGTAGTACTTATGCAATAAATGAAACTACTGACCCATACATCAATACATATTATAGACAGATAACAAATATGGTCGAGGATTTCCGAAATAAATATCTTTATAGGTACAGTACTCCAATCGATCAGAGTTACTGAGTTATTGATTCATTTATCAGACACTATTGCCAAATAATCATAATTATATAGACAGATGTCATTGGCCAATTTCCTTAATAAATCTACATGTGAAGAGCCTCGCCTTGTTTCCTCAAATGTAACAAAGTAAATATGAATTGAACGTTTATACATCTGATAATAGGCAGTTTAGATAACTTTAATTCAGTATAGCCATTTTGATAAATATTTTTAAACTTTCGCGATGTGAATTCATAATTATACAAGGTATCGGGACTTCGATAAGATTCGGCAGTAATAGTAAGTTCCAAGATATAATTAGCGAGAAGTCCCGATACCTTGTATCATCAATCAATCAATCAGCCCACTGCAGTCCACTGCTGGACATAGGCCTCTCCCAATGTGCGCCATTTTCTCCGATCCTCCGCCTTCCGCATCCAGTCTGTCCCAGCCACCTTTTTCAGGTCGTCAGTCCATCTGGCTAGGGGGCGTCCTACCTTTCGTTTACCTTCTCGCGGTCTCCACTCTAGGACTCGTTTGCTCCAACGGCCATCGGTCCTTCGGCAAACGTGGCCAGCGCACTGCCTCTTTAACTTGCTTATTCTGTGGCCTATGTCGGTAACTTTGGTTCTCTGTCGAATAACCTCGTTCCGAATTTTATCTTTCAGAGAAACTGCAAGCATAGCTCGCTCCATAGCCCGCTGCGCGACTTTTAAGCTATGGACCAGCCCCACTGTAAGTGTCCACGTTTCGGCTCCGTAAGTCATAACAGGTAGGACGCACTGTTCAAAGACCTTTGTTTTGAGGCATTGCGGTAGGGGTGAAGAGAAAACTCGACGTAGTTTGCGAAATGCTGCCCAACCCAGTTGGATCCTTCTGGCTAGTTCTTTCTCGAAGTTGTTTTTACCGAGCTGGATAACCTGCCCCAGGTAGATATATTTTTGAACAACTTCGAGTGTCGACCCTTCGATGGCAATCGGTCTCGGTGCAACATGTTCGTTGAACATAATTTTGGTTTTATTCAAGTTTACACCAAGGCCGACGCGTCGAGAAGCTCCATCTAGGCTATGCAGCATTTCGCCCAGTTGTTCCAACGATTCCGCTACTATGACGATGTCGTCGGCGAACCGAAGATGTGAGATGTACTCACCGTTAATGTTTATACCCCGCCCAGTCCAATCCAGAGTTTTGAAGACGTCCTCCAACGCGTTGGTGAATAGTTTGGGGGATATAACATCTCCCTGTCTCACTCCACGTTGTAAATATGTGCTTACTGTCCGTTATCAAAAAGTCTATCTCGTTTCTTATCACAGAGTCCCGACGTTGCCAAGTCCACTTCCTGTGGGGTTTTTTCTTAAACAAACTATTCATTAAGAAGAGCCCCTGCGCCTCGAGGAAGTTGACTAGCATTTGTCCCCTGTGATTTCTGCACCCCACTCCATAAGGTCCGATTTTCGTCTCACCGCGTACTTGTATTCCCACTTTAGCATTGAAGTCCCCCATAACAACGTTGTAAGTGGCCTTAGCGGTGTGATTCATTGCCTTAGCAATATCTTCATATACGGCCTCGGCACTTTCGTCGGGGTGAAGCGAGGTCGGCGCATATACCTGTATCACCTTCAGCGAACGACTGTTCGTGATTTTTACGATAAGGTACGCTACCCTGTTCGACACACTACCGATTTCAACAACGCTGCTAGTGAGGTCCTTTTTTACCAGAAAACCGACACCTCCCTGGGAGAGCTGTTCACCTTCTCTGAAGTAGAATAGGTCGCCTGACTCAGTGGTTGCTCAGTGTCCTCCCCCTGTCTTCGGATCTCGGACAACCCTAATATATGCCAATTTATGCGACCTAGTTCTACCTCTAGTTCCGCGAGGTGCCTGTCCAGACGAAGTGTACTGCAATTGTACGTTGCCAGTAGTAGTCACCGGTTTCGGTAGCCTCCCGTAGCCCGGAGATTCTTCGCACCCCCCGTCCCGCCGTTACCCGAACCGCTACCTTGGCTGGGAATAGCGGGACCGCCGGGAACTGGGTGCCTTTTGTTGTGGCGTCTATTCATTTGGGAGGGTTTAGCCTACTATTGCCACGCTGGCCAGACGGGTTGGCAACGGGTTTGTTCTCGAGTTTTCCTTCTCTCAGGTCCTTTTATAATTAAATAATTATTGATAACTAGCTGACCCACCCCAACTTCGCCTGGGGTATATTTTGAAGCTTCATATCCCTTTGAGCCCGTATGTTTTAGTCTTCAAAATATGTATGAAAAATTGCCGGATTTGTTAACATTTATTATCAATGCTCCGCTCCCTTAATTAGTAGCGTGATGATATATAGCCTAAAACCTTCCTCGATAAATGGACTACCCAACACTGAAAGAATCATTCAAATCGGACCAGTAGTTCCAGAGATTAGCGCGTTCAAACAAACAAACAAACTCTGCAGCTTTATAATATTATATATAGTATAGATTATTACTGTAAAACGAGCTAAAGTTGAAATGTTTTTGGACAACACCCATTAGACAATACCTTCTTCTTCATTCTAGCAACACTCCCAGTGGCATTCAAGAATTTCACCTCTGAGTCTAGGGTCTGCTTTACCAGTTAGACACTGCGAATTTGGCTGAACTGCAATATTTTGCGTGAAGCGACTGCATTGCAATGCAGCTAGCTCAGAAGCAGTGCAGTTGTTGGACATTTTTAGTACTCCAACTAACGGCTTAACGCGCTTTCCGAGTCACGACCAAACCAATATTCCACCGAGTGTCCGGCGTGGGAGACGCCGAGGCGGGAGCTTGTGGCGGCCCTGGGAGTGAGGGTTCTCACGCTCTCCACCTTGCTCGCGGCGATGGTTCGCTGCGCGGATGCGTGGGCGGCCGGCGCCTCCTTCTGCGAGCAAGTAATGCTCGTGAAGGAGGAGGCGGGGCGGGAGCGGCAGCGGGAGCGACGAAGGATCGCTAGACAAGCTGCCCGCGCACGAAGGCAACTCGGGCGTCGGAGGTCGATGAACGACCTCCGCCCCCCATGAGCGCCGGCCTGGGGGTGACAGGTGAAGCCGCCTGTCACCCTTGCAGAAGCAGGCCGCGGCGGCGGCGCGCGTGGCGCGCCTCCCCGTTTCCGGGGACGAGTTGGGGACTCTGTGGTCCCCACACCCGAGAAGAGGGCCAGATCGTGAGAGATGGCCCTGGGTCGGCCGGGGTGCGAGGGATATGCCTGTCAACCTCACCTTCGGCAACCGAAACGACCCACAGGCGGCGTGCGTTTTAGTCGGTTCGAGTCCGACATAACCTCCTCCACCGGATCCGGTGGGGAGGTATCCGTGGGGATTTTATGCACGTAAAAAAAAAAAAAAAAAAATACCTATATTCATGCTCACAATTATTTGCACTGAGCGTAACCGTAGTACCTATGTATGTACTTAACGCTTGTCAATGTGACTCGACATTATCTTATAACAAGCTAGTTTCAGACAGATGGTCATCATTACAGACAACGTTGGTGACGTTACAAAGGTGGCCGTGAGGCCTCAGGCCTCGTGGCTTCATCAGATGCTTTAACACACCCTGCTTAAGGGCCCCAAAGCTGTAGGAAGAAGGAAACACGTGTGTTGGTAAAAAATCTAAGATTTTATGGGAGATTTTTTTTTTATATACCATTTAGTTGCCAGACAAGCACACGGCTGACCTGATGGAAAGTGGCTACAGTGGAGTATGGACGTGTGCAACAGCAAGGGAGTCACACTTGTGCTGCCAACCCTGTAAGCCAAAGCGTTTTTATGCCATCAGTGTAAAAGACAAAGTAGAATAAGCTTTTGGTATTCCCACGAACAGTACAAAAACTCTCCAGTGAGTTGCATTTTTTGTTTGGCCTATGAATTATTCCAGACCATATAATAATCTATCCCTTTACCTATAAATTTATATATTTTCTACAAATATATAAAAAAAACTATGCTTGTTCTAAATTCCGCTACGATCCAATCAGCCGTTTGAACGTGATTGACTAATAAATATTTTGACACAGACACCAATAAGGCTCCAGTGACACGTGACTCAAGCTAACGTGAGAATCCAAATGCTCTATTACTCTGAAGCGGAATCATGTGGGAATACTGGGAATACACGTGATGCTGTGAAATAACATTCTAAGTCATATGCTTAACACTATGTATACCCAAATTAATGTTTAATCTAGTTATGCACTCTAGTTTTCGTCACCATTCAAGCTAGCAAATGTATAAATCCACATTCTTGAATCTATAATTCAAGAATGCGGATTTATACATTTTTGACACATTTTTATTTACATATTTATTTTCTAAATATATTCAAAATGTCAATAATTATGTACATTTTATTTATTTATTTATGTATACTTTATGCACGATATACATTGGCGGACTTAATACCGTAGGCATTCTCTGCCAGTCTACCATATGGTGGTGCAGAGCTAGTACGAGGTGCTATTAATAAGAGATGCGTTTGGTTCTATAAGGACTACAGATTAATTACATATAATTAGGTACTTATATTATTTTTGTACTTTCGCGGTGTGAATTCATAATTATACTAGGTATCGGGACTTCTTGCGTTGCAGCACCCGGTACTTTGCCTCTAGATAAGATCTACTATCAATTAAGGGGATCAATTTCAATCCGCAATTTTGATCGCAATTGTTTGAGTAGAAACGAAGATAATGAGCTAAAGTCGTAAATACAAACTTCCAAGCGAGTGGGGCCGCGGACATCAATACTTGTAAATAATACATTATTGCAATAATGAAAATTGTCAGCATTTAAGATTTGGAGTGCGGGCTAGAAAACCTCCACGCGGTGCACGCTGGGCAACAGAAGCAGCAACTCCTCCCTAAATTTAGGGGAGGAGTTGCGGCTCCTGGCCGATATTCTGCCGAGGTCAGAAAGACCTGCGAGAAGGAAAACTTGAGAACAAACCCGTTGCCAACCCGTCTGGCCAGCGTGGTAATAGTAGGCTAAACCCTCCCAGATAAATAGACGCCACAACAAAAGGCCCCCAGTTCCCGGCGGTCCCGCTATTCCCAGCCAAGGTAGCGGTTCGGGTAACGGCGGGGCGGGGGGTGCGCAGAATCTCCGGGCTACGGGAGGCTACAGAAACCGACGACTACTACTGGCAACGTACAAATGCAGTACACTTCGTGTAGACGGGCATCTCGCGGAACTAGAGGTAGAACTAGGTCGCATAAATTGGCATATATTAGGGTTGTCCAAGATCCGAAGACAGGGGGAGGACACGACAACCACTGAGTCAGGCGACCTATTCTACTTCAGAGATGGTGAACAGCTCTCTCAAGGAGGTGTCGGTTTTCTGGTAAAAAAAGGAACTCATTAGCAGCGTTGTTGAAATCGGTAGTGTGTCGAACAGGGTAGCGTACCTTATCGTAAAAATCACTAACAGTCGTTCGTTGAAGGTGATACAGGTATATGCGCCGACCTCGCTTCACCCCGACGAAAGTGCCGAGGCCGTATATGAAGATATTGCTAAGGCAATGAATCACACCGCCAAGCCCACTTACAACGTTGTTATGGGGGACTTCAATGCTAAAGTGGGAATACAAGAACGCGGTGAGACGAAAATCGGACCTTATGGAGTGGGGTGCAGAAATCACAGGGGACAAATGCTAGTCAACTTCCACGAGGCGCAGGGGCTCTTCTTAATGAATAGTTTCTTTAAAAAAAAACCCCCACAGGAAGTGGACTTGGCAACGTCGGGACTCTGTGATAAGAAACGAGATAGACTTTTTGATAACGGACAGTAAGCACATATTTAAAGACGTCTCTTTGATCAACCAGTTTAAAACCGGAAGCGATCACAGACTTGTCCGAGGCTCTCTAAATATCAACATCAAGGCTGAAAGATTCCGAATGATACGGTCTACTCTCCAACCTACGCCACTCCAAGTCACTCTAGGGTCCGAAAAGTTCCAATTTTAACTTCAAAATCGTTTTGCAACGCTGGAAACGCTGAAAACACAGTGGTCAAAACATTACAGGAAGTGTCTCGAAAGTTCTTTCCCGGGAAACGCAAACAGCGAGAGTCCAAGCTTTCTCCTGAGACTCTCGAACTTATGAGAAAGAGACGTGAGCGGTCATCCACACCGTCGTCTTCGTCAGATGAGAGAGCCTTAAACGGACTAATTAAAAAGCTGATTAGACGCGACCTCCGAGGCTACAACACACATATCGTCCAGGAGGCGATTGAGCGAAATGGGGGTCTAAAGTGTTCGCTCAGCAGTTGGGGAGGCCCCATCTGACGAAACTTAAAACTGCGGATGGTAAAATGACTGCCTCAAGGTTCGAAATTCTCGATGAGATCGAAAAATTCTATGGACAGCTATATGCATCACCGACGAGTAAACAGACAGGACACAGCGATGAAGACCACAGAGCCCCACTCACGCGCCATTACACCGAGGAGATATCCGATATTGAGCAATGCGAGTTGGAGGCGGCTCTCAGACAACTGAAAAACAACAGGTGCCCAGGTGATGACGGAATTACTACTGAGCTCCTGAAAGCAGGCGGAGCTCCAATCCTGAAAAAGCTAGCAAGCCTCTTTAATTCCGTCATCCTACAAGGTCTAACACCTAAGGCATGGAGCGGGAGTGCGGTGATACTGTTCTTCAAAAAAGGAGATAAGACCTTGCTGAAGAACTACATGCCCATCTCACTCCTGAGTCATGTCTACAAGCTGTTCTCGAGAGTCGTCACAAATCGTCTTGCGGGTAAGCTCGACGAGTTCCAACCACCGGAGCAAGCCGGGTTTCGAAAAGGTTATAGCACCGTGGACGACCACATCCATACTGTTCGGCAGATTGTAGAAAAGGCCCAAGAATACAATCAGCCGCTGTGTATGGCGTTTGTGGACTACGAAAAAGCCTTCGACTCCATCGAAACCTGGGCAGTTCTGGATGCCCTGCAGCGGTGTCGTGTCGATTGGCGATACATCGAGGTGCTGAGATGCTTGTATGACACTGCCACAATGTCCGTCCAGCTCCAAGACCAGAAGACGAAACCTATTAGCCTACAGCGTGGAGTGAGACAGGGAGATGTTATATCCCCCAAACTATTCACCAACGCACTGGAGGACGTCTTCAAAACTCTGGATTGGACTGGACGGGGTATAAACATTAACGGTGAGTACATCTCACATCTTCGGTTCGCCGACGACATCGTCATAGTAGCGGAATCGTTTGAACAACTGGGCGAAATGCTGCATTGCCTAAATGGAGCTTCTCGACGCGTCGGCCTCGGTGTAAACTTGGATAAAACCAAAATTATGTTCAACGAACATGTTGCACCGAGACCGATTGCCATCGAAGGGGCGACGCTCGAAGTTGTTCAAAAATATATCTACATGGGGCAGGTTATCCAGCTCGGTAAAAACAACTTTGAGAAAGAACTAGCCAGAAGGGTTGCCAGGCCAACTGGGTTGGGCAGCATTTCGCAAACTACGTCGAGTTTTCTCTTCACCCCTACCGCAATGCCTCAAAACAAAGGTCTTTGAACAGTGCGTCCTACCTGTTCTGACTTACGGTGCCGAAACGTGGACACTTACAGTGGGGCTGGTCCATAGCTTAAAAGTCGCGCAGCGGGCTATGGAGCGAGCTATGCTTGGAGTTTCTCTGAAGGATAGAATTCGGAACGAGGTTATCCGACAGAGAACTAAAGTTACTGACATAGGCCACAGAATAAGCAAGTTGAAGTGGCAGTGGGCTGGCCACGTTTGCCAAAGGACCGATGGCCGTTGGAGCAAACGAGTCCTAGAGTGAAGACTGCGAGAAAGTAAACGAAAGGTAATGCCCCCTAGCCAGATGGAGGCCTATGTCCAGCAGTGGACTGCGGTGGGCTGATTGATTGATGATTGTCAGCATTTAAAATTTGCGTCCACTTTCCTCCGTTCCTTTCATGCTTTTAAAATAAATTGTTGTCCACCTAAAAGTTGAAAATTCATCACTGTGCGCAATTTTCTTTGCATCGCCAAATAGCCAAACTTTTTGTGTCACAAGGTACCGACAGATTCAAATCATTAATTACTACGAGACTAATAAAGCGTTAAGTACAATAATTGAACTCTGAACATCAAAGTAATTGGTTTGCCTGTGACATCATCAGCGTAATGATTGAATGATCGTGATCGCCGCGCATTAGCAGCTGTGGTGGGTTATAAATTAGTACAATAAAAAAAAACAAGAGGTAATTAAAAAAAATAAAAGCTGTGTCCTTGTGAAGAGTTTGCAAACCTCTACAAAGAGATAAAACACTGCTGCATTAAAAAGTACAAAAGAAAGTGAATAAGAAAAAATACTCGTTTACGAACACACAAACTGTAGAGAAACACACATCAAAAGAAATCCAAGAAATCTAAAAAGTTCAGGGTGCAAGAGCTACAACAGCGTCGAAAAGAAAATGAAAAGTAAAGCAATTCCATTACGTAACTGGCCATTCAAACGCCGGTGAAACATGTGCGTCGAAAAAAGAACAAATGAATAACAAACATTTGCTACAATTTCATCCCGACGTATTCATGATAAATCTACGTGGCTAATCTACTAACTTTATCAATACCCTGGTGGCCTACTATCATTTCGTAAAGCATTTATTATTTCGATCTAACATTATGGCCCGTATTCTATAATGGTATTCAGTTCTAAATCTCGATTTTCTGAGGATAAATTGTATAGACAATCTGTCAAATCTGTCAATCTGTGTATACAATCTGTTTTCATATAAATCTAGATACAGGACTGTCTTTTTACCCTACTTCGCCAGCGAGGGTAATGTGTTACGCGCGTATGTATGTATGTAGTTTTTTTTGTTCCCCTCCACAGGTCTAACGGCTGGACGGATTTCGATGTGTCTCAAATGAAAGGTATTTTTCTCCCGCATGTCATAGGGTCCATTAAATGTCAATTAAAACTGACGGTGGATTTATGGGACTGAAACGTTTGTTGTCAAAAAAAAAATTCAAATTTAACGAGTAGGGTGCCAAAATGAAGGGAATTTATACATGTCATATCATAACTAAAAAGTTTACAAAAATATATACATGTCATATCATAACTAAAAAGTTTTAAATAAAATTAATTTATAAAAATAAAAACCCGACTTCTTTCTAAAAGATTCAAACAAGTTTGATAGCAGGCGGATACATTAATTGTCTTTTTGATTTATGATTTTGGTGGATTTATGGTAAATGGGTACCGCCTGCTATCAAACTTGTTTCGAACTTTCAGAGAGCAGTCGGGTTTTTTATCTTAAAGTAATATTTGTTTAGAATACGGTCCTAACTTTCATAGTGTCAATCGGACTCGGACCGTCTTCGTCATCAAATTAAACGTTTTAAATATACAAGAGATATTACTTAACCGCGCGCAGAACAGATGGCTGATGGAGCAAAAAAGTTCTGTAATGGCAACCGCGTACGGGCAAACGTAGCGTAGGACGCCCAACGGCCAGGTGGAAGGACGACCTCATGAAGATCGTCGGGAAGCACTGGATGCGGGCTGCTTTAGATCGGTCATTCTGGAAGTCTGTGGGAGAGGCCTATGTTCTGCAGTGGACTATGTGTGGCTGACATGATGATGATGACTACTTAACCAAATAAGACTAATCCATATTCGGATGGCTGCCGACGACATGGCCAAATTCAAACTATGAAAATTACGACGTATGAAAAATATTGCTGAAGATGGTGGTAGACCCCAGCTCTGTTCACTGGAATAATATTTTAGTGGTCAACACCTCCGGTCGTATCATACGAAAAAGATTAAAAACCTCAGTCTCGATTCGATAAGCCACAGTAAAATGGCAATGGTTGCGTGCATTTTATTTGCGTATATTTTATGTGTCTTGATCATAAAAAGCCACAAACAATGCGTTTATTGAGCAAAAGATACTTTAGTGAAAGTCGCGATAAGAAAATATCTACTTATCCTATCAAACAGCTCATAGGATAGAAAATGTCATCTTAGCCTGTGACGACAGACTTGATGAACTTATGGGTCTTAGATAGTTTTCGTGGAACACCTAGGTGAAATATTGGTACGAAAAAGTTTCCATGGAAAACCCAGGTGACCCGCCTTGTGGAACACCTGTCACGGGTAATACCCCCATTTTGCAACACTATGTTTTTACCCGACTGTATCAGCGAGGGCTGTGTGTTATGCGCGTATGTATTGGTTGTTTGTATGTATATTGGAGGAGGTTGGACGTGGCGGTATTTCCGTCCAATTGAGTAGTCCGACTGGGGAAGTACCTCCGCCCTGCAGAATACCGCGGTTATAATAACTTCGTGTTGTGTTCCCGGCGGTGAGTAGGGTAGCCAGAGCTCACTGGAGAATTTTTGTGCTGTCAGTGGGATGACCAAAGGCTTGTCCTGCTTTGTCCTCTACACTGACGGCACAAAATCTCTGTTCTTACAGGGTCGGCAGCACGGATGTGACTCCACTGGTGTTACACACGTTCATAGGTCATGGTAATCACTTACCATCTGGTAGGCCGTGTGCTTGTCTGTCACCTAAGTTGTATAAAAAAAATGTATGTGCTGCTGCTCTCTCCCGACCGAGTTCTGATTCGGCTTCTGATTAATGAGAGCTTCGTTGTATGTATGTATGTAGTTTTCTTTGTCCCCTCTACAGGTCTAATGGCTGGACGGATTTCGATGAGTGGGATCTCCAATGAAAAATATTTATCTTCCGAGTGTCATAGGGTACATAAAAGTCAACAAAAACTATGCGGTGGAATTTTGATGCTAAAATGTGTGTTGCCAAAAAAAATTATTCGTTCAAAATTATCAGGTAGTGTATCAAAATGAAGGGAATAAGAAGGAGTTTACAAATAACCGCGGTAGCCTAGTGGTATGGGTAATGGACTGCTGAGACGAGGTCTCGGGTTCGATCCCAGGTTTTACCATGGCACACACCAATGACTTTTCGATGCCTTTCGTAGTTATGTGTATATTTATCGCAGGTTTATAAGTGCCCGGTTAATGACAATAGGCTCTCCGCCACCTATTACATTGGGACCAAAACAGAAACTGGTGAAATATGGGTGCTAGCACCTCTGCCTACCCCTCCGGGGATATATGCACGAGTTTACACATACATATACATATATATATATATATATATATATATATATATATATATATACACGATATATATCAACGAATGAAGAACCGCTTCCATTGTAGTTTAAATTTCCATTTCAAAACTCTTTTGAATATCCATGACTGGAACGTTTAAATTAAAATTTATTGGATACTTTGCGTCACCGCTTGCTCTTTTGTTCAGCGAAATCAACAGTGCCACAGACCAGGGTGGCACCAAACAGGTAGACACCATCCTTTACTTTGACTACGGCCGCAGGATATATTCCACGAAATATTTGCGCTCATCTTGGGCACCCAGCTATTAATAATAACCTTAATAATAACCATGAATGGATGGATCGATAGCTAGATAAACATTTTACTTTTTTACATGCCGATCGTTTCTCAGTATTTCTGAGACACTGTAATAAAATTAAGGCATCTCTCGCTACTCCTACAGTTTTATGGGCACATGTGTAATGTAAGGATTCATATTTTGGCATTTAAATCATTGTAAACAATTCTTACCATGAAAAGACATGCCATTTTTGAGTCTCTAGTATGACTCTCAAAATTTGCATATATTTTCGCGAATAAAGACACATTATAATTTTTTAAATTTTATATAAGCTACTACATATTTATAAATCTTTTTAATTGTAATTTATTGCGAAACTGTTCACACGCATACCTGTTGCTCAGTTGCCTGATTTTTTTGGTCCTACTCCATAGCTCTTATCATCTTATTTGACAAATCTTGCATCCCCTTAAAGCTATAAATTAAAAATGCGATATCTTAAAAAAATGTTTTTGTATCAAATGAGAAAAATAATTAGAATATTTTTTGCAATATAATGTACTCTAGGCACAACCTATTATAATGTAGATACCTACTTACTTCGTAATCGTATACTTAACAAACTTTGTCAGTCAAATAATCACACAAAACCAACAAAAATATACAAATTGCTCTCCTCCCAGATTCTGAAGCATTGTTATCACATTATCATTACAAGCATTATCAATGGATTGCGCGTGCGCATTTATCCGTTCATAAAGAATACACGTTCCTTGCAGTCGCGCTGTAATCGCGGTGCGAGACGCTCGCTTGGCACCCGAGTCTCGCAATCTTGTTGTACGAAAAAACGTGGTACGAGTGTCACGAACGCGTGGTTTAACCATGGTGAGTGATCAGTGTTTATAATTGCATTTAAATAGGTGTGATTTACTGTTACATCTAATTTAACCACAACATTCGAAATGTGCGGCCATTGTACGCGTTGTAAAAATATTAAGCGAAAAATCTTTTTTACTGTGAAATATGAATACTTTCCTACTTATCGGCTGTATTTATTTTGTATGAAACCGTAAATTAAAAATGTAGCTAAGGCAAGATTTGACTAGTCTAAATCCGTTTAACTAAAACGAGCTTTTACGTTTTTCTCAATAAAATGCATCATGTCATCATTATCTTAGCGTGTTCCCGATTGCCTCCGAGGCTTGCACCTCGGAGCCTAGGGTTTATTTAATCTTTTTCCTCCTTTTGGTTTGGCTTGGTTGAAATTCATTGCATGCTACCACAATTAAGCTTAATATCCATCAATTAAATCAAGCATTTACACTTGCCTTCTAAGTCCGGGATCCGCTTTCCTAGTCTAACTGCGAATTTGGCTGAACTTCGATATTTTTCGTGAAGCGACTGCCACTTGACCTCCGCAACCCGATGGCAATATCTAAGCATTGCAGTTAGACTAGTTGTTGGACTCGTATAGCAACGTACCGACGGCTTAATGTACCCTCCGAGGCACGATCAGACCAATGCAAATAACCATACTCATGCAGGATATTTGCACTGAGTTGGTATTGAACCCGCGCCTTCCGCGTATCAGTCGCGTTCACTACACCCACGCCACAGTCTGTTGAAAATATAACTCATTATGCTAAATTAAAAATATAAAATTTACTAAAATTTTTACGTATGCAGTGTCAATTGCAATATGCATGTAATCTCAAGTGTAGGTAACATTAATGATGAATTACAAAAGTCCAATAAACAAGTACCTAATATTTGCAAACGTACGTGAAAATAATTACATTTACATGCGTCATTTACAATTACATTTTGATTGGAAACAAACAACAATGAAATCAAAATCTAATTGGCAAGAATATGATAATGATCATGAAATATACTCAAGGTTTCTCGTGAGTGATAATTTTTATTTACTCCGTTTTATCTCCAAGTAGGCTAAATGACCTTATCATGCAGTAGTTACTTATTACATTTTATTTTTGATTAATCCAAGACTCTATTTTGAATAAAATTAATTACATAATCTGTTTATAAACGCACATCCTTGCAGCTGAACTGTGATGCGAACTATCCCAACTCATACATCCATTGCAATAATGTCTGTTTTGAACTAAACTATTAATGATAGAGATTATTTTAATAACGTCTTATAAGTACGCGGATTGTTTGCAAGAAGCTGTTCATTTTTCTACTAATATTTGACTACATATTTGGTAAACCAAATTCTAAGTCAACACATAAACTTGCAAGTATTATGAAACTATGTGTTAAGATTTTTTTAATTACTGACTCATACTCATAATATGTCTAAAATAAGTTTTCCTTAGTAGACGTAAAATCTATATTCCACTTACTTGCGTAATTTTTGCTTCTTGTGTTAATTTATGGATGCCTAGGTATCAAATACGTATACATTTTTATGAATGTTATTTATTGCTAACATTTAAATTGTACGACAAAAAATTGCACTCAAAACTTTACCATCCTGGAACAAATTCTATAGATATTCAGTAAAAAAAATCTCGATTCGATCGATAATCCGACTTATAACTTACGACATCTCATCTTAACTCTGATACCTAAGTAACTTTATTTATTGTTTCAAATATTTTGTCATATTATGATCATCACATTTATCAAGTAATCCATTTGCATATTTCTAGATTTTTTTAAGTTCCATTAATATTGTCCCACAACAGGCGGAAAACCGGGAGAAGGAGCCAAGAAATTTAGATTTGGAAAGTTTTAATTTTATAGATTTTGATAAAAAAGAAAGAACACATCAAAATCTAAAATTATCAATCTTTAAAACTGACGGATCTTTCCAGGTAACCAGTATTTTCGCACCACGGGTACGAAAGAATCAATAAAATGTTGACTTAATATCTATAACCCCATTGGTATGACCCCAATACGCAAATGTTATATACTAGAAATTGTCACACGGAGATGATAAGGGCAGAAATAAGGAAAATGTCTTTATAAACTAATCCGGATAAAAGGGTCAAAAGCCAAAAGGATGATGTTTTCTAATTTACCACGAATAAAGTCTTATCTTGAAGTAAAGTACCGGACGTAATCATATCCGAGATAATTTTCAACTATCTCAATCATTACTATGATTAGCTACACATTATTTTTTTTTTCTTACAAAATTATTTACCTGCCAGAGAAACATTTTTTAAAACTGGCGATCTTATTTCTCAATGTAGTGTCCTTAGTTCACTACACTTGACCCAGCGATATAGCGACATTATTTTCCTCATCTGTTCAATATTATTTGCCTGCAGACAATGAAATTTCTGCCCAGTGAATGACTCTTTCAAGTTTGGAAACAAATAGAAGGCACACAGGGCCAAATCTAGAGAATACTGTAGATGCGGTAATATTTCGTAGTCCAATTGAACCAATTTGGCCGTGGAGAGGGCGAAAGTGTGAGCCAGTGCAATGTCATAATGGCAATGCATTTTTTTTGAATTGGTTCAGTAATTTGGCATAGCACAGCCCTATGATCGTTTTGTCTTTCTCCTGATAGTCGACGTAGATCACACCTTGGGAATTCCAGAAAGCAGTGGCTTTCACCTTTCCAGCCAATAGAAAAGTCTTCGCATTCTTCGGAGCTCTTTCACCTGGTGAAGTCGACCGTTTCGACTATTCCTTGTCGCTAGTGTGTACCAATGGAGCCAATGGATCCATGTTACGTCCACAGACACGAAACGACGCAAAATCTTCGCATTGCGCTTGAACAGCGTCAACCATTGCTCTATAGTGATCTCACTGTTGGGCATTTTGTCTGAAGTGATTAAACGTGGCAGCCATAGCGCTGATAAGTTTTTCACACCTAAAATTTCATACAAGATATGACGCGCTTTAAAGATGCTTACTATTTTAGATATCTCGCGGACCTTCAATCAACGATATGCCAAAAAGGGATAGTGTATTTTTGTAAAGATGTACTACGTGATAGCCGTTTTCGGGGGACCTGGACGTGGTTCATCAAAAACGGATGGAACCACGTTAAAACTCGGTAAACCAATATTTGACGGTCGTCGTCAAAGGAGAAGAATCACTGTACACAGTATCCAAGCGCTGTTTGATTTCGCTGCGCGAATTCACTCTCGAAACGTGCATTTGTTCTCGTTTCATGTCGATCGCTAATTCTTAAAATTGAGTAGGTATACGAATGTATAGTCAAATCAAAATTGAAATTGAGTAAAAAATTAAATTATTTACTATAATAAGTATTTAAAAAAAAATACAATTATTGATTAAAATTTTATTTTATTATTTTGCTATAATTCATTTGGACATAATGCAACTTGATTTTATTTTGTTTTATTTTATCTTATTACTGACATTGATTGCAACTTTAATTTTAACTATAATTTAAATAATGTTTAATAATATAATTAATTGTACCTAACTAACATAGAAAAAGTAAGAAGATATTGTAACTAACCCTGAATAAGCTTATGTTGCTTTAAATAAAGAAATTATTATTATATTATTAAAAAAAAACCCTAACCTTCCAACTGCGACTCCGCCGCGTGTATCTCTTATCTCCCGTTCTACTCAACCGATTACAATAAAACAAACGTAAGATTTTAAGTTTCACCATAAACTTTGTAACCAAAAAAAACCGTTCAGTTTTTGCGTCCATCGCGAACAAATATTCCAATGTATTATATAATTATACATTGGAAATATATATATGCAGATCTAAAGATAGATAACTCTTGTGGTAGCGTTCCCAGAAGACTAGCAGCATTGCCAGTTTTATGGCAATGCATATTCTCTGACCTAAATAGGTCAGACTTCTGGTCACGAGAAGCGAAGATTAAATTATGAATAAAGTTAAAATGGTAAATTCTCTGGCAATTTCGATAAAATAACCAGTTATGACGTCACACTTATTATTATCAATTAATTGACTATAGTTAGTAGTGGATGGTTAAAAATAAATAAAAATGTGAGATCTTGCGATGATCGCGTAAAAAAATTCTTTATCGAATGGTTTCTGTTCAGTTGTTCTGGGAAGTTATTCAGTCTTTTTGTAAATTTCACTGTAATTACAATTGAAAGAAATATGAATCTATAACAACAAACCGTCACATCTTCATCTGTATTTCGAAGTGGGTAACAAAACACTTGATTTAAATAAAAGTATGTATGCACACTATATTTATATGTCTGTTTGTCTGAAAAGAAAACAGGTAAACATGTTCAGGGGCACTTCTTATCAAAAGTCAGATAATTATCATAATGTTGTGTTTGCATAGCACAGAGTATGTGTCAAGAATATACCAGGTGTTGTCATCATAACTTTGTAATACGCAAATGCTATATTTGAATGAATATTAAAGGTAGTTACAGCAATTATATATATCTGTGGAACATTTTCTCTACAATGTGTGATAAAACTTATATGGCATAACTATACATTACCTACAGCCTGCTAAAAATTAAAAATCAACAAAGGTGAAAGGTAATCAAATTTTAGAACTCATTATATAACTTTACAACTCAATTGATATATATATATATATATATATATATATATATACACAATACTAGTGACCCGTCATGGACTCGCTCAGATAAATTACATCTCCCTGGAGATGAATTTCTAAAAATCATCACTAGATACTTACAAGATAAAAAGTGTTAAATGCTTCCGATAAGCTCCATTTCTCCAGGCCAACCTAACCTGTAAACCAGTACATCTGCAGATTAGCAGACGAGCACGAGACTAAACTGAAATCCGAAATTAACCAAATCACGGTATTCATTAACTTGACTCAATCAAACGCCAGACGCGAATTCCCATGCCAGAAATAAAAATGAATGCATGAAAAAACGGTCTACTGGGTAAATTAACTGTTTCCGTAAATAGGATCAAATCTCAATTAAACCGAGATAAATTTACCTCGGCTGCCCGTTGTCTGTCGTTGTTCTGAAAATGTCAAATGAAACATACCGTTGATAATGTCTAAAATAATGTCACAAGTCGGTTCTGAAATTTTAATTTTGGCGTTAAAAATGCAACTAGAATAAAATTGTAGGAAGGATGTTCTAAATCTATAACTTTCACGCAAGTTTAAGCAATAAACCCGAGGAGGACCAAAACGAGAAAGATGATCCTGGGTCGGCCGGGGTACAAGGAATATGTCTGTCAACCTCTCCTTCGGTAACCACCAACAACCCACAGGAGCAGAGTTTTAGTCGTTCACCTCGTCGTACATAACCTCTCCCATGGCTGCGGCGGGGAGGTATCCATGGGGAATAAGAATAATAACAAACAATTATTAATTTTCGTCGAATTAAAGTTTCAGTATTTTTAGGTTGTATTCTATTGCGTTTCGAATCTAGCTGAAAATGAAAGTTTTATAGCACTGATTTTGATGTCCTTTAGTGTAAATTGATGAATATGTATGAATTCGATTCATTTTGATCCGAACAGATTCGATTTGAATAAAGACTTATCTAGTAAATACTAAGTTACATTATTTGTAGAAGGGATATTCTCCAAAAACATAATGGCGAGATATTGATTGTATTACCTATGTCCTATATTCCATTGCTTGACTGATATAAAGCAGCAGCATATCCTACTTTCCTACTTATTTCTCCTTGTATTCTTGTTATTTTATCTATATCACAACGTGAAACTTTAAAAGTTTGTGATAAAAACCTATTACATATCAAAAGTAAAATCACAAAAGTTAAAATAGAACGCGCACAATCATTCATTCCATTCTCACTAATTGTTTTATATTCTAAAATGTTGAACAGTGATAGAGATAGCAATACCGTATAATGCAATTCTGAAAATATCACGTGTGGCCGGCTATTAGTTCGCTAGTACTTATTCATAGCTGCGGGAATGGGGTAAGTACTGAAATACGACTAGAATGAGTGGTGACATTAAGCCAAGCTTAGCGCTTCACCTGCCGTACGTGGAATTCAGCAGTGCTAACGTTTATGTCGTATTTTCATACATGTTGAAATGATATGTGTAATAAAGAAGTTTGTTATCTGTAGTTCCTTTTTTGAATTATGTTTTTATGTTGACTGAAATATAAACATGTTTATAACTAATGTAATGAACCTCTTAAAAGAAGGGCAGATGAATCCAAGTCAATATATTATAATAATTTCCCTCCTGACTCCATCATTAGATCAGAATATCAATGTGTTATCAAAGTATAGATACAATTTAAATATTTACCAAAATATTTTTAAGCCCTGAGACTATATTATAGTACCAAATAAAATCTTTGAGTAGTCTGACTTGGATAATTAGGTTAGAAGGCTAAGGCGGAGACACAGCAACCTTAACCTTAAAGTTCTCATTATATTATGCCTTTGAAAGTTGTGAAAGCTAAAATATATTATAACATATAGCATAAGTATGAAATTATAATGTAATGCTTGCATATTAGTCACACATAAGCCACTTTTCAGATTACCAGTACATAGCCACAGAACAAATACATAGTTTTCTCACAATAATATTACATCTATACAAAATTGCGAAAATTTGCATTTAGCCTCAAAGATCTTTAAGGAGGCCCTATAGATACACCCAAAATATTTATATAATTATAAAACAGTTATAACAAAATACTGCGCAGATAATATAATAATAAAAATATTATTGGTCGTCCGGACGAGATTACATTTACCTACATAATGATAAGGCCGTATTGTTTATTATCTTTGCTATGTAACGCTGTAGAGAAAAAATAAGCTAAAACTTAAAAGAAAGAGAATTATCTAAGTATGTTTATCCGCATTCTAGAACCCAATTAGAAACTAGTATGGGTCTAGATAGCGCGCTATAATTTTTTACATATTCATTAATTTTGTATAAATACAGAGTAATTTCAATTAATGTCATTCACCAAATCTGCGACTGATTTTAAAATGCGCCCAGATGTTTAGTCGGTCTGTGTGTGGTCTATGTCTCAGAAGATTCATAAATAAATAAATAAGTAAGTAAATAAATATTCTACAACATTCTACACAACGCTATCTAGACCCATGGTAAGCATAGCTTAACTAGCTTGTGTTATGGAATCTAGAATGCGGATAAACATACTTAGATACTCATTTTTTGTAAATACATACATATCATACATAGAAACACCCAGACCAATGCAAATATACATATTCATGCATACAAATATTTGCACTAAGCGGGAATCGAACCCGCGCCCCTGCTTATGCAAACTATGCTGTCAGATATATATATCACACAAATCCCGTGCTTTGTCTGAAATCCAAAATAATATCGAGTAAATCGAGATAGAATCCACAAATTTTTATTTCAAAACATTTACTAAATCGAAACAAACCTAATAGATCTGAAAGAAATCCAACGAAATTGAACACAACAATATATTTTCTAAAAATCTCTTCAGTTCACTCGCATATCACGAAAACATATTTCGTAGTAACAATATGAGAAAACGTCTGACGAAAACCTTTCTGTAGGGATTTAGTGAAAGGTGAGGTGGTTCTCAGTCCTTTCTGAGAATTCCACCTATAGCAATGGTAAAATATGCCGTGACTCAAAATGAAATGAAAGGAAAATTACCTATATTTTACTGCTACTGGTAAGTAAGTCCTTGTAAATATTTTATATTATAATAATGCTATATTCAGTATTTATTCATTAACAATTTTTACATTGTATTTGAACATGGTTTGTATACATACATTGCATTTAAAAAAAAAACGAAAAAAACAACAATCAAAAACAGTAGAAAATATCATGACACGTAAAAACTGCTATCAGTTTAAAATCTATTTATTAAATATCTCATCAACTGAATAATAACATCCTTGTAACAGAAAAGCCTTCAATTTGTGTTGGAACTCTCTTTTGTAAATAATAGTTTTTAAATCTAGAGGCAGTTTGTTGAAGATTCTGATGGAGTTGTAGAGCGTACTATGCTTTACGACGTACAGGCTAGGCACAATTTTGCTCTGAAAATCTTTCCTGCGAGTGCTTTCTCTAACCCTTCTCTCATCATCAGATTCATAATCGTGTATATGCTTAACAAAATTGCTTAGCAGTACCAAAATGTATAGGCTAGGAACCGTCAGTATGCCTAAAACTTGGAAGTGATCTGTGTCTCTGTGGCGTGGCGGTAGTAACGCAACCGCTAGGCAGGAGGCGCGGGTTCAATCCTCCCTCAGAGCAAGAAGTATTTGTATACATGAATATGAATATTTGCACTCGTCTGGTCGTGGCTCGTAGAGTACGTTAAGCCATCGGTTCCTGCTGCCATACGATCATCTATGGCAGTAGTTACGGGTAGTTGCAGCGCTAATAAGTCTAAGAACTGGTCTAACTGCAATGCTTAGATATCACCTTTGAATTGTGGACGTCAGATGACAGTCACTTCACGAAAAAGTCCAGCCAAATCCGCAGTTAGACTGCTAAAGCGGACCCCAGACTCCGAGGTAAAAGATTCGGAGGCGACTGGGATTAACGCTAAGAAGAAGAAGAATGCGATATTGTCGAAATATTACGCGAATATTACATATCAAAATAAAAGTACTTCTAAGGTATTTTATCGCGATTTTTATGTGTTATTTTATTATTTACACTGATAGTTATCGAAGCGACGGTTCAGTTGCGTTTCAACAGCCATGGTCAATCAATCAATCAATCAACTAGCCCATCGCAGTCCACTGCTGGAGTAGGCCTCTCTCAATATTGGGAGGCTTTGGCCTACTGTTTCCACGCTGGCCAGACGGGTTGGTCCAGGGTTTTATTTCGAGTTTTCCTTCTTTCGCAGTGTTGCGTATGTTTCCATTAGTCGCCTCTTACGACACCCTTCGGACGAGATGGGGTGGTGATACTTGTATTCTTTCTCCGTCACCACGCGGCCATCCATGGTCAGAATCAGATCGATCTTGACGAACAAAGTACTCAAAATTATCTTAATGCCTTGGTTTTCCCCTCTTCATGTTTACTGATTATTCTGATAGTTGGTTCACACATTTAGAGCGAACAGTAATACAATTTAAATCGACAAAAGAGAGTGATTTGCTCATAATACCTTGGTATTAAGAAGAAAAACTGAATATGCTAGATTTCAATAGTTATGTCACTTTTCCAATTTTGTATGAAAACTGTCAGGTAATGTGAAAAACGATAGGTATTCACGAAAGTTTTAGACCTTTGACCTTTCTGTAGGGATAACCTTTCTGTAGGGATAACTTTTTTCGACATGAGGTTTAGTTTCACTGCAAATAGTAGCAAACCATTTTTCACCCTTGAAATGCACCCCATTACACCCCCGTACTTCATAGCGAGTTTAATTTATATTTCCCGTTGGTTTGACCATATTTCCTTTCATTTACAACAAGTCTCATGCTGTTTATAATTATTTCCTGTTTTACTTATTTTTGAAGTTATCTGCACACTGTTTATGTAGATATTTTACGACTTATCAAAAAATACTAGTTTAGATAAAACATAAAAATAACTTCAAGATCTAATGAAAATATTTGTGCCTCCATATTTATTTTCACGATGTCTGAAGTAGCGGATATCAAATTAATAAAATAATTTGAGAAACTTCGAGTCGGATTTTTTGGCTCTAAAAAGCCTCTTCAATTTATTCATTAAATACCTACCGGCGGCGCTTCAGTCTTCGGCTGTCTTCCAAATTAAGTTTGATGACCTTGAGACCAATGTTTTACATTTACAATAATGTTTCAGTTTTGGGTATGATTGATCAAGTCTGAATATTGTTTTGACTCGTCAGACGGGTAATTCGTCAAGTCTGTCAAAAATACTGACTCGTCAAGTCTACTCTATGGACCAATCAAAACTCAAATCCGTCTCAATCACTTTTGAGTTGGCTCCCTTTTGTTATGGGGACGACGATGTCCCCATGTAGCCCCAGGTATGGTTTCGAACTGAGCTGTATTTTAGAAAAAATTACAATTTCAGAACAAGAAAATATTTCCGGAACAAAAATGTATTTATTGACTTTGATGTTTTCCAACTAACATACCGGTATCACCAATGAGATATTCGAGGTATTTACATTACATGTATAGTAAATAGATAAGAAATAACCGCGGTAGCCGGTAGTGGTATGGGTAATGGACTGCTGAAACGAGGTTTTACCATGGCACACAACAATGACTTTTCGATGCTTTTCGATGCTTTTCGAAGTTATGTCTGTATTTATCGCAGATTTATAAGTGCCCGGTTAATGTCAATAGGCTCGCCACCTATTACATTGGGGACCTAAACATAAACTGGCGAAATGTAGGTGCTAGCACCTCTGCCTACCCCTTCGGGGATATAGGCGTGAGTTTATGTTATACTAGGTACTATGTTCAAAGTTGAGATTTTTAGCTCAAGCACAAAGCAATAATGTACAAAGTTTGACAACCTGTACCTATACCGTAGCGAGAGTAGTGGTGTTCAATGTAGGCCTAGTGCAAATAATTTCGTCGCAATGTAGATCTTTTATTATTCGCGTAAACTTGCAACATCGGCACGTATGTGTTCTACTTGTGTTAAGATTAGGTTCACGCTGGCAGTGTAACTGTACGTACAATACTGCTCGAACTTTTGACCTCTCAATCGTAAGTCCAACGCCTTAGGGCAGGCTTTTCGGATCCGTAGTTAAGGATGACATTGGTAAAATATTGTAACAGATGATTAAATTTATGATAAAATTGTTTTAAGATGATTTAAAACAACCTGTAGTTAAATATGTAAGTAACCATTGGTCATAATAGTTAACCACGGCTCCATCAAGAGGTTAGCAAGGTGGCTAGTTAAATGTTGGTTGATGCAGCTGTTTATGTTCTTGTGGTGACTCTACAATTTTCAATAGCAGTGCTGTTAAAAATATCAAAAGCGCCAATGAAAAATCTAACATTTGAGTATTTTACAGAATATAACAGACGAAAATAAAGTGTTGCCACAAAAAAAGTTGCTACATGCTGAAATATCGAGTATCTTTGTGTTCATTACAGTGTAGACATAGTTAACCATTGGTCAATATTACTATTAGTAGCGTCTGTGGCTTAATGGTTAAGGAGTCGGCCTTACGAGCGAGAGGTCCCGGTTTCGAATCCTGGCCATTACACTACCGATATAAACCCACTCCTGGTACACACAATTTAGCTTAGTATGACGGGTTAGAGGGAATATTAGTAATTGTGGTTGCGATATTCTTTGAGTCAACCGCGGTAGCCTAGTGGTATGGGTAATGGACTGCTGAGACGAGGTCTTGGGTTCGATCCCAGGTGTAGGTTTGATGCTTTTCGAAGTTATGTGTGTATTTATCGCAGGTTTATAAGTGCCTGGTTATTGGCAATAGGCTCGCCACCTATTACATTGGAACCTAAACATAAACTGGCGAAATGTGGGTGCTAGCACCTCTGCCTACCCCTTCGGGGATATAGGCGTGAGTTTATGTTATGTTAGTGCCTCAACCATAGTCAACATAATTAATGGTCAAAGCGATTTTCACTATGGATCAAAAAACCACCCCTAGCCACTAGAGTACCTCATACACAATATACTCAGTATTCTAAAAGTCACAGGTTACAAACTTATAACGTAATAACTCAGAATATATCAACATAGGTTCGCAATAAGCAAGGGGAGGTAACACCCACCTCCCACTTCTCTTCCCCACAATTTCGTCTCCTAGTTACCACAGCCGTTGCCTAGCAACCGGATAAAGGATGTCAAAGCCACTTCTCAGTAATGTCTCGGACATAAGTGAGACTATTTTACCTATATTACAAATTCTGGGTAATCCGATTTCTCGTTATATAGAAATTTTAATGATTTATTCATAAAGTTTATCCTTGTTGTATTGTTTTTCCTTAAAGAGCACTGTAATAAGAGAATATTAAAAAGTTGAGTGGTAACTCGATATTTGTAAGACTACCTTGAAATTTTCTTTATAAGATCGCTTGGAATTTTCAATAAGTATTAGTAATACTTTATCTTTTTAGAGATAAAAAACAGCATAACAAAATGAACAATGTGCAAAATATTTTTCTGTAAATATTATTTGTTAAATTTTTTATTATTACTCATAAAAATGTTTAAGCAGTCTTCAACAAACAAAATATTATAAACTTGTGATTTGAAGGTTACAAAGATTATACACAGCCTTACTAGATAGATAACAGAAATTAAACATATTTTATGACGATTTTTTATGTATTTATTTTAAAAACGATATCTTTTATATACATCAGTTATTTATTGATTTATATAAAAAATATATGCCGCGTGGTTCCCGGCAGAGTAGAATTTGGACCACCCCATCTCTTACCATACGGTGTCGTACTAAGGTAACGGGGTTTTCAACATCAGACAGACATAGGTATACAGCCCAGACTCAGCATCAGATACATGGCTTGAGTCAACAATAGTGCCCGGAAGTCGGCAATAGACCCCTATTACGCGGGACAGAATTCAAAGATTGGTGAAATGTGGGTGTTAATTCACTTTTCCTTAACCCTCCGTGGATGAAGGCGTGATTGTATGTATATACGTATGAAAAATAAAAGAATCTTTTATACACAATAGCTTTTGTCGTCAACTGTACCTTTATCGACCTTACTTTTGTCGCACCTAAATATAGCTCATTTACGTCATCAGACTGTATCTTTTACCAATTATTCTTTATTTGGGTATTTGCTATTATTTCTTGGTATGACAAGGTTCTAACGTGATACTCTTCATTTCAAAACGTTCGAAAAGTATGTTTCTTTGTCACTTCCCATAACATCACTTTACCTATAACGGTATAACCATGCGGTTTCTTCGACTTTTTAATTTTATTGAACCCTTCCGCTTTCAACCGGTAATTTTTCTACCGATGAATATTTTTTGCGCTTTCAACCGGTAAGGAAAAAAGCATTTCGCATTCAACCGGTAATTTACTAAATGAAATATAAATTAACCGGATAGGTAGTTTTCGTTCTTCTAAGTTTCTATTTTTTTTTTATAATCTTTATTTACGGAGCTTAGCCACAACATGACAATGTCGCTCAAAGGCTGTAGTTTGATGTTAAGTATCTAAGCAACATTAATTAATTACTGTAATTCTCACTGACAATTGCAGAGATTAGCACGTTCAAACAAACAAACTCGTAACTCAAATAGGTGTATGGTGCCCTTCAAAACTTAAACATCAAAACGTTTTGATGAAATTCATCAATTCGTTTTAGAAACAAATTGGGGTACGGAGTAGTTCTATCAGAGGATATGTGGAATCAAATGAAGACCTTCGGGCCAATCTCACCTTCAAGTCAGTATACCAGCTGATTGACGAACGAGGCTCTTTTTATATTTTTTTTTTATTTATTTTTTTTATATAGGACACGTCAATATGACTTCATATCGCATGACAGAAAGCAGAAAATGATCAGCTCAGATCCATGACTGTAGGAAGGTGGAAAAGCGTATGCTGGCAAAGAATTCCAAGTCATTATGGCACGGTAAAGAAAAGAGGCATCGAACTCTTGGAAAGTCAGGCGGTAGTCTCTAATTATAGAGCGGTATACCTAAGCCAAGTGGTTAAGGAGTCAGCCTTACTATCGAGAGGTCCTGGCCAATACATTTCCAACGTGAACCCACTCCTCGCACAAACAATTGGAGGGGTTAGAGGGAATGTTAGTAATTGCGGTTGCTAATATTCTTTTTTAAAAAAAAGGAGGAACCTAGAATGCCTCGATGATATCGATGATTCAATTTTATTATAAATCTAGTAATAGTCAGAAATCAAATTTGAAGGAGGTAGGACACGACGGTATTCCCGTCCTAATTGAGCAGTCCGACTAGGGAAATAGCTCCACCCCACAGAATACCACGGCTGTAATAACCTCGTATTGTGTTCCCGACGGTGAATAGGGTAGAAAGAATTTTTGTACTGGCAGTGAGAAGACCAAAGGCTTGTCCTGATTCTGTCTTCTGCACTGACGGCACAGATATTCTTTGTTTTAACAGGGTCGGCAACATAGGAGTGACTCCCCTGGTGATGTACATGTTCATAGATCACGATAACCACTTTCCATCGGATGCGCCGTGTGCTTGTCTGCCACCTAAGTTGTATTAAAAAAATCAATTAATAACATAAAGATGATTAGGCAAATACCTGTTAAAAGTCTATTGTGATAAAAATAATAATGACTATACCTACCTTTAACTCACGCAAGTCATGCATTATTAAAAAATAATCAAATAGAATTAAAAATAAGAATATAAAAGTAAGGTTAAATAAATAAATATTGCATGACATTCTGCACAGCGATATCTAGACCCATGGTAAGCATAGCTTAACTAGCTGGTGTTATGGGATCTAGAATGCGGGTAAACATACTTAGATACATTTTTTGTAATTACATAAATATTATACATAGAAACACCCAGACCAATGCAAATATACATATTCATACATACAAATATTTGCACTGAGCGGGAATCGAACCCACGCCCCTGCATAGCAGTCGAATGCTCTACCGCTACGCCACGGAGGTCGTATACACACGTTATGTTATCACTCAAACAGTCATTAGTTCAACTTTAAGTGCATTTACAACTATGCAATGTGGGATACGAAGGCTCCACCAAGGTGGTAACTGAAACTGGAAGCTTAACATGTTCTCTGGAGGATAGTTGGTCGGTTTGGTATCAACACGTTAAGTACGGTCAACCATTCTTGGAATGACCAAGCTAGTATTATGTTAATCGGTCTTATTACAAAAAACGGAATTAAGTCAGGTTTAAACCTGAACTATAAAGTCTAGGCTTAATCTCAAGACCATGGTTTAAACTTCTCCCTATTACAAAAACTGAATAATCCATAGACCATAATTTAAACCTTGGCCTAAATAAAACCACAGATTACTCAAACTATTGTTCGTTCATTATGATACCATTCAATCGCAACGTTCCGTTTCCTCCGAAAACAAAAATTATCTGAAATCATTAATATATAATATTTACTAAAAATGGTGAAAAAAAGGATTTAGATAATACATTTTCATTAAATTCAATTTTATGAATAATAGTTATACTTTATTTTGTATTAAAATATCATTATGATGCCTTTATTTAGCAATCATTGTTATGTATGATATTGGAAGATCTATGGACGTGAAATGGAACGAACTTTTTTGTTCGCGCTGACTATTAGGTATCAAATTTTTCCCAATTATTATAACTACTTTAAAATATATTTATTGCAAGTTATTTAAAACATTTAGTAAACCTATACTTTTGCCTAAAAAGCTTCTTCAGATAGTTTCATAAAGGGGTTTACTGAAATACGATGTCTGTTAGGTAAGCGTGGTATGTCCAATGACTCCACGATATTAATATCTGCGATATCCATCAGATCAACTGCGTCAATATCCATTACGAGCATAGTATTATAAGAAAGTAAACGAATTTATCTGACGCTAACCGGCTAACTTCAAAATGGCAAGTTTGACATATTATTATTGTGATTTACACTTTAGACCAACGTTAAACTAGGGGTCACGTAGGTTTATCTTTAGACCAGAGATAGTCCATGGTTTAGTAATAAAACCCTTTTTGTAATAAAAAATTCTTTAGACCATGGTCTAAACACGATTTAAACCTGGTTTTAGAGTTAGTCCGTGTTTTGTAATAAGACTGAATGTGTTTAAATGTTTTCCTTATAGCCAAACTACAAAAAACACGTGTAAAAAACATTGGGTAGTGAGTAGTTTTTGCTTCAGTGAGAACTGTAAGAAGCAAGTTCATAAAATATGCTCATTAACAAAGAGCTAGGGTATCGTTTAACGTGGCGATGTCTTAACTAGCAAAAAATCACCTCAACACGTGTCGGCTAGCAAAAAAGTGTCTACACAAAATAGTTTTAGTCACCAAATGACAATGAATATATAGTCATAGTTTAGCGGGATGTCATTTTGCTACATTTTTTATGCTATTAAGAAAAAACTTTTTATGTAATAATATTTTTTAGATTGATTATACAATGAACTAGTAATTCTAGTTCTAGGCTCACCCTCTATTACGTGGGATCGAATACAATGATTGGTGAAATGTGGGTGTTAATTTCACCTCGGCCTAACCCTCCGGGGATTTAGGCGTGATAATATATTATGATGATGAGTTCTATGAACAGCAGACCTCGCAAGCACCCTTTTCTGGTGCTGGTATCCCTAAAGATTATTTACTTATTTTAAACAGCCCTGAAGGTTTCACCAAAAAAAAAATGACGATCCATTCTTAAAAAAGGGGTATAGGAAACTTCTCCCCTTTTTTCTCTCAACTGTTTTTTTATAACGAAGCTCACCTTTGCGAGTTATGACCTTTTTTCACAACAACCTGTGAGGAATGCTTTAACAAATAACGCAAATACAAACTTCCCGCTTTTCTACCCCTATCATTTCACTCTTATCAAAAAAAGCTCTCGACAAAAGTTGTGTTTTAAATCAAAAAACATGTGTACCAAGTTTAATGAACATCGGTTAAGAAATACGCCCTCTAGACCGGAACTGCCAAACAAACACATAGACACGGACTAAAGCAAATGAGCCACCTTGTCGAAACGGAGACCCCCACTCACTCGGTCATTTATTTGTTAGACAAACAGCAGTCGTTCTCATAAAAGCTGTGTAAACCAGAACATAAGAAAGAAAAAGCGTGAGTGAACCCTGGGCACCGCTAACCAGAAACAACACTAAGAGAATGATTTGACAGCATTGTCGTAAATGCTTTCTTTGGTCGCTAGTCTAGGTAGCTAGGCTACATTCCATCAAGTCGATGTCGTCCCGCCAACAATTCCTCGGCCGACTAGACTTCCGTCTTCCGTCTTCCATTAACACCTCATCAACATCTTTGCACTAGTCCCGGTAGCGTCCGAGGCCTTCATCTCACAGTCCGGGGTCCCAATCTTTCATCAATACCTAACAATTTAAAATCCTTTTAAGACCATTGATCCCTCTATTTAGTCCAACCAATAGATACGTCATTAGCCTCGTATAAGAACCGGCCGTACGTTCGTTCGTTCCTAGATCGATGCATCTTGCCGACCTCACCGCATGACCCAGTTACAGCACTCTACTTGTCACCCCGTATTTCCTAAGACCGGTCTAATGCAGGTTGGAAGTTGAAATTGATTTTAAATTGGAACGACATTTCTGTAGCACATTTTGTTTCCCAGCTCGTAATATCGGTTCAAGGTTTGTGTTATCAAAATCTTAAGGTTAACGGTCAACCTTTCTTGTTCATTAACTTCTAATACTAAATAACAGTTGTACCTGTTACCTGTGAATCACCAATATGTTCCATGGTAACTTATCCCCTGTAGTTCACCCACAAAGTGTTCGACGAATACCTGGAACAAAACCTAAAACAAAATGTGGTACCTTTGTCTGTCTCCTATTTTTGGTTCTCCATATGGATTGCTTTCAATTCGGCACTTGGCTGTTTCTTAGTTTTGGATTTTGCCTATAGACTTCACTTAACAGGGGTTACAAAGAGTGGTATATTCCTGCCTGGACTCATTCTGACCACTAGCAGCTTGAAAGACACGATCCCTGACAGAAATACACAAGACACAAAACGCTTTGTAGTGTCAATCGCTGACGAGGAAACTATGTTCTCATCTGTCAATCTACAAAAGATTCGTTCAAATTGTTCCAGACACTGCTTCATGTAACACACGTTTAATGCTTGATTTGTTACACCGATTTTGTCAAGTTGCCAAAGTGTTAGCAAGATAGGTATGACAACGATAAATAACTCACATAC
Source organism: Eilema griseolum (assembly GCA_963662185.1). Taxonomy (NCBI): domain Eukaryota; kingdom Metazoa; phylum Arthropoda; class Insecta; order Lepidoptera; family Erebidae; genus Eilema; species Eilema griseolum. The sequence goes on from OY759247.1 coordinate 17,624,754, forward strand.
AAAACGTCCATTATTGTTTGAAATTGCAAACCAAATTCCGTATCGTTCCAAAAAACCCAATGGACAATGTAATTAAGGAGGCACTTTAAAACAAACTACGTAAGACCTCGATTTGACTTGAATTGAAAGTAATTTTCCGTGTAGGTAAATTCGGAAGCACCAGACTGAGTTCGACTTACAGATAACCGCGGTTGACTGATAGTGTTGTGGTTCTAATAATGGGTACGTTCACCGTCAGTCTATTAGTCGGGGTGCGCGAAGGGTATGCCAGTAGCTACCTCACCCTTGGTAACTGAAGGCCCAAAACGACCGTGCGGTTTTGGTCGGTTCGAGTCCGACATAATAACCCCCGCTGTCGCCGACAGAGGGGGGGGGTGGGGTGGCGTTCTTCAAAGTAACCATCTACGTAACTATTCAATAATTAGCAAAATTAAATCTCTATTAAAAAAGTAAAACTGGGCACAATGTCAAAAACTTTGTATATTATGTCAATCGTGAAGGGTTAGTTAGGCAAAGGTGAATTAACACCCACATTTCACCAATCATTGTTTTCGGTCCCACGTAATAGGGGTGAACCTAATGCCGTCTTACTGGCACTATTGTTGACTTGTCTGATGTGACGCGTGATTATATGTATGCATGTATATAATAGTGAAATTAATTAATAGTAAAGAACTTAATAACGAGTAATTGATGTACAGCTTCAATTATAAAACTGCCTTTAATATCATTTTACGGCAAGTACATTACAGAAACCCTCGAAGTGAATATTAAAAACGAATAACCTGATATTGCTATGAATTCTCGGTGTACTTACAGTATAAAACACTTCTTTTCTGCGAATCGGAAGAGCGTTACTCGATACCGGACGGTTCATTGTATCCTCATAAATGAATTGCTAAATCAATTTTAGCTCAGAGTTCCATTTTCATAATTGTGAAGTAATATAGTACGCATAGCAATATATACACAAGCAGGTTTAATTACATAACGTAGGTAATATAAACTCACGCCTATATCCCCGAAGGGGTAGGCAGAGGTGCTAGCACCCCTTCATTTCGCCAGTTTATGTTTAGGTCCCAATGTAATAGGTGACGAGCCTATTGCCATTAAACGGGCACTTATAAACCTGCGATAAATACACACATAGCTTCGAAAAGCATCTAAAAATCATTGGTGTGTGCCATGGTAAAATCTGGGATCGAACCCGAGACCTCGTCTCAGCAGCCCATTACCCATACCACTAGGCGTTCGCAGATTACTTACATAATTACATAACATTAAATAAATAAACCTTTACATTTAAGTAGTACGCAATGCAATATGATAGGTAAAAAGACGAACAACCGTCCACCCACTGGGTTTACTTCTTATGGGTACACCCTCCCTCCGTCAATCCTAGTCACATTCGAAGCTCTCACCTCGGAGTATGGGGTCCGCTTTACCAGTCTAACTGCAGATTTGGCTGAATTACGATATTTTAAGTAAAGCGACTGCCATATGACCTCCTCAACCCAATGGCGACACAAAGCATTGCAGTTAGACAATTTTTTGAACTTTTTATGGAGGGCAACGATGTATTATTAATAGATACGTCATGCAAGAAAATGGCGGCTTTCAAAAATGACGCATAAGTAATCGTAACGACTGTCATAGATGTTTGTATGGCAACCGGGATCGAAAACCGACCGGCTTAACGTTCTCTCCGACGCAAGACCGGCCTAATACGAATACCCATATTCATGCATACAAATATTTGCACTGAGCAGGAATCGAACACCCTTTTTTCATACGCAGAAATTCCCCATGGATACCGCTCCAGGTTATATCGGTCTCGAACCGACTAAAACGCACTACGTCTGGGGGTCGTTGTTAGTTGCCAGAGGTGAGGTTGGCAGTCACAATATCCCTTGCACCCCGGCCGACCCAGGGCTATCTCTCTCGATCTGGTCCTCCTCGGGTGAATGACTCCCCAACTGCTCCCCAGAAACGGGAAGGCGTGAATTGCGCGCCGCCGCCGCCGCGGCTTGCTTCTGAATCGAACGCCCTCTGTGTAAGTAATTGGCGATTAAAACAGTATTAGCAACCGAAACTCCTATCGGACTTTTTTTGTATACCACTTAAGTGGCAGACAAACACACGGCCCACCTGATGGAAAGTGGTCACCGTGGCCTATGGACGCGTGCAAAACCAAGAGAGTTAACTTGAACCGACTAAAACGCACGTCGTCTGAGGGTCGTAGGTTGCCGGATATGAAGTAATCGGAGGCACATATCCTTCGCACCCGGTCGATATTGTACGTCTCCTATCACAATCACACCATAGTTTAATCTATATAGTACTTTGGTTGGTCATAGCACTAGCTAGCAATGTTTCATGGGAATGTTATGGAGACAAAACGACCTTGTGCTTATTTGATTGTAAGGCTGCCATACAACATGAGTATCAATCGTGTGTTGTAGGTATGTGCGGAAAGAGTAGATAAAGCAGTAAGATGATTGACTGGATGATTACTGTATGATATCATTTTAAAACAAAAAACAAAGAAAAGATATTACAATCTCAATAATATACTACTGCTTAACACTATAACCACGGTAGCCTAGTGGTATGGGTAATGGACTGCTGAGACGAGGTCTCTGGTTCGATCCAGGTTTTACCCTGGCACACACCAATGACTTTTCGAGGCTTTTCGAAGTTATGTACTTATGTATTTATCGCAGGTTTATAAGTGCCCGGTTAATGGCAATAGGCTCGCCACCTATTACATTGGGACCTAAACATAAGCTGACCAAATGTGGGTGCTAGCACCTCTGCATACCCCTTCGGGGATATAGTGTGAGTTTATAAAAAAAAAAAACTTAACAGACTGTCGGATTGTGTCGTATTGGTTAATTTTTTTCGGAGGGGACTACGTATACCTATAGCTGTAGTAAGGAAATTTGTGTCCGATTTAAAATCTCTTGCCGTAAAAGGTATCTTTTCTTCTTTTGAAGAACTGAAAATAAAATATATAAATATCAATTTTCAGTCAAACATATATTTTCAGTTAATTGTCAGTATAAATATTCGTCCTTGGGTCGGCCGAGGTGCGAGGGATATGCCTGTTAATTAACCTCACCTTCGGCAACAAGAAACGACCCAAAGGCAGCGTGTGTTTTGGTCGGTTCGAGTCCGACATAACCTCTCCCACTGACTCCGGTGGGGGGAGGGAGTGGGGGGGGGGTATCCGTAGGGACATTGCGCACGTAAAAAAAAGGGTCGTCGTGGGACGAAATCGAAATTAAAACCCACTCCCCTGACTCTCTCTCTCTCCCACTGACTCCGGTGGGGGTAAGGGGGGATTTTGCACACGTAAAAAAAAGTATAAATATTCGGCCTTTTTTATTTTATGCATATTTTTTACAATCACAAGGTTAATGCTCGTCCATAATGAGAATCAAAGAATCAAAGAATCAAAGAATCAATTTCATTTATTCAGTTTAGGCACACAAAGAGCACATATGAACGTCAAAATTATACAATTGAGTATGTCAAGAAATAATATTAAAATATTAAATAATGTACAAATAAACCATTGGAAAATGATTCTTTCGCTGGTTCGGTAGGTTAGTTCTACTGAGAAGATACCAGTAAGAAACTCAGCGAACTATATTAGTATTTTTTGAATGGTTACGTTACCTACATTGTATAGGTACGAGCAAAAACTTTATTTATAAAATCTGCTATTATTGTTTTACTGGCACTTATTATAATAATTATTATGTCTACCATAAAAGTTATGTATTATTATCATTCCTCCGGATGTTTGCGAACGTCTAACATTTTCAAAAACACAACATAACTTCACCCGCCTGGATAATACTATTTTCAAATAAAATAAAAGTACAGAACCGTAATAACACATTATTACATTTAGCATTATTCACATGTTCTACAAGAAAAGGTATTACTAAAAAACTATAAAACATGTATTGTTATCTGTTATAGGTATCTTTATTACGCTAGTGTAAATATAGATGTAAATATACAATACAATAAATATAATAACATTTCTATATAAGTATACGTAATAGTTGTGCTATTATTTAAAGCACCCATTATGTATTGTGAGCACAAAGCTCAGTGCGTTATTATTAAAATCGACGTCAAAACATTACACAATGATTGTAAAATGTTTGCAGGTAATATAATTTGTGTGCGAGAATAGTTTGGTACATAGAAGCCTCCTAGTACTTTTCTATAATCTTCTAATGCTATAAATGATCAAATAGTTTCTAAATTGCTATTGCTATGTACATATATAATGGGTTCAATGTCCACGGATGACAAGTATTTTATGTGCCTGAAAGTTATTTTATCTTTAGCTTGACGTAATTCTACAACTTAAGTAGACAGATTCACGCGCTCAGCTCTGCATATCATTGACTGGAACCAATCGAATCATATGGAGTAATCGAATCACGTCAAATAATCGAATAACATTCGATTGGTTTCTTATTACTTTAGAAGTAAACGACAAAAGGTCTGAATCCATGGCAGGACGCAGTCTGCATTCTCACGCTGAATTACTATGCTGTAGGGACACCTAGTTGGTGCATTTGTCTCCATCACCATCGACTTAGCGTGAATCCTGGTTCCATTTGAGGCTTACTTATCTACATTTTGGAGCCCAATAGTCGGCTTACGCAACCTCCTCCTCTTAACTTAACCGGAGTTAGCCCCGGGAAGAAAGATACATATATACTCGTAATCACGCCTTTATCCCCGGAGGGTTAGGCAGAGGTGAATTAACACCCACATTTCACCAATAATTAAATTCGGTCCCAAGTAATAGAGGGTGAGCCTATTGCCGTCTTCCGGGCACTGTTGTTGACTCAAGCTATTCATCTGAGGCAGAGTCTGGGCTGTATATATCTATCTGATGTTAAACAGTCCTATCCCTTAGTCGCCTTGTACGACACCGTATTGAAGAGACGGAGTGGTCCAAATTATACTCTGCCGGATACCACGCGGCTCTTACAAGTACGTCAAGTACTCTTTATTGCACACCAGACATGGGATACATAGAGTGGTTACGTACATGGTAGATAGTTGTACAAAGAGCGGTCTTATCGCGGTCTGTGTACTCTTCCAGACATCCAGTATAAGGACTACATTGCCTGAAATCAGCGTAGTTTGAGGTGTACATTAAATTATAATTATTTAATATTTGTATCTAGTATCTCTAGTACCTCTAGTAGGTAGTACTCCCTTACCAGTCTCTGAATAAACAGCGACTGTTCTTCAATCAGCAGGTGCATCACGAAACTCCAAATCTATTTTCCTCTCCATACCATCATTCAATGTAAAAGATTACCACAGTGCAGCTTCCACAGTGAATAAACAACTATGTAAGAACTACCACAGTTGGGACCCAATATTGGGGTGCTAAATAGACCTATTCGAGTACTAGCTGATGTTCTTTACTGCAAACGAAACCAAGGATTCAAACGAAGGATAATACATAGAAGTTAGTTTGCTGGTTTATAGGGGGAATGCCCTGACCATTGAGCTACCGAACCTCACCTGAAGCCATCCAAATTTTCCTATATATATCCGTCTTGAGGCGACGAGTATTGCTATCGGTAGATGGCTGCCACTATCGTCCCAAGACGGAAATATATGTATAGAAAATTGTGGATGACTTCAGGCGAGGTTCGGTAGCTCGGTGGTCTGAACATTCCCCCTGTAAAAGAAAGATCGTGGGTTAGAATCCCGTCTGAACCGATTAATTTTATTCTATCTTAAAGGATTTGAATAGTTAGTTTACTAAATGTTTTAAAAAGCCGCGGTAGCCTAGTGGTATGGCTAATGGACTGCTGAGACGAGGTCTCGGGTTCGATCCCAGGTTTCACCATGGCACACACCAATGACTTTAGATGCTTTTCGAAGTTATGTGTGTATTTATCGCAGGTTTATAAGTGCCCGGTTAATGGCAATAGGCTCGCCACCTATTACATTGGGACCTAAACATAAACTGGCGAAATGTGGGTGCTTGCACCTCTGCCTACCCCTTCGGGGATATAGGCGTGAGTTTATGTTATGTTATGTTTTAAAATTTCTACAGTTAGTAATAAATTAATCCAAGGACCTATAATTGGCTCTATGATATGATTTGAACATCATTAACGTCAGATTACGTGACAATTCCATACATCATTCTATTCTACAATACGCCGACCAACGAATTGCCACTTATCTAGGGGGGCAGATAAAGATAGGAAATACCAATACAAGCTTTCAAAAATAGGAAATTAAGTACACGCCGTTCCCGACAAGGACGGAGATTGAAGACGCACGCTCTGAACGTTCCCAAATAGGTATAAGACCTTCATTGTTGCTGCAGCATGTTACATTCTCAGAGATCGTCGCTCGAGTTCCAGAATTTCCTAACGAACATTGAGAAAAATTTCAGAAGGAATAAATATATAAATAAATATTTCAACACACTTGCTAATAAAATGGCGCTAATTTCGCCGCAATTAGGCACATAATGGCACCTATAGTAACTTTTTCCTTGCTATACTTTGCTTGCTAGGGTTATCTAATCTCATAAAATAGTTAACATAATTTGCGTAAAATCACAAATTATTTTGATTATTTTTCGCGTCAAAATCCATTTGCTGATCGCGCGCGCATACGTGCACCGCATCCACAGACTATGTAGATAAAATGCATTGATACCTCCTTGAGTCCAGTTGAAGTTGTATCGAAAAAGGAAAAAAAAGTTACATTATGTAATTTTTTAAATTTATTTTGATAATCTGTGCGTAATCATTTTACCTTTTTATAATTTGGGAAGCGGCTCACAGGGTGATAGTACAAATGGAATTTCATTTTTTACTAGCTGTTGTCAGTGGCCTTTAGTTATCGCGACCAAACATAGCGTATGTCCTTTCCCAAGGTACAGAATAGATAATAGTACTACATCCCAATTATATAATTATATAAATTTCATCAAAATCTCTTCAGTGGTTTAGGCGTGAAAGCGTAGCAGACAGACAGACAATTGCGGTAACCACTTCCCATCAGGTAGGCCGTGTGCTTGTCTGCCACCTAAGTGGTATAAAAAAAAAGACAAGTTAGACAAATGCTAAAAAAACGTGCTTGCAATATTCGTCTATGAAACCAGGCATACCTCAAGGAATCATTTCAGGTCCTAAGGGTCTAAATAATTTGTCATTATGACATAATTATGCGCTTCTGATCGTTTGTAATCAGTACTGAAAAGGTATATTCATTTTTCCTCTAATTTCCTGGCCCCGTATGAACCATAAAATTTACTTGAATACCTGAATTATACAGTCGTTATTAGAATAAAATAATAATCTAAGTACATTTCTAAACTTTTATCTCGTTGATTTTGCAACTGATATCAGATTATGACTACATTGATATTTTATGTATATGATAATCTTGTCTTATCATAGTTAAAACAACATACCAAATATACAGGGTGACTTCAATTACGTATACGTAAATGTTTCAAAAAGTGATTTACAAGTGATATGGAAGCAATATTTGTAGATTATTGTTATCTAGATTTATGTTTTTATTAGTATTGTAGTTATAAAAAATAACATTTTCGACCGTAGGTATCTACTACTGTGGCTGAGGCTGTTAATCCCTTCCTTATAATTTTTTAATACCACAATTATTATTTAAATATTATTAAATTCAGTTTTGTTCCCTTCTTGAATCACACTCTGTGACCAACATAAGACTACGCAACACCATCGCTTCGGTTCCTATATTCTTTACCGCATCAGAAAATTTTAGTATTCTTTATGCCATATAGTATTATTTGTACCTGCTGCAAATGTTTATATTACACTGCAAATGATTATGTAACATAAATATATGCCCTATAGTGTAGAATATGAATCGCGTTAAGCCGTGCATACCAGTCATAATGGGTATTTGGAGTCCTCCAAAAACCAACTAATTTAACTACAGAACTTCAATATTACCAATTGGTTGAGGAGGTCAGATAATAGTCGCTTCACGGAAAATATCGAAGTTCAGCCAAATCACAGTTAGACTGAGCCGACCCCAACTGAGTTGGAAAAAAGGATCAGAGAATGGTGATTCAATTTGAAGAAACATCGGCTAGGGCTCAGCAGATCGCGTGATTCATCTGATTTTAAAATCATCCTGTAAAATATATTCTGTAGTCAGTTAAATATTAACGACTTACTGTTAAAGAATTGTAGTTTAAATTAATCAAGCAACCTTAGCTTCCAATAGTGTACTATTCGGGCCATAATACTCTTGCATTAAGGTCTGAATATTCGACAACTTTTCTCTCTTTAGAAAAGTCTACACTGCTTTTTTGACAGTATGTTGTTGTTTTTATATCTCCATATAAAAACAACAACATACTGTCAAAAAAGCAGTGTAGAAAAAAAAAATAACTTCAAACCGGCGCGGTGGCGGACACGTATGAAAGACCTAATAATGATATTAAAAGAAGAGAAGAGTTTGTTAAGTGCGTTGAGAGAATAAGATGACATATTAGCATTCATTGCTAGACTCAGAACTCTGGTATTCTCCGTCAAGCGCTGAATCTACATTAAAAGTCCTCAAACTATTTATAGAAAAACTTTTCCAAATTATATTCCGAAGTTGTCACGAACCTGACACACCCATAAACGGAAACTTAACAATAGACAGGGGTTTGTTTGAGCAAAATCGATTTGCTATCGCATGGTTAATCGAAAATATTCCTTTTGAATATTATTTTATGGTTCATTATAAATTCAGCAGGCGTTACAGGAGGATACAATCGCTGATCAATATCTTGATAGGCTGAACTTGAAATTTTAATGCGCATTTTTTAAACCCGGCATTTCTCGACAACTGCGAACATTTTTAGAAGACGCGAAAGGTATGTCTGGATCATAGCGAGGGGAAACTTGTGTTCTCTGCCTACTACATTGCAAAAGAGACGTGACTGTATGCATGTATGTCTAGTTTTTATTTATGTAGGGTATATCAACATGACTTAATCTCTCCTGGTGATAACGCTAAAATTGAAGTCTAAAGAAGGAAGGTCATAATTATGTTGGTATGATGCCTTTAGCTTGAGTGCTTCATCAGATAGATTTCACGCTCCCAATTTTGGAGGGAGAAAGCCTCATCAAGACCCAAGAAATAAGGGAAAGTAGGGAAGAAACTGGAATGAAATCAAGTGGAACTAACCCCTGTTATCGGTAGCCAGTTGATTGACTCCCTGCCGTGTTCCGCCCAAGGGGCTCATGTAAGTAGAGGGGTTAAGCGAAGCAAAATACTTCGCTTTTTCGTTATATGCTTGTCTGTCACAATATTAGTAAAAATTAACCTAATAAAGGTATTATTATAACTGGATTTCAGTTTATATTCTAATACTTCAAAAATAAATGTAAATGATTCAGATCACATTCAAAGTACGTAAACTTTGATAACACCTTATTTCTTAAAGCATAAAGTTGTTTCTGTCCACCTCATTTAACCAATTTCACTCACGTCACGCTACGATAGCTCATCTTTCTCTGGGTAGATGTAGTAATTCCTAAGACGCGTTCATATAGCTTTAAAGGACAAACCAAGTTCAAATTTGAAAAACAAATTCAGTGAAGCGCCATCTACATTATAACTTTTACGAAAATGTTTGACCCTTGCTATCGATAGATGTCACTTAACGATTAAAATTCAAGCTATCGCTAGTCGCACAGAATTGTTATTTAAACCAAAAAATACCTACTCCTATTTTTGTATTGTTCCATGAATACACCGATGGAACAAAAGGAAATCTATTAAAAATACAGAAATGAATAGCTGAATGTTATAAAATTTCTTCTATTCCTTCCTTGTAAAAGAAATGCAGTCCCAGTGTTGCTGACTCCAAGAAGCTAACAAACAACAACTCAATAATAATAAAAAACAGTAGATAAAGTGAAAAGGTATAGAATAAAATATTCAACTCTTGGTTTTCTTAACTCTTGGTTTTGCGCACGTTCATATGCCTAGGTGACCACTTTCCATCAGGAGTGCCATGTGCTTGTCCGCGATCTAAGTGGTATAAAAATAAAAATTATAAACAATAAACTTTCTTCTTTCCTACTTTATCTAATATGTTGCTTCTGAACCCCAGATAAAATTGCATGGTCTTTTGGGTAGTTATCTACTGGAGCTAGGCAATGGAGCTGCAATATTACTTTTGGAGTAGGTAAGATTGACTGAAATGATGATTCATTTGGTTTGTTAAGTAGCGTGGTGAAGTGATTGAGAGATAAAGATTTGCCCGATCATACAACAAGTGAAATAAAAAAATGCTTTTAGGTACCCATCACTACAACAAGTGAAATAAAAAATTGTTTTTAGGTACCCATCCCAAAAAATACACAATTAATAGCACGGCCAATTAAAAGAATAAAATTGTTAAACTTGTGCTTAACGATCTAACTATTAGGACAAAAACATTCCAATTAGTCAGACTGGCTAGAAGTTTAACTATATATGTCTTAACTATATATGTGTAACCAGTTTGTCTAGTCTAGTCCAATAAAAAAGCTTTTATATAACTACCTAAACGACTCGATAAGCTTTTCTCGAAGAAAATTGATGTTGTTATTTAGGGGTGGGGCACAGGAATAGGAATGGTACGAGACACAGTTAAAACTATACATATAAGAAATAAAGGACTTAGTGCACCTTTCAGATAGATCTTTACTAAAATTCACATCCTAGCAAAATCGATATACACAATGCACACATACACATTGACCAGCAGACACACACACACTTCACACACACACACACACAGGCACATATATTCGGTCGCACAATTATACTCCAATATGCTCTCAACTTCATAGCTGCTACTTTAACAAATAAAATCCAAGAGTGAGACTCCACTGAAATTTATAATATTTGTTATGTCACTTGCCGAACACTGCCTCTTATGATACAGGGGTAACCCTAGTTTAGGAGGCAGGGTCTTCTCAAATTGTAACTGCAACTCAATATTTAAGTCTGATAAGTTAAATCATGCTGTTGGATTTATTAGCAATATGTAACGCTCTTTTATGCTTATACACTGTACTTCTTATGGAAATAAATATTATTAATATTATTATTATTATTATAGACATCCTGAATTGATTGACGAACGTAATTGGGCGAAATTATTTATCATTTATCCAACTTTAAAAAAAGTTACGATAAAAAGTAGCTAGGTGGTTCTACTTATAAAATAAACCTAGAATCGTTAAGTAGCTATAGCAATAATATTTCTAAATATATCTCGTAACTCATGACTATATCCCCGAAGGGGTAGGAAGAGGTGCTAGCACCCACATTTCGCCAGTTTATGTTTAGGTTCCAATGTAATAGGTGGCGAGCCTATGGCCATTAACCGAGTACTTATAAACCTGCGATAAATACACACATAACTTCGACAAGCATCAAAATGTCATTGATGTTGGGATTGATGATTGATGTTGGGTTGGTTGGTATACCACTAGGCTACCGCGGTATATATATAAATATATCTATCACAACATTATCCAATTTTCGATGTATTAATTTTGGTAAATATTATATCGAGGAAATAGCAAATCCAAATTTACCAAGGTCGTATTTTATGTGAAACGAACTAGGTATCTATTTATAACAACACTTACACCCACATCATTAATTTATTCGTTGTTATTTCTTCCTCCAAATCATAATATCATTATCCATCTGATGACAAAAAGACTGGTTGTCGATGATCAGCCATGGACGGATGGACCCAACCATGAGCAAACGCGCGCATGCGTATTGCGTATTTGCGGACACATTTAAATTTGGAAGAATTTTACGCCAGTTCTTCTGTTAAAAATATGACGTTCTCTGTCATAGATTACATTAATATATCGGACGTTACCTCCTATGGCGTAACGGTATAGCGTTCGACTGTTCCATCGGAGCTCATGTTATGTTATGTTATGTTATGAATATTTCAATTTGCAAACATGTAGATGCGTATAAATTGAAAATGGTCTTATCGTTATCAGCGTTATCGATATCATTATTACCAATACATTATGATAATTCATTTTAGTGCTTTAATTAGTTTAATCTATATCCCAATATGATTTTCAACAACAGGCAGTTTAAATATTTAGCTTATTTTAATTTACTACTAAGATAAAGTTCGTATCGTGCTACTGCTATACATATTATATATATATATATATATATATATATGTATATATATATATATATATATATATATATATATATATACCTATATATATATATACCTATAGACATATAGTACCTTGGGGTAACTTCAACTTGGCCGCGTGGTTTCCGGCAGAGTAGAATTTGGGCCACCCCATCTCTTCCCATGCGGTGTCGTACAAGGCGACTAAGCGATAGGGCTGTTTAACATCAGACAGATATATACAGTCCAGAGTTAGCCTAGACTCGAGTCAACAATAGTGCCCGGAATACAGCAATAGGCTCACCTCCTATTACGTGGGACCGGGTCGATGAACGACCTCCGCCCCCTATGAGCGCCGGCCTGGGGGTGACAGGTGGAGCCGCCTGTCACCCTGGCAGAAGCAGGCCGCGGCGGTGGCGCGCCTAGCGCGCCTCCCCGTTTCCGGGGTCGAGTTGGGGACTCTGTAGTCCCCACACCCGAGACGAGGGCCAGATCGTGAGAGATGGCCCTGGGTCGGCCGGGGTGCGAGGGATATGCCTGTCAACCTCACCTTCGGCAACCAAAACGACCCACAAGCGGCGTGCGTTTTAGTCGGTGCGAGTCCGACATAACCTCCTCCACCGGCTCCGGTGGGGAGGTTTCCGTGGGGATTTTGCGCACGTAAAAAAAAAGCAAAACGTGGGACCGAATACAATTATTGGTGAAATGTGAGTGTTAATTCTCCTCTGCTAACCCTTCGGGAATAAAGGCGTGATTGTATGTATGTATGTATGTATGTATGTATGTATGTATGTATGTATGTATGTATGTATGTATGTATGTATGTATGTATGTATGTATGGGGTAACTTTAGAAGTGGGGTAAAAAAGAATAGACGGCGCAGATGTCTTAGCTCGTAATGCAAATAATATATAGAAGTAATTATAAAATATTATATAAAAGCGTAAATAATACTTTTCGCTCTTACCCCGCTCCCGAAATTAGCTCAAGGCACTATAAGTAGTGCCACAGATAATGTAATATCATTCTTAGGTACCTAGTACACAAGTAATGTGCATTGTCAGCCACTTTTGTGACATATCTAAAGGTGATATCAGACGGTTCACTCGGGTCGATGCTTTTTTTACGAGCGAAATATCCCCACGGAATTAGTTTAAACTCAACACAGAAAAAATCAAAATGACATATGACATCCGTCATCAGCAAGAAACCAGACAAAATGAAAACCTGAAAATGTTAAAACAGTGTTCAGACCTTTCAGTTCAATTCACAGAGTGAAAGGGACTAGATGCCAAAGGTGAACCGATAAAACACTGTTAGATCTTTTCACTAGTGAAATCAATCAATTGAAAAAAATTACTAAATACATGTTCCAATGCTGCTGAGCGTGCCCGTTTACTGGCGGTTGGAGTGTGGGAATCGGGTCTTTGGCTACAAGCTCTTCCGTCATCTAACGTAGGGACTATGTTAGATGACACTACCTTCCGCATCGCAACTTGTCTCCGTCTAGGTGCGCCGTGTGTTTCTCCGCATCAATGCCGTTGTGGAGAAGCCGTTGACAGACTCGGACACCATGGTCTGTCGTGCTGCAGGAGCGCTGGGCGAATTCCACGGCACGCCAGCCTCAACGACATAGTCCGCCGTGCTCTTGTCACCGCCGGTGTACCAGCTGTACTAGAACCAAACGGTTTGGCGCGTGACGATGGCAAGAGACCGGATGGCATGTCGTTAATGCCATGGAAGATGGGTAGGACTCTGGTGTGGGACGCCACATGCGTTGATACCATGGCTCCTACCCATATAACTAGCACGGCTGGCTGTGCTGGTGCTGCTGCTGCTTCTGCAGAGGCTCTCAAGCGGCGCAAATACTCCAATCTCATCGGAGATTATGAATTTGTGCCGTTTGGAGTCGAGACTTTGGGGTCATGGGGTCCGAGCGCTCGCAACCTCTTCCGTGAGATTGCGAAGCGAATGGTCGACGCTTCTCGTGACCAGAAGGCTGGCCTCTTTTTAGGACAGAGAATAAGCATTGCCATACAACGTGGCAACGCTGCCAGTCTTCTGGGAACGCTACCACAAGAGGCATGCGATGCGGAGGAATTCTACGACGCATTTTAATTGTTCTTAGCTATAAGTTGTACGCATTTTAATTGTTCTTAGCTATAAGTTGTATAATAGTTATTTTATTTTTATTGTATTTAATATTTATAAATTCTTTCTTAATTTGTTTATTAAAGTAATCAATGGATTCATTTTATATTCAGATGTGTCATTTCGAGTGATAGATAAAATTGAAAGACAGAAAGTGAACTGTCTGATATCAGCTTTACAGAATAAATAGACAGTAATGAATGTTGTACTATTTGTGTGACAATCAATCAATTATACTCGATAATTAATCGAGTGCAGGTGTATATCGATGCCTGCGGTGTTGCGGTGACATTTTCAATTAAAATATTTTTAATGCAAACGAGCTCTGCACACGCCGCTGACACTTCATTTAATGATTCATTTCGTTTGCGTACTTTTACGAGTTTTATAGACTTTATGCATAGCATAAATTAGGTTGCAGAGTATTTTGATTGAGCACGCATCTCTAAAAAATAAGTTTAGAAACTCAAACCCGACTGCTGAAAAATCACGGTCTGAAAAGTATTATATAAGAAAATATGAAGGATAGCAGTGGTCGTATGCCATTTAGTATAACAAAGCTATACAGTCTAAGGCATATTTGTATTTATATTATTTTGAGGCCAAGTAACAGCTATAATTTATACATATTTGAAATGTACTAATTAAGCACTTTCAGTCGATACCAAACACCTCATATTCATCTCAAATTAATTATTTAACACAGTGTTTTATGACCGCTAGAGGGCGCTACAATAGTTCAGTGACACGTCATATAGAGTATGATACGACCAAGACGCTTCAAACGATAACTCAATAACGGCCATCGATCTTTTGGTAGATGTGGCCAGCAGTGGCCACTGGCTTCGATATGCCCGATTTATAAATTCTAAACATCTAAATTTAAAAACTAGTCTTAAACTCAACCCAAAGTTCATAAACTAAGATCATAATCACACATTAAAGTGCCACTAATTTCTTTGCTAATAGAATCGTATGACGCAAAACTGTAGACCGTAAACTATGCGCCAGGAATACACGAACGATGTTCATTAAACCAAGAGAATAGATGTAATTACGTCGACATGGGCTACCTTTTAAGGTGCTTCCTCACTGAGAGCATTCATCTAAAACATAAACAGTTACAGAATTAAGCCTTCATCACCGAAGATACTGAGCATCACAGAGCGCAACCTGTATTTGTACAATTCGAGCATTACATAAATGAGTGATGAAAAGAATAAACCGGTTATCACAGTGCATCAATCAATCAAACAAATAGCTTATCGAAGTCCACGGCTGGACATGGGCCTCTCCCGGTCTTGAGAGGCCTATGTTAGTCTACTGTTTCCATGCTGGCCAGACGTTTTGGTACGGGGTTTTATTTCACTTTGTCTCACAGTGATATTGTCCGCGTATTTTTCCGTTAGTCGCATCTTAGGATGAGATGGGATGTGCGTAAGGTACGTAAATTTTTGATACAAAACATTATTGTTACTGTGCTTACTAGGGAGGCAGTATCGTAATGTAAGGTAATGCTCATCGTCAAATTTGAATAGTAACATTTCAAGTTAATGCTCGCGGTGAAGGAACACCTTTATAAGTCTTGCTACATACTCATTAAAAGCGGTACGTTCATCTGAGTTAAGCCACAAACACAACTGAAACAATATTATGACTGTACGTAATTTGCTATCATTGTTTTGTGTGTTAGGACAATCCTTAATCCATGATAGGGCACGGTTTTACAGACAATCGGAGTAGCTTGTCTGTTTCAATATTTACTCAAATGGTTTTAAAACATTTCTAATTGCTTTAGTTAGATAGCTGCAATATTTGATAAGGAAACGTGTCTATAAATGAGAGTTATGAGACTGGAATGGGTGTAGTCGCAGAGTACTTAATAGTAGTACTAATTTAATAGCGTCTGCCGTCTTACTTTCTAACCCCGAGAGTAAAGTCTGCGTCTGAACCTCGCCAGTGATTCATTATGTGTACAGGTCAGCAGATAATATTGACTTCAACCTAGAAGATCATGTTGGAGCTTCATAAACTGCTTTAAACATACTTTATTTCCACTATGTAGAAAAGAAAATGTATTATATAAAGTCTCTCCACATTATACTTATATGATTTTATATTTATATAAAATAATAACTGTGTAGAAATAGTAAATGACATCGACAGTCGTATAAAATTAATACCAGCTATATTGGTGTTATAGACAGCTGCAGCAACGCCATGTCAATTTGCGAGCTTCATTTCATTTTTTTACTGTAGCGTTTCACAGTGCTTTCATCGACCGTGATAACACAACATAGCTAGTTATACTTTAGGCAGTGGTTGAAAAATTCCGGGAATTTCCGTTAATTAAAACCTTCTTCTGACAAGAACCAACACGACAAAGAAATAATTAAGTAGGTAGCGAATCAGTCTAGCCGTTCACGCGTGATGCTGTGCCGTAACCATTGGGAAATAGGAAAATTAGAAATCAATTTTATTGTTTAGTCCTATAAAAGTAAATTTAACCTAAACAAGTACTAAATAGGTAACAAACCTTGAAGTTTTATTTCGTCCGATACTTTCAAAAGTCAATTAGTTTTTTACTGAATACAAAAGTTCCCCTAAACTCAGGTAGAGAGCATGATGGCATCCTTCACAATTAACTATAGGCTGGAGTATCGATTATTCGACAGTTCATTGAACGCAGATCCACGAAGTTTTTGTGGAACATGTTCGATGGTCTCGCCACTTCGCATCGTTTCATAATGGACGGTTATTTTTGTGAGCTTTTATTCATTACATTTACTGTGAGTTTTTTGCATGTAGGTAATTTTATTTTTTGAACCATGTATAGAAAAAATATTTGCAGTAAAATGGCAATAACGAAAACAGAAAAAGTCTTTATCTGTAATTTAGAGAAATGAAAAGAGCTTTAAATTATGATGCGAGTATTTGGTTTCATTTTTTTTTTATATAATATCTTCCTGACAAAGAAACACATGAGTGAATGCATACCCTTCAAGTTACCCCATGTTATTTAAACCACTACATTACCCGCATTAGGTCAATGGTATTTGACGAGGTGAAAACTCAACGACATTAGAAAATTCTATAAATATTTGCATAACTGCGCACTACTACGCACAATGAACGTACACATATGTGTACATTCAATGTGCGGGGTCATGTACGGGTGATACCATACTATAACTAGCTAGCAGCTTGGTAAATATTTATAGAATGTTCTCCCCCCATGAGCACAGGCCTGGTGTTGACGAGTGGAGCCACCTGTCACCCTGATAGAAGCATGTCGCGGCGCCCCCCCCCCCCCCCCCCCGTATTCGGGGATGAGCTGAGGCCTCCGTGATCCCCGCACCCGATGAGGGTAAATTCGAAAGAGATGGCTTTGGGTCGATGGCGGATTGAGGGATATGCCTACCAACCTCACCTCCGGCAACCAACAACGACCCACGGTCACTGTGCGTTTTAGTCGGTTCGAGTCCGTCAGACATATATGGAGATATGTCGCATGTTAAAAAACGCACAAAGAATGAACACATATCGCATGGTTATGTATTGGCGTTTTGTTGTGAGTACCGTGTTCTAACCGGACGATGGCGACGTCCAGACGCACAAGGACGTCTCGTCACCCCTTAGATCGAGAATTCACACCTCTACCGCTGGTACAGAATTCCCACGATATAAACTCTTTGTGTGATTTACTACATCCTTTATACTCGTAACCTGCTAATCCTGTAATAACATCATCTGAATTATAATGCAAACAAAGCGGCTCAGCTAGCAAACATACTCACAACCTACTTTCAGAAAATAAAACTTTACTGGCCATAAGGTAAATAAAAATGTTTAATGATAAAATGAAAATGTTTTTTTTCGATAAACAATTATATCTCCTAAGTAAATTAATAAACTTTAAAGAAAATGAAAATTTTTGTTATAAATACTATATTTTGTTCATCATAAATACCTTGTTTATTTGCCATGCTCGAAAAATATTGTAGATATCAAAAGCATTCCGCAAAACAATGGCGGGTTGTTTTGGGATCAAAGTTACTCGGATGGAAATTGAATTTACGTTCTTTTTCGAATTTACTCTACTCTATAATGTTTGATGAAAAAAGTATCACGTTAATGATTAAGTACATAATGAGGGATTGAAAGATTCGCAATGAGGTCATCCGACAAAGAACTCAAGTTACAGACATAGCTCGCTGAATAAGCAAGCAGAAGTGGCTCTCCACGTCTGTCGAACGGGACCTAAAGTGGAGACCACAGAAGGAAAACGGTAGGTGGGATGCCCTTAGGCCCTAGACAGTTGCACTGACAACCTGAAAAAGTTGGATGCGGAAGTCAGAAGATCTGGAGCAATGGCACACTTTGGGAGAGTACTATGGCCAGCAGTACTCTGAGCAGTTTGATTGATTGATTGCCATAATGATACGGTTTCTGAATGTTTTTATACTAATCTTTTGCATCGGAAACTCATGCACTACTTAATATCTTTCATTTCTTTCTTGTCACCTGGTATTTCTTGCAAGGACTTAATGTCACGTAAACCAGATCGTTGATCTATCTCTAGAGCAATATGCCTATACCACGTAAGATTCATTGTTTACCAGATTGTTGGTAGACCAACGATCTGGTAAACAATGAATAGAGATAGACCTCTAGAGTAATATGCCATTCTAAAGTCCCCACGGAAACCAGATCGTTGGTCTATCTCTACAGTAATACGCCATTCTAAAGTCCCCAGTCTTTACCACGTAAGATTAATTGGTTACTAATGACTAATAGATAGCGTAAAACTGTTCTAATATCTTGAGTCACAATACTCCAAACTAAGCTAACTTGAATCTGTTTCGATAAAACATTAATGCAGGTTTTGAGTTAAGATACTTCGTTGGCTGCAATCACAAACTTGGTTTGTCTTACTGCGATAGATAATTACAGGAAGCAGATCATTTCAGTCTTACTCTTAGACAGGATATTGCAAGATTGGCGCTAGTTACGTAGGCACTTCTAGCAACTACAGTTTGTTTATTAATATTGTCACAAGTCGGGCTATAATAAACTGGGGACCTGTGTCTATACCGATATTATAAAAGTGAAGAGATTTGATTTTGATTTGATTTTATTAATTAAGGTTCACCAATAATTATTTACATAAAGAACTTTAACTAAATTCTTGCAAAGATTACAGATCAAAATGCAACAATCACTTATAGGTAAACTCCGCTTATGAATATACACAAAAGAAATTAAAACTAAGTTTACAATTCATACAGAAATACACTCTGATTAATATGAAACAAAAAAGTGTCTAGAACCAAAGCAGTATTTTAAACTTAAACCAAATTAAACTAAATTAAACCAAAAGCTAACTAAACTATCATTCAAAACCAGCCAAACCCATGAGAATCGACCTAATTTTGTCCAAAGAGTCAAAGTGGAGATCAACTTGATCACTGCAACTGTTGATCGCTTACACACTCTTGCACATGGGGAATTTGCACCTAGTACGGTCCTTCTAAGAGGCGAATTGAGTGGTGTAATGGCGAAGCGAGGTAATCTGGAGGGTACGCGTAACCGAAATAGAGCAAGCAGGTGGGGACAGTCAATATTTGACCCGAAGACTTTACAAGCAAACATTGCCTCATTAAGAAATCTGCGGCCAGCCAAGTTTTTCAATTCTAAATAATGAGAGATTGTATGTTTGAACGCGCTAATCTCAGGAACTACTAGTTCCAATTGAAAAATATATTTTATGTTAAATAGTCCGTTTATCGACAAAAGTTTTAGGCGATATATCATCAGGCTACTGTTTACTGAAGCGGAGCAGTGACCATAAATGTCAACAAATCCGGTAGATTTTCATACACCGGCTCAAAAAGGTAATATGAGGTTTAAAAATGTGTCAAGGGCGAAGCTGGGGCGGTTCAGCTAGTCTATATATAACTTGAAAATAGAATGCCTAAAATTAGGAAGATAGGTATCATTTTAACATTAAAAATCACTAAAAGCAAAAGAGGCGATTTCAATTGAACAAACAATTTCGGGCGGGCTACTTGTAGATTTTTTTGTTATAAAATCATAAACCTAATTCAATCAATAAATCAAATGAAGCGTCACTCAGACATTGACCACTACTTCACCTTGCCTGATGATAAGCTAAAGGTAGAGCACATATTAATAAATAGTTACTACGTACGTGTCAAGAAGGAGGGTCGCCATCATGATCAATAATATGTACCTACACAGAAGTACCTTATTTTATTGAGTGGATCTATTTACAAAACATACATAATAATAACTAAATAATATGATAAAATTTGCTACACGTTCTGCATTATTTACTAGGTACATTCGTTATGTAGGTGTTATATTTTGCCCAAAATAAACTATCGAAATGAGCGCATCATTTCAGCAATAATAATTAATTTTCCGGGTGAATGTTTTAATTAGCGACCGAGAATTTTATTTATTCCGGGAATGATGCTGCTGCCTGTTTACGTATACACCGTATGTATTGATTTTTCGCTTAAAACAGACTACTCGTTGGCTGCAGTGATTGGATGAAAATGGAAAGATAATTTTGATTCAGAGTAATTATCTCTGGTCTGTCGCTCTTTGCCTGTATGTAATTAAAGTTGGCGCATCAAATTTTGTTTTAAGATATGACATCACAATTTGAAATATTATTGACCGACAATCGTAAAGACTACAAACAATTTTAAATACCTTCTTACATGGGAGTTATCCCTCGCAATTTTATCATTATCATCCGCAAATCCTCCAAACCTGTATTTAGCGAAAGAGCCGAACCTAGAGATGATAGAACTTTTCCGAGCGAGAAATGATGATCCAGTGACCGAAATAGTACCATTTAAACATGTTTTTTGATAAAGTACCTATGTATCGCATACGTTTTTTTATATAGAACACGTCAGTTAGACTTCGCCTTGCCTGATGGTAAGCTGAAGGCAAAGTCTCAGAAAAGAGGGTCACCATTACTTACACATACCGTGTGACAATGGTGACACTCAGCTTGACGGCCTCATCATATGCTTTTTCACGTGATACTTGAGTACTTACAGGGAATATGAAGTAAAAACCTGATCAGAGAACATAATTAATATCTGTCATTTGAAACGATTGCAAGCCACTCGAAATCGCGTTCAGGTGGTTCGCATCGCCACGTAATAAGAGTAATGATCTCTTATTAAAAATATGGATGTGTGTGTGAGTTAGTAAAATAATTTTGGTATAGAGAAATTTTGTTTCATTATATTTCAGTTCAGGTATAACTTACCGGTGTCATCGGTCTAATTACTTTTTTCTTAGGTCTCTTTACTAGGTCATGTTAATTTTTTATGAAAAATAAGTTTATAATTCTAACAATTTTTCTTATTCCTTTCTATTAAATTCTGTTTTCCCAGTGTCTTTTCTCGGAGGCGGTACAGATATAGAATACAATAGTTAGGCTAAGAGCAGGCACTTAAAATCTGTACAAAAATATGTTTGCTTCTTGAACTAGGCTAGTCTGTATCTCAAAAGGCAAAGACAAGTAGAAAAGGTATCAAAACGGTATTCTGGCTCTGAGGTGAAAGCTTAGTATGGAATCCCCCATCATCATCATCAGTAATTTGATGTGGTCTTGATGAAAGTAGAATAAAAAAAATATAAATATTCTACAACATTCCACACAACGCTATCACAACTCTATTGTAAATACATACATACCTATTATACATAGAAACACCCAGACTAATGCAAAAAAAAAACATAAACATGCATAAAAATATTTGCATTAAGCGTCCGTTTCCGAGCCCGCGCCCCCATTTAGTTTTTACGTGCGCAATAAATCAAAATCAAAATCAAAATCAAAATCAAAATCAAAATAAATCAATCAATCATAAAAAAAAAATTTAAAAAATCAATCAATCATAAAAAAAAAACAATCAATCAATCAATATCCCCACGTAGCCTGTGGGTTGCTTTGGTTGCCGAAGGTGAGGTTGACAGGCATATCCCTCGCACCCCGGCCGACCCAGGGCCATATCTCACCCTCTCCTCGTGTGTGGGGACTTTTTTTTTTTACGTGCTTCTGCCAGGGTGACAGGCGGCTCCACCTGTCACCCCCAGGCCTGCGCTCATAGGGGGGGCGGAGGTCGTTCATCGACTTTCGACGCCCGAATTGCCTTCGTACGCGGGCAGCTTGGCTTGCCATCCTTCGTCGCTCCCGCTGCCGCTCCCGCCCCGCCTCCTCCTTCACGAGCATTACTTGCTCGCAGAAGGAGGCACCGGCTGCCCACGCATCCGCGCAGCGGATTATCGCCAGGAGAGCGTGAGAACTCTCATTCCCAGGGCCGCCACAAGCTCCCGTCTTGGCGTTTCCCACGCCGGACACTCGGTAAGCGTGTGCCATCACTGCGACCGAGTCCTCACTCGCGTCGCAGTGAGTGCACTCGGACGTTGGCTCTTTCTCCATTAGACGCAGATACTTTCCGAAGCACCCGTGCTCGGTGATCAACTGCGTCAGACGGTATGAGAGGCTGCCGTGTGGCCTCTCTAGCCACTCCCCCATGATGGGTCTTACCGCCGCCGCTACTACGGCGCGCGCTAACCCGCGCCCCCTAGGTGACAGTCTATCATTCCACCGCTTCGCCACAGACGGAGGCCGTCAAAAATAAATAGAAAAGTTTTACGAACGTATCTGTTTCATACACGCTAAAAATATTATCTACATGCATGCTATTTGAAATGGGTCATTGCTTTTCAATTTAAATATTATATAGATTGTATGTATTTTATACTTTACACTTCTGTACTCTTGTATGTAACAAATAACATTGTTAAAAGTAAAATTTAATACGACATGGTAGCGTATAATTTATACGTATAGACTAACCTTGTAAAATTATTATACACGGCGTCGTAAAGAACATCACGAACAAAGGAAAAATACAGATAAAAAAGATATATTTAGAAAAATGCTACTCAATCAAATACAGAAGACAACAATGAATGTATAACTAATTAAACTCCTGTCTAACCAATTAGGTAGACCCATGGTTTTATTTCTTTTCGTAACATACTTCCAGAATAGGTAGCTCTGATCTCTGCAATCATAGAAATATTCATCAACAATATACAAGCTTGAAAGTTATTACCACTTCATGACATGATGTATTTTCTATTATTGTTCATTCATTACAAGTTACAGCTTCGTGATGAACAACTTGTCTGTTTGTCACGTACACAGTATTCAAAATCATCATTTCCTTTTTATAAACTCACAAACTCACTTTTTATATCCCCGAAGGGATAGGCAGAGGTGCTAGCACCCACATTTCGCCAGTTTATGTTTAGGTCCTAATGTAATAGGTGGCGAGCCTATTGCCATTAACCGGGCACTTATAAACCTGCGATAAATACACATATAACTTCGAAAAGCATCGAAAAGTCATTGGTGTATGCCATGGTAAAACCTGGGATCGAACCCGAGACCTCGTCTCAGCAGTCCATTATCCATACCACTAGGCTACCGCGGTACTCAATAAATATTGGCTGAAGGAAGTATTTCAGTAACAAGGTCGTCTTAAATATTTTTAACCCGGCGCGTGGTTCCCGGCTGAGTAGAATTTGGGCCACCCCATCTCTTCCCATGCGGTGTCGTACAAGGCGACTAAGGGTTAGGGCTGTTTAACATCAGACGGATATATACAGCCCAGACGCAGCCTCAAATGCATGGCTCGAGTCAACAATAGTGCCCGGAAAATGGCAATAGGCTCACCCCCTATTACGTGGGATCGAATTCGAATTGGTGAAGTGTTTTTAAAAGTTATTTCTCTAACACTTTTTTCTCTTTCCAGAACCTCCTACTTGCATTTGTGCTGACGGCGGCGGTACTCACCTCCGGCAGCGTGGTCAAACCTCCAGGAGAGAACTTCGAACTCCTCATCCTCCACAACAATGACATGCACGCGAGGTTCGAGCAAACCTCCCAGCTCAGCGGGGCTTGTACCACGGCCGACAGAGAGGCTGGGAAGTGCTACGGAGGCTTCCCAAGAGTTGCACATGTGTAAGTTAATAATTTCAATTGTATACCCAAGAATATTCATTATTGAATAGTATTATTGGTTCATATTACTTTGATATGTAAATATGCAGTTTTTCTTTATATTCAAAAACATTCTACGCCGCGTTATCCAGACCCAAAGTAAGCATAACTTATTTAGATACATTTTTTACACATATAGAAACGCCCGACCAATACAAACGCATGTTCATTCATAAAATTATTTGCACTGAACGGGAATCGAACCCGCGATCTCTAACTAGTAGTCTTACCGCTACCCTATAGATGTGGTCAGCTTTACTTCTTTTGATTCCACATTATAATGCTCTAGCAGATACAAGTCTTGATATTATACTTTGACATCCATATAAACGAAGGTTTATTTATACCTACCATAGAAATTCCAGAGATAGTCAAATGACGTTGATATTATAAGAATTAACAAAAAAATAATAGTTTAAAATACTAAAAAACACGCACGCACTAAAAATTACAAAACAATTCGGACCTTTAGTTTGATGACTCTAGAGTTTTCCCTTTGCCAAATCTTCATTAGGTCGCAGGTAAAAATAAACAATTTCAGTTCGTTATAACTAGGTAATCATCTTTATTGAATATTTACTATGATTTATTACATAAACGTGCTAAAAGCGTGTTCCTGACAGCAAAACCCTTTCATTTGATACTCATATCAGCGGGGTGGATTTCAAATAGCCTGTCCGCCATCTTGGACGTCCGCCATATTGGATTTAAGTCACGTGACTATTTTTTTTTCGTTTTCCTGACAGCAAACCTTTTCATTTGATACCCATATCATGGGCTGGATTTCAAATAGCCAGTCCGCCATCTTGGGGAGGCCGCCATATTGAATTTGTAATGACGTTTCTTAGCTAGTCATATATTGTCATCAGAACTCAGAGCATGTCCAAAATTTCATCCTAATCGAACACCGGGAAGTTGGTCAAATTAATATTCCAAGATTTTCTTACATATGTAGCTAGTTACAAGTGAAGCTAATAAAAAGCGTGTTAGGTGTTTTACACTGATTAACAATATAATGTTCTTCTTTATAGGTATAGGCACAGATAATATAATATAATTCTGAATAGGTAAAAGTATATTTTTACAGTGTGTGTTCAACAACGCCGCTATCGTATACTGTGAAATAAATTATAGGAATGTTGATATATCAATTTTACATATTACAAAACGTATCGATGTTTAGCAATGTTTTTCGGAAAACATGGATGGAACAGTCAATGACCTTTATATTTACATACTTATCAGACTGGCTGTTCAGAAAAATATTGGATCACAATTCCTGTGTACAAATTTCGAATTTCGAACGCAGTAATGAGTTTTAACATCTACTTATATATAAATTGGGTATTTTCTTGTAGTTAAAATAAATTATTTAACTTAGCTTACTAAATAAAGAATGGTAAATTAGAAATAAAAACCACACAACCTTTACCGCTCGTAAAGTTTGCGTTGTTATTTATTTTTAATCATCCAACTAAGTGATAATTGTAAATTATATGACTGTTAAATATTATGACGTCACAATATATTATTTCCTACAAGTTTCCTTATAACGTACCGTTTTGACGTTTAGTAAAAAGTATCTAATTTGACTAGTCAATGAAATACCCAATTCTATTAAAGACTGGTCGCTACAGGGACTTGAGTGTGCAACATATGAGACCTGCCAACTAAATCCTATTTCTCTCCAAATAATTATAATAAAATATATCTTGCCGCCAATTACGACAAGAAAATATTTCCATATTTTAATAGACATAGTACACCTCTTTGTAATTTCCTATCTATACTAATCTATACTAATATTATAAAGAGGAAAGATTTGTATTTTTGTATGTAACGAATAAACTCAAAAAGTACTGGACCGATTTTAATAATTCTTTTTTCATTAGAAAGCTTCATGAGTAACATAGGCTACTTTTTATCCCGTTATTCCCATAGGATCAGGATTTACGCGGGTGAAACCGCGGCGCGGTGCTATGTATATGACAGCGGCACATTTTTGTTACTTCAGTAGTTTTCTTTGAGAAAAGCAGTTGAAATTCTGACAACAGTGTACCGGAAATATCCATACAATTATAATCAGTAAACATTTTTGTAATACATAATTAAACAAGAGTTAATATTACTATTTAAACTGAAGCTATAAAAATATACTTCACGTTGTAGATAACAAATAAAGCAATAACAATAAAATTAAATGTGAGATTGATGATTGTATTGTATGAAAAAGCTATAAACCATTTAATGAATTTAATAGAATTAAGTACCTAATCAAGTCTAAGAATTAACATGACAAACAATGAAGAACATACATACACATAATCACGCCTTTATCCCCGGAGGGTTAGGCAGAGGTGAATTATCACCCATATTTCACCCATCATTGAATTCAGTCCCACGTAGTAGGAGGTGAGCCTATTGCCGTCTTCCGGACACTATTGTTGACTCAAGCCATGCATCTGTGACTGAGCTGTGGCTTTCTTCATTGTTGGTTCTCGGCAGAGTAGAATTTGGACCACCCCATCTCTTCCGATGCGGTGTCGTACAAGGCGACTAAGGGATAGGGCTGTTTAACATCCGACAGATATATACAGGCCAGACTCAGGCACAGACGCATGGCTTGAGTCAACAATAGTGCCTGAAAGACGGCAATAGGCTCACTCCCTATTACGTGGTACCGAATTCAATAATTAGTGAAATGTGGGTGTTAAATCACCTCTGCCTAACCCTCTGGGGATAAAGACGTGATTATATGTTTGTATGTATTTACATATTTATTATAATATGTTATTACTAACATTTGTGATGTCCTTTATGTGACCGATAAGGATAAACCCAAATTACCAACTCACTCCCCCATAAATACCTAGAGACTTCTATAAACAACTAAACCTTTTTTTATACCACTTAGGTGGCAGACAAGCGCTCGGCCCACCTGATGGAAAGTGGTTACCGTGACCTATGGACGTGTGTAACACCAGAGAAGCCATACTCGCGCTGCCGACCATGTAAGCACAGAGTTTCTGTGCCGTCAGTGTAGAGGACAATGCTGGACAAGCCTTTAGTCATCCCACTGACAGCACAAATTCTCCAGTGAGCTCTGGCTACGCCCTACTCACCGCTGGGAACACAACATGAACTTATTATAACCGCGGTATTCTGTAGGGCGGAGGTACTTCCCCAGTCGAACTGCTCAATTGGGCGGAAATACCGCCGTGTCCTATAAATCCTCCTCAAAAAAACCTTCCCTCCACCTTGAGGTTGGTACCTAAAAACTGATGCAAGGAGCTATTTGAATAAAATAAGAAGATGAAAGACATATACAGACCAAAGTAAACCCCTGGGTCTGAGATAAAAGCCTCAGATGCATTCAAGATTCTACACTTAAACTATGATAATACGTACAGACAAAAGATAACCATTAATAATCAATGATTTCAGAGTAAAAGAAGCGAGAAGAGCAGCCCAAACCGGCGAGGGTCCCCCAGTTTTGTATCTCAACGCCGGAGACACGTACACAGGCACAGCTTGGTTCACCATCTATAAATGGAAAATAGCCGCGGAGTTCATCAACGCACTACAACCAGATGCTGTTGTGAGTTTACAAAAAAATTCTTTATTTAAAACCTCTTTTTGTTACATTACGTTTTTTGTCCGTCTATTCGTGTTGTGGTGTATATTTCACTGGCCAACTTAAATTATCATCATTTGTACGTGTTGGAATCAAGTCCATTGATAAATGTACTATTCTTGAAGATCATTGGCGTATAGTTATTAATTAGTTTAATAATAGAAGTGTATTAATTTGTAATCTTATTGAAAGGCGCTTCGTGCAGAATTTTATAAGATAACAAAGAAAGGTAATCATTTTAAATAGGACTAAGTGCAGAGGAATTAGTCTAATGGGATGAAGCGTCTGTGTCCTGGGCGAGAAAGAGAGTTATACACTCTAATAGCTCTCTCGATATTCTAACGCATCGCATAGTAAAATCCATCCTCATTCCACGATGAAGTTATCTGCTGAACAGCGCAGGTCTGTCCCAGTTTCCATTACGTGGCACCTATGGCAATATGCCTTGTGACAGTTAATCTGGTCTTTGTAGGATCGATGGATGTGATGCCTAGGATTATCGTGCCTCAAAGAGCACGTTAAGCATACTAACATCTATAGCAGTCTTTATATAGGGGCAATAGGTGAAATGGCCCACAGAAAAGGGCTGAACAGATGATTACCCGTCAACAACAGAAAAAAAAACTAGTTAAAAATAAAGCTTGTCTAATACAGCGTAGAAACAAATTAAATGAGAATAATATTTAGTCACCTTGAACATTTCCTTAAACACAAACAAATGTTTCTTTATCTTTAAGTACCGTGGTAATCTTTAATTATATTATTCGTATTTTATCTAAATGTGATATCATACCACATTCTGTAAACGTCCTAGCTAATAAAATATGTGCAAATACATAGTAACACGATATAGGAACAAAGTTCTTATACTTTTTTTTATAAATAATCCCCACGGATACCTCCCCACCGGAGCCGGTGGAAGAGGTTATGTTGGACTCGAACCAACTAAAGCGCACGCCGCCTGTGGGTCGTTTTGGGGTCAAGTTCTTATACTTGTTTTCCCGGATTAAATTAAAGGCAAATTTTCTTACATTTAAACAATGTTATAAGAGGTTTTATGAAGTAGGAACTCTTTGAAAAAAGGATAGCAAGAGGGAAGTTAAAGCGGCAATAATAATCAACAACGTTCAAACAAGTTCGAGGGAGTAAGTATCCTAAACTAAAAGTATTATTTTAAAAGAGATTTACTTAACTAACACTACTAATATAACTATATTGCATTGCACTAATACCACTAACAAACTATGTATTTTGTAATCATAATGAGTTAAGAAATTAATCTAAATAAGTACAATAAACTGCAGTATGTTGGTTGTCGCAAACCTCTTAAAGCAGCCTATGGATTGACTTACAAATTTGACAGCATGTTTCGTTTTTATACAACAGTGATATACATACTTTATATCCCGAAGGTTACCAAAAGCAGTGGTCAACTAATACAATACCAAAATTCTTATCTAACTGAAGATGTTTCAATTACGGGTAAATTTAATCATACGAAATTGAAAACAAAAGATTAAACATACATTACAAACGTCATAATATTATTACTCTACATAATACAGATAGAGTTATTTTATATGTTTAGTATTAATCTCAGCATACAGTGGTGATGGGAATAGCATAAATAAGTTTTACTTCATTGATATTCGTACCTACATTATTCATGCATTTTATTTCAACTGATTCTGCTGTGTATGTTTATAACTAAATTATAAGAAGCTATAAGAAAATAGACAATCTCTTTATATTTTTCTGCATTTACTGACGTTGGACCACGCTCTAGCACTGGCATTTATTATCGAATATAGCAAATTGCTATATTCGATAATAATTCTCATTTGCTATATTTGATATTAATTGCCTTTCCCCTACAAATCAATCAGACAGTTCCGAAAATTGCTTAATTGACTATCTGTATATTTTAAAAATGTTATTTCATAAAACTTTAGTAAGGAAATTATAACTATATCAACCCGCATGATACCACTAACAAATATATCAATATACTGTCTTAACTTTATACCATCATCTTTATATTCTATTCACCTTAATATTTAATTAATTTATCTTTTCTTTTCAGTCACTTGGTAATAACGAAGTCAATCAAGATAAAAGCACGTCATTCTTAGACAACATCAACACACCCATTGTAGCCACTAACGTTATAATAAAATCCACTGGAAACACTGCGAATTTGCAAAAGTCAATAATTTTCAACGTTAACGATATTAAAGTTGGAGTGGTGGGTTACTTAACACCTGAAAGTGGCATGTTAGATAGCTTTGGAAATGTAGAGTACATTGATGAAATCCTAGCTCTCACAGAAGAAGTAGAAAATCTCCAAGCTTTAAATGTCAACATCATAATTGCCATAGGACATTCTACTCTTACTAAAGATAAAGAAATAGCCAAAGAAGTGCCCGGTCTTGACATGGTTATAGCTGGAAACAAAAATACATTCTATTGGAATGGTAGCACAATTCCTAGTACACAAGAAACTTTACTTGTAGCACAGGAATCTGGAAGAACTGTACCAATAATATTCTCAACAGCATACGATAAATATCTTGGCAGTATTAAAGTTACTTTTGATGCTGACGGAGAAATTATCGATTATGTTAACAATCGAGTTCTTCTGGATTCGTCTGTTCCTCTAGATTTGCCATCTCTTGAAGTCATCAAAAAATTTGATAGTGAATTCACTTCTAGATCTCAGGAAGTGCTTGGAGATACCTCTGTTGTGCTTGATGCTGAATCATGTTTACTAGAAGAATGTAATTTTGGTAATTTAGTCACTGATGCAATTAATTACTTTTACGCTATAAATTATAATGGTGAATCTTGGACAGACGCTCCCATCACTATCATTCACAGTGGTGCTTTTGGAAAATCAATTGCACCAGCTAATCGTCCTGCTGCTGTTACACAAGGCGATGTATTATTAGCTCTGCCTTTAGAAAGTAACTTGGTTACTGTCACTATGAAAGGGGAAGTCCTTAAGCAAGTTTTAGAACACTCTGTCTCTGATTACAACAGGCAGACACCCAGTGGACGATATTTACAGTTTTCTGGCATCCGCGCTGAGTTTGATTATGATAGATCACCTGGGTCAAAATTGCTAACCGCAGTAGTTCGGTGCTCAAGTTGTGCCGTACCAAATTATTCTATCATCAATGATACTGTAGAGTATAAAGTTTTGATGCCATTAACATTGTCAAACGGTGGTTATGGATACGAAATGCTTCTTGGACTGCCACGGACGAACCTTTGGATGGATGAGGTTACTTGTGTATCTGAATATATCAAGATGAAGAGTCCTGTGTACCCAGAAGTAGCTGCTCGTATTATTGGAAGAGGATCTGGTACTACCATAGCCATAAACTCTTCTTTGCTTCTTTTTACTTTTGTGTCAATTTTCATGAATATATACAATTAATTTTAGTGATTATGGTAACAGACAATAAATAATAACTTTAGACGTAAATTTCATTATTTTACAAAACCAGTTATGTTGCCTTTAATAGCATTTTTACAAATCTAAAAATTTCAAAGTGTTATCAAGCAAAACAAATAGCCCATCGGAATTCACTGCTTGATTAGGTCTCTTGTAATCTTGAAAGGTTTTGTCCGTTTCCACACTGGCCATACGGGTTAGTACAGAGTTTTTTTTTCAAGTTTTCCATCTCTCTGCGTATTTTTCCGTTGGTCGCCTCTTACGACACCCTTCGGATGAGATGGAGTGGTGATACTGGTATTCTTCTTCCGTCACCACACG
This sequence comes from Eilema griseolum, assembly GCA_963662185.1. NCBI lineage: Eukaryota > Metazoa > Arthropoda > Insecta > Lepidoptera > Erebidae > Eilema > Eilema griseolum. The sequence continues at coordinate 17,656,672 of OY759247.1, forward strand.
GATGATTCTAATATGAAAGGATAACGATACATTAAATTTCCACAACAGGTTGGGAATTGGGAATTGCCTGTAGTTAAAATAAATTATTTAACTAAGCTTATTAAATTTAGAATGGTAAAAGAGCGGTAAAAGCATTTATCGTTTTTATTTATTTTTAATCATCCACCCAACCTATATAGTATGTGTATCACTGTATTCACTGCTAAGAAAATGTTTCCTTATGTACAGTTTCAGGAGACACTTTTCACCGCCTCTAAAGCGGGTTTTTTTTTATACAACTTAGGTGGCAGACAAGCACATGGCCCATGATGGAAAGTGGTTACCGTGACCTATGAACGTGTGTAACGTCAGTGGAGTCACATCCGTGCTGCCGACCCTGTAAGAACAGAGATTTTATGTGCCCTCAGTGCAGAACACAAAATCAGGAACAGTGAACTCTGGCTACTTTACTCACCACCGGGAACACAACACGAAGTTTTTATAGCCGTGGTTTTCTGTAGGGTGGAGGTACTTCCCCAGTCGGACTGCTCAATTCGGACGGGAATACCGTCGTGTCCTACCTCGTGTTCCCCCTTTCTTGCACATACATATAATCATGCCTATATCCCTATAGGGTTTGGCGGAGGTGAATTAACACCCACATTTCACCAATAATTGTATTTAGTCCCACGTAGGTGGTGAGCCTATTGCCATTTTTCTGTTTCTCAATATTATGGATGTGAAGGGAAATGTATGCCAAATAATGATTCTGCGTGTGAATTTTCTGCGATATAATGGTTCTACTTGTTTATTATTATTTATAATTTGTAAATTATACCAAAAGCAGTTTCTGACTTACAAAGTTATGTGTTACGGACATTATGATGCATGAATGTGTGACATAAAAATTTCGGTAAAACTAGAGGGAACCCTTTAAAGCTTATGGTTCCTTGATGTGAAGATCTTTAGTAATTTTTGGTTTCACTGTAAGCTAAAAGAAAACAGAAAGGTAACATTAGTGTATGTATGCATGAGATGGTTCTTTACTGCGCGATCCAGGCTGTTTATACCTAGCAAATAGTACTTGTCATTGGGCTGTAAGGTCCTAAAACCAAAAGTGGTTTTTATAGATACCATACCAAGACTATCCCAAAGTCAGGTTCCAACAGGCTTCAACTATTTGACCAGAAATATGCATTTAACGCGGTTCGTACAAAACTTGTCTCCACAAACTCTCAAAATGGTAGGACGAAGTTCTAAGTTTAACTTACTTAATTTGTGGTTAATAATTATAGAATTAGTCGTTTGAAAAGGTGTTACTGGGCTCACAGTGTTATGTATTATATAGTAAAAAAAGAATTGCTTATTGCTAGGTGTTCGATTATTAAACCACTTTCGACATTTTCATTGCATCTCAGCATAAATTGTTTATCACAACCATGACCATGCTATACAATTTTTTACCTATACCTAATTGTGTTGCCACTTGGATTTGTCAAAAGAACCTATATAACACAATTTGATAACACATGGTATATCATTTTTTATTTTAGCGTCATTATAGTTTAGTCCGTTACTTTATGGTATAAGATAACAAATAAGACGCAAGATTTTTTGCAACAAAGTTAACTCGTCTGCGCAGTCAATATAAGGTTGTGGATAAGCATGTATGCAACGATAAAACTTCTTAAAATCAATAAAACTAACCAAGAAATCGACAGGTCTGTAAGTATTTTACGAAGCATGATCATCCAGTTTTATAATTATTACAGTTTAAAAGTATGCATTTTGTATTATAATTGTGAGAGGTGGAAATCTGAGGACGAGTGGTGGGGTTCCGATCTGTTGGATATTCACCATGTTATAGCCCTTACTTAATTTGCATTTTAACATGCTTATGATGACCATGCAGTCATAAAATATTGTGACTAAGGCAATTAATATCTCGAACTAGAATTTTTTTAAATAAATTTAAAAACTGGGGACGATATTGTAGTAAGTTGTTGTCCATATTTTTTGTTTCAGTCCCTTGGAAACCACGAGTTCGATAACGGCATTTCTGGATTAACACCATTTATAAAGAACTTAAACTGTCCCGTCCTTGCTGCTAATCTAGATCTATCCAAAGTACCAGAGTTAAAAGCAGAACAGAACTTGGTAAACTCAGTTGTATTTGACATAAATAGTACTAAAATCGGTGTGATTGGGTATCTCACACCCGAAACCAAAACAGCCACTTTAAAAAACGACGTGGAATATATTGACGAAGTAACTGCAATTAAAAGTGAAATAGCAAAACTAAAAGATCAAGGTGTTAAAATATTCATTGGTCTTGGACACTCTGGTTTTTATAAAGATTTGGAAATAGCCAAGAAAGTAAAAGATATAGATATAGTTATAGGAGGGCATACGAATACGTTTTTGTTCAATGGTACTAGCCCTGACGTTGAGAAATCTCAAGGTCCGTATCCAATAATGGTTGAACAAAAGTTTGGCAGATTAGTTCCTGTGATACATGCGTACGCACATACAAAATATATAGGCAAGTTACATATAATATTCGATTCTAATGGTGAAGTTGTAAACACTGATGGAAATCCTATACTCTTAGATCATTCAATTCCCCAAGACCCTGATGTATTGAAAATTGTGAATCAATATCGCGAAAATGTATTGAAAGTAACTGAGCGTATCATTGGCACCACTGTAGTGAATTTAGATGGACAGTCGTGCCGTGTAAGAGAATGCAATATGGGTAATTTAATAACAGATGGAATGATCGAAAAGTATGCTGCAGAATATAAGGGAACAGGTTGGTCTGACACTTCCATCGCTGTAATCAATAGTGGAGCTATTAGAATAGCAGTGGCAGTTATGAGCAACAATTTGCCCGCTAATATAACAGAAGGAGATCTCATGACGATAATGCCTTTTGATGGAAACATAGTAAGAGTGAGATTAAATGGTAGTAATATAAAGAAAATGTTGGAAAATTCCGTATTGAATTTTAAAACTTTGAATGCTCCAGGAACTTTCCTTCAAATGTCAGGAATAAAGGTAGAATATGACCTAGAACAGCCACCAGGAAAAAGAGTCAAAAAAGTATATCTTCGATGTAGTGAATGTTTAAAACCTGAGTATTTGGATTTAAATGAGGCTAAAATGTACACATTATTGGTTCCACTATTTTTAGCAAGTGGGGGTGATGGCTACACAGTTTTTGATGACACAAATTCAACTGCAGTAGGGTTTAATACACTAGAGTCTACTGCAGATTATATTTTCCATCACAGTCCTATAAATTCCTCTGTAGAAGGACGGATTACTATAAACAATATAAATAAAATAAAAGACAATTGAACTCATAATATCTATTGAAAAGTTAAATTAGGACTTAATGAAGTTAAAGAGTTATTATTGGATTTATGATAGAGATCAAAAAAATCACGGAAAATATGAACATTCTGAACAGCTTTATAATTTAGGTTCTAGTTATGTTATAGAAAATATGAAATAATGTTACTCATTGTTATCAGTATTATGTACTTACTTATGTAAATTACTATTGAAATCGTGATAAACAAACTCGGTATGAGTTTGTTTATGTACGAGACTGTAATAACTTTTACTTCCTATGTCCTATTATACGTTCTATACTAGTTATTCTTGAATATATACAATTCTACACCCATGATAATGGTGCTTGTAACCATGCCGAAAAATTGAAAACTTGACAAAATTATATACCTAATTAAAATAATAATGTAGGTATCTTTTGGGCAATTCACTTTATCACAATGAAAAGAAAGTCTTGATTCTTGATCACTCCCGATTAGTTGAGTGTGTAATCTATAGATGTTTGGGATATATAAATATTGTATTTACATAATTTATTAGGGTTTTAAAACTTCATAATTATAAAACACATTTTTTGATATGGAAATTCTCAGGGAGACCTCATAACATTTAGAGACTGAGATGAAAATACGTGAAGCTACAAGGTATTCCGTCACGTGGAGTCTATTGGCATTTGCTGGTTAAAACTTAACCACTTCATATCCACATTTAACTCTCCCTGGCACCTGGCACACCTTCTACGTTACTCTTTAGTATTAATTATCCTACCTGCAAATTAGACGGTGGAAGCCCACTAGGTTTTAGTAGATTCTTTCCATATCCATGGTAATTATATATCCAGTTATCCTATATTTATATTGTTATATACTATACTGTAAGTTGAAACAGTATTTAGTATTTATGGTTGTGGTATATGGTGCTCTCTATAAGAATTTATTATAAGTGGTTCCTTTAAATAGTTTTTAAGTATATTTGCACTTTCCGTAATAAACTTTATATAATGCAAATAGTATTTCATTTATCTATTAAGTTCCTACCTACCTGTATGTATACACGAAATAAAATTGAAAAAGTAATTTGGTTTGTGTGCTATCTAAAACTCGTACTTCTAAAATAACCTTGTGAACAAAATAAAACTAACAACATCTAATGAAAAATATTCGTAAAACAAAAACAATTTAACTCTATCTAGGTGAATAATATAAATGGCATTGAATACTAGGTACTAAACTGAAGCTACTATACTAACCACCGAGTAAAACATGAATTATTAGTAACGTCAATTTTCAGACACAAAATATCCAGACACGAAATACACAGAAACAACACCAAGACTTAGATGAGCGAAATGTGTCGTGAATTTTCATTATTAATACTACCTAACTACCAGTACAATTAAATTCTGTATTTTAGTATGAACTTTACTATTAATTGGTATATCCTAAGAAACCTAATTACCCAATGAAGTTTGGCAGCTGCTAAAATCAAATTAGGTATTTTCCGAATCACATAAAATCACAGAAGTGAAATAAGTAAGTATTTAAACAAGCGGGAAATTTGGTTCTAATTGTTGAATGTGCATGAAATAAAGCTTACAATAAAGCAATAATCTTTAAATTTATTACGTGGTTACACTTTTAATCGTCTACCACTTTACTTGAAATGACTTCAATAATTTTATTATTATACAGTTTTATAGTTAGCATTAGCATGTGTATTAACATTTACATTTTGAATTGTTTTTGTTGCATGTACTAATACTTGTTAAAGGTCATTTATTAATATAGTCTTAAAAACTACTTACAATTTTTAATCTGTACATAATATTTCAGTACTGATTTATGACTTTGCATGTTTAACAATGGTAAACAAAACATGCTTTTGACAATAAAATATATGACAAATATATTCCTTTTTGTTGCAGTCCTTGGGAAACCACGAATTTGACAACGGAGTATCTGGACTCACACCGTTTATCGAGGCTCTTACATGCCCAGTTTTAGCTGCAAACCTGAACCTTGCCTTAGTACCAGAGTTACTGGTCGAACGTAATCTGATGGATTCTGTGGTATTCGACATTAATGCCACAAGAGTTGGGGTTATAGGATACCTCACACCAGATACTCAATTCTTAGCCATAAAAAATGATGTCAAGTACATTGAAGAAGTGTTAGCAGTTAAGAAAGAAACTGCGAAACTGAAAAAACAAGGAGTCAATATCCTCATAGCTCTTGGTCATTCTGGTTTTGCTAAAGATTTAGAAATAGCAAAAGAGGTGGAAGATATAGATTTAGTTATAGGTGGACATACAAATACATTTTTGTGGAACGGTACTAGTCCCGATGTAGAAAAACCCGAAGGACCTTATCCAACTTTAGTCAAGCAAAAGTCTGGTAGATTAGTGGCTGCGGTACAAGCTTATGCATACACCAAATATCTTGGAAAACTACATCTTGTTTTTGATTCAGAAGGTGAAATCGTTGACGTCAATGGAAACCCTATTCTTTTAGACAGTTCAGTTGACCAAGATCTGGAAGTGTTACAAATAGTGAATCGCTACCGTGTAGATATAAGGAATATAACAGAGCACGTTACAGGGATCACACCAGTGATATTAGATGGTACGTCTTGTCGCTTGAGAGAGTGTAACATTGGGAACTTGATAACAGATGCGATGGTAGAAAAATATGCTAAAGATTATAAAGGAAAGGGGTGGACTGATGCTCCAGTCGCTGTTATTCAAGGTGGTGGCATAAGAGCGTCAATAGCACCTATAGTTTTACCTGCAAATATCACAAAGGGAGATCTCTTGCGAGTGATGCCCTTTGACGGCAATCTTGTAAAACTAAGTATTATTGGCCGTGATGTTATGAAGATGTTAGAACATTCTGTAGCACTGTACAATCCTAAGCGTCCCCCAGGACCATTTCTGCAAATGTCTGGAATGAAAGTTGAATATGATTTCAGAAAACTTCCAGGTTTTAGAGTTCTTAAAATTTCCATACGTTGCGGTGAATGTATTAATCCTCAATTTTCAATTTTAAATGTAACCGAAATGTATAACATTTTAATGCCTGCATTTTTGTCAATGGGAGGTGATGGTTATGCCATGTTCGAAGGTATGCCCTCGAAGGCATTGCCTTACGATGAACTACAATCTGCAATAGAATATATAGGGACCCGAAATGCTGTCTACCCGTCTGTTGAAGGACGAATCGTTCTCAATCATCTTGAACAGTTACAATTTAATTCTGGGTTTTATCCAAAATTGTCTCTTCCTGTATTTTTAATATTTACTTGCTCTTTGCTATTATAAATTTTATTTCACTTAGGTTAGTAAACATTGTCGTTAAGGAGATTTAAGCCTACGTTTTATCGAATTTTATAAATCAGTATTCTTCAGTATTCTCTAGTATTATATTAGTATTAATTAAACATAAACAATTGTACTCAAATTCTTTTTGAATCCGTGATTATTTCTTAGAAGGGCGCATTTATTGCCTTAGTTTAAATAGGTATATACAGTACAAGAACTTTATTGTAGATCAGTTCACAAATTTTATAAAGATACGTAGTACTTACCTAAGGTGACTGCTAGAAATAATAATAACTATCTGCATAAGTACCTCACTCACTACTTAGGTAACGATTTCTTCATATTTTAATGCGTGCAATTTAAGTGCAACAAAATTCCATCCCCCTGATAGTAACTTTAAAAACAAACGGTAAGGCTTGTTGGCCAGAGAGCGTTCGCTCTAAAATGATGGTCTCTAATTTGACAGCCTCGATAGATGCACAAAGAAACACTGAAACGTTTGGTTCGAGATCCAATTTCCTGTACCTTATAAGGGTCACACCATTCTTGCTAACGTGTCGTTTTCGTGTCGAGTTGCTAACCTGTCGAGCTCATTAATTAGCTTAATGTTTTTCGCATTTCAATGTAAGATTAGAAAACTTGTCAATAATGAATTATTACTATTATCAATTTACAACAGAAATGAATAAATAGACTTCCTACTCAATATTTTGTAAATGATCAGTACTATTTTATTTATCTATGTATTTTGTGTCTAGTAGTGCGGTCAATATAACCGAAATTATAGGAGTGAGGCTACAATAATTCGCACCAAGGTGCTTCCCCTTGAGCTAGAAACATAAATTTTGAGAAGGTCTTATACCATTTTTATTTCTGAAACTGTATGTTTTGAACAATTCTACCAACTTTCAGCTACATGCGAATTATCGTAGCTATGGATTTGTATATTGATCGGAGTATAGGTATAACATCAATTTATCCGAAAGTTAGAATCACAAATAATCAAGTTCCTAAGATAATGATTTTTAATAGACATAATCTGTAATAATTAAGTGTTATTTAGTTCTAACGATTTAATACATGTGTTGTATTCAGTATTATATTAGGTTTAGTTTAATATTTTATATATTTGAGAGAAGAATCACGTTATTTAAGATAAGATAAGTACCTATAAGTACAATTTCATCAATAAGAAGGTTGTGATTGATACCAGTATTAAAAACTTTTTTTATTTGTAACGCATTATTTATCATTTTTAAGATCATGTTTTAAACTGCTTTGAATAAGATAGCTACTGTGTGATAAGTGCTCGTGCTGCGGGCTGTGCCTTTACCAATCTTATTTCCAAGTTGTGAATTAAATTTTTATGCACTGCTATGTTTTATTTAAACTTTAACTTCTATCTAATATTACTTTTCACACTTTTGTTTCCTCCTATCTTTTGATCCATTTTTATATATAACATCATTATCTTCTCACTTACTTCTTTTTGGCGGTAAGTGGTGCAGTCTCACTTTTTCCAGCGCTACCAGTTTGATCTAACAGGTGAAAGACTTACTCTCATTTCATATCGAGTTTTAGTAACAGTACCTACTAAATATCGAACAGACTGGGAAAGTGCCGAAAATAATGTTAATTTTATTTTCGACCTCCAAGCGCTCAAAATAGGGTTGTGTGCTCAAAATGTTTGTTACTCTAGTCATCTGAAAAAAATCTTTAGCAGAATTTTAGCAACGCTTTCTTTTTGCCAAAACAAGTAACTGCGCCTTGGCAAGTGACTAGACAGCTATATACTGCTACTAGAGTCTATCAGAAAAGGGTATGCCATGATGACCATTTTATACTTAATTTATCATTTTGCCAGTCAGTTATAACATCTAGGGTTTTATTTTTCAGTGTCTCGGCAACCATGAATTTGACGAAGCTGTGGATGGTGTTGTGCCGTTCATTAGAAATCTTAGTTCGCCAGTGCTCGCAGCCAATCTCCTTTTAGACAAAGTACCGGCACTACAAAACGTGAAAAACCTATACAAATCCATAACAGTAGAGAAAAACAATGTTAAAATAGGTATTATTGGATACTTAACCCCAGAAACCAAATACCTCGCTCCAGTGAATGATGTTGAATATGAAGATGAGGTTGTAGCTATAAGAAGAGAAGTCGAAAAATTAAAAAAGGAAAACGTAAACATTCTAATAGCCTTAGGTCATTCAGGGTTTGTCAAAGATACGATTATTGCCAGAGAAGTGGAAGATCTAGATTTAGTCATAGGCGGACACTCAAATACTTTTCTTTGGAATAGTAATAGTACTTCAGAAAAACCAGAAATGCCTGAAGGTCCGTATCCTAAAGAAATTAAGCAAGCAAATGGGAGAATAGTGCGAGTTGTTCAAGCTTATGCTTATACTAAATACATGGGTAAATTGCATTTAATTTTCGACTCTAAAGGAGAAATTACAAAGTGTGATGGTATTCCTATATTACTAAATCAACAAATACCAAGAGATCAGGAACTGCTGCAAACAATTAATAAATACCGTAAAGACGTCGACCGGATAAGTAATGAAGTAGTTGGACAGTCTTCTGTTTTCTTAGATGGAATATGCCGCCTTAGGGAATGTAACATGGGCGATTTGATCACGGACGCTATATTAAACTACACTAGAGAAAATTTCCACCATCAATACCAGGATGTGACTATAGTATTGATACAAGGAGGACGTATACGTACGTCAATAAGCCACTCTGGAATGCCATTTGTAATGACAAGAGGCGACTGGATTAACGTATTACCATTTTCTGATACATTATGTATAGTCACAATGACCGGTAAGATACTAAAACAAAGTTTGGAACATTCCGTATCAACTTGGAGAACCATTGATAGTACAGGTCAATTTCAGCAATTTTCTGGTATGGAAGTAGCCTATGACTTATCACAGCCTGTTGGTTCAAGAGTCGTTAATGCCAAAGCTATTTGTACAAATTGCAGTAAAGACATAAAATTAGACATAAATGATAATTATGTTTACAAAATGATGATGCCTTCATTTATAGCAGATGGTGGTGATGGTTATGTCATGTTTAACGATCTTCCTAGAGAAACACTTGCTTATAATGAATTGGACTCTGTGTTGTACTATGTCCAAAAATATAGCCCCGTAAAACCGCAACTGGATGGCCGCATTAAATTATTGAATGAAGATAAAGTTTATAATGGTGAAAGTTCCAAACCATCGAGAGGTATTGTCATACAGAACAATCTTAAATTGTATTTTGCCGTTATATTTTTACCATGGTTCAAGTTTCTATTTATTTAAGTTTTTAGTAAGTCAATGAGAATTAAATCTTATATTCAAACCAAAAATGTGTAGGTGTAAATATCATGACAGTATTTATATTTATATTATTTGTCGTAAGTACATTTTTGTTTTAAGTAGGAGTAGGCTGTCGAAATTATTTATTGATTTTTATTGAAGCTATTTAGTTAGAACATTTTTAAACTATTGTTATCAAGGTATTATATTGTTTAGAGTCAGAGAAATACTGTAATGAACTTGATTCTCAATTATCTCGAAATAATGTTTTCACTTAAAGTGGTCAAATAAGATCTGTATAGGAAGTAAGAAGTTGTTATCTTTGTAAGCCCATTCTAGGTATTGCAGTCTAAGGAAATGGTTGTAACATCTATAATCTCATCTGCTAAGCTGTCAGGTTCTTTTGTGGTGTTTAAATGTCTTGATGTACATTTATTTCCTTTTTTTCTAAAACCTTCGCAAGCACTGCACTTATTGAAACCATTTTTTTAACATTTCTAAAATAACATATTCTTTTTACTTTCTTTTGAATGTCTGCTTCCTCCTTTATGTTTTCACGTATATTGTTTCGGTTTTTCCCTTTTTGGTGAACATTAGGTTTCATAGAAATAGCTTGAACCCATTTAAGTTATTTCTATGGGGTCGTAGACTCTTGGGTTTTACCTAACTAGATAGTGGTTGGTACGTCATCATATATGAGGGTCTTAAGTCATTATCATGTCTTCTTTCTAACAATTACATACATGAATCTATGAATTTCCTTTGAGTTACGCAATAATAATTACCAACCAATCTTTCCTTCTACTATTTCTTCTACATAATATACCACACAAGTTTGTTCTCTCATGGGTGACTTCTCTTCTGTTTGAGTAGTTTTTCTAGACATCACCAATTATATCAGTGTTTCTTGTTCTTTTACCACCAGAATAAAAGCTGTAGTTTCGCTCCTCTCAGCGCTAGCCAGAAAGCCTTGAAGATTTCCTGTTACTGATCTTGGTTTTGGAGAATACACTCCGATTGCTGAGTTATAGCTGATTAAGGAGATGCCTTCAGTTCAGCTTGTTCTTTACGTTTGCACCTACGCATTATGCGCTCATGGCAGACACCGAACATCGTGGTCATACTGATAAATAACAAACAATAATTCTAAAAAAACAAGACATAAGATAAGATAAAATAATATTTATTGATTCAAGTCACATATCATTAAATTAATACAGACAATGTGGGAATTGGTTTATGTATTACAAAACTAGATTTGATATGTCGAATATTGACAGCTGTATTAGTTAAAACTGTGTGACAGCTGTCAGCGTCTTCAAGATTATTACATTAACAAGTATTCAAAACATTTCTAGGGAACGGCTTGCTTGCTCAGAAATTTAAATGAAGACATAGTATTAAGTCTTTTTATACCCTAATGTAAATGTGTTCTTAGTAAGTATTCATTAAATTGTTGTAGACGTATAAAAGTAATAGATTTGATTGTTGTATTATTAGACATATCTACTATCATTTATTCTGCTTTATTATTCATTATATTGTTCATTATCAGCACAACAGTCAAGTAGAAAATATTACCAAAACTAAATAGCAAATTCATGTCATGACATTTTCAACTAGTCGTTAGGTGAAAATTTCGATATGATTTTGTTGAAAAATTACTATTATATGCGTAATGTTATTGAATATAACATTGAACAATTTGTTAATATTTATACCATTATGATTGTTGTTCAATTTTATTGAAAGTATTTCGTTCTTACACATATTGTACTTTTTCTACAGTATTTTTTACACACAGAGAGAAAATACTGTGGAAAAAGTACAATATGTGTAACAACAAATTCCACCAAGTGCCATCAATCAACAGTATGAATATCATTATGATCTGTTTGATAAGGTTGAGCACACTTCTGATGACAGTATTAATTACCACTAAGCCTACCTATCATGACTTGCCATACACACCAGCTTCATTTCACGCCAAAAACAAAAGCTTAAAGCACGTCATTATAGGCCCAGTAATTTATTATACTTAACTTAATATTTGTATTACTTGTATTTACTTGTATTATCTATAAAGGTATTAAAGCTTTGTACTTATTTTAGAGCGTTCACACGTGTCACGATGATTATAAGAAATATACATTATTTACGAACTTTATTTATTTATTATTAGAAATTATTTTCGCATTGTCGAATGTATGTTTAATCACGATATGTGCTGTGGAACGCAGGTGAGAACAGTTATGGTAGTGACCTTGTATAGCCTTGTATAACCTTGTATAGATAGGTACATTAATTCCCAGTAATATACTGAGTATTGCATTTTAGGTATTATTAATACAAGACTCTATTATACTAGAGCTAGACTAAGATATTCTAGGTGCGTACTAAATTAGCTGTTGAGTATTGAAAAGTTTTGTTATTTAGTTCAGATCATTTTAATCCGTGAGTTTTTCCTTGACATTCCTTTTCGACGTCTTGTTCTGTACAAATAGTCTAGTATTAAGTTAATCTTTAATTTAAATTCAATGATTTTTATCCATAGGTAGCTAATTTAACAAATTTTTCATTACTCATAAAGAATGTAAAATCGTGTAAAGAATAGAAAGATATGCCTGAAACATGTACGACATCCTGTTTTTGAATAGGCACGTTGAGAAGAAGACCCACTTGTACTGTGTCAGTTTTGTAACGCATAAACGCATACCTATTATAGGTATAACTTGATATTGTTACGACCGCTGTCGATATCTCGAAAACTAATAATCGAATCTTCAAGAAATAAAAACGCATTGTTAGTACTCTACAGACAGAAAAATCTAGAATCGTCAACACAGTCACTACCTACCTACGAGTACCTACTCTTTTGAATATAAACAAACAATAGGTAAATATCGAGAATGAACTCGAAAGTTCAGCGACGGCGGTAACATCAAAGGGAAGTAGATATTTATCGCTCGCGATCTTTCTGGATAATTCGACACTCCTAATTAAGAGCTATAAAAACACGCTCGCGTAGCTACACGATTCGTTCTGTCTTTGAGATCGATAACGAACACAGCTAACTTAAGCGACCGAAAAAGATTCTATCTGCGACCTGAGCAACAACTGTGTACTACTGTGAACTACTGAGCGACCGGAACTGTAGAAGAGTACTGTGTGTAGGTACTAGTGATTAAATTGTCTAGTTTGTGGTGAGCTAATAAATCTCTTCGTTGAGTAAACGGCATTTAATTGTACCCCGTGCACGTAACAATATGTTTTAAGAGTAGTTAAATCCGAAGGGTGTCGTAAGAGGCGACTGACGCAGATGATATACTGCGAGAGAAATAAAATCTTATACCAACCCGTCTGGCCAGTGTGGAAACAGTAGGCCAAAGCCTCCCAACATTGGGAGAAGCCTTTGTCCAGCAGTAGACTGTGATAGTCTAATCGTAACACAAACAATTTTAAATAACTCTATAAAGGTTCCAAATTATCAATCACATCTAATAATGCAAATGCCCTACAAACTGCGTACCTAATTCCTGACGTGCCATTCAAAAACCGGGTATCAACTTTACTTTTTTTTAAGACCTGATTTTTTTTAAGAACTAAAAACATGAATTTGTATTGAAATGGTTTTATTGGGTTCAATCTCCAGTGACTATTGTGACCAGTGAATAAATATTGTAAATACCTAGGTGGCATGGGTGGTTTACAAAATTAAAATAATTGATTAAAAATTTTATCCTGTTTTCTAGTTTTAATCTTTATCCTATGTATTTTCTTTTCTGTCTGCTTCCTAACCTATAAGTAGATAGTTCATAATAATTAAAATTATTGAATTGATTGTTTTTGCTTCTTCATATTTTGTTTAGTTTTAATACATTTCATCGAGTCTCCATATAAAGGGTGAACTAATCTGTATAAACAAGCCTGTTTTTATCTGATTTTAACGTACGAGTATCCACACGGGCTTCCTTTGGAGTTTGTATGTGAATTGAACTAGGTGCATGCAGAATTCGATCTCTATAGAGAGACGCACAAGAAAGTACAATGCACCACTAAATTAAGCCTGTTAAACTTAAGGTAGTGGCTAAACCAAACCGACGTCGGAATACTCAGAAAGCTGGAGATCGTTCTGGAATCTCCGACATCTGGTACATTTTCTATGACATGGGAAACGGCTAGGCCTCTCCCATTTCTTTTCGGTCGTCTCTGCATCACTGCGGAAAATTAAGACGGAGGTATTCGACACGATTTCTCTCTCGATCTCTCTGCTAATTATGATAAGTCCACAGAACATTTCTGATAGCTGTGAAATTCATACGTTGGCTCTTGGACTACACAGGAACTCGCCGAAGCAACCATGACCTGTGACCATCTGCATCTGCCGATAGAAGAGACTACCTTGACGACTCTCCTTTACTCATTCCAACCATTCGATTCCATACCTATTCTATATGCAATAGATGCTATACAACGTGCAATCCTCACAAAAACAAAGCTTTAACGAATACTCACAAACTGTAAACGTACATAAAACGTACGCGAGAACGAATCAATGTAACTATGGCCTAACAAAATTCGTTATCAGACAGCACATAAGCCCAGTATCAACATAGGTACACACACGAGTACATAGGACAATAATGCTCGCGCCAATCAATAAAACTGCAATGGAGCGCCGCGCTGTACAAAATTTGTCCGAACAAAGTAATCACGGTTATTGAATGCTGTTGCGCTACAAAGCTCCATATACCTACCTACCTACCTACCTACGTACAGTATTGCACACAGGTGGTGGTGGAGAATTTACGTGTGCGTTGAATTTACTCTTTGAGTTTTATCGACATACCTATTTACACATTCACCATCATTCTACCGATTTTCTAATTGCATCCAAACTTTGCACTTTGGATCCCGAACTCTGATTATTGTATTTGATCGGTAGGTATGTCTTCTTTCAACTGAGAGCGACTACCTTCTGATCTAGCAACCCTATGCCAGAGCTACGTCCATTGTTTAGCAAGTGCTTTTTTATTTACTAGTGAGGTTCTACACCTTGACATTTACGCATTAACAAAAATTAAATTGCCATCATTTTCTTAGCATTTATTTATTTATACTTTATTGTACACACATATATTACATTAATATTAAAAGATGAGATGTAGTGTACAAAGGCGAGCTTAACTCAAAGTTGAGTTCTCTTCCAGCAAACCCGGGAATGCACAGAGGAATTGCAATACGAGAGGCTAAGTCTAGTGCACAAGTGTAAAGTTAATATAAGAAGGTATGAAATGTGTATACCCCCGACAATAGGCACAAATATACACATAGCATTGTTCCTGGTTGCTCCCGAGGGTTTCAATTCGGAGTCTGGACATAAACTCAATTGCGCTATTTATGGTTTCCCACGGTGTCCCTATCTTGGCACCGGACAAGGGGGGTTTACAGGACCTATCTCAGCCCATATATTTTCGAAAAGTCACAAGTAAATTAAAAGTTGAATGAGCCTAACGGGCTGATGCATCGTGTTCTTTCTAGTTCAATTATCACTTCATCCGTCATCAAAATAATCCGAGTAAGGATATGCATCGAAACTCCGAGTCCCAAGTAACACCATATTCAAACTGCAAACCCACATCACCCAAGAACCCCACCTAAACCGATTGTCATTGTTTCGGCCGGTATGACATATTCATGTGAAAATAATAGACGAATGACTTATTGATTCCTCCAACACCTCTCCCTAGCTGCGCTGGCTGACATCAGGATGAATCCAATTACTTACCACATTACATTGTTTGTTACAGTCTCTCGGGAATCACGAGTTCGACAACGGAGTCATCGGGCTAGTACCCTTCATTAAAAACCTATCATTTCCAGTTGTGACTTCTAATCTTGTATTGAATAAAGCGCCAGAGCTAGCAAACCTGAGTAATCTTAAGAAATCAGTAGTACTCGAAGTTGCTGGGAAAAAAATAGGCGTAGTAGGCTACTTAACACCTGAAACGAAGGAAATAGCAGTGCCTAATAATGTCAACTATGTTGATGAAATCGGAGCCATAAGAAAAGAAGTAAACAGGTTAAAAGATGAAGGTATAAGAATTATTATCGCTTTAGGACATTCTGGGTACCTTAAGGATTTAGAAATAGCAAAAAAAGTGGAAGGTATTGATTTAGTTATTGGTGGACATTCACATTCTTTCCTGTGGAATGGAACAAGCCCAGATTCAGAAAAACCACAAGGCCCTTATCCTACGTACGCTGTACAAGCCTCCGGTAAAAGTGTTCCAGTTGTTCAAGCCTATGCTTTTACCAAATACATGGGAAAAATTCGCCTATTATTTGATTCAAATGGTGATCTAATCAATGTTGATGGAACTCCCATTTTGTTAGATGATACAATACCACAAGATCCAGATGTCTTGGAAATGACAAATAAATATCGAGAAGATTTACTTAATATAACTGAAGAAGTTATAGGATATACATCAGTTGTTTTGGATAGTACAAATTGTGTGTATAAGGAATGTAATCTTGGTAACTTAATCACTGATGGTATGATATTTCGATACGCCGTGGACTACACTGGCGAACATTGGACAGATGCACCGATAGCTATTATTCAGTCAGGTGGCATAAGAGCATCCCTGGCACATGCAACAAAACATGTTAATATAACTAAGGGGGAATTACTTACAATCCTTCCTTTCGGTGGTACATTAGTCACTGTAGCAATGAATGGGTCGGTCCTTAGAGAAATGATTGAGTACTCTATTAATAACTTTAATACTATAGAGATGGCTGGACCATTTTTACAGTTTTCCGGTCTAAAAGTTACGTATAATATTAATAAACCTGTGGGGTCTAGACTGATGAAAGTAGAAGCGAGATGTTGGGCATGTGACGTTCCGAGTTATTCAATAATTACTGACAAAGAAATTTATAAAGTTTTAATGCCTAGTTTTGTCGCCATGGGAGGTGATGGATTTCGGATGTTCAAAGGTTTACCGATGGAGACTTTAGATTATAATGAAGTTTTAAGTACTCAATATTATATCACTAGGCATAGTCCAATTTATCCCGAAGTTGAAGGAAGAATTACACTACTTTCAAACGATACTAATCAAATAAATACCAATAATTCCGCATCTACAAAATGGTCATCGACAATACCCGTATTAATAGCTCTATTTCATTTATTGTGCTTGGCGTACAACATCTTTTAATAACTTATACAAATTTAGTTTAAGTTTTTAAGATATTTAGGTAAGTAAGTATACCTAACCTCATTCCTGAGTTGTGAAATAAATATTTTCTAAGTTTCTTTACATCTTATTTCATTGCACCCTTACTCATTTCTGAAACGTCAACTTTAGCATACCATCAGGTTTTATTTATTTATTATTTATTATTATCATTTATTTTTGTACCACTTGGTTGGCAGACAAGCACACGGCCCACCTGATGGAAAGTGGTTATGGACGTGTGCACACTCGCGCTGCCAATCCTGTAAGTACAAGAGTTTTTGTGCCGTCGGTATAAAAGACAAAGCAGGACAAGCTTTTGTTCTTCCCACTGACAGTACAAAAGCTGTCAAAAGGTTATTATTGTATTCTGTAGGGCGGAGGTACTTCCCCAGTCGGACTGCTCAGTTGGACGAAAATACTGTCGTGTCCTAAAATCAAACATAAAAAAATCTCGCCTATGTTTCAGTTTTTAAGTAATAAGTAGGAATATAGAAAGAAAAACTCGCTAGGTACCAAATCCCGCACTTAATATGTACACATTCGAGCTTCGGTTCACCTTGCGTAAGATAACCTATGAGCTATGTGGCGTAGTGTTAGACCGTTCAATAACGCTACGTCAGCGGTTGCGGGTTCGATCCCCTTACAGTGCAAATATTTATAGCATATGTATAATATTTAGTGTGTGTGTTTTAATGAAAGTGTATTATTATGTATTTACAAATGCAAACTTGCAATGGGTATATCATGCTTTTTTTTACGTGCGCACGGGACACCTCCCCACCGGAGCCGGTGAAAGAGGTTATGTCGGACTCGAACCGACTAAAACGCACGCCGCCTGTGGGTGGTTTTGGTTCCCGAAGGTGAGGTTAAACCATGCTTACTTTTGGGCCTAGACACTGGTGTTATGCTACGTCAATAGGTATTATTCTCAATTCTATAGTTTTGCTTTGATAAAACTAAAGGTGTTTTGTATATAATCATCTCCAGGGTAGTATACTATAGCAGAGTAATCAACTCCACCCCCAACACTAAGACACCCATGTCTTCGTAAGTAAAAAAACTGCTATCTTAGGAACGGGAAAGTAAGATATTTTATCAATAATGAATTTTAATACCAATTATTAAATAGGCAGTTCAATAGTCAATCACATTTTATTTACATACATACATACATATAATCACGCCTTTATCCTCGGAGGGTTAGGCAGAGGTGAATTAACACCCTCATTTCACCGATCATTGAATTCAGTCCCACGTAATAGGGGGTGAGCCTATTGCCGTCTTCCGGGCACTATTGTTGACTCGAGCAATGCATTCAAAACTGAGTCTGGGCTGTATATATCCGTCTGGTGTTAAACAGCCCTATCCCTTAGTCGCCTAGTTCGACACTGAATGAGAAGTGATGGGGTGGCCCAAATTCTACTCTGTCGGGAACTTAAAGTACCGAATTGCTATCGAACCGCACGAAACGAACGAGAACTTAAATCTATATCTTTCCATCCATCCAAACGCTGGCAAAACTTTGTTTTTTTGGATCTGGATAACTTCAAACAGACGAAAATCAGGATTTAGTTCCGATTCCCCGGGTTCTCGATTCTTCCCGAAATTTTAGGGTATTATAGTATCGTTTTGCTTTCATTAAAAATGATATTTTTATAAAAAGCAGTTACTGTGCTGGTGATGATAATAGGAGGTAATGCCGATATAGAAAGAAGAGTAAAAAAACGAACCCTGAACTCCAAACTGGCAACTTTGGAGGTGCGACTTGGTTTAGAAGAATGCCTCTGATCAGTATATTCGGTGTCAAATAAAAACAACATTTTATAATTTTTACCACACACATTTATTAGATAAAAGTAACACACGTTTTATGAGGTGTAGTTACTACAACATACTCTTAACAAAATTTATTCACTAACAACATAATTTTAATAGGTAATCTTTTTCTGGGGCATCACAATGAGGAGGATCTTGGATCCTCTAATTAAGCTTAAATTATAATAATATCTTTCACTTCATACTCGCTTACTTGGCTTCATAACCTTACAAAATAGTTTGACGGTAGTTATAGATTTCGGTGAATTGAATTTATATCAGTAAGTACATATTATGTAGGTAGTTGAGGAAATTGATACAGTATCCTTTAATTCACCAGCATCCTTAATTAATCAATCAGAGTATTTGATGTTTAGGATTGATAAAGATAGATATGTAACAAAATGTGTTTAGTGCTGAAGTCATACGAGCGTAATTTTTTGAGTTGTGAGTTACGTAATTTCGGTTCGTAGACAACTCACTTTGCGTTACCGTGTGAATCAAACAAAACTTAAACTCTCGCACCTCACAAAATTACGTTTCTTTGACTTCGCCCTAAAGATTAAATTTAGGCCCAAGAGCACAGCATATCCCATAAGAAATCAATAATGTGTTATTTTAGCCTCGTGATGTACCCCACTTTCCAGTCGAAGTATTTACTTGCATACCAACGCAAAAAAAACTACAGAAACAGCTGCAAAGATATCTACCCTGTCTACTTTTAACATGTCTTTATAATCTCTATATGAGTAAACTTATCTCCTTCGAAGCTTGTTAAGACTTCTGAGTAGTCTGAGCGAAGGCTACTGCGAACGCAGAGTGGTGACTTCAAGGTGACGCCTATAGTAGGATTATGTCTATCGTTATGTGGTAATGAGGGACAACAATATGCCGTCACAGAAAAAAATTCCTCAGGAAATAGTCTTGTATACTCAAATTCAGAACTAGCTCCAATGGTGCAATCGTATATATGTATAATGCTTCCAAAATGGCAGACAGTAATATACCTATATAAAAGTGGCCAAAGTGCGAATCTAGACAATACAGAACTAATCCTGTGTACTTAAAATACAACAAAACTATCATAGTAATTATGTTGATACAGGAATCATAACATTCATGGATACAATAATATGGGGCATAGAACGGTCAAAAATTAATCGATATTTATAACCCTATACTAGTTTTACAACATTAATCGAGTGAACAGATCTAAACGACTAGTTTTTAACATACAAATCTTAAGTTCTAATAGAGACCTACACCGATATATTTGGTATATGCATTGTTCATATTCATATATTTAAATATTTGCTACAAAATGCTCAGATTGAAATACAACAAAATACATAGATTCTAATGGCAAATACACAGGTAATATATTATGAATTATGATACACATATCTGTTACATACACATATCTTAAAACACGTATTGTGTATATAGGTATACATAAAATACATATAAACTACTGCTTCTGTCAAACAGACAATACATAATATGGATATTATTATATTACCTATCGGACATATACATATGGTCTGCCGGTTCACATATAATTCCCATGTAAATTATGTGAATAAACAAATAATACAATCGTTAACGATAATATTATTTTACACAATTAGATATATTAGGTTATTCACATCAAAAATATTGATTACACAGCAGATTATGATTAGGAATAACATATAAAAACAAAACATATATAATATGGGTATATACCATCCCATAGACGAAAGTGGTATCTAATAACACCTAATAGACTACACCTGGCTTATTGTACGCGACATATTTACTAGATGGATGATAGTGGGATTGTAAATGATCACCATATGTTATATAATTTTAGTTTATATGTGTGTAGATATTATTGTATATGATTTTAGTTTGTGTATTTATGTGGTATACCACAAATATATGTTGTATACTTACCGATAGGTGTATAAATTTGGCACGTAAGAGATTTAGTTTTACTTGCAAAATATATAATTTCTACCTAGAAGCTTAATAGTCGTGCATTATCATAGTCATGCCCTATTTTTAAGGATCACCCAGTCACCTAGTTCGCCTTTTGGTGGTGGGCAGGACATTTGGTCATCCCTGTAAAGGGTCAAAAGGTGGAGTACGTCCAGAGGGGAGGACTTGTATATCTCTATTGATGACATTAAAAGCCTCAGTATGGCGATATAGATGGTGTGATGTGAGTATATCTCTTCGACTTCGTTGCTCGAAGAGATATGTCTATACAGACCCGAGTAGCCTCTATTTTGCTGGTTCTTATATAAGCAGTGTGGTCGGTACAATGCTATAAGCTATAAATGCGCTAGAAATGTTTGCATATATATTGTGACATGATTGCCGTCGCTTACTTAAGATAATGCTTATATCCAATTATTAAGCTAGTGAATGAAATTTTAAAGCGTTATATGACGTTTCGGGACTTTTCGCGATTACCCGGCTGCTGCAACGCATCCGAAACGTCGTTGGCAAGTTGGAAAGTTCCATGATATTATCGCGAAAAGTCCCGAACCTTTATATAATTATGAATTCACACCGCGATCGTTTATAAATAACATTTAAAGCATTTAGTATGATAACTATTCAAAATCGACTATATAGAAAACATTGGATCGGTTCAGGCGGGATTCGAATATTCTACGGCTATTGTTTATAAGGCTAGGAACTAATAGTCATGTTTGATGCTTTCCCATTTTCATTCTTGTAATATCCTAACCTTTGTATTCCTTGTAAACATACATTACTATCCCGATATACATATTCACTAACATCAATTTTATTCTAACATTACTTGTCTCGCATTCCAAGGACCGGCAAACATCGTGAACAAAGGTACTTACTATTTATTTTGTGACAAAGGTCGCAAAGTTCGCTCAAGTGCACTATAAGACCCAATCAAAAACAATACAAGGACTACAACCAATAACATGAGCTCTGTGAGCCCGTGATTAGTATATAATCTGTGATTGATTTGAGATTGACATGGTAATTCACATTAATAGTGTAAAACTCGCCGGGATATTTGCCATGCTTATTATTTTTGCTGAGCAAACGATATTTCGGCGTTGTTAGCTAGCAAACCAAATTTTCAAAGCCTGTGCGAGTCGACTCAGTAAGTGTTGTGCGTCGTGAACGTGATCAAGTACCTACAGTGCGAAAACGTAGATAGTGGTAGGGGCAATTCGCGTAACAAACGAGTGCGGAAGAGGGTAGACCGATATGGTCTTCACAATAACAACTAGTCGTCAGTACGCCGTGATCATGGCGCTTGTAACAGCGCCGAAATATCGGTTGCTCAGCAAAAATAATAAACATGGTAAATATCCCGGCGAGTTTTACACTAGTAATAATATGTGATTGGTGAATTGGTGCGCCTTGGCCGCCACGCCCCACACTACAAGAAAACCTAAGTCCTAAAAACTATTTCTGCGTAGCTAGAGTATATTGCAGTAGCAAGGCGACTCTTTAAACCGATTACTGCAGAGTTCCCAATGGATAGCAAAACTAGATCGAGGTAAAATTTTAATCCTTCACCACACATGGTAAATTGTCATGTTGTTTGCCGGACATCAAACTTTCTCGTGTTTCGAAGCGTTTACTTTCATTCCTTTCTTCTTAAACTAGTAACACGAATATATTATACCTACACATATAAAGTACATCAACATGCAAGAATTACTTATAAACTAGACAGCTATATTTCAGTTGAACTACCCTCATCTTCAAAACGTCTAACAATCTGATTACCTGGCATGCACTAAACCTATTGTAATGTAATAATAATAATCCCCTTATTATTATCTATTAATAGAAACATGTAAGTTGAACTGATTGATCTTCTTTGTCCTATTTTCGCATGTTTAAAAAGAAAGAGACACAACATACAAATTTAAAAACATATCTATTAAACATGAATGAACACAGATATTAGAAGTGTACACATGGCTAAACAAATAGCAATGGCCCGATTATGTTAAATTACGTTTACAAAACGCCTGATTTCAATACGATTATAAGGAATGCATGAATGGAAAACTTGGGTATGCCTAAAGATGTTTGAATAAAAATATACTTCAATTTTCGTGAGGTTATTGCTCAGATTTTAGAAAAATGGTGATGGTTTGGAATATCGAGATCGAAGTCGTGATCACGCGCCAGTGACCTGTACTGGCATGTTAATAAATATTCTAAAAAACCCTTACATTCCTACAGCAGTCGGTTTCTTTGCAAAGTTAACATGTTATACATACTTGGGACTTTGACCCTTGGGGTCCATAGTTGGAGTCTTATCCTTACACTTATGTACATTCTAGAACATTGGTAGTACCCAGCACCATCTAGACCCAAATTTAGCATAGCTTGCAATATAGGTTCTAGGATGCCGCATCGCTCAAATCCATTCGCAAGAGAACCCATATCTCATTAATACATTCTGTATCAGAATTTTTTTAATACTTAAAACATGACAGTCTCCAACTCAAGTCATAGTTTTAAATAAAATGGTAAAGTGTATTTTTTTTCTTATGATTGAAATAGATAAAAAATATACTGGCACAAAATAACACTAATAAAAAATATTAAAAAAAAACTATCACTTAGTAATAATTACAAACAAGTTAACATGAAATTATCAAAAACCATTATTTTCAACAGGAAATTGTTCACACGGATCTTAGCAACTGCTGAGTTTACTCATCTTAATTAAAGGATTACAAAAAATAGCACCAACATTGTAACCCACTTTTGGCACAAACTAAGATTATATGACAGTGGGTTCACTAATGACTTGACAATGGTTGGTATCAATGTAAGAAATCTTTTACTTCATAAATACGCGCGTTTTTTTTAAATATAGAACCAAGAGTTTTCGTCTAGTCAGTACCGATCAATAAAAAATAAACTTATTCATGGCAATGGTACGCCTGCCCAATGATATTAGAATTTTGATAAGTCGAGATTCCCCCGTTATTTTTTGTTTAATAATAGCCTAATAAATCCTATTTTGAAAACCTAATTTTTCGGGGGGAATCGCGTCTAACCCAGATTTATGGACTATAATTTTGACATAGGATCCGAATTTTAATACACTTCGTCGCAAAAGCTGTGTTACATAGATGTTCTAAAGAAAATTCAACAACTAAGTAACTGATGTGTTTAGGATTTTAATTTAGTTTAATTAGCTACCTGTAACTTGATAGCAAAATTGTTGTTTATAGGTATCAATTGGATCTCCCAACATGGAAGATATGATTCAAATATGATTAGTTATTTGTTTAAGAGGTACAGGTATCGCATTTAATATTAAGAATAATTCTACAAAAGTGTTAAAAGTGCAATCGCCGATAGTATAGCAGTCTTAATTACTTTTCTATGAATTCTACGCGCAGAAGTACAAAATTAAGTCAGTAGGTAAGTGCTTTAGCTGGTACAAAAATAAAAGTGGTTAGGTTTTAAAGATAATAAATTGGAATCGAAACATTTCGTCAAAATCACTTTTAATTAACTCCATTGTTATTATTTCAGTCAAAATTCGAGAGCCAAAGTCTAGAGGGGGGGAGTCGAGGTGAGTATCAAAATTATGCAAAAGTATTTTTGATAATTTTGACAGCTAAAAGTAAATTTTGACAGCAACAGCAATATACACTAGAATTCGCGTCACAAAAAAAAGTCCCTTGGCCGCGACGTGGCAGTCACAACATGTAATGTTGCCAGTATCGTCTTTTTATTTTACCAGATCTTTCATTGTTCAGATACGAATGTAATTATAGTTCTTAGCTGAAATGCTGTGACAAACAATAAATTAATTCGATTTGATTTGACTTGAAAAGTTAAAAGAGTGAAAACTTCAGCCAAAGTGTATCAAGAGACAGTCTTGGAGCATGTTGTGAAACCTCCCAGCAATACACTTTTTAATATGATTAGTGGGTTTGAGTGTACATGTTGTGCCGAGATAGGAATCACTATTTATTTATTTATATATTTCTAGCATATACATATGGAACTATAATTCCCACTAGTACATCATTAAAAATGTGCTGGCAACTTTTAACGTACGGTTAAAAGTTGTCATGGCCTGAACCAATCACACAGTATGGCTGAGTATGGCGGCGATATAAATTTTATTTCCGAGTTTGACACCGCGGGACTTATTTTCTGGCGTTGACTCTACTGTTAATGTAGTATTAATTCTAGAATACTTTGATAGAATATCATGTATGGATCCACAGTTCTTGTAGTAATCGGTTGAGAACAATGGTTTTATGACAATTTGTATCATATCACGATGATACAAAAAGGTTGGGAACTAAAATCTACTTATAAAAAAATAGTAAAAAAATCTAATGCAAACAAAACAATATAAAAAAACCACAATAGCAAATATCACACACGACATGCGAGTATGGCAATCACCATATGAAATCATATTTCATATTGTGATTGTTTTTGATTCACAGATTTTTGTAACATTTCTATTACTAGGTAATAGCAGTTTACTTACAATATAAACGACTAAATACATATCTATAGCACACATTGATACTGAATGGATGGCAAAAAAATATATGACACATCAAAACGACTCTAGTGTCAGTGTCTATAGCTCCAATTACATGCTGCGCAAGTACATATTATACTCTTAAGCTAATATTAATGTGTATGACTGATGGAAATTTAAAAAGGAACTTAAATTGTTGGGTCCACAGTGTGCGTACAGGGAGGGAATGCTGTCCACCTCAACATTCTACTTCGATCATATGGTACAACACCATGGAATATAGCCAGGCATTGTTTCAAAGACTCCTGGCATTCGGCTAGTTCCTTGCAAGGTGCGAAACCGTCTAAAGCCTCAACAAGCTCGCACAATGGCGGGTAACATTTGAAAGCAGTTTCCAAGTCTGCTGTCATAAGGTTCTCGATAGCTACAGGAGTTAAGCACTCTTCCTTCTTCTTTAGAATAGCTGGTGGAATACCTTCGCCTGGCGATAGTTTCGCATGCATGGCCCAATCGTCGACACAAGCTTCACATGTGCAGGTGAATTTATACTGGAACTTAAGGTTGGACTGCCGCTCCTTACGGTCCTGGACGGCATGGTGATATCTGTAAACAATTTCGACATAATTTGTTTAAAAAAATATATCTCTCAAGTTTTACAGTGGGCTTTCATTTCTTTATCTACATATAGGATTTTGGGACCAAAATCAAATTGCCCATGGTGCTTCCCTCTTTGGTGTACAGTACAAGAGTAACAGTAATTACAATATAGTAAAGTGGAGGGATTAGAGAGGTCTTTCCATATTATACAATATTACCTTTAAGTTTAATTTAATCAAAAAGAACTGGGAGCCCTTTATAGAAAAAATGAGTTTAGAAACAATTAAAAACTACAGACAATCTACTTACCCATAGTTATCATATACTTGCATCCCTTTCTTGATGGGTCTAACAGCAATAAGAGACATTCTGGCTGTACCCAACTTAGTGTAGCGCACAACATTTGGGGCGCATGAATGATTCAGCAAACTCAGAAATCCATATGCACCACTCGCAATTTGATATTCTTCAACAAATTTGCCTTCAGAATCTGCCATGATTGTACTGATGCTATGCATATTTGTCGGGCTTGTCATAATATGCAGTAACAGTGTTCCACTGACATATCTAAGAACATTTGCCATTATTCTTTCATCCGTACAGGTTAAAAATTGCAATATAGACAAAAGGTGTGTCAAAAATGCAGCACAAAGGCTCTTTCTGAATATATCAGAAAGTGTTCTCTTCTCAATATTTGAAGACAATGTATGGATGGTATTATAATACTTGGAATCGTAAATCCATGAGTTACCCACTTTAACACAGCCCCATTCCTCAGTATCAATACTTGCTACAGCTTGCTCTACCAATCTAAACAATGACAACCAACTATCTTCATTAATTCTTGATCTTAATAAAGCTCTCAAAGCTAACATATCCATCTTTGAGAACCCCATTTTCAATATAGTTGACAATAAGCTACATTCTATCACATGATATTCCTTCCTAGCAGCCTCACGGCATTCCGCAGAGCAGTACAGTGTGTATGTACATGATGTACACGGATAGAGATTCATATTACGTTGCAGGCAATAAGCACAACAAAATAAGTACTCAGGTTGAAGAAGTACTGTTAAGTATGGATATTCCTGAGCTAGTACCTCCCCAACGTCAATATCCTCATTTGCAATGACATGTCTACCCAGTTCCTCTGTATAAACCACCTTTAGCTTTGAGCTTGCGCACACATATTTTTTATCGCTTTTGCACTTGAGTTTTAATATCTCCTCTATTTTTATCTCATTCTCAGCATTTATTTTATTTGCCGCTTCTTGTGCTGCTACCTTAGCTAAACACTGTGCTTTCCTTTCCAAAAGCTTTTGCCTTATCTTCTCTGGGAATTTTTTACTGAGTACAAATTTTATATCTTCTAAGCATTCAATATATTTTTCCATTCCAAAAAATACTGCTGATCTATTAGACACAGCGAGAATGAAATTTTCTGATGTGGTAACAGCATACAGTAAAGAGAGATTATAAGATTGCCATGCTTCATAATATTGCTTTTGTTTGAAATATTTGTTGCCTTGGCAACGATAAAACGACGATATATTGTCATCCTTTGAATTAATTAGCAACTGTGGCAATAAATTCAGCTCCTTCAGAATATTATATACATATAGCACTCTTTCATGATTAGTGGCTACACACATCAGATGTGAGGAAGTTTGTTTTATTTTTCCTTGTGATGTTAATTTCTCAAGTGTTTGATTGTAAAAATCATCTATGGTTTTCTGAGAGAAAACCTTGGTGCAAGATTCACAGGGCTGGGTATTTGTCATAGTTTATTGATTGTTACAGATTCTGAGTGAAATCAGTGTAAAATAACGATGTCACACTTCGCAACACCCTTTATAGTCGTCAATTTAGGCTGTGAGATGGTTTTCGTGATTGAGCAAAGGCTGAAAGCTCAAAGTATAACAGTAGAAAAATCTGAAAGAGGTTAGTTTTATTTTATCAGAATTCTATGAATAATGCAACGCTTTTTTAAGGTGTGTTTTTGTATATTACAGTACTCACCGACGTGGTGAAAGTATTACTCCATCCCAAACTCCTGGATGAACTGTTTCTGCCGCAGCCGGTAGCTACACACACAGTTATAAAACAATTACTTGGAGATATATCTTCTACCTCGATAATGAAACTGGATGACTACTCCATGAACAAATTATGGGATCTTATGACAATGATCTTCAAATGGCAACTATCTGCAGCGACGAATCAAAATATTTTTGATATCACTCGCAGACATTTAAGAGGTGTTGCCATGTTAATGCATCAGTTTTTCCCCAAATGTATAATTGACCAAGCAATGAGAAGATTCGAACAGTTATCAAATAAATTTACAGACGACGATTATAAATGTCTGAGCAATATATTAAATGTATGGTTTTCAGAATACCATACAAAAATATCTGTGCTTCTGAGATTGGGTTTGCAAAAGAAAGATGGCACTTTCAGCTTGCCATCGACAATTAGTACAAATGTTCTAAATAACCTAGGTGAAAATATTTATAAATATGATAACAAAAAGAATCCCATCGAAGAGTATGAAAATAGATGTGCAGATACCAATGAAATAAACTGTCTTTTAGCAACAATTGAAAATGTTCACTCTAAAAGTAAAATTGAACTGAAACTGCCAATTGAACTTGGGGATAAAAATTCTAAGAAAAAGGTTCTGGAAATAGCCACGGATATTCAATATGAAACTATTGATACAAGCGTTAAAATAAAAAACACTGACCTCACTTTTATTGCTGATATTCCAAAATCTCCTCAAGAAGACCTTCTAGAAATGCTAGGAGAAGCAACGGACTCGCTTTAGATAATAGCAAACATGTAGGTTGGTTACACTGTTTACACATTAAAGTGAGGGTATCCGTGATTAAGTTTATCGTATGTAGGTACTTACTAAACAATGATATTAAACTACATATAGCTTTAAATAGCCATTAAATTAGATTTAAATAGACATTAGATCACATAGAAGATATTCTAGTTGGTAAATAATAATAACAAGCGCAATATTTTGAAATATGTGAAAGCACCAATAAGTACTTACGATAATGGCACTCAGTAAAAGTATTACTATAAGGTAGGTAAGATTGAAAATTTATCTTTCATTAATCATAAAAGGTCGTTAGTTTTGTATATTTTACGTATTTATACCCATGTGATGTGTACCCAAACGTGTGTCACTTGAATATATATATACCTCCTAGATTTTAATATATTCTTAGATCTAACTTAAAATGTTATAATTATTATTTTTTCCATAAAATTAGGTGAAGGCGACTCAGAGACTCCAGGAATTTTATACAATACACTAATACTAATACATTTATCCTGTGCCTATAACCGTTAATAACTTTCATACTTCCTGTAATTTCTGTTTTTTCATAACTTACTATAATATTATAGCTATAATATGTTTTAACATAAGTAAGTATAGGTACTTAATTGGTAAGAAATAAATGACTTACGACGTTCATTATATTATTTTATTTCTGTTTATTATAATATTGGAGACGTGTGACAGGGAGTGAAACAGTTGAGGTTGACTAGCAGAAAATGGGGTTCTTCGAGAGGGGCATCAGAAGGTATCTCTTAATGGTCGGCAACGCGAGTGTAATACTCATGGTGTTGCATACGTCCATAGGCCACGGTAACCGCTTCCCATTAGGAGGGCCGTGTGCTTGTCTGCCACCAAAGTGGTATAAAAAAATTGAAAAATTATGACCACAGTATTAAGTCCGCCTTTGTACTCTTATTTTATATTTGTCCAAAAAGATGACTTATTAGGGCACCTTACATCAAAGTAGGTATATGAGACCCGAGATGATGTACAAATTTAGTCGGTTCACGTACTCATAAACTCTCAGAGGACTGAGTCAGCATTGTTCCCGGTTCAATCCCAAGGCATTCACCTCAGAGTCCGCTTACTCTTTCCTAAGAACCCAAGAACTTTAGGTTTGACTTATTCAGTGGACGCCCCGTGCCATGTGAAAAGCAACCAAAACGCAGACTTAGTCTAAATGGTAAAATAATACTAAATAAAACGCAAAAGAATTCCTTAAAAAATAGCATTACTTTATTTACACATTTTTCCCTATCACAGAAGTTGTCCTCCATATAATGGCAACACTAAACAAAACGTGTAGGTAGTAAGTACATAACTTCTTAAAAAAAACTAGGGCAAAGCAAACTATACCAAGATATATTTATGATGATGCTGATGTGAGGTAGCTATAGGCAGGTAGGTAATTAATAATAGGGCAATCAATAAGGAGCTGGCCGTACTTGAAGGGAGCTTCTTAGCACAAAATAAGGAGATGCAGTAGGTTAACTTCGGTCTTTTTTACTATAAGTAGTTACGTTCCTTGACTGTAAAACTGTTTTGATAAAGTAGGTACGGTGTCACTCGAGGTCCAAATGTTCCCGTGAATATATTTTTGAAAAAAAAAATACCTAACTAATTGAGGACCTTCTCCTTTTTGAAGTCGGTTAAAAATATAAGTAGGGACATTTATAGAGTCGGTACATGGCTCTAGATAGGTAGAAAACAAAATGGCTAGCTAACTCGCTACCCACAATTTTCTGTAAACAAGAAAGCTTTTAACTTAATAGTTAGTTTTTCTTTTTAATATTTAACTATGGTAAAAAACCTTTAAGTATTTAAAATTTTGTAAGTCTCTCTATAGTGTCACAGATAATGTATTCTAACAATAGTTTAGGTACAAACACGTACATAACTGGTGTATCTGACGAGAATACCATTTTTAACATTGGGTGAATCGAAACTGAATTTTATCCTTCTAATAAAATAGCAGAATCTGGCCCCAGATCCTTGTCAATTCAGGAGGAGGGAGGTCACACAAAACGTACAATTACCGAGGCATGACTTTAAACCGTCAACTCGCGGTCGTACATCGACAGGGGAGACACCCTCGTTGTTAAGTAGGTTGTATGAAGTGAATCTTCTGTTGCGTACTTGTGTCACAAAGGTTAACAGACTCAATTATATATTATTCTTCTACGTATACCTATGTACATTACCGACACGTGTATAAATCAAGGTCGATTTTCGCCGCTATTTACATCATCAAAGAGTCGGTTTATTTTTCGTACACGTGTACAGATATTTTAGATATTATGATTTATGTCATTGTTGAGTTTAGAATGATGTTATCATAAAATTAAGTCTGAGCTGAACAGGTGTGAATAATTATGAGTGCACTGTAATGGAACCGACGACGGTGAATCGGAATAGAAATTTATATTTGTACATTGACTATGTTTTTAATGATTAGGGATAGAACGCTCGACTGCTGTCGCGGGTTTGATTCTCACTCAGTTGAGAATTCTGTATGAATGAATAATTGTATATTTACAATGGTCTGCGTGTTTTTAAGGTTCTCAAAAGAAAAAAAACGAAACCCTTATAGGATCACTTCGTTGTCCATCTGTCTGTCTGTCAACACCTTTTTCTCAGGAATGCGGAAGTATTAACAAGAAATTCATACCACACAAGTCTATAACGTCTTGAATTGTAGGCTCGCACTTGACCGGCTTTTTTACGTATTATCAATAAACGAATTTGATTGAAAATATTAGATGTTCATTTTCAGATTAGGTAGTTTTTAAGCAAAGTGAATTATTTGAAAATACTGTTCAGTTCTCTTGGCCCACCGCTTGGCCAATACTGGACCAATTTCAGATGCATCCTAAGTTTGCTTCGACGATGAGGGTTTACTCTCCAACAATCATTGCATTATTTAGTTTATTTTTATTTTTACAGGTGCTACTACTACCTAACTTACCACTTATACTTATAACTTATAGGAAGTACCTCCACCCTACAGAATACCACTGCTATGGGACGTGTGCTTGTCTGCCATCTAAGTTGTATATAAAAAAAGAAGAAAACCTGCGCCAGAGCCGCCTCCGTAAACAGTAGGTGTACCGGCATTGAAGGTGAGTACTTCACCTACAAGCCAACAGGTTACGAAGATTTTGGATGTTTGTCTGATATTTGACAAAGATTATATAAAATAAAATGTTTGATACTAAGTCATGACACTGTGTATACTTTATAAAGACATAGGCTGTATGCGAACTGCTGTTATTTCTTTAAAAAAATGTACGAAACGAAAATGTTTATTTAACACCTAGGGCATGGAGCGGGAGTGCGGTGATACTGTTCTTCAAAACAGGTGATAAGACCTTGCTGAAGAACTACATGCCCATCTCACTACTGAGCCATATCTACATGTTGTTCTCGAGAGTAGTCATAAATCGCCTAGTGGGTAAGCTCGACGAGTTCCAGTCACCGGAGCAAGCCGGGTTTCGAAAAGACTATAGCATGGTGGACCAGATTCATACGGCATCGGCAGATTGTAGAAAAGACTCAAGAATACAATCAGACGCTGTGTATGGCGTTTGTGGATTAAGAAAAAGCCTTCGACTCCATCGAAACCTGGGCAGTTTTGGATGTCCTGCAGCGGTGAAGTGTCGATTGGCGTTACATCGAGGTGCTGAGATGCTTGTATGACACTGCCACAATGTCCGTCCAGCTCCAACCCATTAGCCTCCAGCGTGGAGTGAGAAACTAATCACCAACGCAGTGAAGGACGTCTTCAAGCCCAACATTAAACGTTAAATCCATCTCACATCAGCGGCTCTTCGACGACATCGTCATAATATCCGACCCGTAGCGGTTTGTAATAATAACTTTTAAACTATCGCGATCCATGATATACGCGTTAATTCCCGTTAACATTATTGGACATCGTCATAGTTGCAGAGCATTGGAACAACTGGCCGAAATGCTGAACAGCCTAAATGGAGCTTCTCGACGTTTCGGTGTCGGTGTAAAATTGGATAAAACTTTAGTATTATGTTTTCTGTGATAAAACTAAGATTATGTTCAACGAACATGTTACACCGAGACTGATTTCCATCGAAGCGGCCTTGAAGTTGTTCAAAAATATGTCTACCTGGGACAAGTTATCCAGCTCGGTAAAAACAGTTGAGAAAGAACTAACCAGTAGGATTCAACTGGGTTGGGCAGCATTTCGGAAGCTTCTCTACGCCCCTACCGCAATGCCTGAAAACAAAGGTTGGATCAGTGCGTCCTACCTACTATGTTTAACGGTACCGAAACGTGGACACTGACGGGGCTAGCTCATAAGTTAAAAAGGATGGAATTGTATTTTTAATTACCTTCGTATCGAAATTTTCCTTTTCTAAGAAATTGTATCGATATCCTTTTCTAATGCATTGGGACTAGGATTAATTGAGATAGTTTCATAAATATGATATACATCGACATTTAGCCACATCTGTAATATTAATATACTAGTGGGTCATTTTGGTGGGATCATGAGTAAACGCCTATAAAACAGCAGACTATGGAACGAGCTATGCTTAAAGTTTCTCTGAAGGATAGAATTCTAAATGAGAAAATCTGACAAAGAACTAATGTCACCAACATAGCTCGCAAAATAAGCAAACTGAAGCAATAGTATTGTATTCTCTTTGAACGGAAGTGACAGTGGGCTGTCACTTCAACTTGCATAAGTATGGTCACGTCTGTCAAAGGACTGATGGCCGTTGGAGCAAACGAGTCCCGGAGTGGAGACTGCGAGAAGGCAACGGAAGTTAGGACACTAGCCAGGTGGACTGACCACCTGGAAATGTTGGTTGGGACTGACTGAATGTACAAGACGGAGAATCGGAAGAAATAGTGCACATTGGCAGACCTATATTTTTTTAAAGAATATTAGTACCGAAATTACTAATATTGCCTCTAACCCCTCCAGCTAAGCTAAATTACTTTTGTTAAGACTGGGTTTACATCGGTAGTGTAATGGTCAGGACTCGAACCCGAGACTTTTCGATCGTAAGCCGACTCCTTAACCACCAATCTACCGCCGCATAGTGCGGTGTATATTCAGCAGTGGACTACGGTGGGGTAATTTTTTCTTTTTTTTTATATGATAAGTACGTCAATTAGACTTCGCCTTGCCTGATGGTAACCTGAAGACAAAGTCTCAGAAAAGAGGGTCACCATTACTTACACATACAAAATACTCAGCGATCACTACAACGTCAGAAACATAAAAGATTTGTACATGATGAACCAGAACACACGTCTTAGAGGCGTATCCTTGAAGTTAACCAAACCTCCATGTGCTAGCAACCCCAGAACACACTTCTTGCCATATCGAGTGATGAACTTGTGGAACTCTTTCCCGGAAACTGTAATAAGTGCTCCAACAGTGAATTGTTTCATAAATAGACTTGACAAACATTTAAATCATTAAGAACACAAGTGCAGTGATATACACCTATCAGGTCGTAGAGCTGCTAGTGTATCAAATAATAATAATAATGACAATAGTGACACTCAGCTTGACGACCTCATCATAATATGCTTTTTCGCGCCCCGCTTAAAGGACCCGGGACTGTAGTAGTGTACTGTACAGTAGGGACTGTATGTAGTATTGATTGAAAAAGTATAAATTAAATTTAAAAAAATATTTATTTCACACATCACATAATGAACCCCATACCAAGTACACGCTTACAATTTTTATTTCAACTAAGATCTAAAACAATGACTTGTTTGATATCATAAACATGTTTGCATTTACTATACGTCACTAATGAAATGAAAATACAACTTAAAAAAAAAACTAGTTCCTTTGAGATCCTATTTACAAATTGTATTTACATTTCTATGTTTTATATTACAAAGTTTTATTTAATTAATAAATTATGAGCCTTATACACTTTATTGCCTAGTGCGAAGTTAAAGCCTTGTATTCACTAGGCAACATTTAAAGCGCAACACGTTCCACTCAACAAGTTTAGCAACGTTGCGCAACACGCGCGATGTTTGACAGTTTTTTAACGATTGATCATGTACAGTCAACAATTGAATAAAATGAATGAATAAGGTAGCTGACTACAAAACCTTAAACGCCAAACTATTTGCAGGGTGTCGAAAAAAAATACACTATTAGGGTTTGGAACATCACCATACTTGCGTTTTTTTTTTCATCTAGGACACGCCATTTTGACTTCACCTCGCCTGATGGTAAGCTAAAGGCAAAGTCTCAGGAAAGAGGATCACCATTACAGACACTAAGTAATGTTACAATGGTGGCACTCAGCTTGGCGGCCTTCAGCCTCGATCACATCCAATGCTACTTGGAATGATAATAAAAATAAAATCTAAAAATAAATATGAATCTATAGAAAATTGCATATTATAGAAACCTGTCCCTATTAATATAATCAACGCCCTAAGATAATATTTCTAGGTGCATTTTTAAAGTAAACAACATTCTTGTTATAAGAAAAATAGGTTTTTAAATTTAGGTTATGTTTAAAGACATTTATTTCTCATAAAAACATAAAGTTCACTCAAAATGAGATTAACAATAATTTAGAAATTTACAATAATGTTTTCCTCTATTCTGCTTACTTTAAATGATTACATTTGTTGTACATAGTTTTTGAGTTTACCCTTATACACATACAAATTATCAATATTTTTAATGTTGTTAGGTAGTTTATACTAAGGCTGTGCTCCATCGAATAAATGTCGTTATAACATCGGCATAACACATTAAACGTCAACAGTTTTTGAGAAAATAAATTATCCCTCAATAAATTAATAGAAATTCATTTACGGAACAAATGCACTTAAAAATAATATCAGACTATTTAGCTGAGCCTACCCCCAAAATGTTAATAATACTGTTACGACAGCCGTCGATATCTCGAAAACTAATAATCAAATCTTCAAGAAATAAAAGCGCATTGTTAGTGACGAGGTACTCTACCGAATGGCATAGAAAAATCTGGAATCGTCAACAAAAAGTCACAACCTACCTACGAGTACCTACAGACTTAAAATAAACAATAGGTAAACATCGAGAATGTACTCGAAGGTCAGCGACGGCGGCAAGATCAAAGAATAGGTATTTGTCGCTCGCGAGCTTTCTAGATAATTCGATCCTCCTAATTGAGAGGTATAAAAACACGCTCGCATAGCGACACGATTCATTCAGTCTTTGAGATCGATAACGAACACAGCGAACTTAAGCGACCGAAGAAGATTCTACCTGCGTACTGAGCAACGACTGTGGACTACTGTGAACTACTGAGCGACTGGAACTGTTGAAGAAGTACTGTGTGTACTAGTGATCTAATTGTCTAGTTTGTGGTGAGCTAATAAATCTCTTCGTTGAGTAAACGGCATTTAATTGTACCCCGTGCACGTAACACTACATAAATTTTCAAAAACTTTCATTCAATTTAGTATTACTATAAGTCATTTAATATGTCACATTGCGTCCTTTAGCATACAACACAGCTCAAATCATTTATACCAACTTTACAGGAAACGAAAAAACTGTTGTGTGTTGAGATGTCAATTGAATTGCGCGCTGTCACTACTTTGCGAATTACGGTCTATAATTGGCTGAAATGTATATCATGTGACCAATGGTGTAGAGTGTACTGAACAGCTCTATCCAATGGCATCAAAATGTGAAAATTTTCGACTTGAGCGCTGTTGTATGCTAAGTGATGATTTGTAATTTAAGTAAAGCGCTCAGTTAGTATTTCAAACATAATACTTAAATGGATACTATAACAAAATAATCGCATGAAATTAACGAAAAACTATACTTCAATGTCCTGTTGGTTGCTGACCAGTAGAACGACTTCTCAGTAGAACTAACCTACCGAACCAGCGAAAGAATCATTTTCCAATGGTTTATTTTTACATTATTTAATATTTTTATTTTATTTCTTGAGATATTGTAAAATTTTGATGTTCGTATGTGCTCTTTATGTGCCTATACTGTATAAATGAAAATGATTCTTTGAATATTTGACCAACCTGACACAATAAAGGTTACTGTTACAGGGCCAAGATTCCGCTAAGTTTGTCTGAAACTATCATGCGCACAGACACAAAAAAAAATTTTTGACTTTACTTTCATATTGTAAAAATCGACCTCCGTGGCGTAGCGGTAGAGCATTTGTTGCAGTTGCAGGGGGCGCGGGTTCGATTCCCGCTCAGTGCAAATATTTGTATGTATGAATATGTATATTTGCATTGGTCTGGGTGTTTCTATGTATAATATGTATGTTTTTACAAAAAAAAAGTATCTAAGTATGTTTATCCGCATTCTAGATCCCATAACACAAGCTAGTTAAGCTACGCTTACCATGGGTCTAGATAGCGTTGTGTAGAATGTCGTGGAATATTTATGATTTATTATTATTATATTGTTAGTCTAAAATTTAATACCTACAATCATTCAATCATGTAGAATGAATGAAAAATGTTATGAACTTATTTCTTAATTTTGGACTATATGCATTATATCAATAAAGTCGCAAATTTAATGACGTTATTTGCAGTGTCAGTGGTTTGTTATGACATAAACTTGTGAAATCGGGGCCCTGGGATACAACAGTCCGTTACTGCTACTGGACACCGACAACACATTGCAAAGCAAAGTAATACGAGGCAGGTCAGTCTTAGGATAGGTGACCAGTTTTAACAAGACCCACGTTAAGTTGTCACGGTTCTCGTTTGCTAAACGAACATTTATGTCAGTTCCTTTAATTTATCCATAACTTCGAATAGCGAAATGTCTGTTTGATCATTTCAAAATATATTTTTGGCAATGTAGCGTGTATTATATTCGATATTTTATTTAAAGCCTTCAGTTCGATCTGTACATTTATAATATATTTAATCAAAAACATCAGTTGTACTGCCAAACTACTACAGTATTTTTAAATTATATCTTGTGCCAGTAGCCTCGATTAGAATTCAATTCTAATTCCCTTACGATATAGGGCTTGTCAGTTTAAAAAAGCCTTCAGTTGAACCCAGCTCTAGAGTTATTGACAATCAATTCAGTCTGTTTTTACTCAAAGTGATAATGATAATGCATGTGCTTGTGCATTCATTATTAAGATACAGAATGGAAGAAAAACTAAAAATTGTAAAAAATTTACAGAGGACTATTATTCGAATATTGCTACATATTTAAATTAGATATCTATAGGGCTGTTATTTGCCAATATTAAAAAAAAATATATTTCGCAATGGCAAGTTTTCGCTTATGGCAGCGCAAGCTCAGAGTTATTCTAGATACCTTGTTGTTATTTTGTAATTAAAATATAAAGCCTGTTCCAATAACTTATTTATAGGTGCTTCTATGAGATGAACTAATGTAATACTATT
Source organism: Eilema griseolum (assembly GCA_963662185.1). Taxonomy (NCBI): domain Eukaryota; kingdom Metazoa; phylum Arthropoda; class Insecta; order Lepidoptera; family Erebidae; genus Eilema; species Eilema griseolum. Next base: position 17,695,101 of record OY759247.1, read on the forward strand.
GAAATATTTTTTTAAAAAAATCATGTTAACAAGCATTTATCATTTTAGTTTGTTTTAATAAATATTCCATTATGCTAACAAAAGCCAATGTGTTAACAAAAAGCTATTTGAATTGGTTTGGGTATTTCCTGTACTAATATCATTATTAAATAAATGTAACTGAGTATCAGTATCAAAATAAACGGGATGTTTACCATGTTTCATTGTTTTGAGTTTCGTTTCGTTTATTTTGATACTGATGTGAATGACCATGATAGTTTAAATACCTAAGTATGTTTATTCGCAATTTAGATCCAGAAATTAAGCTATGCTTAGCTTCTAGACTAGTCATCGTTTAGTATTTCTCAGATTTATTAAATTAATTGAATGTCTTTCAATTTTACTTTTTCACCTATATACTTTATCTAATTCTAAATCTGTACATTTAAGATCTCATGTCCTTAGATTTTTAGTTGAAGGAGGGAAGCAAGCGAGGGAAGTTTCGGCCTAGTGGGCGCATTTTAATAAATATTTCACCAAACTTGTGACATACATCTTTGATTTAAGACAAAACTTTTGTCAAGTTTTTTTTTGATATGAGGGAAAATAGGGGAGAAAACGGCGGGAGTTTGCTGTCGCGTTATTAGTAATGGATCTTGATAATTTTTGGCGGAAACACCAAGGAGATAATTCCTCATAGGTTGTTATCAAAAAAAATGAATCGTAGAATAGTTACTCTAGAAACGCAAGTGCTACGTTTTACCGCAATCCATTGCAAGCCCAACCTAAGTATCCCGTTTGCAACACTGAGATTTTTAAAACATGAACTTGAGGCAAGTATTGAGTGAGAAAACTCATTGAAACTTTTAAATTATTTACTAGTATGGATACACTTTTTTTATCCCTTATGAGGTAGTGTCATACGAAAATCTATAGCAACCGTTAGGGGTAGTTGGAGCCCGGAGGTCGATGAACGACCTCCGCCCCCCATGAGCGCAGTCTTGGGGGTGACTGGTGGAGCCGCCTGTCACCCTGGCAGAAGCAGGCCGCGGCCTGACGCGCCTCCCCGTTTTCCGGGAACAAGTTGGGGACTCTGTAGTTCCCACACACCCGAGGAGAGGGCCAGATCGTGAGAGATGGCCCTGGGTCGGCCGGGGTGCGAGGGCTATGCCTGTCAACCTCACCTTCGGCAACCAATACGACCCACAGGCGGCGTGCGTTTTAGTCGGTCCGAGTCCGACATAACCTCTTCCACCGGCTCCGGTGGGGAGGTATACGTGGGGATTTTGCGCACGTAAAAAAAAGGGTAGTTAGAGCCCAAAATGTCTTACTAGTCTAACTGCAGAACTACGATATCGGCAATTAGTTATTTTCCTGTAGGTAAAATAAATTATTTAACTGAGCTTATTAAATTAAGTATGGTGAAGGAGCGGTAATAGTTGCGTCTGTTCTTATTTTATTGTTTTCATTTATTTTTCATCATCAACTCAACCTATAATAAATAAGTAAAATGATAATAAATGATTTGACTATTGAACATTATGACGTCACAATAATTTATTTCAAACAAGTTTCCTTATAACTTTTAACGTTTAGCATTTTTTCTTTCTTTTTATACCACTTAGGTGGCAGACAAGCGCACGGCGCACCTGATGGAAAGCGGTTACCGTGGCCTATGGATGTATGTAACACCAGAGAAGCCACACTAGCGCTGCCGATCCTGTAAGCACAGTGTTTCAGTGCCGTCAGTGTAGAGAACAAAGCAGGACAAGTCTTTAGTCATCCCACTGACAGCACAAATTCTCCAGTGAGCTCTGGCTACCCTCCTCACCGCTGGGAACACAACACGAAGTTATTATAACCGCGGTATTCTGTAGGGCGGAGGTACTTCCCCAGTCGGACTGCCCAATTAGCGGAAATACCGCCGTGACCTCCTAGCAACAAGTAAAAACTAATTTGACTAGTCATTCAAATACCCAACTGGTTGTGGAGGTCAGCCGCATCACGGGTAAGATGACTTCTCAGTTGGGAAAACGGCTCGGGGAATGATGATATATACTTACTACGTATATATATATTACATAATACTTGTTCGATACGAGTGAAACCGGGTGAAAAATATATGTATTAGAGGGACATAACCTATCCATATTAGATATCAGAAATATGGCGATGCCACATGTATCCAGCGCCATCAAGCGACAGCAAACAGAACTACTACGTAACTACGAATCTTACATCGTGCAAGTGAAGTTCTCGCGCTGGTACAACACATGTTGTGCACGACAATCGTTGGGCCGCGGTCCGCCAGGTCGGAGGATCCTCCCTTTGTGTCGAAGGAACATCATACCTCGTTCCTCCGCAAACGTGTGAGTACCCGCTATCACATTGTAATTTTTAAAGAGAATTATAACCCCTGTTTAATAAAAACAACCATTTCAACTAACGGCGCCTTCTGCGTTTATCATACTTATTTATTTTTTAATTCAAAACGGTCAATTATTTTTATAATGACTAGCGCCTCTCTTCATTTACGATATCTAGACTTGTCCACGCCGACAAAGTAAATAATGCAATGATTAGATTTGTACAAATAATACGCACACCGTTGTTACGATTCGTTTAAAGCTATACATACAAAACTTATGAGTAACTCGCAACCTTTAATTAAAAACTTAACATGTAATACTTACCTTTATAAAAACAGTCTCACAAAGCTTCTTTAGCACTGATAGCTCACTTAGATATTAGAATGAATTTACAATACGCGTTTCATGGTATTACAAAAATATTGTTTCACACTTTGATCATACATAGACACAGTAGTATTAACACTAAATGCATGGTAAATAAAAACAACTTGAAAACGCATTATGTGTAAACTAATGTTAATATTCAAATCGATTTAGATATTAAAAAAAATGCATTCAGGCGGGATTCGAACCCAGGGCAGGTAGATGGCACTTAACCGTCGCCGTTAGACGGATATATGTATAGAAGAATTTGGATGGTTTCGGGCGAAGGTTCTGTGGGCTTAGTGGTTCTGTGGTCAGAGCGTTCCCCTGTAAGTGAAAGGTCACGGGTTAGATTCCCGCCTGAACCTATTAAACTTTTTCTATATCTTAATCGATTTGAATAGTTAGCATGAATAGTTAGCATACTAAATGCTTTAAAATTTCATTCAATAATGTTAATATTGTTTTTTAAACTGTCAATGTTATGTTATTGGTTGTATGTATGTCAACTTATACCAAAGTAGTATATCTTTATTACGCCGCGTTTAATGCCACTTGCTGTGTCTATAAAGTTTGTAATCAGTCTATGTTTAACTATTCACCGGTACGGTGAAGCACACGCTACACTATAGGAACATGGTGTTCCTAGTGCCATTGGCTGTGAAGCTCTGGTCGGGTAACATGCTGGTGTCTCCGTACACAGGGGCCGCCGGGCCGCTCGACGCGTAGGGGCTCCTCGACCAAGTGCGAGAGCGGTTCATTAGAGGCGGGGAGTCTGGCGGTAGAACTGTTTGGACCGGCTCCGTCGGCATACGGATCGCTGCTTTGCGGGTCTGTCTTGATTGAACTGAAAAAGATAAAATCGTTATTATATCCTTTATTGGGACTTACAGGTTTTGATTCTGCTAATTTTACGTCATAACATAAGTCCAAATATTTTTTTTTTTAAAGATTTCATTACATCTTTTCATTCACTCTACAAGATGGCGTTTAATTCTAGATTCTTACACTATAACAGTAAAATCTAAAATTAAATGGCATTGTTTGCAGTGTGAGTGGTATGACAATGTTTTATTATGACAAAAAAATAACAGAATCGGGGCCCTGGCCAAAGGCTTTAGTCTTAACTATCTTAACTTCGGAGAATTGGTACCGTTCATGGTACCAATTATTCCGGTATTTATCCCGCAATCGAGCCCGAAGACGGCACGCGATATACCGTTCGGTCTAACCATAAGGGCGTGCGCTACGTCGTGCGTACGCGCATGCGCGTGCACATTGCGTGCATTCATCATATTATATATATTATAGCATATTCATCCCGTCATGGTAAGAATTTGCATAACATCTAAAAGTAAAAAGTAGCTAAATGCTATTTCAAGAATCAAAAATCAATTTTATTTATATTCAGTTTAGGCACACAAAGAGCACATAAACGACAAAATTTTACAATTATGTCAAGAAATAATATAAAAATATTAAATAATGTAAAAATAACATCTATATGATCACGCCTTTATCCCCGGAGGCTTAGGCTTAATTTAACATAATGTATGAGTTTAGATTTTTTTTTATACTGTTTAAATGATTCTTTGTTTTGCATACCTATGTCCAATTAATAATAATAATAATAATTTATTATTTATCAAAGAAGGCTTTACAGTATGTATTATCAATAGTCTTATATTTATGGAAATAAGCTTATTATGGTGCTACGTATATTAAGACCATACTCAATAGGTAGGTGTATAATTGCAATAAAATAACGTTTACAGGTACAAGAGAAATTTAAAATACATATTTTTTACGACCTGCCTGATCTAGGTTTATGCAAACCTGTGTTTTTGATTTTTTTTTTGTTGAATTAAGTTTTTGTTTTTGATTGAATTATGGAGTAACCACGTGTAAGAGAGACATGGTGGTCCGGTACTCACTATAGAGGTAGGCAGCGAGTACGCCGGCGGCAGTGATGATGCTGGAGAGGTAGGGCCGCAGGAGTGACAGCAGTGCCCCCAGCAGAGTGCCGCACGCCGCCTCGCACTCCCGCGCCACGTCGACGCGCAGCTCCTGCGCCGTGAGCCTACACTGCACCAGCACCCAGCCCTGGCCGCACGTGTCGGCCTCGTTGCTCACCGTCACCCGTATTGAACCTGGTGACGACAGTTTTATCTTAATATAATACATACATACATACATATAATCACACCTTTATCCCCGGAGGGTTAGGCAGAGGTGAATTAACACCCACATTTTACCATCATTGTATTCGGTCCCACGTAATAGGGGGTGAGACTATTGCCGTTTTCTAGGCACTATTGTTGCCTCGAGCAATGCATCTCTGGCTGAGTCTGGGCTGTATGTATCTGTCTGATGTTAAACAGTTTTATCCTTTAGTCGCCTTGTACGACACCGCATGGAAAGAGATGGGGTGGTACAAATTCTACTCTGCCGGGAACTACGCGGCTTGATTCTTGATGATCTAAATTATAATACGTCGGTATTAATCAATATATTAATCTTTCGCAGTTCACTGCTGGACATAGATCTCTTCCAATGTTGAGAGGCTTTGGCCGTTTTCACGGTTGCCAGAAGGGTTGTTAAAGGGTTTTATTTCGAGTTTTCCTTCTGTCACAATATGTCGTTAACCAAAGCGGAATATGAAATATGGATCTTAGTCCAGCGATTCTAATTCATGTTTCATACAGACACAAAAACAGATACCGGCAATGATCTTGAACAAAAGGTGGTCAAGAAGGGGAGGTTAATACACTTAACAGCTGAATATGCGTATTAGACTTATAATCTTCACAAAGTTAATATAGAGTTCTATTAACACGTTTAGGGCTCAAGTTAAACATCAAATGAGGAACTGGCATCGACTTTCCTCGAGTATTCTCGTCCTAATTGAGCAGTCCGACTGGGGAAGTACCTCTGCTCTACAGAATACCGCGGCCATAATAACCTCGTGTTGTGCTCCCGGCGGTGAGTAGGGTAGCCAGCGCTCACTGGAGAGTTTTTGTGTTGTAAGTAGGAAAACCAAAGGCTTGTCCTATTTTGTCTTCTGCACTGACAGCACAGAAACTCTGTTTTTACAGGGTCGGCAACACAAGTGTGACGCCTCATGGTGTTGCACACGTCCATGAGCCACAGCGAACACTTTCTTTCCATTAGGTGGTCCGTTTGCTTGTCTGCCATGGGATCGCTCACGGAAACGCCGACATACCAAAAAAAAAATAAGAGAATCCTGGGCTCCTAACAATAACCTTTGGACCCAACTGTGAATATGAGGATAATGACGATAATCAACAATTCTTACCGTTATCAGTAGTGACGTCTAGCTTCAGACCCGCTGAAGGTACAAAGCGTACGAGTTTGAGTGCGTGTGGGTGACCGCTGACCGTGAACACCGCGGGCGGGGCCACCAGCGACACTTGTGTGCTCGACACTCGTATCTGCGGCAACAGGAGCACCTTCGTGCAGGCGCGGTACACCGTCCACTCCGCACATAATTCTACTTCCGACGCCTCGATTATTAAACTTGCTGGTATTATCTTGCAGCCCATTTGACCTGAAGTAAAAAATAAAAATAATAAAATCACATACGGTAGCCTAGTGGTATGGGTAATGGACTGCTGAGACGAGGTCTCGGAATCGATCCCAGGTTTTACCATGGCACACACCAATGACTTTTCGATGCTTTTCGAAGTTATGTGTGTATTTATCGCAGGTTTATAAGTGTCCGGTTAATGGCAATAGGCTCACCACTTATTACATTGGGACCTAAACATAAACTGGCGAAATGTGGGTGCTAGCACCTCTGCCTACCCCTTCGGGGATCTAGGCGTGAGTTTATGTTATGTTATGTAAAATTACATGTTTTAAAATCCGGCCAATTTTATCGTGTGTTAAATCGCCACGGTAACCCCTCCGCCAGAGTCGGTGGGGGAGGTTATGTCAGACTTGAGCCGACTAAAACGCACGCCGTCTGAGAGTCGCAGGTTGTAGGATGTCAAGTTCCCGGAGGTATAGCCCTCGCAACCCGGCCGACTCAGGGCCATCTCTTTGGAGCTGGCCCTCTATTATGCGAACATCTTATAATTTACAGTGGAAAAAATTGTTTGTTTGCTTTAAATTATCTCTAAAACTACTGGACCAATTTAAAACATTCTATCACCGTTTCAGCGCTGCGTTATTCCTGATTATACAATATTCTCACGGCGGGTGAAATCGCAGGATGATTCTAGTATATAATAATGTAGGACTGTTTTTATTTACACTCTTTAGCCTTCTTTCATTGGAGGTGAACAAATTTTACGGGGACTTCACTCAAAAATATTTTTCTTACCGTTTACAATATCCAACACAGGCTCAGCAATATGCGGTGCCTTAGTTCTACAAGTGTAAGGTAGATCGATGACAGTGCCCTCCAGCGCGTAGCGTTGTTCGTCGGTGCAGATCAGGGGGCCCGACGTCAGGCCGCCCGCCGAGAATGAAAGCGGGACTAGGGCCGACGGCCATTCACCGGGAAGGAATTCCATCTGAAAAGAATTGGGAAGATTGTTATGAGGGCAATAATAATACTGGAGTTAGATTACAAGATAGGATAAGAGTTGTTTATTTGTCAGACATACATAAATATTACATTTATTCACGCCTGTAAATCTCCGAAGGTGTAGGCAGAGGTGCATTAAACACCCCAAGTTATATTAGATTCTCAATATTAAGAATCTAACGTAATTACAAATTATTAAACACGAGTGCTCTGACCATTTACTGTATAGAAACAGTAATACTCAAGGTTGCCTGGAAGTAATCGCCCATTGTACATTAAACTGTATTTGCTTGCTACCTACTTGTCTCAGCTGTAAATGTATTGGTGTACAATAAAGTATTATCTATCTATCTATCTATCTAATACTAACAAAATGCATCGCAAAAAACGGTTTGAAATACACGTTGTGTGAGTAAGCTAATGCCAATATTGTTCTTTAAACTGTCAATGTGATGGAGTGAGGAAAAGCGAGATAAGGGGACGTTGTGGTGTGCTTGAAGATGTAGTGACGAAGATAGAAAAATGGATGCTTAGATGGTTTGAACATTAGAGAGGATGGATGAAAGAAGACGGACGAAACAAATTTATGAAGCGAGTGTGAATGGGCAACCCGGCAGGGGTAGATGTAGACATACGTGTGTCAATCAGATCGAATACTTTTTAAAGAAAGGATAATGTCAAGAGTACCCGAAACCGACGAGCATGTATGAAAATCATTATGAAAGTTGTTCTACGAGGGTGGATTGAAAAGTAGTCGGCCTAACACTTATTTTATTTTTTATTTTTTTATTACGTGCGCAAAATACCCACGGATACCTCCCCACCGGAGCCGGTGGAGGAGGTTATGTCGGACTCGAACCGACTAAAATGCACGCCGCCTGTGGGTCGTTTTGGTTGCCGAAGGTGAGGTTGACAGGCATATCCCTCGCACCCCGGCCGACCCAGGGCCATCTCTCACGATATGGCCCTCTTCTCGGGTGTGGGGACTACAGAGTCCCCAACTCGTCCCCGGAAACGGGGAGGCGCGCCACGCGCGAGTCGGCCTAACACTGATCCATTTAGTTCTAAAAATCAAATCAACCCACATTATTTAGTTCATGTCAGACCTGTTAATTGTGTGAAGTTTGAAACGTGTGCGATAATTAGATTTAATTTAAAAAATATATTAACAAAGCAATCTGACATCATTTCCGCAAATGGAGCAAATCGAGCAGCGTGCCGTCCTTAAGTAACTCCATAAGAAGGGGCTGTCATCAAAAGCCATCCATGATGATATGGTCAGTACATTAGGGGATTGTGCTCTTTCATATTTACTTGTCAAAAAATGGATAGCAGAATTCAAGCGCGTAAGAGAGAGTGTGAAAGACGAACCCCGCTCTGGAAGGCCTTCGACATCCACTACTGACGAAAATGTTAAAAAATACTCGACTTAATTATGGGAGACCGCAGATTGAAAATAAGAGAGATAGCCGAGATTGTAGGCATCTCTTATGAACGTACTCAAAACATAATAGTCAACGTGTTGGGTTTCCACAAGCTGTCTGCGAGGTGGGTTCCGCGATTGCTTTCAGTTGAACAAAAAAGGATGTGATTGACTACTGCGCGCGACTGTTTGGAGTTATTTGAAGCTGATGAATGTGATTTTTTTTAAACGTTTTGTTACTATGGACGAAACATGGGTTCATTACTGTACATCGGAAACAAAACAACAATCAAAACAGTGGAAAAGACCTGGTTCACCACCCCCCAAAAAGGCTAAGTCGATTTTGTCGGCAAGTAAGGTGATGGCTTTTCCGTATTCTGGGACTCGAAGGGTGTGATTATGGTTGATTATCTTGAAAGGGGTCAGACTATAAACTGTGATTATTACTGCACCTTACTACGTCGTTTACGAGTGGAAATAAAAGAAAAACGTCCAGGAATGATCAGCAGAATAGTCCTGTTTCATCAAGATAACGCTCGTGTTCACACGTCTGTCCAATCAATGACTGAAATTCACAACCGTGGCTTTGAACTGTTACCGCATCCACCTTATTCACCTGATCTGGCACCGTCATACTTTTTTCTATTATGAGAAGCAGTAGCCCATCAACAATCAGAAGCCATACCTTGTCCAAGGGTATCTGGTACAGCGTGTACACGGTGTGCTGCCGGTCCAGCCGCAGAACATGTGTGGCGGACGCGTCACGCAGTAGCAACGCCAGGGAAGCGCCGCTGCCCCCGAACAGGGCCACGCCGGCCGGCGCTCGCCAGCCCTCGCCGTCTAGGCACACGGCCCAGCCGCCTGACACTGCAACAAAAAAAAGCATATTAAAAACACCTTTATTTCCCACGGATACCCCCCAATGGAGCCGGTGTGAGAGGTCATGTCGGACTCGAATAGACTAAAACGCACGGCGTCTGTGGGTCGTCTTTGGTTGCCGAAAGTGAGGTTGACAGGCATATTCCTCGCACCCCGGCCGACCCAGGGCCATCTCTCTCGATCTGGCCTTCCTCGGGTGATAAAAAAAATCGCCTGAAGAAAACTGTACAAAATTGAGTCTAGTCTCAATCTGCCAAATATCAAAAACGTATCCTCATAACACAATTTTTATAGACATTGTGATCGTTTTTACATTTGAGATATTGAGATAAGATTGAGACTAAATTTTGAAATATCTATTTATAGTATGGGAGTTTTGGCGCCAACAAGAAGAAGGACGCATCGCGGTATTATTTTATTTTCCGAAATTGGTGTGAATGAGTTTTTAAGTATAAAAATGGTGGATTTTTAGACATAACGTCTTTGACAACGCACAAGTATAGGAAAGTGGCATATTGCAGTGAATTGTAACTTTTCGTGTTGGTTCCAAATCTACCTAGAGAGCTTATATTAAAATCCTCACGACTTTACACGAGCAATCATGTGATTGATCGTCAACATCATCATCATCGTCATTATCAGCAATCATTCTATAAGACATTAACATAATACTTGATAGTGGCTAAATGCTCTGCAAGAATCCAAACACAAACAAAAAATATGTATTAGAAAAACTGTCCTTCTAGTACAAAATGTATTGTTGTCATTTGAATTTCACACTCTCATGGGGGTAAAAGCCAGCACTACACTTGTATGCGATTCTGTCGCAATGGTTCCCCCAATACACGTTATTGCAAAAAGCAAGACATCAAATGCAGCTGAAACTTCTACCTCAACACTGTCACACTGAAGAATTACACTGTTAACTGAATTACTTAAATAAACGTCTGTAGCAATAGTAATATCCTGTCAATCCCCAAGACTGAACAAGTAAATAAATAAATATTAATAATTAGTTTCTCTATTCACCTGTAACCCTATCCGCTCGCAGATCAGAGCCGGTCACCCAGACTTCATCCTTGACTGTAACCCCACTCACTGATCCTTGGAAAGTCATGAATGTGCCAACAGCATCTAGTCCTGATATAAGTAAGTCAGTTCCCAAAGCACTGTAAAAGAATTAAGATTATTACCTACTGGAGTTTAACACACTAGAATTTTATGATTTTGATTATTAAAGTTTTTCACAGTTGCATTTGAGGCTCTCACATCTGGAGTTCAAGGTCAGCAAAATTCTTCTTTTGACTGCCGTATAAACTCCCAACCCTGAGAAGAATACCTGCGTCAGAGCCTCCACCATCAGGTGGGACTATTTGCAAGTGAGATTAGCTTAGCCTCAAAGACCTCGGTGGAGTTCCATACACCCCTATAATTGGACAGAAGGAAGCGTGTCTAACTATACAACTTCGATATCACGGAAAATATCGAAATTCAACCGCTGTGTAAAACCGAGTTGTGAAAAAGTTTGAGGATGAAATGAGTAGGCTTAAGGCGTGTTTTCATTGGTAGTTAGCCCGCACCCCGTTTACGATTACGTGGAACCAAATTTAATGTTGTTGCTAGATCAACAAAACGTGTTCGATGTAATAATTTCCATCGAACACGTTTTGTTGATCTAGCAACCTAACACGGCCGCGCCAAATACGTCTCGGCCTCAGTGCATATCTAGACAGCAAACCAAGTGCATTCATTCCATCATTTTAGCAATTAGTCTTTTTTTTACATGCGCAAAATCCCCACGGATACCCCCCCACCGGAGCCGGTGGAAGAGGTTATGTCGGACTCGAACCGACCAAAACGCACGCCGCCTGTGGGTCGTTTTTGGTTGCCGAAGGTGAGGTTGACAGGCATATCCCTCGCACCCTGGCCGTTCCAGGGCCATCTCTTACGATCTGGCCCTCTTCTCGGGTGTGGGGACTACAGAGTCTCCAACTCAGTCCCGGAAACCGCCGCAGCCTGCTTCTGTCAGGGTGACAGACGGCTCCACCTGTCACCCTCAGGCCTACGCACATGGGGGGCTGAGGTCGTAACATAGTTAAAGTCTTTAAAGTTTTTAATCGCGTCCCTTACAGTGCCTGTACAATATACGGTGTGTTACCTGTCACTGGCCCGGCGGGAGAGCGCTGCGAGAGGCGCCAGCGCAGTGACGTTGGCGTGCGGCGCGAGCAGAGCGCGCCCCACGCTGTTGCGCATGACGAGGCGCACGGCGCTCTCGTACGGCTCGCCCGCGGGCTCCGCAGTACAGTACAGCGGGACTGCCACCTCCACGTGGATAGCCTGCAACATAAACATTCAATGAGTTCTCTACCACAGAGGGAGCATCCTCCGTACGGTCGAGGACATCACGCCAGGCCAGGTCCCAACGATTATGCCGTGATTACACGCACCGAGCCTCTGTTGCGTGAAGGTAATGAACGCGGTCGCTACTCAAGAGGCGCGAATTCGATCCCCGCTTAGTGCAAATATTTGTATACATGAATACGGGTATTTATATTGGTCTTCCAGAACATAGACCTCTCCCACAGACTTCCAGAATGACCGATCTAAAGCAGCCTGCATCCAGCGCTTCCCGGCGACCTTGATGAGGTCGTCCTTCCACCTGGCCATTGGGCATCCTACGCTATGTTTGCCCGTACGCGGCCATTTCATTCCAGTCTGTGGGAGAGGCCTATGTTCAGCAGTGGACTATGTGTGGCTGATATGATGATAATGATGATGATATTGGTCTGGTCGCGCCTCGGAGAGCACGTTAAGCCGTCGTCGGTCACATCATACGTAGGGAATTCATCCTCACACATTACGACCTGAGACGCTGCACACTGTGCGGTATGAAAGAAACTTCATCCCACGCACACTGAAGCTGTGGAATTAACTACGTGCTGCATTTTTCCCAAGCACCTACAATATGGGGTTCTTCAAGAGGGGCATCAGAAGGTTTCTTTATGGTCGACAGCGCGAGTTTAACACCCCTGGTGTTGCATACGTCCATAGGCCACGGTCCCATAAGGTGGGCCGAGTGCTTGTGGCAACCTAAGTGGTATAAAAAAAAAATACACAGCACTTACGATCATAGCATAAACCGAAAAAATATTATATAAATACTTACGGTCTCTCTATAGATGTTATTCCTCTCATCTTTATGCTGAGCCACGACTACACCATGACCAGGTCTTATAGCATTCAATTCTCCAGCAGAACTTAAAGAAAAGGCTCCATCTTCATAAGCTTTCCAAGTGCCTCTGGGTAAAGATTTTAGTTTTATTACAGAACTAACGGCCACAGCGAGTCGGTCGCTTGAAGTCAGTTCCTTGGAGAGGCCTTCAACTGAAGTGCGCACGTCTGATATACCAAGGATTTCTATTGTACTGTCCCAGGATCGAGTTTCTGCTACCTGTGGGATAAGTCAATTAACTAGTTTCAGTACAAGAAATATTTTTACTTCCTATGTAGAACAATACAAACAGGTCTAAGGGATCACGCTCGGATGCGTGGGCGGCCGGCGCCTCCTTCTGCAAGCAAGTAATGCTCGTGAAGGAGGAGGCGGGGCGGGAGCGGCAGCGGGAGCGACGAACGATCGCAAGCCAAGCTGCCCGCGTACGAAGGCAACTCGGGCGTCAGAGGTCGATGAACGACCTCCGCCCCCCATGAGCGCAGACTTGGGGGTGACTGGTGGAGCCGCCTGTCACCCTGGCAGAAGCAGGCCGCGACGGCGGCGCGCCTCCCCGTTTTCCGGGGACGAGTTGGGGACTGTAGTCCCCACACCCGAGAAGAGGGCCAAATCGTAAGAGATGGCCCTGGGTCAGCCGGGGACCCGGGGTGCGAGGGATATGCCTGTCAACCTCACCTTCGGCAACCAAAGCGACCCAAAGGCGGCGTGCGTTTTAGACGGTTCGAGTCCGACATAACCTCTTCCACCGGCTCCGGTGGGGGGATATCCGCGGGGATTTTGCACACGTAAAAAAAAAAGGTATCACGCTCATAAAGTGCCAAAAGATGATCATTGCTGTCAGACTAAGTACTTCCATTTTAGAAATGATAGCTTCGGGATTTTGCTTTTGGCTTTAATAAAATTTTATGAGCCGCTCGCATTATGTGTTATAGGTTCTGTGGTCGCAGATGGACGGACGCAGTCAAAAGTCCTTCTATGTACATACATATATATAATCACGCCTTTATTCCCGGAGGGTTAGGCAGAGATGAATTTTGAACACCCACATTTCATCAATCATTAAATTCGGTCCCACGTAATAGCGGGTGAGCCATTGCCGCCTTCCGTGCACTATTTTTGACTAAAGCCATGCATCTGAGGCTGAGTCTGGGCTGTATATATCTGTCTGATGTTAAACAGCCCTATCCCTTAGTAGACTTGTACGACACCGCATGGGAAGAGATGGAGTGGTTCAAATTCTACTCTGCCGGGAACCACGCGACACTATATATTAATCCATAATCGTACAAATAGAAAGAAGAAAGAAAGAAAGAAAAACCTTTTTATTTTGGCACAGCATCGACTAACAAACACTGATATACTACACACATTAAAAAACAATAAACACAAACAAATAAACAAATTAGTCAAGTTGCACCAAAAAAGGAGCCAGTTCAGCATGGTGCCAGGCACAAGTACCTGACGCTGGTTTTCAACTGGCTCCTATGTGGAGGACATGTTACATAATTAAATTTACAAAAATAAAAAGAGAAATTAACACAATACAAAAAAATAAAAAATAGAATAAAGTAACAACACAATAACAGAAAAAACAACAAACAACGGCCTTGTTGGGGCAGTCTGTGGCCCGGACCGGCCGTGCCGGCATCGGCTGCATAACGCAGTGCATCAGTGCATGCCCTAGCCCACGCCTATCCATAACTATATTATTAGTAGTCTGTGGTTCGGCATTCCTCATAGACAAGAGGAGGCTCACCCCCAATCACAGAGCACCAAGTTACGTGACGTTACGCAACCACCATTATGCGAGCCAAAACAACAACACAACAAACATTAATCGTATATATTGCACAATTCAAAGTAGATAACGATTGAAATCTATTTACCTGTCCCATATTCCGTACTCTGACGTCAATGGTGATGACTCCTGGTTTTAAAGGCACCACTCGCACTGATAAGCCTTCGGCGACGGATCTTTCCAACATATCTGTATATTAAAAATTTCTAGTTTAACCTTATTTTAAGAGAAAGAACGTTTATATAATGAAGTACTTTTCTGTAGTTAAAATATTGAGCTTTTCAAGATTGGTAAAAGAGCGGCAAAAGTTGCGCCAGTTCTTACATTATCGTTTTTATTTATTTTTAATCACCCACCCTACCTTTATTAGTAACTTATTTGACAATTAAAAATTTAATTAATCCATCAACTGGTTAGTAATCCATCACTAAAGGACAAATGTTATGACGTCACAATTGTTAATTTCATACAAGTTTCCTTTACAATTTACCGTTTTGACGTTTAGTAAAGAGTTACTAAAGTTTTTGTAAAGAATATTAGCAACAACAATTACTAATATTCCCTCGGTGGTCGTGGGTACACGTCGGTAGTATAATGGCCAGGAGTCGACCGATACGACCTCTCGATCGTAAGGGCGACTCCTTAACCACTAAGCTACCTACGCTTAAATAGGCAGTAGTGCAAGGCAGGTAGCGCACTCACCGTCAGCGTGTGTGGTGTAGAGGCGCGCGGCGGCCGGGTCCCTCAGCGTCCAGGCGACGCGCGGCGCGGGCTGCAGCGCACCCAGCGCCGCGGCGCTCAAGCCCCCCGCCTCCACCCACAGGGGGCTCGGGGCTCCCACCAGGAGGCTCTGCGTCGCGGCCCGGACGCGGATGCCTGAGATTGGTATCACCTGCCACAAGTGTTAAAGTTGGGATAAAAGCAAGTCAAATGATGTTGAAAAAGAGTCTTACCAAAATTTCGTTGAACACTTGATTATTGTATTGATGACGGTACGGTACGGTAGTACGCAAATATGCAATAAAAAGTGGTACAATAGGCAACCTTATCACTTAAAGTTATTTCTGAAGAGCTTAACATTATCTACAGAGAGTAAATCGTTCGTAGAAACGCACTACTGCGTCGAATTTAATTCGATGCTATAGTATAATATGACAACTGAACTGATATATTTGACATCAACTTAAATTTAAAAGTTTATAATCCATATTTAATATTTCTATATTTCTTAATTTATTAAGTGCTACAAAATGTTTACCTCTACTTCAGATTCCACGCTTGCCATCTCCACATTGGCGATATCTGACGCTACCAGCCTGATGCGCGCCGTACCCGTCGATAAACCATGAACAGAACCCGAAGACGACACCTGAAGATAAATATAGATTAAAACGTTGTGATCAGTAAACGTACATAATAATACTGGAATCATATTTATTGTCAGAATGCTTTATATTAGTCATCAATTTTTAGATAAATATACAGAAAAAATATTCTCAGATAAATAAATATTCTCACGAGTTACCAAATAAAATCGTAGTTCATTCCATGAATAAAAATTTTCTACCTGAAACGGTCTGGTGGCGGTTTCAAGTCCCGTCTTGTATATTAACTCTTTAGAAGACAAAAAATTGGTATTAGATTCTTACCTCGACATGTGACAGTCCACTGACAGCTCTGTAGTACAGAGTGGCGAGGTGCGGCGGAGGCCCGCCTCGGTGACGGAGTTGTAGGCGAGCGCTCGGGGGCACGCGAGCTTTACTCGGCACTATTTCTAATGGCGGGAATACTAGCACCTGAAAAGCAATTTAAAATTTAGATATTGTACATTCATTTCATTAATTCATTAATTGTATGCTTGCTTGGAAGACGGATGATCGAGAGCATTGGAAGAGACCTAGACAGTGATAGGCTTATGGATTGATTGATAGATATGTGATATTCAATAATTTGTACCATGAGTAATAAGCCGGGGTTGGAATTAGTTGTACTTGCATCGAAATGTTGATATAATGTGGAGCATCCAGGGATTTCTGATGGACAACCCGCTGTAGCCAATAATATTAGTATTAAATAATAATAAAAACTTTGGAGGTAGATAAGACAAATAAAAAGACTAATATTATTAACATATCGGGCTGTATCAGAGCCAGAGAAGGAACGTGTTTTGTGAGGAATCCAAAATAATATTGTTGCATAAATTTTCTAAAACTTGATCATACATTTCCGTGCCCGGGTCGACCCTGGAGCGTCAGTGTCAAAGTCGTCATGGGAAGTGCCCCGATTCCCCGCCGTGACATGTACATTTTATTTTATTTTCCTCGCAGTTTATACACTTTTTGTATTTTCTTATATTAATAGGTGAAAATCATAATAAAAAAGAGGTGCAAGCTATTTTAGACCTTATTAACTAACTACATAAGAGATATATAGATGATTATGTACATAAAATGAATAAAATCTCATTAAAATGAAATGAAGTGCATATTTTTGGGATGACCTTCACTCGGAGACTACGAAAAACAATGCAAGTTACTTTCGACCTTAATGGTTTTTTTTAATAACATGTTTACCGCATTCGGATATTTTTCTCTTTTCATAATTTAAATATCGAGATTTGAGCCATATCCACTTTATTTTTTCGCTGTATGAAATCAGTGTAAAAACATAAATAACTCTACCTAATTCCGATCTCTGGTAATAAGTTGCGAATAGATTGTATCAATGAACGAAGTGTACGTGGTTCCACCACGATCTTCGGGGTCCTCGTCAACCATACCTACTGATTAACATTCAAGGCCCTCCTCTTGAAATTGGGCGGTCAGACGAGGGTCACTTCCGTAAAAGTCAAATTGAGAGATGGAAAAGCAAATATCAGGCTGCAAAGTGTAAGCTTCGTATGCAAATTGGAAAGAAAAAGGGTTAACTATTTCATAACGCTAAATGAAACAAAATCTTGTTATTTATTACACTCACCTCAACTTCAGGACTCCAAACCCCTCCAAAGCTGGCCCTAACCGCCCCATTCCCTTCTTGGACTCCACATAAGACTCCATCTTTAATAGTAACATAGCCGGACGTCCTAAAGTCCGGAGCTCTTCCAGTGGAAAGATAGCGGTGCGATACTCCTTGTATGAGTGCTGTGATAGGTACGCAGGCGTTAACACCCACAGCGCGGGAAGTTAGCACTTCTATGTTTAAGACTTCTTCTATGTGAACCTAGAAAAGGTTAGGAAATCAATCTGCATATCCTTAAATGACTGTAGAATGTTCTTACAAAGTATAGATGGAAGATGTATTCTACATAATATAAATAATCGGGTCAATTTACAAATTCAATAATCAATTTACAAAATATACTTTCAGTTGGAAGCAAATTACTGTTCGAATTTGTTTCGAACAATAATTCGCTTCCAACTGAAAGTTGGTAGGATTTCATCGATCAGACACCTGGATTTTTGTAGTCGAGGTTAAAGGTTTATCGGCGTCTTCCCATGGTAAGTTTTATCATAAAAATTTCTGGGATAAAGTTAAAGATGATGCAATTATCTATTAAAATTGGCCAAGTGCAAGTCGGGTTCGCGCACTAATGGTTCCGTACAAAAACTAATTGAGGCGCGTACTTGTGCGTCTTGTGCTACATAATCGTCAATATACTTGGATTGCATGGAATTACAATTTAGATTTTAGGATACTTCCCGTTGAGCTAGAATCATAACATTTGGGAAGATCATCAAATTGACTACAAGGTATACTAAGATGAATTCAAAAAAGACGAGTTTTACTTGAATCGCCTTTGAAATTGAATATAACCATACAAAGACTTACCTCAACCGTTTGTCTCTCCCCTTGCACACACAGATCGGTGACGAGCAGATCGTAAGAGCCCGGGCCCGGCACAGTGGCGGCGAGCTTCCCGTCCTGCACCGACGCTGACACTCCTTTGGGTGACTCCACTGTGTATCGACCGCTACCACCCGATATTGTCGCTATATTGTTGATAGTTTCTCCTTCCCAAGCTATGTTTACCTAAAAGATGCATATTAACGTAATTGCTTTCAGTAACATATTCTATGTATGCTAGTTAAATTTTTAAGTTAGGAGTGATTTCATGATGAGTGGTTTTCTCTTATTATAAGAGTTTATTTACCACTATAACACTGTGGACTTACCTTTAGAGGATCACATTTCAAAGGAGCTACAACTTTTGCTTGGATAGACGCAGTTGCGTCAGGAATACTGGCTTTCAATGCTCCGTTCCATCCCATAGCTAGATCGTCAGTTGTTACTACCTGTAAAAAATCAATTAAGTTTAATTCTAGTATTCACTACTCACTAGGCCAAATTTGTTGCACAACAAAGTCGCGAAACAACGCGGAACAATGTTGTTCTTCCACGCATAATCAATCGTCGAATAAATAACAATCAAACGCAACATCGCATGTGTTACGGCGTTCTGTGCAAGTGCAACATGTTGCCAAATGTTGCCTAGGAGATACTTATTATGCTTATGTAACTTATTAGACCGTCCGACGAAAATTAATAATGATATGGACTTAAATACGAATATTAGAAATATTAAGACGTATTATTTAAAAAGTTATTATTGAGGTTTTTTGTAAGTAAAGTGGTAAAAACAAGTGAGAATATAAATCTCTTCTATCCATTGCCTCATTTTTAGGCAATACGCAAGCATCACTATTTCAAAGAAAACTAATTACAGGTATTGCGTCCTCACCTGATAATACTTATATGGCACCGGTACAGGTAAATACTCTGGATGATGTTCAACAAACAGCCTGTCGGTGGCTTTGTAATGTAACCCTGGGTGATGAGGTTCAATTTCCCACGACATCCTCGGGCCGTTCTCATCGAGAAGTTCACGTCCAATAGCGTCCATTAGCGTCACTTTAACTACCACTTCTTGACCTGGGCGGAGCCATACTCTGTAAAATATCAAATTCAATAAATCAATTAACCTATTACGGTCCTCAGCTGGAAATATGCATCTCCATTGGTTTGACATGTTATTGTAACATTTTAAAATAGTACTATTCCATTGCAATTGAGGGTTTATGGAGCAAATCATTACGTTCAGAGCCTATTACAACTTGAAAGCTTCTACAAACTGCTGATTAACTAATGTGGTAAACTTTCCCTCAGGTAGGGGTCAAATATCAGTTGCTTCCCTTAAAAGTCATCCAAACTAAATTATGGAAAGGAGGAGTTGGAGAGTGGACCCCAAGGTCCAAAGTCTTGTACTTTGGAGCCCGGGGGTCCGCTACACCATTTTGGATATTACCGGAAATGGCGCTCTCATAAAATAAGGGTTAAGTAGTCAACACAGTATCAATACATACTTAGGTCCACCAGAGCAGTTGCCGGGTGTCGCAGAAGGTTCTAGCCTGACTCGCGACACGTGCGGCGCACACGACGCCTCAAGTGCGACTGACTCGCGCTCTTCGTCCGTCTGTGACATCACTTCTTGCCGAGACTCGCCCTTCTGTAATCGATATATATTTGTAATCGTTAATATATATACTGGCGCGCGCGGATTGTTTTGTAGTATATATTACATAATAAAATATAATTTGAGCTTGTCCTCAATCGTAGCACCCCATGCTATCCTCAAGACATCCAGGAATCGTGTACTGAGCACATAAAATACATACGCTGCATGCATTTTATAATATTATTTACATCAAAGGCGTGTCCATACGTACACAAGAATGATGACTGCCTCATGCTTGTGCACCAATGAATACATTACTTACATAAAATAAGTAAAGGCGGTCACTGAGTAGTCTTTACTTATGTTATATAATAAGGTTATTTGGTATTAAATATCCATAAACAAAATGAAATCCATACCCTTCTACACTTCAATGTAAACAGTTGTACATCTGGATAGCGATGTGGAGGTGGCCCGTCACGGTTCACTAGTTCTGTCACTCTGGTCTCGCTTGACACTGCGACCAAAGCTTCACCTTCTGCTAGCACCTGGATAACAAAATATTTGTTTACAATTAGACCCGCACTTTCTATTATTAACTTATTTTTTTAGGGTTCCGTACCTCAAGAGGTAAAAAAACGGGATACTTATAAGATCACTCGTAGAATTCTAATCCTGTTCCCGGATCCCACGAGATCTTATTCCAGACAGGTTCGTGTTTTGACTATACAATCTATACTTGTATCTGTATCAAATTTCAGCCAGATCATTTGAGACGATTAAGTAACAAACATCCAAACATTTTCAGAATACTCACTTCACTCAAGTCACGCATTCGACTCCATTCGACCACACTATCCGATTTCGCGTACCATGCTCCGTGAAGAGACGTAGTACGCGCCCTCTACGAGGCAAAAAAACAGTACTAACCGGTAGCGTGGCGGAAGGCAAGGCGGCCACGTGCGTCGGCCACAAGATGTTAGGAGCAGCGCGTACGGCCACGCGCGTCGTGTCGCCCACGCGGCCGCGTGACACGCGCAGAGTGGACACGCCTCGCGTGCTCCACACGCACTCCAGCACGCAGCACGCGCCCTCTACGTGACAAGGTTAAACAAGCACTTTTAATAAGACGTGAATGGTTATTTATTTTACAAGAGTGCAAGTAGCGAGGGAATCAAACGAGAATGAGGTGAAAAACCTTCGCTCTCGAGTGCAACACGTAACTTTTCATCCCACCCCCGTGAGGAAATGTAATGCGCAAAGCAAATTCAAGAAACTACACTAAGAAGATTTCGATTCCTAGTCTGAGAGTTTAACAAATTAAAAAAAGTTGTATGATAAAATCGAGGCATGGAGGTAGAAGTAAATCTATAATATCATATCGAGAGTATTCTTGCTTGTATGAAACGAAGAGCAAGAATACTCTCTATCCGAAATAGGGGGATGAGAAATATATTTCTTTAGCTAGAATGAACTGTATATATTTAGGTAAAATAGGTAATCAATGTCCAGTACGAACCTATAGGTTGTACCCATTTAGCGGCTGTGACGTTATGCGGTTCCGGCCCTTCCAACAGTGATACTGCGAAGGAGTCGCAATTACATCTGAAAACACAAACCTTATAAATATATATGGCTAAGGTAGGATTATCACATTTAACTCAATGAAATTCTATGATTATAAATTCTAAACACAGTTTAGATAGAATTAAACGCGTTTATATTACTCTGTGGAATGGTATTTCTGAATACTTACGAGTGAAAATTGTACAGTTCCCCTGTATCTGGGTGTGTGGCAGTGAGCGCTACGTGCAAGTGATGCGCCTTGCCCACCCGCGCGTACCCTGTGCTTGATACCTGCACCATTTCCGCGGGGACAGACCATACTCTGTAACAAATTCATATATTATAATTAATTTATTAAAAAACAATAGTGACCGGAAGACGCCAATACGTGTGACTGAATTCAATGATGGTGAAATGTGGGTGTTAATTCATGTATGTATTATTAAAAAAAAACGAGAATAAGACACATCGTAGGAGAAAGAGTGGGAGAAACGACAGTGGTGGTAAAGTAACCAAACAACAGTGATTCAATGTTATAAGGACTAGACTATACATTGAATTAGATAAGGAAGAAGTATTTCAAAAACAGTCTATATTAAACTGGTCATTATGTTTTGCACTTCCACTGGTTGCCATCAACTGAGCATTTACAACAGATGGACAACAGCCTTATTTTAGTCGTTTAATATGACTAGAATAGATGGGTGGACCTTTGTATCGTAAGGGAAAGCTGCTAATAACATTTTTTTTTTACATTTACGTCGCAAAAGTGACTAGGCCCCGTCTGAATGTAAGCTGAGCTACAGTTCAAAAATAGTAGCAGCTATTAACCGATACTGTGCCTAGAATCCCTAACTTGACGGCTTCGACAGATATTTTTTCACACCCAGCATTTCCCCGGACCCGGTACTAAGTAGGAAAAGAGTTACAAGGTTCATTAACACATAAATATGTCCATACTTAATATTATAAATACGAAAGTAACTCTGTGTGTCTGTTTGGCTGTCGGCGTAATCACGCCTAAACAGCTGAACCGATTTTGATGAAATTTGGGTAGATTAGACCTTGAGAAAGGACATAGGCTATGTTTTGTCGTCGTGACCGACATCCACACCGGCAGAGTCGCGGGCAACAGCTTCTCTTGACTATTACCTGCCTACAGCTCGAATGTGCGGGTAATTTTTCAGCTGCACTCTCACGCCGACTTCGCCGGTACCTCGTATCGTGACTACACCCGATGAGGTGAGCGAGAGAGGACCTTGTGTCTTCTCACTCTCTAAATCCGACCACACCACTGGTTCGTCGCCACCGCCTTTATGCTGCAGTTGTATTTCTCTGTAAAAAAACATTATCTGATTATATAGCCAGTTTAATAATGTTTTTTTTAGAAAACGTATGACCAGACTGGTAGCTGTTATCATAAGTAAGTATTTTAAGTAATGCGAAAATACGAAGATTAAAGTGATAAACTTACTGTATAGTGTCCGTCCATGCGACATATAAATGTGGAGGCACCATCTCCAAAGGATCCACCGCGACAGCTGACACTTGCCCTTCCACCTTCAATAAAAGATACATTACATAGTTAAATACCGATGATTGAAGAACATAACATATTTGAACCGAATCTCATATACAATCCATCCAAATATTTCCATCGGAAACAACAAGCCAAATACCGGATGGACTATTCACTCGAGGCATATATGGGATCCTTCATCTATTTATCTATGAAACAGTTTAATCGATTTTGTCAATGTATTGTTTTATTTTAACATTTTAGGAAAACTTACAGCTAAAAAATAACAGTAGGTGAAAATCAATAACATACTGAAGGCCACTTACAAGTTTTCACCGATAACATGTTGTTTACATTGGAGGATATTATGGCAACACAATTTTACGAACACATTCACATCTATATAAAGTATTTTAAAGATAATTTTATAAGAGTAATAATGTCGACCAAGCAAATGTAACTTGTGTAATCGTAAGAGGTTACCCACAGGACAGGCTTGCCTAGTGTGGGGCCAACGGACACTTTGCTAAAAACTGTACTCTTATTGATAATAAAATATTTTTCATTTTTCATTTTCATTATTATAATAATAAAAGAAAATTACTCAATTAACAAAGTAGTGATTACATAATGCTTTCTTTACTTTAGAATAAAATTGACAAAATCGATTATGCATGTGTATTTGGTTGAATGCATGTTTTTTTTTTTTTATACCACTTAGGTAGCAGACAAGCAAACGGCCCACCTGATGGAAAGTGGTTACCGTGGCCTATGGACGTTTGTAACACCAGAGGAGTCGCGCTGCCAACCCTGTAAATACAGAGTTTCTGTGCCGTCAGTGTAGAAGACAAAGCAGGACATGCCTTTAGTCTTCTCACTGACAGCACAAATTCTCCAGTGAGCTCTGGCTACCCTACTCACTGCTGGGAACACAACACGAAGTTATTATAGCCGCGGTATTCTGTAGGGCAGAGGTACTTCCCCAGTCGGACTGCTCAATTGGGCGGAAATACCGCCGTGTTCTACCTCCTAAATGTAGTAAGTGTGCATGCATATATATGTATGTGCATATTTTAAACTTCATTAAACAACAGTTACATCATCTAATGCAATAACTAATCTTACCTTACGAGATATCGTCTTCCCAGCTATAGAGTGTAGCTTCGCCGTTACAGTAAAAGGCCCAGAGTTCTGAGCTACGGCATCAGTCAACGTTCCATTTTCAGTGGATTTTATTAAATCTACATTAGCATCACCTTCCACTGACAACCTTATTAACACCTCATTGCCAGCAAATAGGGCATGGCTATCTCTGTCCAATAGAATACCATGTATGATAAAAGGTTCTCCCCTTATTAGTAAATTTGAGGGTCTTATTGTCACTCGAATACTGTGCGGTTCGGCCACAGTGAGGATCGCAGACGCAACTTCTGTTGCTCCAGATAATAGGTAAACATTTGTGTAGCCTACTTTCGTGGCGCGCACTAAACTCATCGAATCTTCTAGTAAAGCTGTGCTGGAATCAGGAACTTTCAGGTAATAAAGAGTGTCAGATATGTCTTCGATAGTGAGGCGACCTGAGCGTGCTCGTACGACCCTGGAATACAATGAGCCAATGTAGCTTATACACTTTATTGAAAACTACTATGAATAAATTCAACTTCTACTTGTTAATTTTATTCGACTTTTAAGAGATTGAGAATGACTATATTTCGCACTATAAAAAAAAGAATGACAATTACATTGTAATTATCGGTATATAATTTAATTAACTTGACGACAGATTATGCAGCTATAAACTAGTCTATCTTTCTTTCTTATTATCATCATGTTCCAAGCACTAATCCCTTAACATCCAAGGCTTGCACTTTGGAGCTCAGGGCTAGCTCTCATAGAAGCGGATTTGTTGTCTTTTGGATTTTTTTCCTTAGCTTTTACGGGAACGACTACCACATTATCCTCCAACCCCGAGAGAATCTCGTCCATCTGTCAGCAAGTGGTTTGCAGGTGGTATTAGCTTCTCAAGATCTTGGTGTTGCCTTGTACACTATCTTATTTAGACTTACCTATAACGCAGCGTATCTCCCGGTGCAATGATCGCAGTGGCCGGCGTAAGTACGACACTAGCCACCACTTGTAATTCAAAATCAGTACAGATATGTTCAAGGCATACAGTGACCCGAGACTCGCCGATAGCCTGGCCATAGAGCAATACAGAGTGCGAATGAAGTCCGCGGGCCTCTAGCGCCGTCACACCCCGCGTTGCTTCATAGTCTGTATCACACCACCTTACAAGCCTGAGGAACAACAATCTGGTTATAAAATGACATTTAAACCAATATATTTGTAACTAGATGAACCGCCAAGACTTCGCCCGTGGTATATTTTGAAACCTCATATCATGAATGTCATCATAATGTATGAAATTTTGCCGGATTTATTGACATTTATGATCACTGCTCTGCTCCCTTAAGTAGTAAGCGTAAGGGACCGTTCCAGTATTACATAAGCACTAAAGGTAGGGGGTGTCTTTACTTGTGTTTGATGGCATGGGGAGGGCAGGTCTAGTTAATGATTACGTAAGCAGTAGTCATTTACTTTTTCACACAAAATATAGCATGCATTACCCATACATTAACGTAAAAAAAACAAACATGAAAAGAAATATGCATACACCCGTCGCCGTAAGATGGATGTATGTATAAAAAAATTTGGATGGTTTCAGGCGAAAGTTCGGTGGCTCAGTGGTCAGAGCTTTCCCCCTGTAAGGGAAAGATAGCAGGTTTGAATTACGCCTAGACTGATACAATATTCGATCGCGAAAATCTTAGCGATATAAGTACCAATGTTTACGTAAGCATCGGCGGTTAGAGATTTGTTTACTGTTGCCGACAAGGGGAGGGGGGGTTAAATAATTGTAATAAATCTGCTTACGAAATACTCGAACGGTTCCTAATGATATATAGCCTAAAACTTTCGTCGATAAATGGACTATAAAACACAAAAAAAAAGTGTGAGAGATTTCCGCATTCAAACAAACAATAAAACTCTTCAGCTTTATAATATTAGTACAGATAGTAGATGGAAGCATCTGACGGCAGAGATCGCAGAACAAACTCTACAGGGTGTATTTTTGAAACGGTTTAGTTTAACGAAATTAGTGGGATTGGCACATACCGGTGGCCGGTGCAGTGGCGGGATGTTCGCTTTCCCCCCCTTTCCGAGGCCAGTTTAACACACCTGAGGAAGGCATCTTAAAACCATAGATGGCACAGGACAAGTTTTCGGTAATTTTATACCCTGGCATCTGAAGTCCTGACACGGCATGCGTTTTTAGTGGGTCTGAGCATGACACAACAACCAGACACAAAAAAAGTTTATAGGATCAAAATTCCACGAAGGCAGAGCCGCAGGTAACAGCTAGTTGTGAATAATAAGTAATATCTTACTTGACAAGTGGATCTTCAGCTATATTGCTACCCAGATTCTCAATGCTCCATGTAAAGCTTACTCCTTCGAGAGTAGAAAACTTGTTACCTGTAAAAGCAAATGGTAGTTTATTAGCCTTTTGTTGCAATATTATCAAAAATTAAACATTAAAATCTGAATATTGCAATCAATTAATGGATATGGGCTTATGGTCTTGAGACTTTTGAATTGAAGGACTCCTGGCCTGTCCTTAGTGCCATATTTTATCCCTGTTGAATCAACATCATTGTCATAGCGATTTCTCAGTTCCCAAGGTCTGCTTTTAAATAATCACCTCCCAATTCAGAGTGAGAAAAGCCTGTTATGAGCCTTGCCCATTCTTTAGTAGGTGCACCAGCACACCATGCAAGTGATATTGGTTTGGAACTCATGGATGTTGGAAGGGTGCTGTATACCCTATGTTGTGGGAGTTGTATTTCATTTTAAAAACAGTCTATGTATAATAAAAGCTACCTTGGTCATCATAGGCAACAACCTCAAAAGCCTCTGGTGCCTCCTCTAGATATAACTTCCATGTTGTGCTCATCACTTTTAAAGTGCTTATTTTGTCTATGTCTACATCTCCACGAAGTATCTGAAAATAAGGTTTACATTATTACCAATAACTATAAAATAAAATGATTGGATAATTAAATGTTATAGTTATAGAACAGTGGTGACTCAATTATCTGACATCAATGTGTGTACCAGTTTTAATTGTGTTGTGATGCAATAAAGTGTGATTCAAAATAAACACATTTTCCTTTTTTTTTAAAGCATAAAGTTTTGGTTGTAATAATCAATCAATTAGCCCATTGCAGTCCACTGCTGGTCATAGGCCTTATGGGCTGTAATAATATAAGAAATGATTTCATATTTTGTACATTGAAATTGTTCTATTCTATGAGAGGTCTGTTTCGATCAAAAAATTATTCATTACATTATCATAAATATTTTAACTCTATTGGCAATTATAATTATTATACTAATGAGTATTAATACATGCAAATATTTTATGAAGCAAACAAGTGGAGTTGAATACAGAATACAAATAATATCACTGTCTAAAATGTGCAAGTTCATTTTATGATAGAACACTACAAATTATAATACTGCTGAAAAAGTGGAAACTAAAATAATGTGTCCCTGTTTGCAAAGATATTTTTAGTGATAGTGTAAAATTATTCCCGCCAATATGTTATAGCACTCTTACCTCGCCAGTACTTGCTTCTTCGGCGAGTATAATCACGGAGCCTGGTGGTGTACAAGTTTTGGAGACAGAAACCCGTGCCGCACGAGAACAGTGACCCCACGAATCATCGTACAAAGGTTCCAAATCTATGATGTCATCGCGCGATAAACTCCTACAAAAACAAAGGATATGTTTTACAAATAACCCGCTACAAATATTCAGGTATGTTAAATTAGCAATACTCACCAAGTATAACAACCGCCTTCTATGATTTCAAAGGTAAAATTTACATTTAAATTCTCGAACCAGGGTAACTGCACCCTTGGAGTATTAATTTTGCCACAGTCACATTTGTGCACAAATAAGTACAGTAATGTCAAAATTACCGTTTGCATCGCAGTTTTCATGTTATTAGTTTTGTAATTACATTCATAAAAACAGAAATAATAACTCGGTTTTGAAAATATAACCTATTTCGGCAAATAGCGCATTTGAAATGTTTGACAGTTTTATTTCGATTAACTTTTTTTTCAATACAGACAACATCAAATTCAATGCTAAGTCTAGAATTGTCTTTGGTGTCCGTAGATCATTCATGTAAATGCAGTAAATGACCGGTATGGCAAAAGCACCAATAGTGGACACACACACACACGACGGAATCATTTGATTTACAAGACAATTATCTTAAAAGATGCCTAATGGCATCTATAATGGCATCTATAAGACATGTTCAATAATTCGTAACACAGTCCTAAGCAAATTTGAATTGGGGACAGTTGAAAGCAAATAATGTAGGCCTGTAAACATGGTCGTGTTGTTTCTTAAGATTTTTGTTAAGGGCACAAATTTTTGTAAGTTGTTGACATACTTAGACCATTATTATAGACAGATATTATAGATAGGCTAGCTTTTTTGGGTAGCATTTAGAGTAATACCCAAAAGAGTACACTAAAATACCTATGTATTAGGAAAAGTGTGTGTTTTGGTAAATGTGATAAATACATTAAAAAGCACATGTACCAGTTAAGGTATTAATAATACCCGCAGTTCTACCCGTGTAGACGTCGTTTATCGCGTAGTGTTGTCAATTTTAGCAGTGAGTCAACACTTCAGAATTTTTGATTTTCAATTTGACTATCTATTCACCTCTATCCCCCTTCCCCTACCCCTTTCCCGTCATTCATGCTTATCCCATCCCCTTACCCATCCCTACCCACATTACTTTCCCTTCTCCATTCCTCCTCTTCCTTCACCCACCCGTTACCCCGATTTCCTCATTCTCCTAGCTTCCCTTTCCCCACACCTGCTTTCCCTACCATTTCTAATTTACATAAATGACCTGTGCAATATGACACTCCCAAATGCACAAATGTTCGCTTATGCTGACGACACAGCAATCATAGTCTCTGGACCAACTTGGGTCAATGTCAAAAATGCCGCGGAATTAGCATTGTCTAAGGTAAAAGATTAGCTCAATACAAACCTTTCAACTCTAAATTATAATAAAACCGCATACATCCCTTTTTTTCTCCGCCAAATCACGTCCCCGGACTCTACGTTCTCAATATCAGTTCACACTTGCGCACAACAAACAACGCCATGTACATGTCTGAAGTTCACAAAAACTGAGGTTGTGCGATATCTCGGAGTAGAAATAGATACAGGACTACGATGAGATGAGCATATGGAAACTTTAACCACCAGAACTAGCACACGCACACGCACACGCACACGCACACGCACACGCACACGCACACGCACACGCACACGCACACGCACACGCACACGCACACGCACACGCACACGCTCACGCACACGCACACGCACACGCACACGCACGCGCACACGCACACGCACACGCACACGCACACGCACGCGCACACGCACACGCACACGCACACGCACATGCACACGCACACGCACAAGCACACACGCACATACACACACACACAACACACACAACTCTGTATAATAGGGTTGGGCGACTGTTGACTGTTCACTGGTAAACGAATTAAGTATAAATAATTCCCCGGACTCTACGTTCTCAATATCAGTTCACACTTGCGCACAACAAACAACGCCATGTACATGCCTGAAACTCACAAAAACTGAGGTTGTGCGATATCTCGGAGTAGAAATAGATACAGGACTACGATGGGATGAGCATATGGAAACTTTAACCACCAGAACTAGCACACGCACACGCACACGCACACGTACACGCACACGCACACGCACACGCACACACACACACTCATACACACACACACACACACACACACACACACACACACACACACACTCACACATCGTCCACTATACATCGTTCATAACTCTGTATAATAGGGTTGGGCGACTGTTGACTGTTCACTGGTAAACGAATATAGCATAAATAATTTAGCTGAAAACTGTCTCCTAAGACACAGGATATCCTAGTATACCACCTGTAACAGCGCCAATTATACTGTGGACGCACATTATACACTATATTAAAATAG
This sequence comes from Eilema griseolum, assembly GCA_963662185.1. Classification (NCBI taxonomy): domain Eukaryota; kingdom Metazoa; phylum Arthropoda; class Insecta; order Lepidoptera; family Erebidae; genus Eilema; species Eilema griseolum. The sequence continues at coordinate 17,725,394 of OY759247.1, forward strand.
GTTGAACCTAGATTTGTTAACAATGTATATTCTTACTGTCAATAAAGTTTTTATTATTATTATTTGTATATCAGTGTTGCTCTCGACCAAGGGGGAGAACAGGTGTGGTCTATTCTAAGGCCAAGGTGCGAGGAAACCATCGTGAGGGGATTGTGGCTGTATTGCAATTTCGGTTCGCAACAGGTCCTGCATTCTAAACGCGAGGAGTCCGCGTAACGTCTTTGGGGTGGATTCTGGTTCCATTATGCTAAAGTAGGTAAATCGCCTAGGGCGAATCGGGCAGGGCTAGTCTGTGTGAACAAATAAGATCACATGACAGACTACGCTAGCTCATGTACTTCATACACTTGTTACATAAACCACAGTTAGAAAGTAGATTATTGGAGTAAGCAGGGCTAGCCTGTGTGAACAATTGAGATCACATGACAGACTGCGCCAGCCCATGTATCACATGAAAGTGAGGTGATACACTTGTTATATCAACCCATGTCACTTACCCCCAAGGAGGATAAGCTCTCCACGGAGACGCTGCCTAACAGCGTCTCCTTGTCTCGCTTAGCTTTTCAGATTCAACAAACCATGCATGCAAGGTGAATAATAGGGCTGTGAGTTGCCCATAGCAGCCTCTGATGTTAAGGACAATGAGTTATGAAAATCAAGACCAACCACATGGTAAGTGTCCTATCAATCCGCTTTCTGCCCATTCTTGAGAGATGAAGGCAAATCATCTAGCTAGAACATCCCAACAAGCACCTGCGACACGTCACCATTTTCCCAAGTAACAGTGTAACTCGTTATAGGTTATATGTGTTAATGGATGGGAATACATACAACATTGCGTTAGGGGTTTAAAAATATATATAATGGTCATTTATAATACATACTATAAAATTTTGTGGACGGAAGTTTGATTATCCTTATAGTGTCCACTATTGGTGCCAATGTGTTTTCGCTATTAGGGAGATGCTGTTCGCTATTGGTGATTACGACAAAGTTCTTAACGTGTCCGATATTGGTATCGGTGTTAGTATTCTTTTACGTGAATACTAAATAGATATTGGTCGTCTAACGGTATTGTTATTACATATTAGATAGAGTACGGAATACGGAAATGATTTTAGCAGGATAATGGATCACAACATTGACAACTGTGCATAAAAAAAAACTTGAAAACATTCAAATGTCAAAATTACAAAAATGGCTGCTATGTATTCGTCATGTTTTGTCAAGTATTACTATAAATTTATAAATAATAAGAGAAATGATTACTGTGTATAGTTAATGTGAAATAATAATAACGCTACCCATTAGTGCATATTTGTATGTACAGCGTCTAAATGTCAGTAATCATCATGCCTACAGACAAGGCTACTGAAATAAAAGGCTACGAGATCGATAAAAGCAAACGTCGTCATAAAACTGACGACACTATTATTGCGACAGCGGCAGCAAACGTTGTTGAAGATTCTTTGCAATTCACAAAGATGGAAAACGCGGACGAAAGCGCGGGTAAACCCACGGAGTTATGTCTTCAAGGCAACACTCACCTAATTTCTAGTACTACGAGTAGTTTGGCCGATACGCCTGGTGATTCTGGTGTTTTATGTTTAGATAGTGAAGCCTCGGAGGCCACGAGCCAAGCGCTAATGTCACACAGCCTTATAGGTGCCGAGGAATTGGCTTGTGATAGTGTATACGACGCGCCTCCGTCATGTTCTCAGGACATGATCAAGAGTAGCACCAGCAGCATAATGACCCGCAGTGATATCGATAATCAAAACGTTGGAGCCCTTGACGACATTGTGCCAGAGCTATTAATTGAAGCGCATAAGAAGCCAAATGCCTATGAAAACTTGCCAGATTTAGTTTTGAAAGCATTAGAAAGTGAAAAAGATATTGAAGAAAAGAGAAAGCCTGCATTAAGAAGTGAGCCAAAGAAATCATTATCTGAGGATATTGTGTACAGGCGGAGATGTAGAAAAAAGTCACAAAGTGGACCAAGCTCTCAGAAAAAAAGAGTTTCATTCCATGAAGATATATTGAACAATACTAAAACTGATAATATTCACATAGAAAGAGGTTTTGTATCATATGGACCTGATAGTTCATATTGTGATAGATTTCGGCAGAAGAATAATGTGACTGACAGATTTTCTTGGTGTGCCTCAGGGGACCGGTCTCCAAAATATGCTGCTGATGTAGCTCAACAAACAATGTCTGATATTCTTACTTATGGTGATTCAAAAAATGATAAAAGCGGTATATTTGAGTATTGTCAAGATTATAAAAGACAGAACCAAGAAAATAATGATAAGGATAACAATAATGATCCCAGACCTAGTGGCAAATTATATGGATGTGATTCTAACAGTTCAGATTCTAATTTCAGTTGTGACTCGGAAACTTCATCTAGTGAGTCATCATCTTCACATTCAAATAAAACTGAGAACTCACTACTGCAAAGAAAATGTGACAAGACTCAAAAATCTTATTCCTGTGATGCATTCGAAAACAATGGTCATGTAGCATTTATGAGGAAAACATATTTCTCTGAAGCTGATATTGATCAATCAACAGATAGAATGAAAAAGCCTCTGGAAGTCAGATCTCAGAGCCCAAACACAGTTAAATCGGTGTTAAAAAAGAAACGCTATATTACAACCAACATTGTAGAGGAAAGGAAGCAGCATAGCAAAGTATTAAGTCTTCTTGATGCTAACAATATCCTAGACTCCTTAAAGAACTTCTACAAAAATTTCAACTTCAATTTTATGGCAGAGAAAGGTGTGCCTGAAAATAGTTTGGAACTGAATAATGTTGTGGAAGCATTGCCATGTGATGCCAACCAGAATAAAAAACTGTCAAAAAGCTTAGACTCCGGTTTCCAGGCTGAGGATGAAGATGATTTTGTGGAAATTAATCTCAATGGCCATCCATTAGAGCCAGTAAAGCCCAAGGAAGTTGCAGCAACATCTAAAACAAATGTTACAGGAGACAGAACTCCCAATGAGGGATCTCCAAGGCATAAACTCACCCTAAACATGAAAGCCCAACTTGATAAGAAACCTAATAAAGCTGAACTACCACCACTCACTAAATATGTTGTGAACTGTGAAAGTACTGTCTATGAACACAAGGGAGTCTCTTACAGTTATGTCCATGATACATTTCAAACTGCCTTTGATGCTCCAAGAGAGACTTTTGTTCCTATCCCTGAGACTACTCCAGTTAAGGAGCTAGTCACAAGCACAAGTAAAGTAGATTCTACTAAAACTACTGAACTTGACATGGCTGACTCGTCTAGCAAAACTTCAACACCCAAGAGGCAATTCAATAAAAATGTTCAAGATGAGACAGAATTCAAAAATGGAATATCCAAGCATTTGTCTTCACCTAAAAAGCAAAACGTAAATAGATACAGCCGTAAATTGACATCAAGCATGGCGAAATCTAATGAGGTACCACCGCAAGCGAACAGCGACAATTGCTCAAATACAGATAATTCAACCTTGAAAGGGGCCGAAGATTTCATTGATGAATTTTTCGACAGTCCAGCGAATCAGAAACTACAGTCAAATAAATCTGCGCTATTGAATAGATATCTGAAAAATGTATGTCAGAGGAAAGACCTTGAACTGAAAATAAAGAACAATAAATTCTTTCAATTCAAACTTAGACTGGAGAAACATTTTCCGAGCATAATAATTCCGTTTAAAGAGGTGTCGGATACATTCCACTTGTCGGCGGACCGAATGTCTCGACTCATTGACAAAGAAGTCAAAGAGAACAAAAGGTTGTCGGTGCGACTGCTCACGGCCGACGAGCCGTCGTACTTCGACAGCTTCGAAGATAACGTCGCTATCGAATGTAATGAAAAGCTAAGACTGCAAATATTTTCATATCCCAATGAAACTTTGAATAGGGTAATTATGTTTGTTTACTAGCCTACTTGTCATTTAGTTTGCCGTAACATGACCCTGATTACCGGTTGCGTAGTCTCAAGGTACTGATTTAGTAACTTCTCATAGAAATTTTTCTTTATAGACGTAAAAAATATACCTAAATAAGGTCGTCCGCTACCTCATGCTGTGCACGCATGCGGTCGCTTGTTTCGTGCAAATGTGCAAGATAATCGTACGTTTTGCACCAAACAGTATGATACGAAAGAATACTCATGCGTGCACACGCACAAGGCAAGGTAGCAGATGTTGCTAAGCTATGCCAGTAATATAATATTGTTCAATTTCCAGCATCTTTTTTTTTTACAAACAACACGAAAATGTATCACCCAAGAGCAAAATTTACCCAAATATGTATGGTTTATGTAATTTTTTTTGCCAGATGATGAAAGTCAAGTCCCCATACAACATGGATGACGGTTCATGGACACCTTTGCTGGTGTTCATCACAGATTACGCGCTTTATGTGGCAAGCGTGCGGCCGGGCGGCACAGCCTACGACATCCTATGCAGATTGCCTCACAATGAACTTGACGCGATAGTGGTAAGTAGCATTCAACATAACAAAAGAATAGCGGGTTTTAAAGTTTATTTCTTTCATACCGCGATGGTAGACAGGTGCTACACACGAGGCGCGGGTTCGATTTCCGCTCAGTGCAAATATTTCCATAGAAATATTTGCAATCATGCATACATGAATATGACGATTGCATTGGTCTCAGTGCCTCTGTGTCTCGGAGAGTACGTTAAGCCGCCGATCCCTGTTGTCATATGAACATCTATAGCAGTCGTTATGTAGGGGAATAGTTGAAATTACCCACAGAGAAGGGCTGCTTCTCTCACTCGACGTCCTCACTGGTAGTAGTAGTACTGGAATGGTTAGAAAGAAACATCGTTTTTGATCTGTTTTGAAGCTTGAGCACTTTCCCGTTTGCGCAACTTCGTATGGCGAAAGGATGCCTAGTTAATTTCTTCTAGTCCCACAAGTAGTTTTATCTGTTTTGGTTGGTAATGTTTATTATAATAATTTCTTTATTCACATATAAGTAAAGGTACAAAGCAATAAGACATAAAATAATATATTATGAGTTGTACAGAGGCAAATAAAAAAAACAATTTTTCGAATTTCACCCATGGCACCAGCCACGACCAGGCCGATCCGAGCAGGAACCTTGTGCTCCTCGCAATCGAGCTTTTTGCATTAGTACGACAATTCAACCTGGGTGATCCGAGCGCGGCGCCCCACCGGTGAAACTCGTTCATTTTAAGGACACACCAACCCCAAACTGAGACATGCTCGTATCTTGGGAGTTTGTGGAAATTATATATTATTATTATTATTAGGGCATTCTATATACCTTAAAACTCTTGGAAAGTTAGCTAACGAAATATATTACAGGTCAACGAACTAAAAACAAATGACCTCTACTTATCCAGTGAAACTTGTTATCTCACCAATAAAATTTTAATTATAATGATATCATATTATGTTATTGTCAGAACAATTAAATCTGTAATACTCAGAGGATATTAATTCATAGTTGATAATAACATGATCTGACCTGTACCATATTTTATTTAAATACCAATGCCCCTATAATCAGGGCGTCTAGGCGTGATCATTGTGATGCGTCTGTTTAAAAATACCTGAACCTGTTTACATTTTGTGGAGCAAGTATTGAATGCTTTCTGAATAAATAGCAAAACATTTTCTTACTAAAAAATTGCATTGTTCATTTCTGAATATGTTTTATTTTGGTATTGCCGTTTCTTTCCGACATCAACAATTTGGGCAATTTGATTGTTATATTTTATAACACTATTGAATATTTTATGCCATGTCGAATTCGACTAGCCCGTTCACTTACCTACATTGTCATTTGCTCAACGACTTCATACCACCTCAGCAGACCCCAAAGCTACACGGCACGTAAAGTGATTACCGTGGCCTACAGACGTCAGTAGCATGAGTATGGAGACCCTGGTGTTGACTAGGGTCTGCATACTCATGCTACTGTACCTGTAGGAACGCTTGTAAAAACCACAGCAGGGAGTTCATCACAACCAAGCCATTCGTACATAATCTGTATTCTTCCCTCTGTCAACTAACTGTACTCCTCATATACATACGACTTTTGTAATTTGTTTTCATGTTCTACTTTAACTACCATATGTACATACAAAGTATCCAAAGCACCAAATATCTAGGGTGATACCAAACAAACATGCTTCTAAATTTACTGTACTTTTCCACAGGTTGGTCCTGAGGCGCAATACATCCAAATCCTAGATATCGCTGGCAATATCGCCTGTTCTATCGTAACAAGTGAGGCTACACTTGGAGCCCGACTTGCGTCGTCACTCGAATGGAGCGCGCGGACTTCGCCTTTACGCATTCAGCGGCCCCCTGCGATGATACCACTTGGATGTCGAGAGGTTGCAGCGGCTGTAGCGAGGCAAAGGCATGAGAGCAGAGTAAGTTTTATAATCTAGAGTCTAGACATTCAAATTCAGCCGATTCATTCGCATGACAGGGCCGCTTTCCACGATCTGAGGTTTTGCATGTACGTGCGCGATTTTGCGGACAACACAGACACGCCGTGGAAAAAGTCTCGTCCACTTTATAGAGTCTTCTCTCTGCGTTTGTCATAATAAATGCCTCTGTGTTTGCATCCCTCCGTGAAAACCATGGAAACCCGACGTTACACACAATAGTTATATATACTCGAGGTGAGTATGTTCAAAAATTAATTTAAAGTATAAACTTGGAGATAGTCTCTTAGAATTTAAATTGAATACAGTGGCATCTTTGATAAGAATAGTTTCGTTATGAATATAAATATCGCTAATCGCGGAAGTCCGTGGTTTAACACAAGCCTTCTTCAGGTCCCATGTCTTTAGTCCTGACTGAAAGTAGCATACAGATAAACAGTACTAAGTACTTTCGCATTTATAATAACGAATAATGAGTCATAACGCGATAGTTAGGTGTACGTAGACATAATATGGAACCTGTTATCATTCTACATTGTTGCCCTTGACTGACCTTAACCATAATGCGACAGTAGTAGAACCAAGGTAAATCATACAACCTGTTGATCGTAGTATGGATTAAATTGAGGTATTAATAGATACTATCATTGCGAAACTTTGCGAAACTTAGCTTAGGTACTCGTATGTCCCACCTGACCAGCGTAGAAACTGTAGGCCAAAGCTTCCCAACTTTGGGAGAGGCTTGTGTCCAGCAATGGATTGTAATAGGCTATTATTAATTGACTCGTATGTCCCCTCAAATGAAGAGGACAGCTTACGCCAAAGTCAATCAGCATGTGTGTCAGCTGTACGGACTTACTTGTACGTGAGGTTGGATTTAACTTCCAAGATCTTACTGGTGGCCCATACTACTTACAGTTAAAATAACTTTGTACACACAGACAGCCCCTGTAGCGCGGTGGTAGTGAGTAGTAAACGTGACTGTTACGCAGGCGGCGCGGAATCGAATCCCGCTCAGTGCAAATATTTGTATGGCTATTTGCATTGGTCGGGAGACACTCGGAGAACACATTAAACTATCTTCCCCACTGGCAGTAGTAGTAATAGTACTTAGAACTTTGTACATTCTTTGGTTTCAGATACCACAAATCCTATTCTACGGCCAAGTATGTTCTGGTGATGCGGGTGACAGACTGATAGAATCACCTGGAGCGTTCGCGCCGCCTCTCGAAGGATACCTCATGTGCAGGACTGATAGGAGTCGAAGATTTGAGCCCAGCTATTTCTTACTCAGGTAAAAAGACAAAATATTTTAATAAAATATATGATGTTCTTTAGTTAGTGGGCTAATTATCAGTTGCTTATATGTAATGCAACATACTACCACTATGGTAACAATTGTATATATTGACAGACAACTGACAATATCCATCCGTGGGACGTGTTTTCCAACTACCCCCACTATAGTATTTTATTTAGACAATATCACAAAAAACAAGGTATTTTACAAAATATTCGCATCTAAAGCTCTGTGACAAGTTACCTACCTACAATCCGATCGAAGGCATTTTGAAGAAAGGACATGTCAAGAGTACCCGAAACTGGCGAGCATGTATGAAAACAATTATGAAAGTAGATGAAGCGAAAGAGATATTTATATAAGGATCGTGGCATGTGGAAAACTGTAGTCTCTGCTTACCCTATTGGGAAATAGGCGTGCCTGTGTGTATGTATGTATGTGTACTTACTTAGCTTTTGCAATTTTGACTAATCCATAGATTATTTATTGGTATTATTATGACATGGATTAAATTGTCTCATTGGATATATTAAACATTTTTGGAAATATTTAAAAAAGAAAAATGGTAGTGAATATATTATATTGTTAAACACAGAGCTGGCGTACTGCATTGGGGCCCGCACTCCCCAGACGGTACTTCACCGCTCCCTCACAACATACCTCTGCGGTCAGTAGTGGGAGTGAGAAGACACCTGGACTCGTCGAGAAGGCCGCATTGCTTCGAAATAGCGCTGGGTGACAACAGCAGACTACTGCTAGCAGCGCCTGACGATGCTACTGCCTCATCCTGGCTGCAATCGTTATTGCTGCATGCTGCACAGGTAAGATTCAGAACATATATACTCATGCCTGTAAGTTTGTCTGTTAGTTAAGTGTACGTAAGCTTGTTTCTTTTCCTTTTCCCATATTTTTTCATATTTACGTAAAGTTGTTTAGTTTTAAGTCTCTATTAAATTATTTCTATAAGTTTATCTTTGTCATTCTTTGTATGCGGTGTTTACCTTTAAGTGATGTTTGCATTGTAATAAGTTAGTTTTAATTACTGTTATTGTATGCTTTAATGTAAAACATTGTTGGTAGACCTAATAAATAAATAAATTAACAATCCCTGAAGGGGTAGGCAGAGGTGTATTTACACACATATTTCGCCAACTGTGATTTTCGGCCCCACGCAATAGGGGGCTAGTCTATAGCTGTCAGGCGGGTGTTGCACACGTTCATAGGTCATTGTGCTTGTCTGTCACCAAAGTTGTATAAAAAAATAAAGTAGTAACATATAATGGCCTAAACAAGAAGAAAAAACTGCTACTATTAAGGACACACTTATGGGGTCGGCAGGAGGTACTAACCTAACCTAACTTAAAACAAAGAATGCAACCGGGTTTAATGTTTGGTATTATTAGAGGCTATATAACAAAGTGCTATTGAAGTCTGATTACAACATCAATCGGCGAAGATATCGTGTAATACGCACAAGGAAATAAAACAGTGCTGGCCTAACAAATAATATCTTTGACATTTTTATCTATAATTTTGACTGCTTACTGATAAAAATGCCAACGATATATTTTCATTCTTATATAACTAGCTGATGTCCACGGCTCTACCCGGATAAAATTCTTTTCTCTTTCTCTCAACCTATGGGAACCTTTTCAAGGATAAAAGTAGCATCATCATCAAGGGTAGGTGGGTGACCTGCTCTTGACCCAATAATTTCGGGTCGGCGTAACCTGTCATTCTCCTCCATACCCTTCTTTCAGGTATCATGTCCTCAGTCACTCTCTTCTTTACCATATCCTTTTTCACGCAATCCTTCCATCTTCTCTTGGCCTTACCTCTACTTCTAAAACCATACTTTTAACCTTTTTTACAACATTACTTTCATCTCTTCTCTTAATATGTCTAAACCACGACAGTCGCTCGGTTCTCAGTTTTTCATTCACTGGTGCTACTTTATCTAATATACAAACAAACAAAACAACTAGCCCATCGCAGTTCACTGCTGGACTAGGCCTCTCCCAATGTTGGGAGGCTTTGGCCTACTGTTTCTACGCTGGCCAGACGGGTTGGTACAGGGTTTTATTTCAAGTTTTCCTTCTCTCGCAGTGATATCGTATGCGTATTGTTCCGTTAGTCGCCTCTTACGACACCCTCCGGATGAGATGGGTTGGTGATACCTACTTTTATTCTTTCTCCGTCACCACACGAATGACACATCTTTCATACGTCGCTTTCAAAGACAACCACACAATACGGCAGGTCCGATTATGGACTTATAGACATTAAAGTATATATATAGTATATATAAACGCGATTAGACAGTCAACGTATAGCGCGATCTCGTCAATATAATATTGAAGTACAAACACGACCTGTGCATATAGGATCACTATATTATTGAGTGTCTAATGTCCGCCCTATGTGTTATTCCAAATTATAAATATATCCCTGTACTACATTTCTGTCAGATCAGCGGGTCTAATAAGGCCACATTAAATTGAATTAAAATAAAATCATTCCATAGTGTTAGTAACATAATTTAAGAACGAATGTTAGTAATAAATACAAATAAATAACAACACTTCACTATCTGTGACACGCGTGGTGTGTCATCCAGTGCTGCAACAAGGGGGAATCCCACCTGTCTTTGAGCGATTCCGCTAAAAACGAGTAAATTTATGAATTTCAATTTGATCTCAATAGATTCCTACAAACTCGTAAAAGGGTCACTTATATGAGCAGAATCACAACAATTCATCTAAGCAGCTTCTAATTTCGTGTAAATATTGCCGCATGACAATAATATTATCCTAATACGATTCCACTACAGTCACCTTTTTAGACTGGCAGTTCAACTGTTTGAGTGAAGTTAAGATTTTACGCAAGTACGCTCAGACAACAAGAACCGTATAAAAAAGTAACACAAGAATAATGATAAATAAGTCTTAATGATACTATTTAGAGTACTCGGGATATTTACCGTATATCGTTTGGAGTTTCCGATATTTCGTTGTTGCAAGCACCGCGATCACTTGCGATTATTGGCGTTAATGGATGATTTTTTTAAACTACTTAGGTATCAGACAAGCACACGGCCCACCTGATGGAAAGTGGTTACCGTTGCTTGTGTACGTGTGCAAAACCAAGAGAATCACACTCGCGCTGCCAACCCTTTGAGAGTTTCTGCACCGTCAGTGTAAAAGACAAAGCAGGACAAGCTTTTGGTCTTCCCACTGACAGTACAAAAACTCTCCAGTGAGATCTGGGTGCCCTACTCACCGCCGGGAACACAACACTTCCCCAGTCGGACTGCTCAATTGAACGGAAACAGTGTCCTACCTCCTTCTGAATAATTTTAAATAGTAAATCAATTAGGAAAATATCAAGAAAAAATCAAGTTCTCTTGTTATGCGTATCTGCACTACCACTGGTAAACACTAACGATACGAACGATAACTTTAACAGTAATGTGAGTGACCATGATAGTTTAAATACCTAAATTTTTCATGTGTTCTTTTAGGCTCTGGAAGAAAAGGACGGTGCTAAGAAGTCGAAGGTACGCAAAGGACCTCCGTCCGCCTGCACGCTGCTGGTGACACCTCACGAGGTGATCAGCGTGCGAGACACGCTTGACCTCGCCTTCGTCACCGGCGCGTCCGCCTACCTCAGGGATAGGGGCTCCGATGCTTTGCTCAAAGGTACCTAGGAATTATATCCTTCACACTGTAATTATCATAATTTGTAGTATTCAAAATCTGAACGTCAGGCATACTTGAATTCGACCAGGTTCGAGAGATATATCAATGATTATCTCAACCACGGCAACTGAAGACCCAAGACGGCGTGTGGTTTTTTTTTTATTTTTATAACACACCATTACCACATATCCATATACAGTGGCCCCACACTAGGCAAGCCTGTCCTGTGGGTACCTAATACGATTTACATATAGTTTTTTTTTTTTTTACAACACTGTATCCAATGGCTGATCACAAAAATTACAAAACAAAATTAAGATGATATTTAGAAGAGTGCCTAACTAAACATGCAAAGAAACAAAAATATAGAAAAATGAACAAATGTAAATAGGTTTAGTTAGTTCGAATCCGACATAATTACCCTCTAGTTATCTGACAAGATATGTACACTAAAAAAGGCAGATGTGGACAGCTCCTGTCCGGCACATCATGATATATCATACAATGATAGAGAGAGACAGAGCGAAACAGATAGAATTTAAAGTATAACAAAACAACTCAGATGATACAAAGAGGACTCTTTTGTCCGCATCTAGCCTTTTTACTTGGGCCGTTGTGCGTGAACTAAGATGATGGTGAAATAAATTATATTATGAAAAACCTACAAGGTAGACTTAGAAAATAGTTTGCATGTTTAAAACCATTTCTCTTCTCCGGACTCCGAAGTTAATCGAATTAAGTATTAGATAACAAATAGTGATAAATGACACAAAGTAATGTTTATTTCAGAATATTTGGAGGAGATGAGGACAGACGTCGAGATACTGGCGTGCGGCTCCATCAAGAATTTAACAGCTTTCAAAATTCCTGACACTGATGAAAATTGGTGTTGTTTGGTAAGTTTAATTGATTTGCATACCAGCTAGCTGGTTTACCTGGTTTTTACGAGGTGACTCTCGTCTTACCTCCCAAGCACGAGCTAAAAGCCGGTGCCATAGACTCGTTCGTTCATCAGTAGGTGTACCAGCTTGCTACTTGCAACTTATACACTTACAGCTTGACAAAATAGAGTAAAAAATACTGGAGGTGCTACTGTGCTGTTCATAAGGCAACCCGTTAGAAAGGACCACATTTATTTTACGGTAAAATGTATTAAACGAATTGCAGTAATTTCTATATTAACGACATAAGCAACGTTTTTGACAGCATTTTGACCATGTAGCCAACATGCAAAATCTTATTTCAGTTTCTAGACTTTGTTGTACTATACAGGTTAGGTAAGCACGATATACGATGTTAATGTTGTGTGCGCAGGAGTGGAGCGTGTGCGAGGCTCGCGAGCGCGGTGCGGGACTGGCGCTAGTGTTAGCCAGCAGTGTGGAGCTGGAGCGGTTCATCGCCGCTGTGGAGCAGGCCTTCTGCGCGCTCACGGTGAGTGGGCACACCACTACGACACTACATCATTGTACCGCTACATCACTGTACCAACACATCATTGTACCACTACATCACTGTACCAACACATCATTGTACCACTACATCACTGTACCATTACATCATTGTACCACTATATCACTGTACCAACACATCATTGTACCACTACATCACTGTACCATTACATTATAGTACCACTACATCACTGTACCAACACATCATTGTACCATTACATTATAGTACCATTACTGACTCTGATAGTACATGTTTTCCTGGTTACTGAGTCAGTGACACACCAATTGTAAATAGCTAAAGCCCAAAATCATTTTTATGTCACCATTGTATTTTGTGTAAGGCTTTTCCTAATAAATAAATAAATCATTCATTCATTACATCACTGTACCATAACATTATAGTACCATTTCATCACTGTACCATTACATCACTATACCATTACTCTATAATACCACTACATCACTGTACCTTTTCACCTTGGAGTCTGGGGTCCACTTTGCCAGTCTAACTGCGGATTTGGCTGAAGTTCGATATTTTCTGCGAAGAGTAGAGGACAACGCAAGAAGGATGAGAGTATGTCAAATCAATCTAGGGCTCAATTATAACGTTATTTGTTTATCAATCATTGTATTGGTTTTTGGTTAGTCCGTATATATATATACGCGGCTAACTTTCGCACTTTTGCTCAACATGTTTGCCGGCACTTAAATATCGGCTGCAGAACAATCCATTACGATATGACCGCGTAAGGTATGTCCGGTTATATAATCGATTGTACATCGTAACATTATATAACATGTCTACAACAATGTTATGCTGTAATGTTATCGTTACGTCACAGAATTCATTCACTGTAAGAAGTTAACAGGGATGTTTATGCAAAGTAGTCGTTTTGTTTTAGTATTATAGCGAGGGCACGATGTAATATTTACATAACTATGTAATAATTACTAAATTGATTACTTTTTGTTTTCTCACTTTGAATTATTTTGTATTCGACATATAGCTTGTCCTGCTTTGTCTTTTACACTAACTGCACAGAACCACTCTGTGCTTACAGGGTTGGCAGCGCGACTCCCTTGGTTTTGAATACGTCCATAGGTCACGGTAACCGCTTTCCACCAGGTGGGCCGTGTGCTTGTCTGCCACTATAAAAAAAAGCGTCAAAGTTGATGATAATTTTCAAGAAAGTAGTACTGTCTTAACTCTCTCTCTCTCTCTCTCTCTCTCTCTCTCTCTCTCTCTCTCTCTCTCTCTCTCTCTCTCTCTCTTTTTCTCTCTGCTGTATTAATAAGCTTTTAAATTGTATTTAAAATATTAATAATTCTCATTATTATTTTTTTATTTTTCATCAGTCATACTTAATATGCTGACTGTACTTAATATTTTGTAAGGGATGTTCTGAAACAGTTGATAAAACAGAATTAAATCAGCCTCTGCTGTACATAGGTTTCTCGCAGTGTGCGGCATTACTCCCGATCCTCCGCTAAGCGCATCCAACCTGTCTCAGCCACCTTTTAAAACACAATAACCTGTACTAAAAAGCTTTACAATAAATTTATCTCTCATTCCGCAGAGCGAGCCTTTCCCCTTGAGCGTGGTGGACGCGACAAAATCAGCGTGCAGTTCGGTGCATACGAAATACGAAGCCGCGTGGTCACACATGTTGCCTCAGCAGTAAAGCAACAGTGCTTCACGCAGCGGTAAGATTACATTCACATATAAAGTGCACGGTGTATCGAAAACTGTGAGAAATCTGTGAAGATCATGAAAAGATGGTAAATCTTTGACTAAATATTCTGTACAGACACAGTATGCTAACAAATTACATCGCAAAAGATGGGTCTATATACGCAGCATGTGGGATGTATAGTATTATGTCAAACTTGTACCAATATAGTAGCTATTTTTTACGCCGCGTTGTAATGGTCACTACTGTGTCTATGGAGGTTGTATATAGTCGTAAGTAATTTAAGTAGCAATGTAATCTCACTGCTGTAAAAGTTAAAGGACATTAGGAAATGTGAATTTTTAGTTGTAACTTTAAGCGCTTTTTTGCCTTCTTAATACATAGAGGATAGTCTAGTGAGCTTATAGGTAAAATGTATAATTGTGTATCACAGTTACTCCGAATATTCAATACTCAGTTGTTAGGTTAATACAAGCTCATACTTCCTCTGTGCGACAAGGGGCGGCGAGTTTGAGCACAATTTAGTTCCAATTGTACTTATAAATAAATGAGATTGCTTCCATGTTAATGTCTTTCGTATGTAATTTCTTCTGAATCTTGAAACAAGTAGTGTTTGCTGATTTTAGTCTGGTCGTTGAAATTGATGTTTAAACCAATTTTGATAGTTGAGTTCTTAAAATCTTTAGTTTTGGACTTTTTGGAAGTCACCTCAGGCTGGTGGCAGTCAAATTGACAGATGGAACTATTATTTTTAATAATAGTTTATTTTTATGTTTTTAACTCAACATAAGTGAAGATATATATTTTCTTACCTATATAAAGTACCTACTCTTTTTCTTCATCTTAGGTTAATCCCAGTTGCATCCGAAGCGAAGGGTATTCAAGTACCCAAATATTCATATTTTTTATAAATCCACAAAATAGCAGACGAGCCTAATGTTCTTGTTTGCTACCTCAGTAGTATATAAATTGTAATGTCATGATCAGTCAAACATACGATTTTTAATACAAGAAGTGATAAGGGCATTAAAATTTCTATATTTCGGCAGCATGAGTATGGTCACACATCTGGTGTTGCACACGTCCAAAGGTCATGTTAACCACTTTCCATCAAGTGAGTCATGTATTTGTCTGCCACCTAAGTGATATTTAACCTGTTACCAACCATATTCTAGGAAATAAAGATTCTTATTTTTAAAAACGTTGTATTGTAGCGGCAATGCTTGTTTCAAGATTCAGCAATACATATATTATATATATCATACACTATAAATGATTTAATCAATTGATATTGAAATAACTTTATAACTACTGTTATGTAGTACATATTCATGCGTTTCATAGTATCTAACTAAGTCACAATACTCTAATAAGATATTGTTATGGGTGTGAATGCTTATCGAGAGAATTATGAGTGAAAATCTGGTAAAAAGATACGTAGTTGTTTTCACAATTTTCCAACCAATATTTTGCTAAGAATGATGAATTAGGAAGGTTTGTTAAATAATTCACTTAAATACTATGTATTTATATTGTATGTGCTAATTATACAACATACTCGTACATGTTCTAAATTTAATTATTGATATTATTTAATTTTTTATACATACGAAATCTCCAAAGTTGATGGATAACGCGCTGTTGCTACGAAAGATGTCGAAGCTATATTTATATTTAATTTATTCTGGTCACATTTCCCAAATAGTATATCATTTATTTTGATATATCTTCTTATATGTTTATAAGGCACACTAAATAGACAATATTTAGTGTATCTTATAAACAAATTGATGCTAATAAGTATTGTATAGGGGAAAAGTAACGGTGATGCAAGCTTGGCTGAGTGCGCATTGAAATCGCAACTATTCTGAAACTTGATCCACGAAAATGTATCCCAAAATATTCGGTTATCGAATTCTCGAATAATCGTCGCAAAGGATAACAATTTACAAGTTTACAGAATGAGGATGCTTCGTGTGACGTCTTAGCAAATTTTGTGTGTAAAAAAAGCATTTTTTTACAACAAACCTTTTTTAGCTTTACTTTTTTAAAGCTAACATTAACGGTTATGTTTCGAAATTGTTGATTTTTTTTTAAATTTGAATGTCCCGGGGTTGGGATTGAGATGTTTGTAAGCTTTAATATTTTCTTTGATAAAGGTCTCAAAATTATTTATTTTAGAACATTAAAAAGTGCTCTGTTCGTTACCAAATA
Organism: Eilema griseolum; assembly: GCA_963662185.1. Taxonomy (NCBI): domain Eukaryota; kingdom Metazoa; phylum Arthropoda; class Insecta; order Lepidoptera; family Erebidae; genus Eilema; species Eilema griseolum. The sequence continues at coordinate 17,742,197 of OY759247.1, forward strand.
TATCAATCGTATATCATTTCATATGTGTATTAGGCCGCTGTATGGCCGTGTGATATTAATGTATATTTAGGGTAGGGATTAGCGCATCGTGGACTGCAAACGCGTAAATTTTATCTATATAACTGGTAACACTAGATTTGGTACTTTATTGTTTATTTTTTTCAACTAATAAAAAATACCTTACGTCTTTTGCTAATATCTCATTGAAATGTATTTTTAAATACTTTTATTTATTAACAAATTGCAAATAATAAATTATCATTTATATAGATAAAAAATGATATTGCACAATCAAATATTTTCCATAATCTTGTGTCAATGTCAAGGTTACGCGTCCGAATTTAAAGAAAAATAGTTAAAAAATTAAATACTTACGTATTCTACGTTTTTATCGTATTATTAATAATCGAATACCACTGTTATTGCACTTGTATTTTGAGTTCTTGTACTCGATTTTAATGAATTTACCTTTCATATTTATTTATTATTGTATAATAATATTGCTTGTTATTTTAATAATGTCCCAATAATGTATTTATGAACTATTTTCTTATAATTCATTGTGTATGTGATTGCGCTTATGATAATGGTTATTTTTATATAAATGTGAATAATGTTTATACTCCATTCGGTTGGTTAGGTACTTAACTGAAGGTACAAGCAATAATTTTGTAGCGACTTTTTATAAAAATCGTGTATATAAAATTCTCGTGTTCGTTCCCGTACTCCTCCGAAACGACTTGACCGATTCTCATGAAATTTCGTGAGCATATTGAGTAGGTCTGAGAATCGGCCAGCATCTATTTTTCATACCCCTTAGTGATAAGGGTTGTCCACCCTGGGAACCGACACCCACGCGGGCGGAGCCGCGGGCAAAAGCTAGTACATATTATATAAATATACTTTAGTCCCAGGTTTTACCATGGAACACACCAATGACTTTTCGATGCTTTTCGAAGTTATGTGTGTATTTATCGCAAGTTTATAAGTGCCCGGTTAATTGCAATAGGCTCGCCACCTATTACATTGGGACCTAAACATAAACTGGTGAAATGTGGGTGCTAGCACCTCTGCCTACCCCTTCGGGGATATAGGCGTTATGTTATGTTACTTATTTAGTCTTCGAAATAAGTTTCTAAACAGAAAAATACTTACCTAACCGAATGAAACAGGTATAGATGAAAATTTCCTGTCTACTGCTACATAACTGTGATTTGTGTTGTTTACCATTAAGTTTGTTGTTAACGCATAATATAGGTAAATGTTTTCTAGCTTCTAGTGTATAGCAAGTATTGTTTCAGTATAACAGTTGAACGAACAATCGGAATTGTATCAATTTGTCCTCTAATTAAAAAATAAAAGGTGATATTGTCGGATGTCTCTGTTGATCGGAGCTATTTTTAACGAATTATATTTTGTGTTATTTAATTATTTACACTAAGTTCGACAGTTCGGTAGAATAATAAAATAAAAAATAATTCGCAATAAAATCCGTTAAAAACAGTTTTATTACAAAAAGTAAAATGTTCGATTTACATTGGGGTATAACTTCTAGGACTTATAACTATATTGTTCGAAAAGTTATTAAAATGATTCAATGTCAGCTAATTATCATCTACTGTGTGGCACATACGCGGCGGGAAATCGATACAATCGCACAGAATCGATAAAATCGATATTGTGATATTAACTGTACGGTACACACGCATCGATTTATCGGTTCTGTTTGAACCGATCGATCGTAACGATTTCAAGTAGCGCGTGTGCGCCAAAGTTAGAGTATCAAATTGTACTAATTTTAAATGTGTTATGTCGATATTATTATGATCAAAAGCACTGAATTCCATATAACATTTTATACAATACAAGTTGAATGCTCAGTCTTCGATATTAACATGTTAATGGCGGTTTTTGTTGATTTATTTTTATATGGATATTGTTCAATACTTCCATGTTATTGACAATAGTGGGTGATATGATTCGTTGAATATAGTTTCAAATTAGAGGTGTTGATTCACTATTTATCAATAGTCTCTTAACAGTGTTTAACCTCTGACGTAAAAAGGGTGTATAAGTTTAATTTATCTAACTGTACAGTTAGATTTATACGGATGGACCGTTTTCAATGAGGTTTTTAGACATGGACAAATTAAATAGCACAATTTTAGTAATATTATATGTGTGAATGTTTGTAAAGATATTTGAATATTGGTTACTCAATTGCGCCTGTGAAAATTGACACATAGATAGGCCTTATCCTAAATGAATACATAAGATAAAACAAGAAAATTACACGACGCGGGGGTTTCACGTCGCCTTTGACGTGTGTAACTGGTGAATTAAAACTCATAACCTCACCTTTATAAGTCCATCGCCGTAGCTACTTATGCATCTAAACCCTCGTTTCCATCTAAGTATAAAACATGTATTTGACAAGTTGCAATATGTCACAGGCTTCAGTGTGAACGCAAATGTTTACAACTTATTTACAACTTGTTGGCTACACATAATATGTGAACGAAAAAGTATCTGAGATACATGTGTGAAACAAGTATTGTTTATAATTAGTCTTCTACAAGTCTTCAACAAGTTTTGTATCAAACAAGTTTACAACTTATTTCATGGTGAAAACGAGGGGTGAAATTCACACGAAGACCTGCACTCATAATGGGTTGCCATTATGAGTGCAGGTCTTCGTCAGTATGCTTCAACGAACCATATCACTCACATTCAAACTTCTCCCATGCGGTAGCTATACTAAGTATTAATAAGAACAATAATTATCTTAACGCTGTATAATGTAGACGCTATTTGAACATTAAAGTAATGTAACTTGTAATATCTCCCTTCCATTTTATTGTAATAGGTGAGTGTCTGTTTAATGGAACCGTTTTTATTTCCCCCCCGATACTCCCTTTTTTTTACGTGTCACCGTGTGTGTGAAAAATCCCCACGGATACCCCCCACCGGAGCCGGTGGAAGAGGTTATGTCGGACTCGCACCGACCAAAACGCACGACGCCTGTGGGTCGTATTTGGTTCCCGAAGGTCAGGTTAACAGGCATATCCCTCGCACCCCGGCCGACCCAGGGCCTCTCTCTCCTCAGGTGTGGGGACCACAGAGTCCCCGGGTTTAATGGAACCGTGACCAAGCGTAGTATATTATTTTTTCTAGACTTTTCATTTTCATTCTGCATAATATTCAATTTTTTTTTAAACCGATGCCGACAATTCTGCCTAAATCAAACGTACGGTGGAGTGCAAACAACGACTATTCAAATAAACGATTAAACCTACTCTCCACATTGAGGTTGGCAGAATCATCGGTACCTACATAACCGATACAAGGACAAATGGCTCCTTGTATCGGTTATGTAGGTACCGATTTGACATTTGATAAGAAGAAGATACAATTATTGTACTTATATCATTAAGCTGAAATACTGTTTTTTTTTAAATTAAATCTTATATAGTGATGGCTAGGGTTGCGCGGGATGTGTACGGTAAATTAAGGTATACAGCTCAATACATGTTGAGTTATCGGGGACATAGGAAAGCGGTATAGGTGACTGGTAAATTGGTTCCAGTAGATCGCAAGAACGGGATCAGTGTTCCACAGGCGGAGTCGCGGGTAAGAGTAATTACTATAAACGTCTATCATTTACTTTTTGTATATCTCGAATGTTCCTTCAAACAGGCACTCACAACATAACCACTGTAGTATAACTGCGTTGTAACGTCCCAGATCCTAAATGAATAAAAATAGGCAATTCCAATTTAATCGCTTACATATTATCGTTCATATAAAGAAAATAATAAATATTTGCGAAAATAATAAAATTGTATTATTTGAAAATTGACATGGTCATTCACATTAATTGTGTAAAACTGGCTGGGATATTTACCATGTTTTATTGGTTTTTCTGAGTAACCAGAGTAAAAAAAGGAAGTAGGAGGTAGGACATGACGGTATCTCCCGTCCAAAATTGAGCAGTCCGTCTGGGTAAGTACCTCCGCCCTACAGAATACCCCGGCTATAATAACCTTGTGTTGTGTTCCCGGCGGTGAGTAGGGTAGCCAGAGCTCACTGGAGAGGTTTTGTGCTGTCAGTGGGAAGACCAAAGGCTTAAATTGACCCCGCTGACTGGTGGGGGCGTGAAATGTTGGCGCGGTGGTCAGGGAGACCCGGTGAAACGGTTATCCGCTGGCCGCCCGCAGGCTGTACGGTTCCCGAACCTGGGGATTACTTAATCTCCGCCCCAGGAGGCTGAACCAGCAGCCTGTGTAAAGTTCCCGGTGCTGTAGCCGTGCCGGAGGAGGAAACCGGAGTGGACTCGGCTTCAGTATCTGGGAGGGGACCGGGGGCCCTTCCGCCCACCGTGCCAGCCAGTCACACAACCCCAACTTGTCTGTGAGGGTGGGACGCCTTGCTTTGTCTTCTACACTGGAGGCACAGAATCTCTTCTTACCTTCTCCCCCCCCCCCCCCCTCCCCCCCAACTCAAGCATGAAATTTAAAAAAGGCAAGAGTAAGGTTACCACAGCGGCTCCATCATCCACAGTTAATGTGGATTTCTGCAACATCAGGGGCCTACACTCCAACCTTAACGCGGTCCATCTCCACTTAGAGACCGCGCAGCCTACCTTGCTTTTTCTGACGGAGACGCAAATATCATGCCCGGCCGATACAGCCTACCTAATGTACCCCGGGTACAAACTCGAGCACAACTTTATGAGTCGCGCCGGGGTATGCTTTTACGTCCGGGATGATATTTGCTGCCGCCGTCTCCATGGTCTTGGGGACAGAGACCTGTCAACTATATGGGTACGTATAGATCACGGTGGCCACACCCGTATCTATGCGTGCCTATACAGGTCTCATAGCGGTGACCTGGGCACGGCTCAACTGTTTCAGCATCTGCAACGGTCGGCGGACAGCGTAATTGAGCAGTACCCCACTGCGGATTTAGTATTCTTGGGGGACTTCAACGCTCACCACGTGGAGTGGCTGGGGTCTCCCAGGACTGATTTCGCGGGAAGGGCTGCTCACGACTTTGCCCTGACCTATGGGCTCTCTCAACTGGTACATTCTATCACTAGAACACCAGAAATTGAGACCCACAGAAGCTCTATACTGGACCTTCTGCTGACTACGCGCCCGGATGAATATTCCATAAGGGTGGAAGCACCTCTTGGTAATTCGGACCACAGCCTCGTCCGGGCGCAAGTGACACTCGCGCGGCCTGAACCACCGCGGTCACCTCAGTGGCGACACGTGTGGCACTACAAGTCGGCAGACTGGGACGGACTGCGAGAATTCTTCGCATCGTACCCGTGGAGGCAGCTTTGCTTCACTTCTGATGATCCAAGCTCCTGTGCAACAGCAGTCGCTGACGCGATTCTAGTGGGTATGGAATGCTACATCCCTAACCGCTGGGTCGCGACAGGAGCGAACAAACGCCCGTGGTTTAATAGGCCTTGCAGGGAAGCTAGAGACCGCAAGCAATCTGCATACAAGGCTTGGACCACGGCTCTTGCCAATAAGGATCCGAACATCGCTGAAGTGAAGCGGAAGTTGAATGCTGCTTCGAGGTCCAGTAAAAAGGCAACGTCTAGGGCAAAGTTTGAGTTCATCGGCAGAATTGGCGAACGGCTTGCGCGCTACCCATCTGGCAGTCGCGCATTTTGGTCGCTCGCCAAAGCTGCCGAGGGAAACTTCTGCCAGTCTTGCCTTCCGCCGCTGCAAAAATCCGACGGTAGTCTGGCCCATGGCGCTAAGGAGAAGGCCGATCTTTTGGGTAATCTCTTTGCGTCAAACTCGACTATGAACGACGGGAACGCCGAACCACCCATCATCCCCAGCTGTGGTGCTTCCATGACCGAAGTTAAAATCACGCAACGGGTGGTCCGGCGCGAGCTTCAGTCCCTAGATGTCCGGAAGTCGAGTGGGCCGGACGGTATACCGGCGATGGTGCTTAAGCACTGTGCCCCCGAGCTGTGCCCTGTACTTACACGCCTTTTCGCACTCTCATACTCCGCGCGGCAGGTCCCAGCCTCGTGGAAGACCGCATTCGTGCACCCTGTACCTAAGAAAGGTGACAGGACAGATCCGACCAATTACAGGCCTATCGCTATAACCTCCCTACTCTCGAAGGTTATGGAGCGTGTCATTAATACACAGCTCCTGAGATACCTTGAAGGAAACGATCTACTGAGCGACCGACAGTACGGCTTTCGCCACCGTCGCTCAACCGGTGACCTTCTTGTGTATCTCACAAACCGGTGGTCGCAAGCCATCGAGAGTCGGGGTGAGGCACTAGCGGTCAGCCTCGATATAGCGAAGGCCTTCGATCGGGTCTGGCACAAAGGTCTTCTTGCGAAGTTGCCGTACTATGGACTCCCCGAGGGACTTTGCGAATGGATCGCCAGCTTTTTGTCCAACAGAAGCATCCAAGCCGTCGTCGACGGCAGCTGCTCGGACCGCATGAACATAAACGCTGGTGTCCCACAAGGCTCCGTGTTGTCTCCGACGCTGTTTCTGCTGCATATCAATGACATGCTGTCTGATGGCTCCATTCATTGTTATGCGGACGACAGTACCGGGGACACGTGTTACACGGGCCGTGCAAATATCCCTCAGTCCGAGGTGGAAAAGAGTCGCGAACAACTTGTGTCTGAAATCGAGACTACTCTCTCTGGAGTATCCGATTGGGGACGACTAAACCTAGTCCAATTCAACCCCACTAAGACACAAGTATGTGTATTCACCGCTAAGAAAACCCCATTCGTTGTGGCGCCGCAATTCCTGGGAACACCGCTTACCATCTCCTCGAGTATCGGGATCCTTGGTGTCGATATCTCCAGCGACGTCCAATACCGAAGTCATTTGCAGGACAAGGTTAATTTGGCATCAAGAAAACTCGGAGTGCTCAACAGGGCGAAGCAGTACTTCACTGCGGGGCAGCAACTCCTTCTTTATAAAGCACAGGTCCGGCCTCATATGGAGTACTGCTCTATCAGCTTGACCCCTTCGACTCGTTGCAAAGACGGGCATTGAGGCTGGTTGACAATCCCATACTCGCAGGTAGAGTGGAACCTCTTAGCCTTAGGAGGGATTTTGCCTCACTGTGTGTGTTCTACCGCCTATACAATGGTTTGTGCTCAGATGAATTGTTTGACATGATGCCCGTAGCTACATTCTATCATCGCACCTCTCGCCATAGGCAGGGAATTCATCCCCACACATTGCGACCTGAGCCGGTGCGCACTGTGCGGTATGAAAGAAACTTCATCCCACGCACACTCAAGCTGTGGAATGACCTCCCTGCTGCGGTTTTCCCAAGCGCCTACAATATGGGGTTCTTCAAGAGGGGCATCAGAAGGTTTCTTCATGGTCAGCAGCACGAGTGTGACACCCCTGGTGTTGCATACGTCCATAGGCCACGGTAACCGCTTCCCATCAGGTGAGCCGTGTGCTTGTCTGCCAACTTAGTGGTATAAAAAAAAAAAAAAGGAAGATCTTCAGTACACCCGGATCATGGCGCTTGTAACACCGCTGAAATATCGGTTACTCGGAAAAGCAATAAACATGGTAAATATACAGACGAGTTTTACACCATTAATAAAATTGTAGTTTTTATACAACATAACATAACAGAGATGACACATTATGAAGACCTACTACCTTTGTAGGTAAGAAAAGGTTGACCTTATTATAAGTAGGTTGTGTATGTTAAAGAATAGTCTGTTTTACTAGGAGGTACCCTAGTGGTATGGGTAATGGACTGCTGAGACGTGGTCTCGGGTTCGATCCCAGGTTTTACCATAGCACACACCAATGACTTTTCGATGCTTTTCGAAGTTATGTGTGTATTTATCTCAGGTTTATAAGTGCCCGGTTAATGGCAATAGACGTGCCACCTATTACATTGGGACCTAAACATAAACTGGCGAAATGGGGTGCTAGCACCTCTGCCTACCCCTTCGGGGATATAGGCGTGAGTTTATGTAGGTATGTTTTACTAGGACGTAGGACAAGTAGGTGTATTTCCGTCCCAATTGAGCAGTCCAAATACCACGGCCATAATAACCTCGTGTTGTGTTCCCGACGGTGAGTAGGATAGCCAGAGCTCACTGGCGAGTTTTTGTGCTGTCAGTGGGAAGATCAAAGGCTTGTCCTGATTTTGTGTTCTGCTCTGACGGCACAGAAACTCTGTTCTTTCAGGGTTGGCAGCACGAGTGTGACTCTCGTGGTGTTGCACAGGTTCATAGGTCACGGGAACTACTTTCCATCAGGTGGACCGTGTGCTGGTCTGCCACCGAAGTTGTATATAAAAAAAAATGCTCTAGCTAGCAGAAACAGGTCTAAGTCAAAAGACACGAGAAACCTGCATTTCCTAGCTTTCGCTCAACTAGAAGAGAAGAGGGAGATGGGATTTGATTCCCAACAACACGTCGGGGATACCATCACTGTGGATTTAGTCGGTTCGAGTCCGATATACCTATCTCGATAGCTCGGATCCAGGATCCACCGCACCGTAATGTGAAGTATGAATGCAATGATTACAAAAGCAGCGAACTTATGGGTAAATTGGGTAACTGACATTATATCTGTCCCTTGATTCTACTAAAGTAAAACCACTATCAAGTCACAAACACTTTAAAAATGCAATAAATTTTAGACTTTACCTCCATGACCTTAAAGTCCAAAATTAAATGAAAAAAGAGTTTTGTTACATTTTCATTTACTCTGCAAAAAGGCTTTTGAGTTTGGACATTAACTGCATTTAAAATCTAAAATTAAAATAAAAAAATGCAATGTCTGTGGTATGGCAGTGGTTTTACTTTAGCAGGAACGTGGCTCTGCGCGTTTTTTTAATAACGACACATCGACAACCGCGGTAGCCTATGAGTAATGGACTGCTGCTGAAACGAGGTCTCGGGTTCGATCCTAGGTTTTACCATGGCACACACCAATGACTTTTCGATGCTTTTCGAAGTTATGTGTGTATTTATCGCAGGTTTATAAGTGCCCGGTTAATAGCAATAGCCTTCGCCACCTATTACATTGGGACCTAAACATAACTGTAGAAAGAAAGAAACACGTGCGCTGGTAATGAATTCCAGGTTTTGGTGGTGTGGCAAAGAAAAGAGTCTCCGAACCGCTTGGTTCTTGCTCGTATATTCTCCAGTGTGAAGGTGACATCTAAGCCCTTCTGTGTAGGAAAGGAGTGAATCAGTACATTCACCATGGTTGAGACGGTAAAATACAGCCAAGGAAGCAACATCTCTACGCATCTGCAAAGGCTCGAGGGTGTTCGTGATCTCAGGATTCCCAATAATGCGGCCCGCGCGTCGCTGCAACCTGTCGGGAGCATCTAGTAGGTATTTCGCGGAGCCATCCCAGTTTAAGAATGTTATGCAATTGGGCCCCGATTCTGGTAAGTTTGTCATAACAAAACCACTGATGCTGAAATTTTAGACTATATTGATATACGCTTAAAGTTACATAAAGTACTAGATGCCATTTAAATTTAGACTAACAACATGAAGGTCTAATAGTAAGGCTGGTCGACAATCCTATACTCGCAGGTAATGTGGAACTTCTCCGCCTTAGGAGAGACTTTGCTTCGCTGTGTGTGTTCTACTGTTTGTGCTCAGATTAATTGTTTGACATGTTGCCCATCGCAACATTCTATAGTCATACCGCTTGCCATAGAGAGGGAATTCATCCCCACACACTGCAACCTGAGACGGTGCGTACTGTGTGGTATGAAAGAAGCTTCATCCCACTCAAGCAGTGGAATGAACTCCCTGCTGCGATTTTCCCATGCGCCTACAATAAGTATGTGGTTTTTCAAAAGGGGCATTAGAAGGTTTCTTCAGGGTCGGCAACGCAAGTGTGATGTGTGCTCCTGGTGTTGCACACGTCCATAGGCCACGGAAACCACTTTCCATTAGGTGGGTCGTGTGCTCGTCTGCCACCTACCTGAGTGGTATAAAAAAAAATGCCAGTGGTTTTACCATGACACGCACGTAATTCTTTTTATACCATATAGGTGGCAGACAGATCTGAAGGATAGTGGCTACCGTAGTCTATGAATGTGTGCAACACCAGGGGGCCAGACCCTGTAAGAACAATCTAAGGCCCTTCTTAAAGAATCCCATGGTATCAAAGTCGCTCGGAAAAACAGGTAGATAAATATGTTATGCAATTCACAATGTTTACCTACTCGCTTCCATAGAACGGGATTGACAACTGTCCGCGAGACGCAGTGAAACCAGTTACATACCTACTGTATTAATATTAAACCGGTAGGTAAGTATCGAAGAACACACCTACCGATATTATCACGGAATAGAAAAACAAGTACCTATAATATTTTTGTATACCTCATAACATAACACATAATTCACAATCTTGTTTGGACCTAATTCGCGAGAAAACGAGGCTCGCACGCGCGGATAGTTTCGTAATTAGGTGAATTTGAGCTCGTCCAACGCCGTAACACCAAATGCTATCCTTAAAATAACACCCAAGAAACGTATGCTGCGGCTATAGAACACACTTTAGGTCCAAGATATATGGCTCAAGGCATAACCACATATAGCTATCAACCGCGACTGCGTAAAGTGTAAAGTGCGCGTAAAGTTCAGAATAAGTCAAGGTTATTTGCAGAATAATGCCTCGTTATAAGTATAATTTCATCATTATAAATAATTAAATTATACTTCATTCGGTTAGGTAATTAACTAAAGGTAAACAATTTTATAGTAACTTTTTATTAAAACACATATTAAACAAATAAACTAGGCTTTTAGTCTTTAAAATGAGTTGCCAAACAGGAAAATATTAGTAATCTAAGTTTTTAAATATAATAGACTTATCAAGATTGTTTATTTTATATAAGTAGGTACCTACCTACCTAACCGAATGGAGTATAACTATGTCAATCTTATCACGTTACTCTTTGACCTTTTTCATGTCATATCAATATCTTAGCGTGTATTTTTAAAATTTTGTGGTAGTTTTAGCAGGAGTTTATCAATAGGTCCCATAGAAATATATAGGTACCTACTCTCTCGGCGGGAGCTGCAGCGGGAGCGACGAAGGATCGCAAGCCAAGCTGCCTGCGTACGAAGGCAACTCGGGCGTCCGAGGTCGAAGAACGACCTCCGCCCCCCATGAGCGCCGGCCTGGGGGTGACAGGTGGAGCCGCCTGTCACCCTGGCAGAAGCAGGCCGCGGCGGCGGCGCGCCTCCCCGTTTTCCGGGAACGAGCTGGGGACTCTGTAGTCCCCACACTCCCGAGGAGTGGGCCAGATCGTGAGAGATGGCCCTGGGTCGGCCGGGGTGCGAGGGATATGCCTGTTAACCTCACCTTCGGCAACGAAAACGACCCACAAGCGGCGTGCGTTTTAGTCGGTTCGAGTCCGACATAACCTCTCCCACCGGCTCCGGTGGGGAGGTATCCGTGGGGATTTTGCGCACGTAAAAAAAAAGGTACCTACCTATTCTTTGCTCTTCACTCACTACATTTACATTTTTAAGTTGAGTCAATATTTTTTGTTCTACATGGGTTTGCATCCAAGACTACTCATCTCATCAAAAAACCGTTCACTCTTACCCCACTCACCCTACCTACCTTTTTTTAAGAATTTTAGTAGCTTATCCAACTAATATTCCCTCTAACTCCTCCAGCTAAGCTCAATTACTTGTTAGACCTACTTAAAACGTAGGTAAATACTTACTTACCTACCTTGAATTAAGTACCTTTTTTTTTTTTTTTTTTTTTACGTGCGCAAAATCCCCACGGATACCTCCCCACCGGAGCCGGTGGAGGAGGTTATGTCGGACTCGAACCGACTAAAACGCACGCCGCCTGTGGGTCGTTTTGGTTGCCGAAGGTGAGGTTGACAGGCATATCCCTCGCACCCCGGCCGACCCAGGGCCATCTCTCACGATATGGCCCTCTTCTCGGGTGTGGGGACTACAGAGTCCCCAACTCGTCCCCGGAAACGGGGAGACGCGCCACGCGCGCCACCGCCGCGGCCTGCTTCTGCCAGGGTGACAGGCGGCTTCACCTGTCACCCCCAGGCCGGCGCTCATGGGGGGCGGAGGTCGTTCATCGACCTCCGACGCCCGAGTTGCCTTCGTGCGCGGGCAGCTTGTCTTGCGATCCTTCGTCGCTCCCGCTGCCGCTCTCGCCCCGCCTCCTCCTTCACGAGCATTACTTGCTCACAGAAGGAGGCGCCGGCCGCCCACGCATCCGCGCAGCGAACCATCGCCGCGAGCAAGGTGGAGAGCGTGAGAACCCTCACTCCCAGGGCCGCCACAAGCTCCCGCCTCGGCGTCTCCCACGCCGGACACTCGGTGAGCGTGTGCGGACCTGAGTCCTCGCTCGCGTCGCAGTGATGGCACTCGGACGTTGGCTCTTTCTGCATCCGACGCAGATACTTTCCGAAGCATCCGTGCTCGGTGATCATCTGCGTCAGACGGTACGAGAGGCTGCCGTGTGGCCTCTCTAGCCACTCCCCCATGATGGGTCTTACCGCCGTTACTACGGCGTGCCCTTGAATTAAGTACCTACCGACACAGCACAAGACGAGATTCAATATTATCACGTCATTAATATACCAGGTTATCTCTAGAACATTTATTATCGGCATCACACAAACCGGCTACATTTACATAGCATTCTTGAGATGGTTGTAAACATTCAGATCACTCTGCTGTCTCGCCATACCTGTTTACCGAGATGTCTTTACACGTTAAGTAGCAAACAGTTGGATCTCATCGTTCATTGGAACCAGGCGTGTTTTAAGTTCAAATATGGAAGAAATAAAGGTAAGGAGTTTAATTAGGTAATTAAAATAACTTACAGGGTACAGTAATATCTAGGGAATATCCGTTAGTGGTGAACCTAAATGGCATAAAATGGGAAAACACTTCATCGGTTAGCCGATAGCACCACTGTTGATAGTGGTTTATATATGTATTAATTATATATTATCGATTCTGTGGTTTCATAGAAAAGCGTTGGTAAATGTTAACTGCCACCCAATTAATCAAAAACCTACTTAAAATTATTCTTTTTATGAATTCTCTGGAGTTGCTGCAAGCTGTGAAAGTATTTATAATGCTGATTTTTAGTAGGGGAATGATGATTGTTTCACAGAATTATTTTACGCAGACAGCTGCAAAGTACCTACTGCTTACTTATGAGCTTTGATTATATAGGTATAACTAGCTGTCCCGGCAAACGTCGTTTTGCCATATAATGTTAAGGGTGGACAACCCTTAACATTTAGGGGGATGAAAAATAGATGTTGGCCGATTCTCAGACCTACTCAATATGCTCACAAAATTTCATGAGAATCGGTCAAGCTGTTTCGGAGGAGTTCAAGTTCGAACACCGTAACACGAGAATTTTATATATAAGATATATATATATATATATATATATAGGACATAAGGAACCTATGGTTTAGTTAAGAGGGTCCATATTGGCTCAATTAAAGTTCTTTACCCGAAATTGTTCTTCCTAACCATTTGTAATCCGAATGATCACTCTTCCTAAAATTTTTCATCCTAAAGTTTTTCATTCATACTATTTGTAGTGCTACCGGCGATGTTCATAACACTGATGTCTCCGAAAATTGTAATTAATAATATCATTAATATAAATATATTTTTAAACTCCTACTGTTTTTTAAAACGCTTTTATCTCTAAACGTAATTACCATAATATGATCACTCATACTAAGAAAGTGAGATAATTTATGTCTATAAAACCAACATAATACATAGACATTATGTTATGTTTATGGCTTGGAAGTTTATACCTACCACAGTTTTATTTTAACCGTACCTAAACCAATAACTATAAGACCGATTCGGTTCTGTTGTGGTCACAGTTCTAACCTAACCTAAACCAATGACTATAAAATAGTACCTACCGTGGTATAAGGATAAAGTGTTGTTAGGTACTATTATTCTTTTTTTTGTGAAAATAACTAACTAACTAAAACTGTAAAAGTTACGCAAAATTAATCTATACTGGAACTGCTGGTCCGATTTGAATGATTCTTTCAGTGTTGGGTAGTCCATTTATCGAGGAAGGTTTTAGGCTATATATCATCACGCTACTACTTAAGGGAGCGGAGCATTGATAATAATTGTTAACAAATCCGGCAATTTTTCATACATATTTTGAAGACGGGCTCAAAGGGATATGAAGCTTCAAAATATAGGTACCCCGGGCGAAGCCGGGGTGGGTCAGCTAGTGTACCTATATTAATGATTATTATGAATAAAAAGATATCTAAACAAGATATGACTTTGAATAATAGTGTAAAAGATGGTTTTGTTGAAAAAATATAGGAAAACAAATAAAAGTATAATAGATGTTTATTGCTACTGACATTATGAAGTTGAATGCTTCGAAATTATGAATATTAGAAACAGAGTAGTTAGGAGTTGTGATTGTTAGGATGAAAAATGTTAGGAAGAACATTTTCGGATTTCCAATTATCGGAGTTGAAAATTTAGGTGAACTTTGGCGCACCCTAGTTAAGAGCATAATAATAAAATAAGACTTATTTGAAACAGTACCTCTGCGGTTTTGGATCTGAATTTACGTCGGAAGATCCAAGGAGACCAGGTTCTCTACCCGAGGGCCAGAACAACCCACAACGTTGTCCCTACGGGTTGTATGCTGAACAGGTGTCTGGTAGTGCGTTCACTGCTCCCAGACATGACAACAAAAGATCTTGGTTATACAGGTAAATGGAGCAGGATTTTTTTAGAATTAGCATGATTATGATCCTGACTGCTTGAGCTTACTAATTATAAAACAAGGTAAGTAGCTATATTTGTAAGCAAATCTAAAAAAAATATATTACCTAGCGACGAAAAATTTAAATTTCAGACAATTAGCTACCGGATATCCGCTTCATCCGTAGGATTTTTTCTATTAACAGAAGAGTTTGTTTCAAAAACATTTTTTTTCTGAAACCAAGACGGTTGAGGTTCAAGACAGTGGCGTCTACTTAGAACATTTTTCACTTTGAAATTACTTAACTGCCTATTTGTTTTAGGATTCGACCCTCTGTTATCCATAAACCATTTAAAAGGTTTGACGTGGCCAGATATCTTACACACAAATGGGACGAACAGGAACCAGATCCAAATCAGGTGGGTACACTGTACAGTCCACTAGCCTATCAATTTAATACATAATGGTAAATATTTGTATGCATGAATATGTTGCATAGGTCTGGGTGTTTCTATATATAATATGTATTTACAAAAAAAAAGTATCTAAACATGTTTGTCCGCATTCTAGATCCTATAACACAAGCTAGTTAAGCTATGCTTACCATGAGATAGCGTTGTGTAGAATGTCGTGGAATATTTATTCAGATATTTATTTAAGGGTCTGGTTTGTATTTTAGTCGAGATGGCTACCATTTGATATTCCGACTGGGCAGCCAGTAGACTTTGTGACTGGCCTACATACTGTCTGCGGGGCTGGAGACCCGCGTTCTCGACACGGCCTCGCTATCCATGTCTACTTATGCAATGCATCCATGGACAAAAGTGCGTTTTACAGCAGCGATGGAGACTTTCTTATTGGTACGAATTGTTTACATATAATTAAATTGTAATTGTTTGGTATAATTGTGTTTTTAATTGCATTAAATGTTAAAAACTCACTTTTTTAATTAAGCATGTTTTTATTTTTCAACTGTGGTTGCTATTAAATTAAAAAAATATCTATATTGTTTGATTATACTTGTTTTAAAAATATGATTAAGAATATCATACGATGTTATTTAAAATTAAATACCTAACTGATCTATATTTTGGTATCATTAGTTCCGCAACAAGGAGTCCTCACTATAACAACGGAGTTCGGAATAATGAAGGTGGCGCCCAACGAGATAGCAGTCGTCCAACTGGGGATGAGGTTTGCAGTAGCCGTTGAAGGACCTACGCGGTAAATATACACTATTCACTAATAAATGATCACTGTATAGACTCTAAAGTGTAGGTACTTTCATCCAATAAAGAAATAGTTGAAAATGGTCGGTCCCATCTGCCCTTTATGAACCGGGCAGATGGCACAATTTATTTCATCTACTTATTAGAACCTGCCTTGATTAAATAAGCTGAAGGGAGGCTTAATTGCGATAAATCAGAGACTAAACTATATATGTACCTACTTTTTATATTAGTTTATTGTTCATACTACCTAACAGAGGCATAACTCAATTTTGTTTTCTTATAGAGGATACATTCTAGAAGTGTTTGACGGGCACTTCAAGCTACCAGATCTTGGACCAATTGGGGCGAACGGACTCGCCAATCCTAGAGATTTTCTCACACCGGTCGCACGCTACTGCGATGAGGATATTCCTGGTAAGTCTTACACAGGCATAATACTTATAGGTAGTTAACTATGTACCTACCTACCCTGTTCCTACTATAAAACTTCAACAAGGTAGGTGTAGGTTCCTAACTATAACCTAACCTATCAAAAAACAACATTTTTTCAAAGAAAAAGATACATGATTAGAAAGTTCTAAAAAAATGCTGTATCATTTCAGGGTTCAAGATAGTGAACAAGTACCAAGGTGCATTGTTCGTGGCAGAGCAGAACCACTCTCCATTCGACGTGGTCGCTTGGCACGGCAACTACGTGCCCTACAAATACGACTTGAGCAAGTTTATGGTTATCAATGCAGTTTTGTACGATCACTGTGTAAGTTGGTAGTAAATTAATCACATTAAAAAAAGTTATCTGAAAAAGTTAAAAAAAAATTGCTAATAGCGTAACAAAGTTTATATTAGGTATTTTTTGATGTTAAAACATTTTTTAAATGTCGACCATTCTAAATTTAAAGACTTTTTGGTGATGAAACGGAAATTTTATTTGTATCTGTGACGCCAGGTATAGCACTATAAACAGATATTTCGATTGGAAAAAGTGATTTGCTCAGACGGGATTTAAACCCGCGAGTTTTTTTTCAAGTCTTTTCCTGGTGAAACTGGCAAATTAAAAAATTATAAGTAGTTATTTTTAAGCTAAGCACCCATTAATGAATTCCAGGATCCATCAATATTCACTGTTTTGACATGCCCATCAACGAAACCGGGTGTCGCCATCGCCGACTTCGTTATTTTCCCCCCGCGATGGTCGGTCCAGGAGCACACTTTCAGGCCGCCTTACTATCACCGTAAGTTTTAATTGGTTACTCAAAAAGAACTCTCGCTGAGGACAGGATTCGAACCTGCGCGGGTATAACCCATTGGATTTCAAGTCCAACTCCTTAACCACTCGGACACCTCAGCTACGATATATTAAGATGAATTTAACAGTATCGTTTGTAACAATAACCTTATAAGTAAATTAAATACACAAGTGTAAAGTAGTAGTAGGTACAAGTTGGTAGATAAGTCTTGCTTACGTATCTAAGTATGCAAACACAGTGGTACATCCATGACTAAAGCAATTAAAGCTAGGTATGGGTAGGTTAGTCTACCTACGTATGTATAGTTATTCAGTTTGACGTGTACCATTGTCATAACACGTACGAGTAGAATGTAAATGTATTTACTTGTTACCATGTTTGCAATTTACATCAATGTTCACCCTCTTAAAATACAACGTGAAGGTCATAAGCATTGTACCTAATGTCACTTAGTGACATTCTAGGACAGGCCTCACGACCGACATGACCTCTCTTCACAAGTTACACCTGTTTCTTGTTCAAATAATGGCCCACTGATATTTATGGACTGACATTTTACTACGCTACCTAATAAATTCGTTTAACGTTTCATAGCTGAGGTGTCCGAGTGGTTAATCACTTAGGGTTACCCATAAAAATATATTAAAAACATTTCATACATGAAAAGTGTATAAATCAGAAAGGAACGTTTAAAAATTTGAAATATACTAACGTTATATTTAAAATTTTCAACTCGCTGAAGGACAGGATTCTATCCTGCGGGGGTATAACCCATTGGATGTCAATTCCAACTCCATAAAAAAGAAGACGATACAAAAAATAGAAGTTAAATAAAAGGTAACAAAAAAATTCAGAACACCTAAACAACACACAATTATATACCTTTAACGACTAGTTAACTTATAGTTATAGCATGGTTCTAGCTATAAAAACAAGGTCAATTTAAAAAAGATGCACGTAATACTTTCTCTCGCTTATGCGAACTTAAAAGTTCCATACAAGACATATTAGTACCTACTTATTAAGTTATATATAAATTGAAGCGTTATTGGTATAGCTGAGGTGTCCGAGTGGTTAAGGAGTTGGACTTGAAATCCAATGGGTTATACCCGCGCAGGTTCGAATCCTGTCCTCAGCGAAAGGTTCTTTTTGTTAATTTTTTAACGTTTGGCAAACTTGTAGCGACATTAAATACCCAAAATATAACTTCATAACGTTTACTTTTTCAAAAATAAAATAACATGGGGTATTAAATCTTCTAGGAAATTGTATGAGTGAGTTTATGGGGCTGATATTGGGCTCATATGAGGCGAAAGAAGGTGGATTCCTGCCTGGAGGGGCATCCCTACACTCTATGATGACGCCACACGGCCCTGATGATAAGTGCTTCAATGGAGCTTCTTATGGCGAGCTTGTTCCGCAGAAGATTGCAGTTAATACTCAGGTAGTTCATAAAGTTAACTTTTATATTGCATACACAATGTTCTCAGGATACATAAACTTCCTTTGGAAAGCCAAAGGCGGTTGTGAGAACATTGTGTATGCAATATAAAAGTTTGAAAGACAATTCTATCGATTAATATTCTCAATTCTGTTATCTCAAATAGGTAACTTTAATTAGGTACAACAGTTAAAAAGAAGATGGTTAAATCATAGCAAAGTATAGAAGAATGTAATGTGAATGTATAATGCGGACTCTTTTCAAGGCTACTGTGCAGGAGCGTACCACTTAGCTCAATTCAATGGGTCATTTCATTTGTTAGGTCAATAGGCAATTTATTCCTCTTTTAGGCACTCCACGTGATTACTTATATTATAGGATGTTAAAAACAGAAAGATACATTAAACATGAAACTAAGTAATGCTCCGTCTTTCTATTCTGTATGTGACGCTTTCACGCCTAAACCACTGAATCGAGTTTGATGAAATTTGGTACAGATATAGATTTGACCTTGGGAAGTGATATACCTATTATATATTTGGTCGCGACAGTCGAAATCCGCTGACAACAGCTAGTAATTACATGAATATATTTGAGAAATATAAATTAATTACTTGCTGAGACCTCGTAACTTATATTTATAACATAACCTTAAAATTACACTTGTTTTTCAGGCATTTATGTTCGAGTCATCTTTAAGTTTAGCTATAACGAAGTGGGGGGTAGAGACATGTCAGAAACTGGACGCGAAGTACTACGAGTGCTGGCAAAATTTACCCAAACTTTTTTCCGAAAATATCAACGTATAATTTGACAATAGGTAGGTATATCGCTAAAAATAAAATGTATTGTTTTATATATTTTTTTATAATTAAATGTTTTAATTACATACCCAAGTTTTATTAATTTCTTTTATTAAGTACATATAAGTAGGATAAATTATGTTAATAACTTCTATGTATAGGTAGTAGATAAGCTGATTAGAACAAAAATGGTGCCATAACGGTTCCTGGGTAAAAAAAGTTAAGTTAGTGGCCAGGTTGTGGTAAATCGATATTTTTGTTCGGTACAACCAGTCTAGATTACCTATAGGGTATGCTTTTAACAATAAAAAAAATACTTAATAAATGGATATTGATGAAAGATAGAAAAAAAATTACAATGTGCTTATTCCTTTAAGCCAAATCGCCTAGTTCACCGTGTCACGTTCAATGTAAACGAAGTATTAATTTGTAAATATCATCAAAAGTCTTCTAGTACAACATGAAAACAAGGTAAGTACATAATATTAAAGGCAGATATGTCACTGAATTCAAACGTGCCGAGCCATTAGGGCGTAAAGAACTCCTAGAGTACTCCTGCAGCAGCCCACAGTCTATTTTTCTCCTCAAAGTAGAGTAATTAAATATACGAATCACATAGCAAGACATGCCGGGAGTCACTGCAATTGAGGGACCTTTCGTTTCCAAAGCATTGGTCACATTCGTTACCGTAACACTTGTAACTGAACTATTGCCATTTGAAGTCGTATTCGTGACTGTAGTAGATACACTTTTGGATGCCACGGCCTCTTGTCCACTCGATGAAAAGTCCCATATAAAGCTCGACATCAATTTACAGTCTATGCGGGTTTCTTCGTATTCGCCATTTTGTTTACTTATGCCTAGCTTGCATATCTCGCCAGGAGTTCCACTGTACTCTCTGTTAGTATAATAGTAACTACTATGATGACTGTTTGCTGACATACGGCCTAAATTGTATAAAGCTAGTCCGGTCAGCAAGTTGTCGTATCTAGTTCTAGAGTCTCTGTATTCGTAAACGTAGATAGGCGGCGATCCTTGATATACCGGGTGGTACGTAGAGCCGTAGCTAATATGCTGGGGAGGACTGTAGTGGTAGTGATTATGAACTTCACTTTTGGAACTGTAGTGATTAGATTTCTGAGCGTTATAACTTTTAGAATTGCCAGAAAGTCCAGTCGAGCCAGGATAATTATGTGATCCGCTGCCGGATCCGGTCCCAGAGTAGCCAGTGGAATGAGGATATGAGTGTGAGCCGCTGTGGCCGCCGCCGTAGCTGTGACCGCCGCCGTAGCTGTGACCGCCGCCATAGCTGTGACCGCCGCCGCCAAAGCCCCTGCCTCCACCGCCGCGGCCACGTCCCGCTATCGAAGACACAAAGAAGAGCAACACTACTAAATAAATACGCATGTTTCCGGCGCGGAGGGTGCGGCTACACTGCGTTGAACGCCCGACACTAAACAATCTCATTAAACGTGACGCGTGTCACTGGGCGCGGTGTTTACAGGGACAACACGCGGGGTCGGCCTCGCGCCGGCGGGACACTACTCTAAATGAACGAGCGATGAAACCATTCACTGAAACCTATTTGGTATAAACACGCAATTTTCCTGCTTACGTACATTCAATTATGATTAATTAAATTTCTGCACGCCATTAAATTTGTGTAGAAAAACAAGCACTATTATTACGATACTTTTAATTATAATAGGTAATTAGCAGAGCTTAAAATTATTCCATTACTGAATTAACATTATAGAATACCCTCGTTCAGTCGCGTCACCGGTCTAAGAGCGCCTTTCACTTTGTGCTATTTATAAGCAGGTTATACATGATAAGACCACAATTCGATGACCCGGCGTGTCGATATGATCTTTGTATCAATGTTTCGTTTCACGTATAGCGCAATTGACTGTTCAGTTATAAAAACTGGTAATGTCGTGCCAAGTTATTTCTAGTAATACATTTTGGTAATTTGCAATAATGGGTGTGAAAGAAGCTCTTATTATCGTTTAAATGACAGTTACAACAGAAACACATCCTTGTGACTTATTGGATAACAAATAATAAATTAAAATGGAATTAACATTCGACAGTCGACCGAATGTCTCTATAGTGGACATGAATTTCAATGTTTTGTTGACGTCTAAGTTACCTAAGTGGTTTGTACGCACTTCAAAAGAAATTAAAATAAAGCATCTCATATTATATTTAAAAAGAATTATATTGAACTGAAAACGTTATCTGTGAGATTCGTGTGCGTACAAATCAGTTTTGGACCCTTATTCTGAGTAGTCCATGAAAAGGAATTTAACCAACTATTTATACAGATTCCTTAGCTTACACTTTTAGTATTATAGCCCTGTGCCTGTTGTTTACCTATCAGTGCGAGATCAGTATGAGATCTTATCCCAATGTGATCAAGTCATTGAATAAGAATAATTAAAATAAAATTACAGAAATTATTAAATGTTCACTGACAAAATTCATTTTATTTAGGTCACTTCATCAACCAATCACATACTTTTTATTCTAAGGTTAGTTACTCAAATTGAGATCTTTTTTATTCATAATATATGGACGTTGAGAGGGGTACTAAAAGCAAATCGGTCTTCACCTAAAAATTTAAAAGTTCCCATTCATGGACTATAATTCTAACACATGAACAATTAAACTGTATCATATAAAGTACAAAACATGGACATAAAAATAATTTCCACATTATGCAAAAATATTGAATTTTTTTTATCATTAATAACAAAGCGACCGCAACAATGTCGCAGTGCTTTTTTGCTCTTAAATCCTAATATCGTACAAAGTATGTACTTGTTGACCGTACCAATAATTTTATACATCTAATCATTATAATATAAGGTTCAAATCACATGTATTCGGAGCTCTTTCAGTTTGCCTATGCTCAACAACCATAGAAAAGTGGCACCTTAGCTCTTCTAATGAACAAACCACATAATTACAACTTTGAAATTAAATTTTATCATGTCATAATAATAATAATAATCAAGCGCACAAATAAGACCAATAAGAAACGATACTTTTCTGGAAAAATCTAGCCAAAACTTTTAAATCATCAAGTCAACGCATTCAGCTTGCATGTGCGGTGTTCTCTGCGATCAGATACTATAATAGAACTTTTAGCAATGTGTGCAAACCAGCGCGTTCGGCGGGCGAGATACAGCAAGCACCCGCGCGGTCTGGCGCATGCGTCCATTCGGAGTTAAGACCGTTACATTTGAACACTGCATGTTATGATGTAATGAAAAAGGTAAGATGAGGAAACAATGAAGGCTCTGTAAGAATGAACTAATAATTAAGATAAGTCTTTGGTCTTCACAATTGCTGCTAGCAGAATAATGTCAGCTTCGATTTTGGCCGTCATTCATTATAACCAATTTCTGGAAAGCGACTACAGTACAGACTGGAGAGAACGCGTTGCCCGCGCGCGTTGGTTTGACCCGCGACTCCTCGCAACAGATTCACCACAGAGCCCGCAGGCTGAACGCGTTTGATCATAGCTCAGGTGAAAAAAAAAGTACTTGAAGAATTTATTCTTGCAAATTTGTAATAACATAGTTGTTGTAACTGTTGGCCAAGCGGCATGTCTTCAATATAAAATGTAATGAAAAGTAAGGTAAGTCAAATCATTATCTTCACATACATCTTCTAAAATCAATGAAATCAATCACATAATTATTAATTATACTATTACTTAATACTAAATTCAAACTATTTTTATTATTCACTAAGTGCCTCTTATCATTGGTTGGTAATAAATTAATTTTAGAAGAACTTAACATGATTGAATGAATTGTTATTCAAAACAGACAAAGTTACTTTTTCTACCAGGTATTTAAATCAGTAAAATGTAGGTATTCGCTATTTTTTTAACAGATAACCAGAATATTTCGTTTTTAAATTCACAGCATGGCATGTGCCCATGGTACTAAGTAATTAGTACTCTCTCTGTTTTGCTGCTTCTATTTATCATTATACAATAATCTAACTATAAATCAGTTATGATAAAAAAATCCCCGCGCATCTATAAATTTTCTTCGGTTTGTATAGTAAGCCCCCTTTTTTTTTTCCACAAAATTAGTCACTTGAATAAAAAAAAAAAAAAAACACTCGGGAAAGGATCCATTCGACTGTGGAAACATGAAAGAGCTCCGTATTAACAGTTGAAAGTTGAATCTTGATGAAAGTTAAAAGTTGTAACGTCCAATCGTCGAACAGTGAATTATCACACACATCCACATCGTGTACAGGGGGCTACCATGAAACATTCGAAACTTTCGCACGAATCACGAACAAGACGTAGCATTCAGCCATGTTGATATTCTGTAGTCACTTCAGTTTTCTTCAGGGAGGGTCCAATGAGAGTAAAGAGCGCCCGCCGCTCACCTCTCTTTCGCTCTCATTGGTTTGCGTTACAGTTTGCACTGTCCCGATACTTGCCGCTGAGTTCGCTGTTACGGCCTTAGTCGAAGTGTCCCATACTGTCTTTGGATCCGATTTCAGAATAAATGTGTCCTATGTAAGTGATTGGCAGAATGTTCAGTCCGCAAGTGGGGATGTTTCATGGCAGGCCTACAGTTCAGTGAGGTGGAACGAGTCCCGGGGGTCGGGCGTGGTGGAGTCCGGCGGAGGCTAGCCGTGGTTGACGTTGACGCCGGACTCCAGCTCGGAGGCGGGCGTCTCCGGCTCTTCGTCGTTGTAGATGTTCTCCGCCATTTGCCATACCTGGACAAAGTATTTCCATTACTATAAAGTTTGTTAGTATCAATTCATACTGCAGCAGAGTTGATGTGCATTGAAGCGCATCAAAGCGTTTATTTCACTCTTATCTCAAAAATGGAAAGCTCTTCAGAGATAGCATTAAATTACGAACGATTTCCCATTCTACCGAATATACACGTTTGCGAATATAACGCTGATGAAATTTGATGGGTTGGCAGAATTACGTTTCAATACGCTTCGATACTGCGCTGTATAATTTAGACCCCTAAATGTGTGCATGTAAGTCCCTTAACACGTGAAATGGGTATAAAGATTGAGAGATGAAGAAGAGTGACGGACTAAGAAGAATTGCTACTAAATGAAAAAAATATCAAAACAAAGTCTGAAATGGTGTCGAAAATTTACCTGCATAATATTGTCCTCGGAAACAGAGCATATGACCCACGGTTCGTTCGGATTCCACGAGAAATCGGAGATTTTGGCAGTGTGACCTCCATGGATGAATAACAGCTCTGGAGGTCCATCTTCAGCATCCTCGGCTGTTTGTTCTTCGCCAATCTTTGAGAGGTCCCAAACATGCAATCTAGGCAAGATAACATAAAATATTTAATTATTAAACCTAAAATCAATTTCACTAAATAAACTACATTACTACTTTTTTCCAATTAATCTTTGCGTCGTCGTCTCGATCGAAACCTGAGTCTTTTGCATGATAGTCCTTTTTTCATTATTTTTGTTTTAACGTGCGATCGGTTTCAGTTCAAACCACAAGCAGTTGTTTTCAGAGAGAGCGAGAGCTTTATTCTTTTTCAGAGGTTATCCCAGGTGTGCGTAATCTTTTTTAACCATCTTGTTGCCAGTTGATATTACTATATAACGTAAAACGACACGTTACCTTCGGTCAGTGCCACTGCTAGCGAGGATGGTCTCGTTGTGCGGCGACCATTGCACCTGGAAGATCTCGTCTTTGTGCGACTCGAATGAGTGCAGTTTCAACTTCAAATTACGAAGGTCCCAAAGTGCTACCTGTAACATAATAATTACAACAATTATATGAAGAGCAGAGGCAGCTTGAAGTACATTGTAACATCATAATTATTTCAGATGGGGAGCATTACTTTGAAGATAGGGAGTCAGATTTAGGGTAGAAATATTTATGTACAGTATCAGTCTTTGAATTGGCACATTGGGCATAAGAATGAGTATCTGGCTGATTTTGTACTGTTACATTTTCTAATGAAATAAATGAGAGAAAATAGGAGATAAGAAAAAATGTTTGCACTATTAATCTCTTCCAGAAGAGAGTAAAACACTAGTCTCAAATCTGGTGGGGCTAATTCTTTAATCTTTGATCATCATCATCTGCATGAAGACGTATTTTCATGATTGCATCCGAGGTCAAGGTGACCTCAGAGCTCATGGTCCGCCATCATTCATTGATATATCTTTGATATGTTATAACAAAAACAAACACTAACCAACAATTTTTTATTTTACAAAAAAAAGGAAATCCAATGATAAAATAAAAAGCTTAGTGTAGAGTCTACAAACGTCAATGAGGCCCAAGCCAACTTTATTAGCTAGTTCGAGACTCTGGCACAGTATTTTCTCACGTTAAGAAATCAGACGGCAGACGCTTCTGGAACCCGACATCAATCAAAGTAGCAAATTTTGTGCAAATTTTGCACGCGAATGATAAAATCGGATAATTACCGTTTTGTCAGCACTGCCTGTAGCCAAAATGAACTCTGAGTAAGGGTTGAAGCTGAGGCAGTTGACCTCTGCCGTATGAGCGTCCACCGTGTGAGACGGCTTGGATGTGTTGTTGCATCTACAAAACAGTTTAGTTGTAAAGATGACGAAGGAGTTATAAGTTAAGTTATGTACATACATATAATCACGCCTCCATCCCCGGAGGTGAATCAACACCCACATTTCAGCAACCATTGTTTTTGATCCTACATAATAGGTGTGGTGCCTATTGCCATCTCCTGGGTACTATTGTTGACTCGAGCCATGAATGTTCGAGTCAGTCTGATGTTAAACAGCCCTATCCCTTAGTCGCCTTGTACGACACCGCATGAGAAGAAATAGGGGGGGCCCAAATACTACTCTGCCGGAAACCACGCGGCGGAGTTATATATTATAATGAAGATAACATTATTTAGATTGTGTATCACATCCAGATGATGATTCAATGATACTTACTACAGACTAGCCGTACGGCCCCGGCTTTGGCCGCGGAATATGTTGAAACCTAGTATAACAAGTGGAGAGGATGGACGAAAGAAGATTGACTAAACAAAATTATGAAGCGAAGGTGAATGGACAACCCGGTAGGGGTCGACGTAGACATACAACATAATGTCAATCAAATTTTGAAGAAAGGAATGTCAATAGTACCCAAAACCGGCGAGCATGTATGAAAACAATTATGAAAGTAGAAGAAGCAAAACAGGTATGCCAGGATTGTGGCAAGTGGAAAACAGCAGTCTCTGCCTACCCCACTGGTAAAAGGAGTATGTATGTATTTATTTTTATTTTTTATTTATGGATATCTGCCAGATATGTCAACATTTATGGGCACTGCTCCGCTTGCTTGAGTAGTAGCGTGATGATTTATAGCCTAAAGCCAAAACAAAAATAATTTTCCTAGAGTCTGTAGTTGCAGAGATTAGCGTGTTCAAACAAACAAACAGCTTCTTCTTTTATTTTATATTATTAGTAGTACAGGTAAATAGGTAATGAAGTTTTCAACAGTTACAAGGGGCCCCTATAATCTCATTACTACCAGAGTCCCAATGCTTCGCATGGTGCATGATAAACTAGATTGAGATAAGGTCTTTTCTACCGGCTTCCCTTTTGAAAACCTTCACTCTTCGCCACTGAGTTACAGAGAACATTGAACTTACCTAGTATCCCAAATCATGAGCTTTTGGTCATCAGCAACCGACCCAAACAGGGACTCATGCAGCAGATGCCAAGCCACATCCTCCACCACTGCAGTGTGCCCAGTAAATACAGACTTTGCTTCAATTACGCGGCCCTCCTTCGGAGTCGCATTTATGTCCCATAGGCAGATTGTGTGGTCATCACTAAGAAAATGTTTTATTTCATTAGTATTACCAATTAGAAAAGTGTTGGACAAAAGTAGTAGAGTTGTAATGAATTAGTGTTTACCTGGCAGAGAGCAGATAACCATTGAGGTTTGGGTTCCAGGATAGGCCATAACCTTCTTTTTGATGTCCACGTAGTCTGCAAGTAATAGCATGAACACACTGTCAATATTTTATCCTTGAGCATACTCATAGTAACTCTACCTAATCCTTCCTTATAACAATCTTCTTATTCATACAAGCCCCAAGTCCATTTACATTTAGAGCTTGCACTTTGATTTGAAGTAGTTTTATGAATCAAGAAATAAAAGAATGTAAATTGGAAGTGAATATTTGTATTTATTTTTTATAGAATAAGTGTGTGGGTTTTTATACTTGGGTTTTTTTTTATACCACTTAGTTGGCCGACAAGCACACGGCCCACCTGATGAAAAGTGGATACCGTGGCCTATGGACGTTTGTAACACCAGAGGAGTCACAGTCGCGCTGCCAACCCTGTAAGTACAGAGTTTCTGTGCCGTTAGTAGAAGATAAAGCAGGACAAGTCTTAAACTGACAGCACAAATTCTCCAGTGAGCTCTGGCTACCCTACTCACAGCTGGGAACACAACACGAAGTTATTATAGCCGCGGTATTCTGTAGGGCTGTAGGGTAGTTTGTTTACAAGAGATTGAAGATAATAAAAAAAGGAGATATTGAAAGGAAAACTCATTTTGCATAATGAGTGGTCATTGCAGAAAAGGGCATGATAGCAAAGATATGAAAGTGAAAGTTTGACAGGAAGACCATGGAAGCAGACACAAAGATTGTAATCACTGCTATGGAGTAAGTTGCTGATAGTAAGCAGAATGCCTTTGGCCATTTTATTTTTAAAAGAATGTTCAAACTGATGTTACTGATATTATCTGTAACCCCTCCAACTAAGCTAAATAAATTGCTTGTTTTAGGAGTGGGTTCAAGTCGGTAGTGTCAGGCCAGAATTCGAACCCGCGACCTTTCGATCGTAAGGTCGACTCTTTAACCACTAAGCTACCGACGCTTTCATTCGAATAAAACAATACAGTAATTGTGACAACAGTTAGTAGTTCAATTCAAAATGGTTTTAAATTAATTATAAAATTCAAGAATATTTAGACATCAAAGCAGCTTAGAAATGATTTGTTGGTTCTGCTGACATAGTGAGCAAATTCGTTTTATTTCTTGATGTTCATAATCATAATTATAATCATTTATTTGCGAAAATGGGTACATTAGGTGTTTACATGAATTTTTTTTTTTAAACAGGCAAATTCCGGCTCTAGGCATGCAAATATAGGTACTAGGTAGATAATAAAATGAACTAATATTTAATTTTAAATTGACACAATCATTCCAACTTTCATAATTAGGGATTCATAATAATGATAATAAATATACAATATCATGATTTCAGATGTTGTATAAGAGTGCAAGATATATTGTTTATTTAGAACATAGAACATGGGCACCTTTGCACCAAGTACGATGAGGGGCGGGTTAATAGATTAGACTGTCACTTTGACTTTACAAAAGTGTAGACAATATTATAATTGTATAATTTTTTTCCTTGTATATATTAATAAAAATATTTAGAACTTTGACTTAAAATTTAGTTTATATGATTATGTCAAAATCTGTTCAAAGCTGAGCTGTAGAATATACAACCTATGATAAAATGTGCATATTTAAATTTTTTCATTACCTGAGGTCAGGATGACATTCTCCAGAAGGTTCAGGTTTTGATGGATGTTTGGTGTAGTCAAACACAAGCACATCAGACGAAGGAGTTTTAGTAGCAATGACACATGGGTTCTGAGGCATGTAGCGAGCTCTGTTGACTTCTCCTTCATGATTGATTTTGATTTCAATATCAATCTTACCCGATACTGAGCCGAAACCACCAAATTCTAAGAACAACATTCCAATATTAATATGTGTAATAAGTAGCGGTGTTTCAGTTTTGCAGTGTGTCTAACAATGATACACAGTTGATAAAGGAGAGATACATACAACTTTAAGTAAATGAAAATGTGCAACTGTATCTTGTTTGTCGTCTGTACTTTTCCATACAACACTTTTGTTTTTTTTTTTTATACAACTTAGGTGGCAGACAAGCACACGGCCCACCTGATGGAAAGTGGTTACCGTGACCTATGAACGTGTGTAACACTAGTGGAGTCACATCCGTTCTGCCAACCATGTAAGAACAGCGATCTTATGTGCCCTCAGTGCAGAACACAAAATCTGGACAAGCCTTTGGTCTTCCCACTGACAGCAAAAAACTCTTCAGTGAGCTCTGGCTACCTTACTCACCATCGTGAACACAACGCGAAGTTATTATAGCCGTGGTATTCTGTAGGGTGGAGGACTTCCCCAGTCGGACTGCTCAATTCGGACGGGAATACCGTCGTGTCCTACCTCCTCAAAAAACCAAATACGTAACGGAAAGAAGACATGGTATAGTAGACTGAGTCCCAATGCTCAGGTTTTGAATGTAACTGAAATTGTTATTGTTTTTGAAATTAATGTTGCTTTTCTCCTGTACTTAAAATCTCTGAAATTTCAAATTGTTTTATTTATTTTTAAACCACTTAGGTGGCAGACAAGCACACGGCCTACCTGATGGGAAGTGGTTACCGTGGCCTATGGATTTGTTCAACACCAGGAGTGTCACACTTGTGCCCTCCTTGCAATCTTCGATCACCAATATGTTATCTATTTTAATACATAGGTTTAAAACTAAAAGCTGACTACTAAAAAATCACACACTAAGAATTAATACACAAGAAAATATCAGGACATGGTTATCTTGATATTTTCTATTATTTATTATTATTATAATTTTATTGTTGTATGCCACTTTTGCTTAGAATATATTGTTTTGTTATGTGGCATACGACCATGGCTATCCTTGATATTTTCTTGTTTGTTACTTTTTGAGCATGATTTTCTAGTAGTCAGATTTTTTCAACTTAATTTTTTATTTATATTTTTTCAGTTCATACCAAACACAACATGTTTGTATGAAATTTATATTTTAATACAGTACATTATGACCGCTAGTGGGCGCCACATAAGATTAAATGATACGTCATGTAGCCTATAACCAGCAGACGACTAAGATGCTTCTAATAATACCTCATTTTTCCAGTTCTAATAAATGATTCAGGAGCTATGAGGGAACAGATGAACCTACATAAACACCTCAACAAAGTCTAGGGAACAAGATGACCGAAATTTATTTTTTCGTGTAAATCTTGTTTTGCAAATAACTGGCAGCAAATAAATAAAAATCGAATAAAGTAGATTACAGAGTTGTTGGAAATTTAAAAATAAAATTAAATAAGTAATGATTTTCGAATACTGAGGGAAAACTTTTAAAAGTGTTTGATTGTGCAGTTTCTCTGAGGCAAAATAAAAATTATTTTCTTTGATTGTAAATAACGTTTATTATCAATAATAGGTCTTTTACGTATGGTTTGTGCATTTTTGTGACTGTAGTCATCATGTCACGTCGTCATTTAAGTCGCGAAGAGATGTTAAGGGCTGTTGGTATGCTGCAAGCTGGACGAACTCAACGCGACGTAGCGGATGCTGTCAACACCCAACCAAGCGTAATTTGCAGATTATGGGCACGCTACAGGTCTAAAGGGGATGTTGCCGAACGCCACAGGGGACGAAATAGGGTTACTACCCCGCAACAAGATCGTTTCTTGCAAAATTCCGCAAGGTGGTAACCCACGATTACTGCTCGTCAGTTGGTCGCAGGCCTCCAGTCTCAGCATCAAGTGGTTATTAGCGATCAAACTGTCAGGAGAAGACTACACGAAGCCAATCTTCATGCTCGCAGACCGCTTAGGGTTCCAGCTCTTCGGCGTGGAAATCGAGGTCGTCGCTTATTGTGGGCTAACGCACATTTACAGTGGACCGACCATCAATGGGCACGGGTTCTGTTTTCCGACGAATCTCGCTTCGGTTTTCATCCTGATTCGAGAAGAGTGCGTATATGGCGAGTTCCTGGACGTCGGAGTCGTCTCCAGAATCCACAAGAAGTTCATCCTTACCAAGGTGGAACAATCATGGTATGGGCTGGAATTCGCCTTGGTGGAAGGACCGACCTCGTTTGGATACGGGGCAATTTGAATGCAAACCAATACATTCAGGAGGTTATACACCCCATGGTAATCCCTCATCGACAGCAGTTCGGTCAAGATTTTATGTTCATGCAAGATAATGCACGGTCACACACCGCGAGGGTAGTGGTCAATGCGTTAAGCGAGCACAATATTACGACGTTGGAATGGCCTGCTCAGTCTGCCGACCGCAATCCCATAGAGCATGCCTGGGATTTGCTTGAGAGAAGAGCTTTCAGTGATTCTTTGAAAAATCTGAACACTGAAGAACAACTTTTTTTACACCTTCGCAGTGTATGGAGCCATATTCCACAGACGATGATTGACAATCTCATACTAAGTATGCCACGCCGTTGTCGAGCTGTTGCTAATGCTTTAGGAGGTCCTACAGATTATTAAAAACGTTTAAAGTACGGTTAATTACTGTATTTCTTACTACCTCGTTATTTTTGTGCCTAATCATAGAAGGTTGTAATACTCAATATTGGAACTATTCAATTCTGTCTTAAAAAAAAAAAAATTGATATGAGAATGTTTTTATAAAAATTAAATTTAAAAACGGTATAAAAATACCCTTCTATTGATATAAAACACTCACTATTACAAGAAAGGGTTTTTAAATAAAAACTAGAAATGTCCTTGTTCCCTAGACTTTGTTGATGTGTGTATTAGCCTGTCTCATCTTTCTCCTTCAGCTTAATCAATTTCAGTTGCATCCAAAACTGACTTGAGCATTGGGACTCAGTCTACTATACCATGTCTTCTTTCCATTATGCATTTGGTTTTGCTTTCCCTTTTAACGGAAAGACCTATGTCTGACCCCCTCATAAGTCTACTCTTATATTAAATGTGTAGTCAACCTTAGTCTCTTGCTTGCTCGCACAGCATAAATTGTAAATAATGCCATTTAAAAAAAAAAAGATCACCTAGTTCTAATATTGTTGTCTGAGTTTTATTGCTGAAGTCAGTACCAGTAGAACTAACCTACCGAACCAGCAAAAGAATCATTTTCAAGTGGTTTATTTACATTATTTAGTATTTTTATAATATTTATTAACATAATGGTAACATTTTTATCTATGTCGGCCTAAACTAAATTAATAAAATTAATTCTTTAATTTTTTAAATCGTACTGCAGTAAGCCGCTGAATCATCCGCAGTTACAAACTGAAGTCTGGGGTAATCAATATCATTCCAAAATTAGATCATAGACAACCTCTGTGACATAGCGGTAGAGTATTCGACTGCTATGCAGGAGTGCGGATTGGATTCACGCTCAGTGCAAATATGTATGCATGAATATGTATATTTGCATTGGTCTGGGTGTTTCTATGTATAATATGTATTTTTTTTTAAAAGAATCTAAGTATGTTTATCCATATTCTAGATCCCATAACACAAGCCAGTTAAGCTATGCTTACCATGGGTCTAGATAGAATTGTGTAGAATGTCGTGGAATTTTTTATTTATTTATTTGACATTTCAGTTCAGATTAAATCCTACTGTAAGAAAATTGAAGTGACTTTAAAGCTAATTCCAATTTCTCATGTGTTTCATGCAGTCCTTAAGTTTTGGAATGTTTCATGGTATTCCCCGCTGATTATTCAGACCCTGATTTCTCCAAACCACTCTCTAAGTCAACCTTATCCAGTACATACCTCCTTTATCATTGTCATAATGACTAGCATCAAATTGTGCATCTTCGTTTGGTAGCTGAACACTAGCAATCAGTAGATGGTTTTGTTCATCTGAAGTATGTGTACCCAAAATTAATCTGAGGAATAAAAAAGTTCATTAGAATTAGGAACATTTTTTTAATGATCTTGAGGATATTAAGACTAACTACAAATATAGCTCACTCCATTCCTAATAAATGTCTGTTTTGGTGTGTGGTACTCATATCATATAAACATCAGAACAATAAATTCTGGTGAACTATTGTTATGATAGTCATTTGATGATCAGCAAGTTTTGTATACCACAAAACAAAATATTATCCCAATAAGAACAGCCCTAACATGACTTTTAGGGCCACAAATGCACAACTTTCTACCAAAAGTACAACATAACTGTTGTTTGTAAGTAAATGATGAACATTTTCAGGCACATCTTTATGGTGATGTGTCAATAAATGTCATCCAAAATAAACTTAGTAAGCCACTTAGATAAGCGTATGTTTGAAACTCACCTATGAACAGAGTAATCCTTTCCCTCAGGTCGGGTCACGTCTGGTAGCCACTGTGCAGTTAACGAGGGCCACTCAAGAGCGTGTGTCATCACCAGATCATACAAAAATGGTGTATTTTTCTTCCATATCTTATACTCCTCATTAATTACTCTCTCCTCTACCGCATCATCAAAGGTTTCTGCAATTCACAGACAGAAGATCTTGGATCAAATCTTTTCAATAACCAAAAAATCACTGACTGTCATTCGTCAGCATAACAATTGTTTCACAAAGGGAAACATTAAATTTAAGTACAATTACCTCCATCTCCTTTGTCACCCATTATATTTTAAAGAAATTAGCGTTTGTTAATGAAAATATTACAAAATTTATGAGCAAAATCCGACCGGCCCCGTAAAGGCGCCAAACAAAAATCCTTGGCGTTACTCTGTAACAGATAATACACAAACTTCCGGTTGCCAATTCTATGAGGTTTATAGACTCTGGTCAACGAAAAGTGAACAAAACATTTTTAACAAATTTTTATATGGCAACAGATTTTTTTCTGTCAGTTAGTATTTTAAAGTCTTAGAAAACGTCTTGATCCTCATTTAATGTTATTATTTTTTAATAATAAGGAGATAGGTACACTACTTATTTATCACGATAGGTAACCCATTATCGCTGGTGTTGTATACAAATTGGGTATTTACAGAACATGTTTCACATGGTTAAAGCTAAATTTTTGATTAGGACACTCAAATAATGATCTCAAACGTAGAAATCAGTGGTTACAGTTAGCACACCACAATACAAAGCTTACTGTTGATGAATCTGTTGTTCTTATTTTTAGGACCACTTTGATGTATTTAGGTAAGTAAGAAATCAATTTAACCCGCGACCATGGGGAATAATAATTATAAATTGATCATAACTGACCATAACCTTTAGTAAGATTAACATTAATAATAATAATAATAATAATAATATAGCCTTTATTCAGATATTTTAACTTAACTAATACAATATTCTAAAATAAACATGAAATTTAAACTTATTCTATTATTTGTTGCTTGCTTACTTTTTGTAGATCTGTTTGCCAATCGGCAAAGGCCTCCTCCAACCTTTTCCATTCTGACCTTTCTTGGGCCACTCTGTTCCAAGTCACTCCTGCAACTTCTCTAATATCACTATCCCACCTTTTCTGTGGTCTACCTCTCTTCCTTTTACCTTTTCTGGGATACCATTTTGTCACTTTCTTGCTCCATTTGTCCTGACCTCTTATCATGTGCCCGGCCCATCTCCATTTCAGTCTTTTAATTTTTAATGTTACATCTAAGGTATTTGTTTTGCTTCTGATGACACGGTTTCTCAGTCTGTCTGATCTCTTGACGTTTAACATACTCCTTTCCATAGCGTATTGACAAGTTGTGAGTTTATTCGTCGTTTCTTGAGTTAGGGTCCAAGATTGGAAGCCATACATAAGGATGAGTAATATGCAGGTGTTAAATAGTTTACTCTTGATATTAATGTGAAGTTTTTCGTCTTTCATTGCCTCTCTCAAGCTCCAGTATCTTCTCCATGCGTTCGTAATTCTTCTCTCTACTTCTTTGCGCATAGGTTCTTTTTGGGTTATGAGCTGTCCCAGATAGATGTATTCTTCAGTATATTTGATTTCCGTGTTTCCTATCTATATCTTGTCTTTGTTCCCATTTGTAAATATTCTAGTTTTTTCTGGATTTAATTTTAACCCTGCTTTCTCGCTTTCGTTGGCTAGGTTTTCTATCATTCTGTGCATGTCTTCAGATGTTTCGGCGAAAAGCACTATATCATCTGCGAATCTTAAATGCGTCAGCGATTCGCCGTCCACATTGATCCCAAGATTTTCCCAATTGAGCCCTCTAAAAATTGATTCCAGTACCGCAGAGAACAGTTTTGGAGATAGAGGGTCTCCTTGTCTAACGCCTTTCCCTACTTTGAATGAATCTTCTTTTCTTTCCATCTGGATTTTGGTTGTACAGTGTGTATATACGTTCCTTATTAGTCATATGTATTTATGTTCTACCCCTTAACATTAGTATGGCGCTAAGCATAATCACTGTCTGTCTCTGGTACCTATCTAAGCATAACTACTCGTGGAAACTTGTTTGTTAATGGCCTTCAGCTATTAATTATTTAAGACTAATAACTGTACACTAGCTGTAAGTTTAACAAATATAATAAAATAAAATAAAATACAAATACAAATACAAATAAATACATATATTCCTAGGTATTCGTATTAATAATATATATTTAAATTTATCTCTTACAGCTCCTTAATGATATGAATAATTACGTACATACAATAAATACATGCAGCACAATGGTCATTGTTGTCAAGCTCTATGAATCCGGTTGTCTATGTGCCTCTTCTTGCAGTGCGAGAGTTTCGCGGGTTTAGCTATTTATAACATAACTTTCTTACCCAGTATTAGATTAGGAAGAGTATTGTTATTATAGTAAGAATATTGTAGTGGAAGCTGTCCAGATGTGCCGGGCGAGGGGTTTAGCGATCCAAATCGACTCAAGTGAGTGAGAAATTACAATTACTTACATAAAAAGTTATCATGGCAAAATTATTCGTCATGGCGCCAAGTAAGATTGTGCTCGCCGAGTCACTTACGTATAATCACGAAGGCTATATTTCCTAGAATAATATTCGTATCGTCCCGATCGTTGATACTTCAGTGAGTGTGTAAATTAAAATTCCAATAAGATTTCTAGCTATGATGATAACGAATTGTTTACGTACCTACTTGTTTAGACCTGAAATTACAGAGATAATTTCTTGACAGTATTATGATCTAATAGAGAGATCTAAGCATTCTATATTGGTAGTCGTACTTAGAGAAGAGGCACATAGACAACCGGATTCATAGGGCTTGACAACAATGACCATTGTGCTGTAGGTAGGTATGTATTTATTGTATATACGTAATTATTCATATCATTAAGGAGCTGTAAGAGATATATTTAAATATATATTATTAATACGAATACCTAGGAATATATGTATTTATTTTTATTTTATTTTATTTTATTATATTTGGAAAAATTACAGCTAGTGTACAGTTAATAGTCTTAAATAATTAATAGCTTAGATAGGTACCGGAGATCTTACTAAAGGTTATGGTCGGTTATGATCAATTTATAATTATTATTCCCCATGGTCGCGGATTAAATTGATTTCTTACTTACCTAAATACATCAAAGTGGTCCTAAAAATAAGAACAACAGATTCATCAACAGTAAGCTTTGTATTGTGGTGTGCTAACTGTAACCACTGATTTCTACGTTTGAGATCATTATTTGAGTGTCCTAATCAAAAATTTAGCTTTAACCATGTGAAACATGTTCTGTAAATACCCAATTTGTATACAACACCAGCGATAATGGGTTACCTATCGTGATAAATAAGTAGTGTACCTATCTCCTTACTATTAAAAAATAATAACATTAAATGAGCATCAAGACGTTTTCTAAGACTTTAAAATATTAACTGACTGAAAAAAATCTGTTGCCATATAAAAATTTGTTTAAAATGTTTCGTTCAAAGTAAATGTGTAAAAATAAATTATTTACAATTCATATTTAAGTATAATACATTCGTACAGTTATTATTGACTTCATAAGCTATCATATTCAATACATTTCATATTTTATTGTAAAAGTTGTCAAACACCCGATTAATAAATTATTCAGTTTATACAATGTACCATGCGTGCTGGAGCCCCCGGGTCTCTGCAGATTAGACGGGAAGCGACCTGATGGTCTCACTTTGGTGCCGTGGAAAAACGGTAGGTGTTATGGTGTGGGACGCCACATGCGTCAGCACAGACGCGGCCACGCATCTTGGTCGCACCATCGGTGCCCCGGCGGCGGCGACTGAGAACGCCGCGAGCAAAAAAAGGGCGAAATACGCTGCAATGGAGCCACAATATTATATTGTGCCCATTGCGGTGGAGACTATGGGCAGTTGGGGGTCGGACACGAAGAGGTTGATCGCGGAAATTGGCCGCCGCATCCACGACCATGGCGGTGACTTCCGATCCGGCTCGTACCTGGGGCAAAGGTTGGCTATTGCGAATCAGCGAGGCAACGCGGCCAGCATCATGGGCACCTTTGCGCCGGGAACGATGCAGAGTGGGTTGTTTGACGCGACATGATCGCGAGTTTGTTTCGTGTATTTATGTTTTAATTATTTTGTATGTGATAAATAAAGTTTAAATATCCTATTTTATAATAACTATCATCTGTATAACCACATTTAAGCAAATAAACGTTTATAATTTATACAATTATTTAATATTTTTTAATATTAAATTATTTAATTATTGGTCATAGTAATTGACCAATAATTACTTTTTCAGTGTACGGCATTGAGTCCGATGTTTACTCAACTTTATAGGTCCCCCTTTATAGGATACGGTCTGCTTTATTAAAAAAATTAAGTTATGCTGCATGAACACATGTTTTTTTCTATATTTTTAAGGACTTTATATAAAAGTACTATAAACGGATTTCATTAGTACCATGTAGGCTGGTATGGAAATAAAAAGTAAATTATAGTATCAACTCTGTTTTATCGGTGTATAGTCAGTGAAACACTGACTCTGCACTATCCAAAAAAAATCAAATTTGCCGCCGTTTTTAATCCATATAAACTGTTTGACATTTATAAATGCTTTCAAAAGACAGAGTACAAAAATCGACATATACAATACATAGAATTGATAGAATAATATTACATGAAATACCCTTTTTTTTTTTTTTTTTTTACGTGCGCAAAATCCCCGCCGCCTGTGGGTCGTTTTGGTTGCCGAAGGTGAGGTTGACAGGCATATCCCTCGCACCCCGGCCGACCCAGGGCCATCTCTCACGATCTGGCCCTCTTCTCGGGTGTGGGGACTACAGAGTCCCCAACTTGACCCCGGAAACGGGGAGGCGCGCCAGGCGCGCCACCGCCGCGGCCTGCTTCTGCCAGGGTGACAGGCGGCTCCACCTGTCACCCCCAGGCCGGATGAAATACCCTATTTAAAAATGAAAGACCATTTTGACTAAAATATTGCAACATAACCTATGCTATGCTGTTCCCACCAAGCGCTGATGATAGGCATAGATTGATAGAGAAGTAAGTAAAGGAATCATGAAAGAAATACCATCGAGACGACAAAGAGATGACATAAATATTCAGAATAGTCTCCTGTCTTAATTTCGGGGTTACCAAAAGGCTTAGCTTGGGACAAAGGCCCAGGGGGAACCCTCTCTAGTGACAAGGTCCTACGAATTACGAATACGAATTTACGAGAAATCTTAGGGCTGTGGTTTTTCTATTTCGATTAAGTGAATTCTTCAGAATTCTTCAATGTTGTTTATTTTTTCACGAACCAATTATATTTTTGTAAGTTTTTAATATTTTTTATTTGACTGGCTAGAGTGACTGGCAAGTCTGGCAACAGTTTAACCTTCCAAACACTACATAGAAAAAAATGCTTCCAAATTCCAATGTTCCAAACCTTCCAATACAAATCCAACCTTGTCTATACTCTTTGGTGGAAACACTGGAAACTGAAACTGGCAATTTGTGCGAATTGTCATTTGATTAATGTCAACATGGCTGATGTCGTAGCTGCTCGTCGAGAAGCTCGAAGGAGAAGAATATTAGAAAATTCACAAAATAGACTTCAGCTTATATCAGGAAAATGCGTCGATGATTATCCTAGAGGTACCAGTATATAATCGGTAATACGTGAAATGATTTGATGTCTCATTAGCTTTACATTCCCTGTTGTTTCTCTTTCAGAATCTCCCATCAGGACTGTAATTCCTGAACCAATCCACGAGATTTCTGTAACACCAGCGAGCGTCTGTTTAAATAACTTTTCTCTGAACAATGGCGTGATTTTGTCCGATACAGACTCGTTTGACTTGTTGACATTCAATCATGACAACGCAAATCACGAAATAGCAGCAGGTGATGGAGAGGTACCTAATGATTTGGCACTCTTTACATCACCTTTACTACCACAGGAGCCGGCACAAACATCACATCTGTGGGAAAAGCTTACTAATTACAGATATGACATTGTTTTGTTATCTGTTATAATGCAATTACTGTATAGCCTGTCTTTGATAACATTTGAGGATACTTACTTTTTCCTACCAATACTAGTTTACGCTATAACAAAGTTGATATGGTTTCCGTCACAGAGCAATTCCAAAATTTCTAATGCATTAATGCTACTCCAGGGCATATCTTCATATAAAGTGCAAAGAATAATAGACATTATGCAGTATGTAGGAGTGATTTCATGCGATATATGTATATTTTTGTTCACAACTATTTGCATTCAATCGTTTTGTATCACCTTGAAAAGTAGTTTAATTACATAGTATATACTTTTTGATACCCTGGTTAAGGGCATTACACATTGACTGAGCAATATATTACAATAGCTGGCTAGAATAATTTGAGTAGGATTCAAAGTTCAATTTTGTGTATAAAAATGTTTAAATTCAAAGTTGAATGTTGAGGATACATTATGATGTTCCATAGTTTTGATTGCTTGTGCCTTTATACATAAGTGAGAAGTTTGTGACATGTGTGCGTTTTAGTCACATATTGCCATTTTTAGTTTTTAAATTAGAATCAATTTTGTATATAGCAATAATTAAAATTTTTAGTTACGGTCATTAAAATATTTATTTTTGCTCAATGTATTTTGATCATGTGTATAAATGTATTTTCCATATATTTTAATACTACTCTTCTGCATTTAAATTGTATTTATTTTAGGATATCAAATATTGCATTGAAAATTCAGTAGAATGCCAAATTAACACTATTTTCATGCTCTATTGTGTATTTTGATAAATAAATGAGGACCTTATGAATTAACAAGGCCTGCATAATCAATTTCATGGCCTCTTATGTAAGATATTTAAAATCTTTGTGAACCAAAGTTGTTATATGAATTATGTATATAGCACGCTTGATATGGCAGTCTGTGACTGGTGACTCTGTTGTTAGATTTTTTGGTATTTGTTTATTTCTTTTATTTTCAAAGCTTTTCTTTTTCAATGTTAACACTGCCTTAACCTTTTTATTTGTTAGTCATTATTGGTGGAAATTTAAGAACTGTAATTAAAAAAAATCTGAATTTCCAGCTTGTAGCTATTACAAATATGATATCTTAAATGTATAGAAGTATTAATGTCTATCAATTATCAATATCATTATTGTAATACTAATCATAAAATAATAATATTGATGACAAATTCACACAGCAAGTACATAAAAACACTATCATCACAAAGATTTAGTGAATGTCCCAATAATATTCATCATTACTAATCCTAATAAGTTACTGAATATTTTTGTATAATTTCTATGGTAGTGGGGTAGCTATCTTTTATTACAATATTAGAGTTGAGCTGGTATGATAATACCAAAGATTAGAACATTTTCAGAATTGTCATTAAGATATAATTTTATGTTTATTTAGAGAAAGTTTCTGTTAG
Source organism: Eilema griseolum (assembly GCA_963662185.1). NCBI lineage: Eukaryota > Metazoa > Arthropoda > Insecta > Lepidoptera > Erebidae > Eilema > Eilema griseolum. The sequence goes on from OY759247.1 coordinate 17,783,443, forward strand.
ACTGCTTGATGGCAGTATGTTATATTTAAATAATGTGACCACCTTTTAATTATAAAACTTGCTTTGTTACATATATATGACGTTATGCATTCTACAAATAATTTAAAATTCTTCTACATTCTTGTTAGTACTGTTGTTATATAACTAAGTTCTGTAATACCACAAAATAACGTATCAGCTTAATTCATATTGTAAGTGAAGGCCAAACACCTATAAATAAAATAAAGAAAATTTATTATAATTATATTTTGTAACATCTTTGAAATAAAAAATGGTTATGAACAATATTTCTTGTTATTAAATTGCACATTCCTCTAGCTGTTATAAATATGCCTCATTATGCAGTGAAAATAAACTGAAACAAAATAAGTTTTGATTAGCTAATGGAAATACATTACAATTTGATAATTTAAAGTAATTATGACGGATTGTAGAACACTTTCATACTTTCTCGCTCATATCTATACATAATTAAAATCTTCCCGCCATACTTCAAATTTTGCGAGTCAATCTCGTGCATGTTCAAAAAATATTTTGGGATGATTACATTTCGCTCTGTGATAATCTATCAGTTCATCATTCTTAGCAGACCTTTTTTATATAACACTTATTTGGCAGACAAAGACCAGCGTGCAACACCAGGGGTGCCACACTAGCGCTGCCCACCTTTTATTTATCGTGCGTAATATCACCACAGATACCCCGACCGTCGCCAGACCCGGAGGGGGAGGCTATGTCGAACTGGAACCGACTAAAACGCACGCTGTCCGAGGATCGTAGGTTGCCGGAGGCATATGCCTTACACCCCGGCCGACCCAGGGCAACTCTTTCTAGCTGACCCTCTTCGAGTGTGGGAACCACGAGGTCCCAATTTCCTCCCCACGGGGAAGCACGAATCAGCCGCCGCGGCCTGCTTCTGTTAGGGTGACGAGCGGCTCCACCCGTCACCCCCAGGCCACCGCTGCCACTGTAATGCCCTTGACGATTGCCCCGTATTGCAGATGCTTGGAAAAACCACAGCTCATACCATAGAATCATCTTCAAAGGGGTGATGAGTGGATGAACTAATTTTGATTACTAAAGTAATGTAATTTCCAGGAGATCAAAGACCCCTCCAACCACCGTAGGTAGACTCGAGTATCTTCCTTCACCCAATGAAAGTTGTTGTATTAATCACGCGATAATTTTCTGCGTTTTCATTGGTCGCACACACAAGCCACCTCTGATTACATACAACGATAAGACTTTAGTTACACCATTAGGTACAGATTTACTCCACACAAAATAGTTCTGATTACAAATATTCAGACACTTGTAATAAAAAACAGACATCATTATCCCCTTAAAACTTCTAAAAGATGATTAATATTTTCGATTCTGTAATATCATAGTGTGGTGGCTACTTACCACACATACACTATGTATGATCAAAGTCTCTAAGGTGCATTTTTCTCTATCGCTAAACGTGCAGGCAACTATAGGTACCAATGGAATTAAAAAAACATATATACAACCCTCCTTGTCCTGGAAATAAATATGTGCAGTTATCCTCGTACATACATACTTACATTTGGGTGATTTACTTTCATACTTTATTTTAGTGTTAGTCCCGGTTGCATCCAATTTGCTCCTTGGAGCCCAGGTTACGCTCGCCTACTCCACTTATTGATTTAGTTTTTACGAGAGCACCTGCCGTTTCATACTGTGGTGTCGAAGTCAACGTCAGAACCTCGTCATTTGGCAAATGTACACCTAATTTGTGCAGTTAGCGACAAAAATAGCTTGACAAATTACAATTTACACCTGATTTTGGGTCTTTACATTTATTTACTGCTGTGCAATTTTCTAACTATACAGCGTCAAGATTGTCATCGGTCGGACTTTACCTAGTCACTGGTGAATCGACCAATGACGGTAGGTATATATCAAGGGTGTCGCAGCGCTGTGCTCGAGGCTGCATGGTTAGAAAATTGCTAAGCTGAACATCCCTTTGTCGCTAATCGTACTTAGTGAAGTTATAATAACATAACATAAACTCACGCCTATATCCACGAAGGTGTAGGCAGAGGTGCTAGCACCGACATTTCGTCAGTTTATATTAAGGTCTCAATGTAATAGGAGGTGAGCCTATTGCCATTAAGCGGGCACATATAAACCTGCGATAAATATACACATAATTTCGAAAAGCATCGAAAAGTCATTGGTGTGTGCCATGGTAAAACCTGGGATCGAACCCGAGACCTGGTCTCAGCAGTCCATTACCCATACCACTAGGCTACCACTTTTTTTTTTACGTGCGCATAATCCCCACGGATACCTCCTCAACGGGGCCGGTGGGAGAGGTTATGTCGGACTCGAACCGACTAAAACCCACGCCGCCTGTGGGTCGTTTTGGTTGCCGAAGGTGAGGTTGACAGGCATATCCCTCGCACCCCAGCCGACCCAGAGCCGTCTCTCACGCTCTGGCCCTCTTCTCGGGTGTGTGGGGACTACAGAGTCCCCAACTCGTTCACGGAAAACTGGGAGGCGCGCCAGGCGCCGCCGCGGCCTGCTTCTGCCAGGGTGACAGGCGGCTCCACCTGTCTGGGGCGGAGGTCGTTCATCGACCTCTGACGCCCGAGTTGCCTTCGTACGCGGGCAGCTTGGCTTGCGGTCCTTCGTCGCTCCCGCTGCCGCTCCCGCCCCGCCTCGTCCTTTACGAGCATTACTTGCTCGCAGAAGGAGGCCACTAGGCTACCACTTAAGTTTTTATGTGTATAATAATTTATTATGTGTATAATAATACACATAATTATATTAAGTAATCTCATCAATACTTACCAAGTCTTAGAAGCAGTGGACAGTATAAAAATATAATAACTCAAAAATAACAACTTCATACAAATCAAAAAACTATGCTGTAAATGAAAAAAAGAAGGATGGTAATACAAAACTAAAAAAAAACTAGTCATGGTACTATATTCTATTATGAGCCTATAATACAATGAAAAAGTCTAAAAAAAGAAAATTATAGATATAAAATATATAGTAAGTACCGCTAAACTTAACGCTTAAAAAAGTTTTTAAAACTTGTGAATATGTTCTTACTCTGTTGCTGTTCATTTTGTAATTTTGCATTCTGACTCGTCTTGATTTGGTTGTCATTTATCTTTTCATGACTCTTATCTAAATCACCCGTGCTCTGACGACTCGACTCTGATTGAACAATATTGCTCTCAGGAACTTTACTTTCTACCTCTGGACTAGTGGATTCCTTAACTATGTTATGTACAACTACATCCTTATGGCTAACAGTGTCAGAATTAGCTGTATCGTCAGAGCACCCGAGTTCCTATTCTTTTCTTGCTACAGTTCTTGGCTTTTTCTCCCGTAAAGGTTTTGCACGTACAAGGTCTTCACGTCCTATTGTTAACATTTTAAGTTCCCATGCTTCTAATTCTTTTCTGCAAAATACAATTAAATTCAAAAATAATCAATATAACATAACATAAACTCATGCCTATATCCCCGAAGGGGTAGGCAGAGGTGCTAGCACCCACATTTCGCCCAAATTAAGTCCCAATGTAATAGGTGGCGAGCCTATTGCCATTAACCAGGCACATATAAACTAAAATTAATTAAAAATTAAAATTAAACTTTGACCATATTATACTCTATATCACAGCATGCTAACAAAATGCATTGCAAATTTCGGCATGAAAGATGTGTTGTGTGAGTAAGGTAATGTCAATGTTCTTTAAACTGTCAATGTGTGCAGGTATGGGATGTATATAATGTATGTGTACCAAAGAAGTAAATATTTTTACCACATTTTGTAGTGTCACTTACTGTGTCTATTAGATTTGTATGTAGTCTAAGGACCAAAGGTTTAATAAATATTTCTTATCCCAATGAAAAAGAGGCATCATTTTATGTATGTTCGCACTGAAGTATGTCTACATAAACAAAAAGCAATAAAATTGGTCTAAAAACCTACTTATACTTAGTCATTAGGTCCTGTGCTTGCTTCTCAAACTTAGCTTTCTCCGTCCCGGACAATTTTGCCCAATCATTTTTAGCTTCTATTTGGTATGTTTTCAAATCTTTGCCTTTAAAGGTATCTTTTCTTGACTGAACATAAAGGAAGTAGGATGACATTGGCTTCTTTGGGCGGCCCAACTCTTTGTATTCCTATAAGAATTAAAGAAATTCATTTAATTATTATTGTGGAAATATAACCACAGTGAAATCTTACTACTAATGTAAATGTGAAAGTTTGGATGGACAGATGTTTTTATATTTGTTACCCAATAACACCTAAATGACTGAAACTAGATGAAAGCATTTAATAAATAAATATTGTACAACTTTCTACACAATGCTATCTTGACCACGGCAAACATAGCTTAACTAGCTTGTGTTATGACATCTAGAATGTGGAAAACCATACTTAGATCTTCTTTTTGTAAATACATATATATCATAAGTAGAAACACCCAGACCAATGTAAATATATATATTCATCCATACAAATATTTACACTGAGCAGGAATTGAAACCATTGTATAGCAGCCAAATGTTCTTCTGCTACTCCAAAGAGGCCATCGTTTACATTCATTCATTTAATTTGTAAATTCCAGAAGAGTTAGACAGAGGTGTGTCAACACCATCACCCACATTTCTCCAACCTATGATTTTCAATTCAAAGTAATTGGATCTTTGTTATACAAGCACCATTTTTATATTGGAAATTATTTCTTGCTGGTTGTACGAACAGGATCAATATTTTGTGTGGGTGCCATGGGAGCTAACAGCTAAAGTACATACTGATATATATTTATATACTTTGAAACTTACAGCTCTTAACTTTCTTTTTTCTTTAGCTTCCGCCATTTCACCTTTCAATCTTTTAATGTCCTCTTTCTGCTGATCTGTGAGAGATGATTCATACATAGCCTTTATCTTTTTATAGTCTTCTATATCTTTTTCATACTCTTTGGCCATTTGATTTTTTGTCTGTAATAAAATAATAATAGGTGTGAACAAGTTTCTTTTACTTAATTATCTGAATGCAATCCATTTGGATCCAAAGTTAGTACTTTGGAGCCTGGTCATTCTAATACTCTTCCTTTACATGGAGTATGATTGCTGTCTGACTCCCCAACCAAAAGAGGAAAGCTATATCAAAAAAACAAAAAGGTATAGACAAGTTTACAATTGAAACAGAAGGTCATACATTTATGAATATTTAGCAACTGTACAACTATTACATGTAAGTTAGTGTCGATTTAACTCAGCTATTGTATGAGTAGTCAATAGTCCATCACAATTATAAATTAGGAAGTCACTCGGAACGTTGTTTATTAATTTAAACTTTATTTGGTAAGAATATGTACTCCACCTCTATATCCAATTCTTGCCAGTGTTTAGACGTCCAAGAAATAGCCTCTTTGGAGGATATGCCAGGGTTTTTGGCAAGAAGAGCTGGCCTCATTTGTGTCATAAACTTGAAATAAGGAGTGAGTGGCCGTTTGGGCTTCTCCAAGCCAAGCCTCGCCTCCGCAGATTTTTTCGTGTAGTTGCATACTTGTGCTTGTTGGAGCAAAGTTGTCCTGAAAGATTTTGTTTTAGAACTTCAGTGACTAAAAGAAAATTTACGGAGCTGGTTGTCTAGCGAACATATTCTAAAACTAACAATTTAAAATAACCCAAAGACCAATAAACAAACAAAAGCTCATAACCTCAATCTTACCTTCCCTGAAGAACAGTTTTATAATTTCCTACGATGAAATTACTCAAACGATTAAATTGAGCAAACGGGGACATTTTAAAGTAGTAGTTTAGTGAATTTCATAGAACAAACAATCATCAATAAGTATCAATTTTTCGAAATCCTGAAAGGAAAGCGTCAAAACGAAAATGATGCTTAAATAGCATATGTAGCATGATACCAAGCGTTAACTTGTAGAAAAGTAACACGGTAATTGTAGCCTGACAGACCGAGATGAAAACACAGAAATTACTAAGTGTAACAGAGTCCAACCGATCGATAGACTTATTTATTTTTTGGGAACTGGATACTGGAACGCTTCCACTATAACCGATAACGTCAAAATTGTCAAACAGTTAAACCGGTAAATTTTTTTAAGTGAAAATTTCTTTAGGCACGTTGGGCATTTTTTGAGATGGGGAAAAACCAATCCAAATTCGAACCCTTCGACCTTGGAAAGCTGATGAAATGACCAAATTATGATAATTCAGGCAAGTTATAATGGGTCCTGTGGGACCAGTGAGTTCCTATTTGTCTTCGCACATTCTTTTTCTGGGATGATCGATGAAGATGACGAATTATGTTTGAGGAGTGCTGTAAATAGCCTTTTCTGCGCCCTGTGCGAACTTTTATAACTGTGGTCTAAGTTTTTTTAGATATTATACTTAGGTAGGGATCCTAAGTGTGCTATGCTATGCTATGATAGGCCTACTTTATTTCTTGCAGGGTGATAAAATAAGACCTAAGGATATTGGTGTTGGTGGATTATTATCTAAATTTTTTTTTATACCACTTAGGTGGCAGACAAGCTCACGGCCCACCTGATAGGAAGTGGTAACCGTGGTCTAGGGACGTATGCAACACCAGGGGTGTTACACTCGCGCTGCCGACCACAAAGAAACCTGATGCTCATCTTGAAGAACCCCATATTGTAGTTGGGAAAACCACAGCAGGGAGGTCATTCCACAGCTTGAGTGTGCGTGGGATGAAGTTTCTTCCATACCGCACAGTGCGCACCGTCTCAGTTTGCAATTTTGAAAGAAAAACCAATTTTATTTAAGAACTAGAATCGTGCGATCCATGGCCCTATACCTACGGGTGTCATGTATGGGCGGAGACCCTGAAGACCAGCCAAGTGCACCTGCTGCGTGCTTGAGGCGATGGCCATCAGGGTCCTTAGGATCATCGAGTCTCCTCCCTGGATTGCTACTGTGGATTCTGGAATCGAGAACCCCTTTGGTGCTATATCGGTGCCGAAAGGAGGCGTGGACACGAATCTGAGCCTGGAGAAATTCGGGCCGTGAGGTCCCAACACCACAGAAATATGATAGCGGAGTGGGAGCGAAGACTTGTGCAACCACGAGCAGGTCACGCCTTATTAGCGGCGGTAAGACCCATCATGGGGAACTAGAGAGGCCACACTGTGCTTCGGTGATTTCCTGCGTTAGATCGTTAGAGGTGCTGCAAATGTGTTGCCCACCCTGATGCTTAAGATTTAATTTTGGTACCACTTTGGTCTTCGTACTTCCATTATAATAGAATAGCATCCTGCAAGAATTCAGTATGAGTAAATTAATTTAATTTGAAGTAGGTATTTGGTATGGTACCTACAGTTTTGAATAAAGAAAACGGCATAATAATAAATTGCGTTTAAGTATATAAATAAAAGTTTTTTGGAAAATATTTGCAAAGATATATTCGAAAATATTGGCATGTAGGTACAGGTACGTATGTGATGGAATTAAACATTAATGGCGCAGTGGAGGAGTAACCTGAAAAAAAAATAGCCTGCCTGGTCTGGCCATTCTTGCACTCCCGAAAGTCTGCGCCCTATACCTGGGCACCGGTGCCGATGGCACCGCCTTGACGTCACTGTGTAGAAATCTTTGTATGAGTTTGTTAAGGCATAAGTAGGCAGCTTGTAGATATAGCAGTTCTTTTAGTTAGAAAATCTCAGTACTCACAATAGCCAGACATACGGCTGTAAGGAAGAAAATCTAAATAATGTGTCACTCTCAAAGCATAGGATGCCAACCTAAAAATCAACGAGAGGAGGCTACCCACATTATTAAAAGGTATATATTGGGGAGTGGCGTGGGTAATTAATTGTACGGATTGATGCCAAAACATGGTTGTGCTTACATTGTAGTGTAGGTAGGTATGTACTTACTGTATCTACTTACCTCAGTGCAAAATTTCAACTAAATCCACACAAACAAATTGTCCAATAGACTTTCGTCTTTTAGGTACTAGCATACCTCGGGACATGTATCTCGGTTTTAACTAAAGTCGCGAGACAAACGTGTCCCCGGCATGCGCTTTGTAATAATCTATGATTGGTGAATTTGAGTTTATCCAACGCCGTTGCACCCCGTGTACAATACGGCGATAAACACATCCAAGAAACGTGCAGGTATTGCGCGTACAGAGCACATTTTAGGTCCAAGATATTCGTCTCGAGCAAAACGTCGCATCTGACGATGCTGTATTGTTTTAAAAAGCGGGTAGGTACCGCAGGTCTGAGAAACCTCGCACTGGATGTTGGTATTCCCAACACATTGACATGGACTAGTATGGACTGTAGGTACCACAAGCCGCTACCACCGTCATGGATATGACAACGGCTAGAAAACGAGGCACCTGATATGTTTCGAGTTTAGCTGTGGAATGAACACCCTGCTGCGGTTTTCCCAAGCGCCTACAAAATGGGGTTCTTTAAGAGGGACATTACAGAGGTTTCTTCAGGGTCGGTAACGCGAGTGTAACGGCCTGGTGTTACACACGTCCATAGGCCACGGTAACCGCTTCCCATCAGGTGGGCCGTGTGCTTGTCTGCCACCTAAGTGGTATGAAAAAAGGGTAATGTGAGTTTATGTGAGCCCCAAGTGTACATAACATAACATAAACTCACGCCTATATCCCCGAAGGGGTAGGCAGAGGTGCTAGCACCCACATTTCGCCAGTTTATGTTTAGGTCCGAATGTAATAGGTGGCGAGCCTATTGCCATTGACCGGGCACTTATAAACCTGCGATAAATACACACATTCTACTTCGAAAAGTATCGAAGATCAAAGTCATTGGTGTGTGCCATGGTAAAACCTGGGATCGAACCCGAGACCTCGTCTCAGCAGTCCATTACCCATACCACTAGGCTACCGCGGTGTTATATTTACTTAGTACCTAGATATTTACCTAGGATGAATATAATAAGGCAAAGGCACGTAATCTGTGCAAGGAGCTCCTCTCTCAAGGTCACTTTACCTGCGACACCTGCGAGCCGGTACTCCCACTGATTAAAGGCGCATTTTTATTGGTCTTTAGAGTCCTCATGCGAGGCGCGGAAAATTTTTGTAACGCATGCCATATCAGGGTCCACACGGGAGAAACCGTTTACAAACATTAGTCGTTATTCATTAGGGCCCGTATGCTGGGTACGAGAGATTTCAGTAACGCATGCTATAGGGTCCGCATGCGGGGAAGAGGTTACGTTTTTTTTCTTTCTTTTAAAGAATTTTAGCGACCGCAATTACTAATATTCCCTCTAACGCCTCCAACTAAGCTAAATTACTTGTGCTAGGAGTGGGTTCATGTCGATAGTGTAATGGCCACGATACGAACCCGAGACTTCTCGATTGTAAGCTTAGTGGTTATAAACCACTAAGCTACCGATGCGTAGTCCCCGAATGCTTTGTATCGACCGACTAATTTTTTGGTCGCTATTCTGAATGCGGGTAGACCCCGCACACATTGAATCGACCGATGTATTGACATTGGTCGTTAACCCGCGTGCGGGTAATCCCTGAATTCGGGCAAATGAACGATTAATCGCCTAATGAAAATGCGTCTTAACAGATGAAGTTTTGGCACAGGCTTTTCTGTCGAGGTTCGGGTGTCAGACTGGTAGTCACTCCGAAATCCTAAGACAAGCTACTGGACGAGAAACCGTAAAGGGATGGATCCCAGGCTCCAAACTGCAAGCTTTGGATGCAACAGTAGTAAGTAACCATTAGGGATGAGGGGGAGGATAGAGCAATAGTTTAAGACATGAATTAAATTTTGCAATCATTTAATGTATTTAATCATTAAATCTAGATAATACTTATATAAATAAGTCTTAATTAGGTAATATTCACAATAATATTTTCAGTCGTTATTTACATTATTTTGGCAATAAGGAGGTGGGTTTTCTCTCTGCACCTTGTTATAAACATTCTATCGCAATGGCACAAGGGAAAACAACAAATATTGATAAAACTTATAAAGTCCGACGCCGGATGCGACGATCACTTTAAAAAAAAAAACGTACAGATTAGCGCCAAAACTCCGCCATTTTCTATCATAAATCATAATGCACTCAGTGACAGAATTTTGTATTTACCCACGAGAGAACACCTATAGGGACGGACATAAGTGCTAAAATAATCCCTTTCTTTTTTGACTATACCGCAGTCGGGTAATTATGCATTCACAAAAGAGATTTTATTTCACTTGAAACATCAATATATATAATTATATTCGTTCCATCACTGTACCATTTTATTGAGCTTGAGTATCTGTGTACATTTAATTACATATATAGGTTGATCAGGAAAAGCGTAATTAGAAATAATATACCTAAATGATTAAAAATTGTCACTATGTTTAATCAAATAAACATAGTGACAGTATGTTTTAATCAAATAAATCGTATTGTTAGGTTCCAACTATATCCCCATATTATAAAACGTGGGCTAACAAAAGACTAGGTACGTTAAAAACCATCTTAAAAATCAATGATACAAAAGATGGTTTCTTGTTGGCCCATGTTTTGTATTAAGGGGGTATGTGTAAAGCAAAGTAAGATCTGAAAGAGTCCCTACGAGCTAAACTCATAAGTAATTATAATTAAATGTTGACAAATGATTAATTTCATAAATCAGTGCATTTTGTGTTAAACAATATTATCGGTAGATACCATAGTACGGACGTTGGCATCTGAGTCGGCCAGTCAAAAAAGTCATTACACGTATCATTACGGTGTTGCCTAAAAACGAGCGGGACAGACAATGGAAATGTTTTGATCGGATAACTCAGAAGATAACGACAGTACTATAGTGTCAAACGTCATTCAGCAGCCTCTTACTCGGAGTTTTTTAAATTCAGCCTGGTGTTCGAAAATTACGATTTCTTTATTTGGGTATAAAATAATGTTATTTATGTTCTTTTTTTCTATCTAGGACACGCCGACTTGACTTCGCCTCGCCTGATGGTAAGCTAAAGGCAAAGTCTCAGGAAAGAGGGTCACCATTACATACACTAAGTAATGTTACAATGGTGGCACTCAGCTTGGCGGCCTCATCAGATGCTTTTTCACGCCCCGGTTAAAGGACCCGGGACTGTAGGATATTATTTAACTTAACATGTAGTCCATATCCACGGCTAATGATTTAAAAACAAAATAATATTCTCTGTTATAACTTTCAGAAAAAAAAATCAGTCACTTCAGATGTTATATCCTACTATTAATTACTTATTTATTATGTGTATGTATTAAGTATGTATTTATGGAATCCAGGTGGTTATGATAACACTTTAATAGGCAGTCATATTTACAAACCTATCGCCAATTATTACATAATAATTAATAATTTATTTACAGAATCTTAATTAAATTATATACAAATTAAACAACGCCATTTAATTTAACAATTATACCTAGTACGGCAATTATCGACATACTATTTCCTTCAAAATTGAAGGATCCGAAGTAAAACAACATCATAATTATATTTACTTTACAATTATCTCTAGGTACGAGAAATTAATTAGACCGTAGCTGGTCAATCAGGTCATTCTTGACTCTATGCTTTATTCGTATTATGTTATTATACATTAGGTGTATGTACATAAATAGCAATACATTAACAGGCATTATCATATATCTTTATTACATCAATACAAAACTAATGGCACCTGAATATTTTACGATTCATACACACACGGATGAGACAAACCTTAAATGCATTAGCAGAGGAATTCACCTCCATAAATTGTCTTTGTACATTATATAGTAAACTTATCCATAAAGCTGGTCTTGCTTGTCAGAGAATAGTTTCACCGGCCGAATAGTGGTAATGCCTTGGCTTTCTATACGAATGTTGCTGTGGTGGTCTGTATGTGGCGTACTTGTGTGGATGCCTCGTCAAGGTATGCGGGTGCGACGCGTAACAGTGCAGCGTCAGCGGAGTTGGCGGTGGTCCTGAAGGGCATTTCGCTATCGTCGGCTTCCTAGGCCCCGTGATCCTTCTCCATAAAGCCTTCAACCGTGGTGTGGCTATCCATACCGCAACCATAACACCTAAGATCTGCGTGGCGAATATGCGGAATAGAAACACCCAGAACGGTGGTAGTGGGTGAGTTGAAGGTTCTGTTGAAGGCACTGGTGCAGCGAGCCATTCGTCTCTCCATGCGTATTCGTATACCCACGTAGCAAGTATACACGCTGATGGTACAGCATATAAAGCAGCGAACGCACCCAGTCTCAGCAGACTTTGATCTGTGTGAGGCTGAGGAGGCGTGTTAAGGAGTACTGCAGGAGCTGGTACCGGTGTAGGACGTCGAAGAACGGCTCGGAAACCCGACGACAGGAACACGCAGCCCAATAGCAAACAGATTGCTTCGGGAATAATCACCAGGGCCAGTAACGACTTACTGGACTGGTTACCCACGAAGCATGTACCTGGAATAAAGAGAAGAGTACAATAAGTAATCATAAAAACCAACCACAATGGTGTAGGTATGTCGAGGGTTTAGCGGAAACCAAATTCTTTCTGTCGTGTACTCTATAGCAGTGAATAACATTCCGATTTTCACTAAAGCTGTTCTCAAAGCGAACACCTACACAAACATACGGTGAGAAAAAAAGGATTGCATTAATAAGGCGGCTAAAAAGGGCCGATTTAAAATTGAAATACGAGCGCGCGAGGAGGAAAGGTGTCGTATTTAACGGCTCAAATAATGGTCGAGCATTTCTTTTGGACGCCATAATGGAAGTTGAATGGAAATAATAAAAATAAAGCACAATACTCGTGGCATGATTGAAACTGCAATAAGCCTGAGAAGCAATTCTCAGGCATATTGCAGTTTCAATCCGCCAGGCACTTCGCTCTCTCTTTACTTAATGGCGATAAAAAAAATATGTAAAAAAGATTTTAAAATATACTCCGAATGCGATAAACAGATATCAAACAAACAAAAACTATACGTTGCCGACATTCAATGATTTGTAGTAAGGATTTAACGTTATCATAGAGGTATAATACTATAAATACATCCTAAGATTACCAGGCAGAGATCGCTTTAGGTGATATCTACTAGGTAGGTACTTAATTAGATTTCAGATTATTTATAACGTGATAAGACTGATAAGTGGTGTCCTATTCTATCTATTTGTATAGCTTAAGCCAAATCAAATGGGTAAGATAATAAATAAAATTACAATCAGCAACTACTTGGTTATTGTTTTTTTTGTTTTCGGTAATCTTATCTCCTTACAGCAACTGTCCGAGAACATAATATTCTTGTAATCTGAACACCAAGTCTTAATATAGCAGGAGGTAAAACTAGTATTTGTCTTAGTCTATGTGGAATACTGTCATTGTTATATTACTCCGGATAAAAAGTAGTTTATGCCCAATAGGGCATAAACTACTATATATTATTTTGGAAATATCTAGTCTTATTCCTGTGTGCAAAATTGTGATTGAGTAACCAAACAAAAAACATATTTTCTCTAACCCTGTCTCACCGAAATTACTCACTAGTATTCCCTCTAAGCCTTGCAGCTAATCTAAATTGTTAGTGTTAGGAGTAATGTCCAGGAACCTAGACCCGGGACTGCGCAATCATAAGGCCTATTCGTTAACCACTTGGCTACCATGATAGGAATCAAGATAGAAACAGCAAATGATCAAAACTTATTTAGATTTATTAATATTCAACGTAAGGTTAACGAAGTAATTGGTGAAACATGGCCCTGGGGCGTAATAAACGCCTCTGTCTACCCCCTTGGGAATTAAGACGTGATGTATGTGTCAATATGTACCTACCTGAGGCATTTCTCGTGTGTATGCACGAAACGGCACTATTATTTGCATGATGTTATTAAACCTTCCAATTTTTACTGGTCTTGAATTTATAACTCCTGACAGTACATGCACTGGAGATTTATATACAACAGTTTCTTTATAGGCACCATGTACCAATGAAACATTTTTACGGAGGCAGTAAATATTTTTATATGTCCCCATAATTCAGTGTGATAAGTGAACATGGTTTCTCTCAACTGCACACAAGCCATAAAACTAGTACCAATTTAAAAAAAACTGCGGTTAAAATACGCAATGAATATGCCGCTACAGGCTAGTAATAGGTACTGTTTTTTTACCCAACGCGAAGCAAAAGGAGGGTTATGATTTTCACATGCTATGTATGTAGGTTCATCTGTTCCGTCATAGCTCCTCAGTCACTTATTAGAACTGGCCAAATGAGATATCATTAGAAGCGGCTTAGTCGTCCGCTGGTTATAGGTTATATGGTGTGTCGCTGAATCTAATGTGGCGCTCTCTAGCGGTAATAAAGAACTATGTTAAAAAAATAAATATGAGATAAATATGTCGTGTTTAGTGTCAGCTGAAAGGGCTTAATAAACACATTTCAAATATGTATAAGTGATTGCCCCAAAATAATATAAATAATAAGTTTAAAACTAAAACCCGATAAAGACAGTCTAACAAAACAATATATTCAAGGGAAAAGTGGCATACGACCACGGATATCCTTGATATTTTCTTGTTTAATACTTTTTAGAGCATGACTTTTCAGTAATCGGGTTTTAGTTTTATGAGTAGAGACTCTGAACCACAGGAACCTATTCTCGGAATGAAAAGATAAATGTGTGTTTTATTTATTATTAAGAAAAGCCCGCGCAGTGGCTGCGTTTATGAATAAACATAGAGAGGATTATAGAATGCTGTGCGAACGTTTGTCCCAGGAGGCACAAAAAGGTTCCACAAATACAGACTCATAATCCTGTATTTGTGCGACCTTACTTGGGCCTTCTTTTACAGGCATTAAACATAAGTATTGCCATAATTCATGAGCTACTTGAAGTAATAGATAACGTTAAAAAATCGTTGCGCAGCTCTATCTACAGATTAGGACAAAGTAACTATTCCCAAACAGAGCAGAAGAAATTTTCTTAGAAATCTCACCGCTTACAGGGTTCTTTGTCGGCAATCGCTGTCTCCGCAAAAACCGCAGTAAGACACTTCATACAAAGTGCCTCAAAGCAGATAGGCACACGTTTTGTAGTACCGTGCTTATACTTTTTACTTTACGTTATCATTGCGGCGTTTTTGAAACACACGCTTTACCTACGTCAAATGAATCGTCCTTAGCTTAAGTGATAAGGGGATTCTGATAAAGTGTGATTGCCGCTGGTTTGTATAAACCGATTAGTTAAGCTACTGTTTCTGTAATTTGTTTGCTACACTCTTTCATGTTGCCGCTATTATCAAAAAATCTATGTAAGCGTGTATGGTATGTATCTACTTTGTTTATATAATTCCTAATCTTTGCCCTCGAGTCGTACAAGCGCCTATTTTGTAAAAAGAGTATACCGACTTTTGAAAACTTAAAAAGAAGCGGTCTTTGGCAATCTTTTTAGGCAATCATGGTGTGGTCGAAGGATCGTACAGAGAGCTTGTTAAGCTGTCGGTGTATAACAAACAGCAGTCGTTACGGGTAGTACTTGGAGCCCTAAAAAGTTCGACAGCTGGTTAAACTGCAATACTACGATATGGCCAATTGATTGTTTAGGTCAGATGACATTCGCTTCACGGATAATATAGAAAGTTCAGTTATGTCGCAGTTACACTGGGTAAAGCGGACCAGATTAACGCAGGGATGATTATGATCACCTTACACATTTCAATTCGAAAACAGGCGATAACTGGCGTTAACATTAAGATATTTAGAAATGGTCACAATACATACACATTGGCGAGTCGCTTCCACAAGTAAATATAAACATTCTAGAATCACTTCTCAAGAGCAATAAAAAATAATCCTTGGTGTTCAAAGATCTTTAAGTTTCAATGATTTAAGTGATTTGTCTCTTGATGAATGGTATAGGAAACCAGATATATATATGTACAACCAGCTCGCAGATTATTGTGCCTCGTAGAGAACTCTCTATAAGTCACAGTAATCTCCTTATTTCCTCTAATGGCACATAGCAAGCCAGATTCTCATTTCTCATTTAGTAAACCGACAGCATTATAATAAGCCGGTACTTCCATACAAACCACTCAATACCGATGCAGTATAAAACGTGCTTCCTCGCACTCATACCAGATTTAATCGCTTTGTGAAACACCGCCAATCAAACAAGAAAGGACTATTAAACAAGAACGTTTCTTGTATTTGTATGACGTCGCTTCGCTTCGCCACGGACGCATATTAAGATTTATTGATTGATTCTTAAACAAAGAGTACTGAATTCTTGTGAAAGGAAAACGATATTGAATTGTTAAAAGAATCAGAGAGCATGTTATGCTATTTGCAAGGTATCCAATAGTTTGTAGATAATCATAATTAAATATAACCTTTGCAAAGTGACCATTTAGAATTTTTAGATTTGTTTTTTTTTTTTCACACAGCTAAGGGAGCATGTTATGCTATTTGCAAGGTATCCAATAGTTTGTATATATGTAATAAGTATTAATATTACCTTTGCAAAGTGACCATTTAAAATTTTTAGATTTAAAATATAAAAAGCTTATTCGAAGTGGTCTCCATTGGCTGCAACACAGTCCTTTAAACGTTGAGGCCAGTTATCAATAGAAGCACGCACTCTTTCCATGGGAAAATTCTTCACTGCCAATCGTATGGATTGTTTTAGGGACTCCAAATTATCATGGCGTTTAGAGCAAGCCATACTCTCTAAAACTGACCATAAAGCATAATCCAGCGGATTAAGATCGGGACTAGACGACGGCCAGTCTTCAGCTCTGATGAAGTCCGAAACGTTCACTTCCAACCAAGACTGCGTAGACCGAGCTTTATGACCTGGCGCTGAGTCTTGTTGGAAGGACCATACTTGGTTATTGAACATGGTGTTGTTAAGGGGTTTAACTACCTTCTTAAGAATGGTATCTTGATACACTTGTGCCGATGTTTTGATACCTTTTTCACAAAAATATGGCTCAGTCACTCCTTCATAGCTAACACCCCACCAAACCATCACTGAAGTCGGATAATGTCCACGTTGCACTCTGTCGACTAATTGGGAAGCTTCCTTAGAGCTTTGAGCATAAATACGGTCATTTTGTTTGTTAAAATGTTGCTCAATTGTAAAGATTTTCTCATCCGTAAACATAAATTTTCTGTGACCTCCCTTTGCGTACCGCTTCAGTAGTTGCTTCGATTTTACCACCCTATTCTTTTTTAAATCATCAGTTAAAAAATGACCAGTGCGTCTCTTATAGGCTAAGTCCTAAGTCATCTTTTAAAATGCGCGACATGGTTCTGGGTGCTATCTTCATCTCCCTTAATAAAATCTTTTGCTTTCGGACAGGATTTCTTCGAATTCTTTCCCTTACTGCTTTGACCACCTTTTTCGTACGAACACTACGTGGACGGCCAGATCTTTTTCTGTCACAAACAGAGGAGGTCTCATTGTACCTATTAATAGCTCGGTACACAAACATTTGACTAATACCAAGCGTATGGAGAGTTTTAAAAATTACATTCGGCTCCATACCAACTTTGTGTAATGCAATCACAGCGATTCGGTTTTCTTTATCACCCCACTCCATTTTAATATAGCAAAATATTGTACAATGTATTGGCGCTAAAATTAGAAAACACAATTGACAATCGTATAAAAATGACAGATTCCAAATTCAAATGTAATATCTTCTCTTCTTATTCAAATCTTTCTTATTTTAATTGTAACAGTATTTATGGCCAGACTAAGTATATGGTCGGATAATGAAAAATGTGGATAGTTATTGGAAGTAGATACTTTAAAATATAAATTAACCGTTAATTTCATTTAATTGATATTGAGCTATTAATTTCAAAGAATAACACTAAATGTCTAAGAAACCAGTCATATATATAAATATTGTCGGATTTACAGTAAATCTTTAAAATTAATTTCGTTAAAATTGATACCAATAAATTAGTCGCTAAGTACCTACCTATTTTATTAGTTTCTTAGAATGAGACATTTGAAATATGTTTGAAAAGTTAATGTATTTTAACCACATATGTAGGTGGCAGACAAGCATACAGCCAAACTGATGGGAAGTGGTTAAAATGGCCTATGGACATATGCAACACCAGAGGCGTTGTGATGTGGTGCGATGACAGAATGTAGCTATGGACATCATGTCAAACATTTCACCTGAGCACAAACCATTGTAGGTATGGGCGGTAGAACACGCACACAGCGAGGCAAAGTCCCTCCGAAGGCTGACAGATTCCACATCGCGTGCGAGTATGGGATTATCTACCAGCGTCAACGCCCGTCCCTGCACCGAGTCAAAGGGGTCAAGCTGCATGCATGAGGCCCGCTACTAAGATCGTCTGGGTAAAAGTCCAAGACCTGCAAGTCTGTACACCTATATACTCTACTACACTAGATCTACAGAGTGATGACCGAAACATTAGCACAGGCATTCCTCCGGGATAGGTGATTAGATGGTCGTCCCATAACAGCAAAAATAAACCGGCGCGCGGCGCCTGCTCCCTTGTAGAACGGCCTACAAACTTTCACAGGGTTCAGGCTTCGGGCTCTAAAACGTAACGTTCGAATAAAATGAAGAAGAAGAACAGAAAAAAGACAATCAAATTCTGTCAAGCCGCTGCTCATTTAACAAAGTAACATTAATTTTTTTATATCACTTAGGTGTAAGTCAAGGAAACGGCCCAATAGAAAATTGTTACCGTGGCAAAGGGACGTGTGCAACACCAGAGGCGTCACACTACCGCTGCCAACCCTGTAAGAACCTAATGCCCTTCTTGAAGAACCCCATATTGTAGTCGCTATCATCAATGATTTATTTAGTTCCTTCATTTTTCGGTTTACGTCATCAACGACGTCTTGATGTTAAAAAACGTTTATAAAGAATTCTCATATTCATCTCCTTTAATAGTACCTACACGAAATATTCCAGTGGTTGAAAGTTTCACTACAAGAATAATATACTTTTTTATTTGTCACGAGCTACTCGGCCACTTGTCTTGGTCTCTGTATGTACTTACACTACTCGCTAACTACTAACTATCGAACCGGTCTCTACCTTAGTAGACTAGTTACAGAGAAACGAGGTGCTATAAAAACAACCGATAATATTGATCATGTGTGCAATAGGGAATAATATGAAGTGAATATATTGGTTGGTAACCTCAAAGGTAGGTGAGGATTGTTATTTATATTTTATTATTGTTATCGTAACCAAACATAGCCTATGTCATTTCAAAACGTTTAATCTATCTTTATACTGTACCAAATTTCATTAAAATCGGTTCAATGGTTTATGCGTGAAGGCGTAACATACAGACAGACAGCCACTTTCGCATCTATAACTAAAAGAATCATTTTTTTAAATTTGTTTCAATATTTTTACTAATCAATATGTTACTAATTAGAACTAAAACAGAAGCGACTCTCAAAAAATCTCCTAGAAAACCTAATAAGATCTACTTTGACTAGCCTGAGAACGGAACCCAGTAAGTAACCACCCACGATCTCACGTAAGCATATATTATGACAGTATGTTTATTAAAAAAATATCATGTACATTTTATAATAGGTACCTAATTCATTTTGACTATTTCGTATATTTTCTTTTAGAATTTCTGGTGAAGATTTTTTCACCCACTTAGCGTAATAATTCAATATGTACTCGTAAATAAATTATTACCCAATAATTGATGTGCCTAGTCGCTGAAAGGACCAAACGGGCTCACAATGAATTGTCAGTCAATTATGTATGAACTTATACGTCGAGGTACAAAAACTGGTTGATGGCTGGAGGCTGATGAGGTGTCATTCCTTATATGTATACATAACTACTAAGGAAGATATCATACAATAACTAGCGGCGGCCCACGACTTTGTACGCAAGGACCCGTATAATCCCGTATAATATAAGAGGTAGAGTTTCGGAAAACCCATTTTTATCGGCTATCTACACCCTATAAGGAACATTTTTGGTAAATTTTGAGTTTGTAGGTGTTATAGTTTCTGAGATTTCATGATTTAATCAGTAAGTGATATTTCACTTTTATATAGATAGATTGATGATGACTGATGTAGTTTAAAAATGGGTAGCTAAGACAGGAAAGTGGTTACCGTGGTCTATGGACGTGTGTAACACCAGAGAAGCCACACTCGCGCTGCCGACCCTGTAAGCACAGAGTTTCTGTGCAGTCAGGGTAGAGGACAAAGCAGGACAAGCCTTTAGTCATCCCCCTGACTGTACAAATTCTCCATTGAGCTCTGGCTACCCTACTCACAGCTGGGAACACAACACGAAGTTATTATAACCGCGGTATTCTGTAGGGCGGAGGTACTTCCCCAGTCGGACTGCTCAATTGGGCGGAAATACCGCCGTGTCCTACCTCCTATAAAATCCATGATTGGGGTTTATGAATGTGTTTACAAATATTTGAAGACTAGCTGTCACTTAGCCTGCGCCGGCCTGGCCCATGACCAAAGAAATTGTCTATGTCATTTACTAAGGTATCTTTATCTGTACCAAATTTCATCCAAATCAGTTCAGTGATTTAAGCTTGACAGAGTAACAGACAGGCATACGTAGTTACTTTCGAACTGGACAAATGAGGTACCGCTAGAAGCGTCTTGGTCATCCGCTGGTTATACATATAGGCTATATTACGTATTACTGCATCTAATGTAGCTCCCTCTAGCGGTTATAAAGTACTGTGTTAAAAATAAATTTGCGATAAATATACCGTGTAAGGTATCATCTGAAAGGGCTTAATTATAGGTATTACTTGCCCCAAAATAATATAAATAAAAAATAAGTTTAAAATTAAAACTAAAACCCGACTACTGAAAAATCACGTTTTAAAAAGTATTAAACAAGAAAACATCAAGAATAGACGTGGTCGTATGCCACTTAGTCTAACAAAACAATACATTCTAGGAAAAAGTGGCGCACGATGCCATGTAACAAACAGAGAGACACACAGACAGAGTTACATTCACATTTGTAATATTACATACCGGTAAGCTCGTCAGCATCTACATCCCTCGTGACAAGTACTGCAGCAGCCAACGCAGCTGGAACGCCCCAGGCTGCTAGCTGCAGTAGTGACGAATGCCGGTCGTTCCTCGTACTGCTTGCAGGAGTAGGTGGACGAAGAACACTGGCCCGCCATGCGCCTGCGACGACAACCCACCTGAGAAAGACAATAAATATTGTTAATGTGAATACTCTTTCAAAGCACTTTTTAATTATTTTTTTATACAACTTAGGTGGCAGGCAGGCACACGGCCCACCTGATGGAAAGTGGTTACCATGACTTATGAACGTGTGTAACACCAGTGGAGTCACATCTGTGCTGCCGACCCTGTAAGAACAGAGATTTTGTGCCGTCAGTGTAGAGGACAAAGCAGGACATCCCACTGACAGCATAAAAACTCTCCAGTGAGCTCTGGCTACCCTACTCACCACCGGGAACACAACACGAAGTTATTATAACCGCGGTATTCTGTAGGGCGTAGGTACTTCCCCAGTCGGACTGCTCAATTGGGCGGAAATACCGCCGTGTCCTACCTCCTCAAAATTCATTCATTCATTCATAATTATTTATTGGTAAAGGCATAAATAGAGAGAGAGAGAGAGTAGAGCGTTCCACTGCTACATCGTAGGTGCGGGTTCTATTCCGCTCAGTGCAAATATTTGTATTTTCATATCCATGTTTGCTCTGGTCTAGGTGTTCTATGTATAATCATAATCAATCTTTATTTGCAAGTACAGTTATATATTATGGTATTGCATTTGTTTAAAGTTTCCTCATTGCGAATTTCACCCAAAAGGCATGTGATCAAACCGTCTCTGTAAGACGACTAATTTGGACGAATTTGGAGGTATAAAAAGTTTCAATCATAAAATATCTTGGATAAAACTACATTCCATTGCATACATTAGCGTGAATTACATAATATCCAACGTAGAGTTTTATGTATGTGGGTAATTCATTACTAATTATCAATGAGGATCTCATGACACCTGTTTAGTTCTCTTCTGGAAGGTAAAAAAATAAAGCAGAAACCGTTGTATTTATCACGATACGAGCTGAGTCGGCGATAGTGTAACACGCTCGGCGTATCAAGATCGAGTATACGTGCCGAATGTGCCGATATAGAACTACAGCTACTCGGAGACAGATTTAGCAGTGTCAGTAAGTATGTCGTAATATTTCCTCGAATACACAGGTGTCGAAGCTTCTCTGAATAGTATTATGATGCGATTTATGTCTTCAGCAATGTACTGTCGCGTATTATTTTTTAGGAATAAAGAAGAGATAAGATAGATGACAGCGAATATTGCTTACTAGGGAATATTGCCTTTCTGACAGTATTAGCTTTTAATAGTGTGGCAGAGTAGGATTTGGACCACCCCATCTCTTCCCATGCGGTGTCGTACAATGCGACTAAGGGATAGGGCGGTTTAACTTCAGATAGATATATACAGCCCAGACTCAGCCTCAGATGCATTGCTTGAGTCAAAAATAGTGGCCGGAAAATGGCAATATGCTCACCCCCTATTACGTGGGACCGAATTTAATGATTGGTGAAATGTGGGTTTTCATCTTTGGCTAATCCTCGGTATAAAGGTGTGATTATATGCTTGTATGAATATATGGTACGCTTGAATATAGCAGATAATTATTGACGATAAAAATAATATACAATTTCACTACTTTTTTAAAGAGATATAGAGAAGAGACATTTAAAGAGACAGAGAGTGCAATATAGTCTATTTAATTTACAGTTAATTTATTAATTAGAACCTAGGTACCTTAATACCTAAATAGGTACCTACGTCAAAAAAATCAAAAGATTTCGTTTTTTGCATTCTATACGAGTAGAATTATGAAAAAATCTTTGTAAAGTCAGATCTACAGAGTTGTTGTAGAGTTATGAACAAAAATTGGGAACGCTTTTGAAGTCACCTCGGCGTTTGTTGGTATATAGTTAAGCGTTTTATTGTGAAATAATAGACAGGAAATTAACTACCATTTAGATAGATACTCATAGCCGTACACGGTAGGTAAAACTAAAACAAAAAAAAAGCTTTTCCAGTTTACTTTACCAACAAAACACTTTAAAAAAGGAAGAGTACACATTAAACGTAAATCGATGATAGCTGCTAGGTAATTAAGATAATTAAACAGCCAATGAGCGGACCCGGTATAACGACGAAATAACAAACAGCTGTTCTTGGCAGGTGTAGGTATTTAATGCGCTAAGATAACGGCTAAATTGCCATCAAGTATCAAGATTATTTATATACGCTAAACGCCGACGTCGATTTGTACGCATTGATATTAGATAGGTTACTTTACCCCTATCGCTAAAGGAGTGTTAGAAGTTTAACCTGTTGCTTTACCATTTAGGACCTATTTGGCTTAATTTTAGGCTGTCAACTGCCTTGCATGCTGTTTCAGATTTTGTACCTGAGTATTTGAATCACACGTTTTAAAAAAGTATTTTTTTGTCATGTGTCAGCTTATAACCGCGGTAGCTTAGTGGTATGGGTAATGGACTGCTGAGACGAGGTCTCGGGTTCGATCCCATGTTTACCATGGCACACACCAATGACTTTTCGATGCTTTTCGAAGTTATATGTGTATTTATCGCAGGTTTATAAGTACCCGGTTAATGGCAATAGACTCGCCACCTATTACATGGTGACCTAAACATAAACTGGCGAAATGTGGATGCTAGCACCTCTGCCTACCCCTTCGGGGATATAGGCGTAAGTTTATGTTTTTTTTTATGTTATGTCAGCTTATAATGGTGTTGCAACTGTTCACTCAACGTTCAGCTGTTCAGTTTTCTTTAAAAGAAATTTGATCTATGCTAATATAAACAATGTAACTTTACACCGAACTCGGACAGGCATAACAGACGGTCTTATACACGAAAAGTGGTTGTAATCAAGATGACATTGTAATTCGATGCTGTTGTAACTCTATCATGAAGCTATCTACAGCTATCTCGGGTGTAGTTTTTTTACCATACCATATCATACCAACAATAATCTTAGACCAATGAGTGATGCCCAAATGATTTTCTATAATAATAACAATAAATATTCTACAACATTATTCACAACGCCATCTAGACCCATGGTAAGCTTAGCTTTACTAGCTTATGTTATGGAATCTAGAATATGAATAAATATACTTTTTTTTTTTTACGTGCTCAAAATCCCCACGGATACCTCCCCACCGGAGCCGGTGGAGGAGGTTATGTCGGACTCGAACCGACTAAAACGCACGCCGCCTGTGGGTCGCTTTGGTTGCCGAAGGTGAGGTTGACAGGCATATCCCTCGCACCCCGGCCGACCCAGGGCCATCTCTCACGATCTGGCCCTCTTCTCCGGTGTAGGGACTACAGAGTCCCCAACTCGTCCCCGGAAACGGGGAGGCGCGCCTTGCGCGCCACTGCCGCGGATGAATAAATATACTAAGATACCTTTTTATGTACATACATACATATATAGAAACACCCAGACAAATGCAAATAGACATAATGATAACCACGAAAATACAATATCGAGTTGCCGGAGTTACTGCATTGTCTCATTGCTTATAGAGGTTCAAGTTAGGGTGTAAGAGGCTTTCCTCGCGGAGTTGGTAGGTTAGGACAGAAGTCACTCCCATAAAAGGAGTATAAACCAAATCAAATGAAGAAAAAGGAATGAACAGACACCAGGTTCGACGCTAAGACATGTTCAAAGGATATTGAAATGTAGGTATCTCTACTTTCTTTCTCTACCATAAGGAAATTTAATGAATTTGTGGAGTTTCACTATGGGAAAATGTTATTATAATCTAAATATATTAGCTACAGGGTATAGCGAAAGAATCATTTTCCAATGGCTTATTTTAACATTATTTAATATTTTTATATTATTTCTTGACATACTATAATTGTAAAATTGTGACGTTCATATATGCCCTTTATGTGCCTAAACTGAATAAATGAATGTGATTCTTTGATTGATAGGAATACAGTTTAGGAAACGCTGTGTTGATATGAAAGCTTACTTCTGATATTT
This sequence comes from Eilema griseolum, assembly GCA_963662185.1. NCBI lineage: Eukaryota > Metazoa > Arthropoda > Insecta > Lepidoptera > Erebidae > Eilema > Eilema griseolum. The sequence continues at coordinate 17,808,563 of OY759247.1, forward strand.
TAGGGAGCTCGATATCAGTCACTTAGTGCTAGCGACACTCGATAATTCGACGTTAAACAGTACAGTACGATTGAATGTCAGGCTATTAATTGGTTCCGTTCTAACCCTTATTATTAAACCTGTTTCCTTTTTAAATACTTTAACACTGATCTTGTTGAACTACGCCTCAGGTAAATTATAGCCTTTGTCAACCCTTACTTAGCTCGTTAAAACATCTGACAGGTAAATCCATTTCACTATAGCCGAGAAAGGTGTCGCCTTGTTTTGAGCCGCCACCAAACTTACTTGATCCTCTCTGTTCCACGAAAGGTACATAAGATAGTTAACAAATGTGAAAATCAAAGGGGCCTCTAAGGTACTGTAAGGCTGGTTAAGAGCTCCGCAGTGGCGTGTCACTGGCACTTGAACAAACAAGTCCCTATTTGTACAGAACCGAAAGTGGTGATAGTCCAAACACCGGTGTTTGCTCGCATGCTCGTGTGTTTGATCCGGCCTCTGACGCCGGCACATGTTGGCTAACATTTTACTAATGTTTGTACGATTTGCATTGTGATAATTAGGTTCATTTCTTTGAAGTATTTTCGAATGCAGGAGTTTTAAAACAAGGGAACTATTGATGTTTGACTGTTCACTTGAGTAAGTGAGAAATGTTTAATATTAAAACATTAAGTACACAAATGTGTACTTTTGTCTTGTTTGTGTACCTTTCATAAGACAGGTAAGTCAGGCATTAGTAAGTATAGGCAGTTAGGTATAGTAGCTGCGAATACAAAATATCATTTCGCATATTAATTGATCATATTAATAAGTATATTAATAAGTAATGAAACCGCGGTAGCCTAGTGGTATGGGTAATGGACTACTGAGACGAGGTCTTGGGTTCGATCCCACGTTTTATCAGGGCACACATCAATGCCTTTGCGATGCTTTTCGAAGTTATGTGTGGATTTATAGCTGGTTTATAAGTGCCCGGTTAATGGCAATAGGCTCGCCACCTATTACATTGGGATCTAAACATAAACTGGTGTAATGTGGGTGCTAGCACCTCTGTCTGCCCCTTCGGGGATATAAGCGTGAGTTTATGTTATGTTATTAATCAGTATATATTATAAGCTAATTAACACATCATAAAACAGAAAAACTTATTTACATTTTGTGACCACGATTCTTCATGAGTACCTAATAGCTGTCTTCACTAGTTTTCAGTTACGTTCGTGTAGTGTGACCGTAACAAAGAACCAAGCAAAAATTGACATTGACGAAATTGCAGTGATTCTTTTGATATAAGAAGCCATTAGTTAAAAGTAGAAGAAAAAGACCATGCAAATGACTTTTTGGCGTCTCTGAGCTTTTACCATATGCCGTGTGCTAAATAACTAGGTATCTACCTATCTAACATGGAACTCCCATCTACACAAATTTTATGACGCGTTGTGCCCAAAATATGTGGGTAGTCCAATAATTTCAAATAGTTATCCAATTTGGGGCATAAGGAACACACAATCTAGTCTGATATTGACTTCAAACATCGAGATTCGAGTTGATTATTATTATCGAATCAACAACAGCAAAGACGCTGGTTTTTTTTTTTTTTATACCACTTAGTTGGCAGTCAAGCACACGGCCCACCTGATGGAAAGTAGTTACCGTGGCCTATGGACGTCTGTAACACCAGAGGAGTCACAGTCGCGCTGCCAACCCTGTAAGTACAGAGTTTCTGTGCCGTCAGTAGAAGACAAATCAGGACAAGCCTTTAGTCTTCCCACTGACGGCACAAATTCTCCAGTGAGCTCTGGCTACCCTACTCACCGCTGGGAACACAACACGAAGTTATTATAACCGCGGTATTCTGTAGGGAAGTACCTCCTTCCCCAGTCGGACTGCTCAATCGGGCGGATATACCGCCGTGTCCTACCTCCTTAACCTTACCTTTCTAACATTTGTACATTAGTACATTATTCACCTAATACATTTCCTCTCAATAATTTTCTTTACAGATTGATTGTGAGATTATGTGTACTTATCTTATTTCGACAGCCATGAGGCAATGGGATCACGAGAAACTCGTGGAAGTATGACCTAAAAAAAACAAACTTGATCTAAATTTTAATACGTTTTGGAGTAATCCAATTTGTAAATGTTATGACAGTCAATCTGTATCGCTGTAAAACAAAAACCTTTTAGCATATTAGTACAAAGTACTTGAGGCGCGATTTATGAGTCAATAAAGCTTCGGATCTATAGAGAGTACTCGAGAGATATGTGCGTGTACGCGCCTCACAAATGCAAGGAAATGCAAATGCTATTACCTCGAGGCGCGAACAGACGGACGCTTTTAAGAACATTTTTATTTATTTTTCTGTTTATATGGCATCGTGTCGTGCCTCAAGTGGCTATTAAACGATAACGCTATCTCCGAACGATTGGTTTCACGCCGTAAAGAAATATTTTTATTTGACAACGAGATGCGGGGCCATATTTATAAAGTTCATGAATATGTATCAGTGATGAGTTGATGAGGCAATGAGATGCACAATTTATTGTATGCGCGGTACGTTACGTCAACACTATTAACATGTTACATTATCGGTCTAACTGTATGTTTATGTAAATAGTGCAATAAAGTTCTATATTTAATGGGTGTTCAGGAATTATTTAAAGAAGTTATGCAATAGACTTGATTAGAACTATGTAGAACAGTAGATTCTTATATTTTCTTTGGAAAACCGGAAAAGGATTATTTAGTTAGGTACCTTTGTTTGTTAGGAGACTCCCATTAGTAGTAAAGATATTTGAAATTATGTAGTAGTGCAGATACCCATAGTATTGCCCTCTCTTTCCTCTTAGTGTTAATCCCAGTGGCATCACAAGCTTACACCTCGGAGTCTGGGGTCCGCTCTACCAGTTCAACTGCGGATTTGGCTGAACTACGTGATTTTCCCTGAAGCAACTGTCATCTGATCTCTACAACCCAAAGGCGATATCTTCGATATCACATTGCATCTAGATCAATGGAACCCACGTCTCCTGCGTACAGTCAACGACAAAAGTAGCTTAACAAATTCTATTTTATTGATCACTGTGGCCCCTTAATCTCACACAAAATAATGAAAAAAATATTAAATATATCAACTTTGACTTCTGGGAATCATAAAACTAAACACCTCAATAAAATCTAGGGAACAAGATGACCCCAATTATTTTTTTTCGTGTAAATCTTGTTTTGCAAATAACTGGCAGCAAATAAATAAAAATAGAATAAAGTAGATTACAGAGTTGTTCGAAATTTAAAAATTAATTTAAATAAGTAATGATTTTCGAATATGGAGGGAAAACTTTTAAAAGTGTTTGATTGTGCAGTTTCTCTGAGGCAAAATAAAAATTATTTTTTTTGATTGTAAATAACGTTTATTATCAATAATACGTCTTTTACGTATGGTTTGTGCATTTTTGTGACTGTAGTCATCATGTCACGTCGTCATTTAAGTCGCGAAGAGATGTTAAGGGCTGTTGGTATTCTGCAAGCTGGACGAACTCAACGCGACGTAGCGGATGCTGTCAACACCCAACCAAGCGTAATTTGCAGATTATGGGCACGCTACAGGTCTACAGGGGATGTTGCCGAACGTCACAGGGGACGAAATAGGGTTACTACCCCGCGACAAGATCGTTTCTTGCAAAATTCCGCAAGGCGGCAACCCACGATTACTGCTCGTCAGTTGGTCGCAGGCCTCCAGTCTCAGCATCAAGTGGTTATTAGCGATCAAACTGTCAGAACAAGACTACACGAAGCCAATCTTTATGCTCGCAGACCGCTTAGGGTTCCAGCTCTTCGACGTGGAAATCGAGGTCGTCGCTTATTGTGGGCTAACGCACATTTACAGTGGACCGACCATCAATGGGCACGGGTTCTGTTTTCCGACGAATCTTGCTTCGGTTTTCATCCTGATTCGAGAAGAGTGCGTATATGGCGAGTTCTTGGACGTCGGAGTCGTCTCCAGAATCCGCAAGAAGTTCATCCTTACCAAGGTGGAACAATCATGGTATGGGCTGGAATTCGCCTTGGTGGAAGGACCGACCTCGTTTGGATACGGGGCAATTTGAATGCAAACCAATACATTCAGGAGGTTATACACCCCATGGTAATCCCTCATCGACAGCAGTTCGGTCAAGATTTTATGTTCATGCAAGATAATGCACGGTCACACACCGCGAGGGTAGTGGTCAATGCGTTAAGCGAGCACAATATGACGACGTTGGAATGGCCTGCTCAGTCTGCCGACCTCAATCCCATAGAGCATGCCTGGGATTTGCTTGGGAGAAGAGCTTTCAGTGATTCTTTAGAAAATCTGAACACTGAAGAACAACTTTTTTTACACCTTCGCAGTGTATGGAGCCATATTCCACAGACGATGATGGACAATCTCATACTAAGTATGCCACGCCGTTGTCGAGCTGTTGCTAATGCTTTAGGAGGTCCTACAGATTATTAAAAACGTTTAAAGTACGGTTAATTCCTGTATTTCTTACTACCTCGTTATTTTTGTGCCTAATCATAGAAGGTTGTAATACTCAATATTGGCACTATTCAATTCTTTCTTAAAAAAAAAAAATTTGGTATGAAAATGTTTTTATTAAAATTAAAATTAAAAACGGTATAAAAATACCCTTCTATTGATATAAAACACTCACTATAACAAGAAAGGGTTTTTAAATAAAAACTAGAAATGTCCTTGTTCCCTAGACTTTGTTGATGTGTGTACTTTTACAGAAATTATTGATACTGGTATTCCAGATTAAAAAAAGGTTTGTAAATATTTTAGTGTTAATCAACTTATGTCGTTGACTGTACCTACCACCACGCCACAAAAGCTGTCTCGCCCTCTATAAGACTCCGTAAGCATTTGATATGGGGGTACCTGAACTTTACATTTCTATCTAGTCCATTATTAACTTGAACTCAAGTGTTGGTAGAGTGGAATCTTTACTAGGACATGGAGTAAAAAAATATTGTTCCCATGTACGAACAATAATAATTGGAAATAATAACAATATTTCAATGTTTGTTTTGATAACTTACGAAAAATTTGCTAAACGCTCAATTTAAAATTAGCGGATTCGTTCCGTTGATGAATTTTAAACGCTATCTTAAATATTTGCACGCCGTTACAAATTCTCATGTAATTGTCCAGGTTAAAGGCCTATGGCTAACAAAAAAGCTCCTTTTGCTAGCTTACAGGTTACATTGAACTATAGGTTTTAGATAGTTCTGTTGGTGGGAAACGTTTTCTTGATTGATGGGAAAAACTTCAGCTTTAGCAACACAGGCTTAGAATACAATACATTGATTGGCAAAGACAACTACCCACTATCTTTACACACTTCATGAGCTTTTTCTATTGTCATGAAGTCTGGCAGGTAAGCTAGCTACGTATTCTGAGTGCTTGTGTTGTGATGTGCCCTTTTTCAATACGTCTTTAATTCGATCAGTGTAAGTTGTTCTCTAAATTTGATCCCGGTTTGCCTTACTTACATTATATGTCTACTATGTGCTTTCATAAAACATTCAAACATCTATGTATTTAACGTAATATGTGTGTATATTGCCGCGTGGTTCCCGGCACAGTTGAATTTGGGCCACCCCATCTCTTCCCGTGCGGTGTCGTACAAGGCGACTAAGGGATAGGGCTGTTTAACATCAGACAGATAATACAGCCCAGACTCTGCCTCCGATGCATGGCTCAAGTCAACAATAGTGGCTGGAATACGGCAATAGGTTCACGCTCTATAACGTGGGACCGAATTCAATGATTGGTGAAATGTGGGTGTTAATTCACCTCTGCCTAACCCTCCGGGGATAAAGGCGTGATTATATGTATGTATGTATGTATGTGTGTATATACGTCCAGTTGTCAGTTTCTACCTCAAATATGTAATAAAATATTTCGGCAGCAAGTTTGAAATTTGATCTGAGAATTGTTGGTTTAATAAGCCAGCCAAAAAGTTATTTCAGTTGTCATCTCGTAATCTGACACTTAATATATTCGATAATAACTTTTCTGGGGCAACACCGCCACTTTACGAGGCCACACATGTGGCCATGCATTTGTATTCTTATTTCAAATGTCGGCGGTCGTAAAAGTCGACATGACATTTGGTTGTATCGGTCTTGCGCTCGCGCCGCCCAAGATCTGCGGTCCTATGCCTAAATAATGTAATATGATTGACAGTCTCTTTACAATAACAATACATATGTATTAGGTTGAATTTTAAATTTGGAAGATACTCGTACTCTCGACCTATTACAATGTTGTACTGCTTACTAGTTACTAGCTTAAATGCTCCAAAATACGAGAATATTGTTTTGTTTATATTTATTGTACCTATTTAATTTTGCAGGTATCCCTATTTATTTTTATGTAATTTAAAAAGTACATCACCAGGCTTAGATTAAATCTCTCTCCGTGTCCTTTTCCTCTCTAAAGGCACTGTGTACCTACATCAGCATAATATGCGAAGACCGAAAGTAGAACCTAATATTATTAGGTTCTGCTTTCGGACTTCGAACTTACAGCTAAACATGCATTTTGGATTTATAAGAAGTGAAGAAACCTTAGATGAATATTCATTTAAGGGAGAAACCATCATTATTTTGCTCTTGTTTTAGTTTGGTTGCGAATATAACCAGCAAATCGTCTCTCATTACAACATTTACCATCTGTTAAATTAAGTACAAAATATATTCTTGTAAATATTAGTTTATATCTTTCTACAATAACAAAATTGATCATTGTGATATAAATAAATAAATAATTTTGACAAGTAGAAAATCGTAATGTTATTACTGTTTGTAGCAATTCGAGATACCTATTATTGATCAAGCGTTATGGAATCAGAGAAAGTGATTCATATGAAATCGTTTACGCTTACGCGTTTGAGATAGGGACTAAAGCTCGGAGCCATGGGGCATGGATGCGCGGCCGCCGAGCTCGTTAACTCGCTCGTAACAATAAAACACAACACTGGCAACACCCACAGCACTATTTAGGTGAACGGACCCATTTATTGCCTTAGACGGGACGCTATTCTGCTGGAATACCGTATTCTGTAATTTGAAATATCGAACTGTTTCCCTATTTGTGTCTTAATGCGATCGCCCACTATGTAATTCCAAGTGGTTGGTTGGGCGATAAAATGAAGAGATTGTTGGGTATTCAAATGTTGATTAGATTCTTTGGATTGTATATAAAAAAAACTACAAAGTCTCAAAGAGAGAATATCATAAATTTCTCCTTTAACACATAAAATGCAGTGTTCCCTTCCTGCACATACTTGTCAGGCGTTTGCGTATGAAAATTTTGACTGCTCTTTCAACTGGTTGAGCTGCCCATCTTAACTTATTCCTAGCTATATAATATATATGTAGAACTTCTGAGTGTACTTAGTGAGCTCTTCTAGATTTTGAAAATAATAAAAGCGCACTCGCGTCAAAGATTAAGTCCGCTTCCTCGAAAACATATGCAATAACAATTAAAAAAACAACACAAGCTGGGTGCAGAATGCGACCATTCGATGATGCATGTAGTGCCGAAGGGACTTGGTTTATTTCGGGAGCTCGTAAAATCGATTACCCGTCCGATCCCAGCGCTCGGCTCGACACTGGCGCTGCGCGGGCGCATGGCAGCGCCAGCTGAAACAGGATGCACTATTTCTGTTGAGTCTGACAGTGAGGTGTGTGTGATATTAATTCGATTCAAATGTATTATGAGCCTCTTTATGAGGATAACTAACTGTAATGATAAATGGCAGTTATATTTCACTAAAGAAATGTAGTTGAGCGACAATAGGATTTTAATAAAATTGCATTTTGATTTGAAGATCTACAATCTACTGCAACTTTAGATTTCAAGTAAGAGATTCATTCATGTCATGACATACGTAGTAAAATGAGTCAAGTCATCATAACTGCTAAATTAAGAATGTAAAAAAAAATTAAAATGATAGGCTTTCAAGCCGAACATATTTAAATAAACATCCAAATTGAGAACCTCCTCCTTTCCAGAACTCAGTTTAAAACAGTGGGTATGATATAGAAGAACAGGCCAATGATTTGTAAAACTATAACATGTTATTGCAATATTTAGTCTAACAGGCAGTTACTTAACTTAGCCTACAAGCACACAAGAACCTTTGAACTTACTAAATACCGAAAATGGCGAACAAGCTCGCAGCAGGTGGCTAAATATGGACGCGAGAGTTGAACGCACCACCTTAACCGTCTGTTTTACGAAGATCTACCTCGTTTATACAACTGGGTGTCAGGCTTCAAGATTAATGACCTCCTGTAGGTCTAATTATACTGGTCATGTTATGAAGTCGAATGGATATTCGATCAGCAGTGTTGAGCTCACACATGATTGATGTTTTCGAAAGTAAAATAAATTATGATTGAAAAGTTTGTGTATCGTGTTGGGAATTTAAAAAATGGGTATAATGCTGTGCAATTAATTCAACTGAAATTGTTGACAACGTGCGTTGCTTTGAGATTCATTTAAATTTAGAGCATTACATTGTCAGAATAAGCCTAAAAAAATAAAAAATTGACAGATATTACTAAAGATATAATGCTGGTTTGGGCTGTGTGATGCGGTTACTCATTTCAATGTTTGAGATTTAATCACCCATTTAAAAGTCAGCCAATATTTGATCCGGGATTTCGGGATGTCATGGTGCTTCCATCACTTGTGTAATATTTAGGTAAGTACAGTAGTTCAATAGTTCAATTCACCAACATAAATACTTTTTTTAACAGCTTCAGCAACCTTTGAAACAGATCAAATAGCTACTAATATTTTAACTACTATTAATTACCTAAAGAATAGATTAAACTATTACATTTAATACAAATGACTCATAAAACAATTAGGTGTACCTACCTAATTGTTACAAGTAACTGCCGATAATATTCATTTCCTTCTTTCGAAGCGGCCAGACCTTATAAATATTGATTGACTGAGAACATGGCGTCGAACCAGTCGTGTCGTGTAAGTCTTGTTACGGAGAAACGACACAGCACTTCTTTTATGACTCTTGGATAATTAGGTTTGTTTTGTAGTGGCAAATTGCAAACACGCCCGGAGAGACGGGAGTGTGGCCGACATTACTCACAAACGCATAATGAAGGGGCTTGTTCTACACTAGAGTGTCTATCAAGTTTATTTTTGAATGACTCAATGATTCAGCTCAACATCAGTAGGTAAAATTTTAAAATGTGACGTTTTTATATTTATATAAATTTCTTATAATAAATTATCATGATTAACTCCGTGGCTCAGTGGGAGTAGTATGCGCCTTCTGTGCACGAGGTTGTGGGTTCGATCCTCATACAGGACAAAAATTTGTGTGATCCTTATATAGCTGTTCTGAGTCTGGGTGTACTTTGTGTCCGTTAATTGGATGTGTCCCCCGCGACACAGGGCTTGTTCCCTAGTGCAAGTGTTGTCAAAAAAATCATTGAGATAAAATTTTATAACACACACACCCCATTTATATAATGTATAATAATAATAATATAATAAATGTATAATTTAAGAAACGTCTATTTTGGACCAACCGCGAATTGGACCAACTGCGAATTGGACCAAATGCGAATTGGACCAACTGCGAATTGGACCAAATGCGAATTGGACCAACTGCGAATTGGACCAAATGCGAATTGGACCAACTGCGAATTGGACCAAATGCGAATAGGACATAATTTTGAACATTGGACCAATCGCGAATTGGACCAATCGCGCCTAAAGGCATGGGTTTATATTAACTACCTAATGCTATGTAATCTAAGTTAGCAGGAGGCCTTAATCTGTTTGATAAAGAGTATTTATCATTGTCGTGAATCAATTTGGCTAACATATCTATACAAAGTCGATGCAATCCTACCTTTTTTTTATATTGAGCCCGTCAATAGGATTGTATCCTATTTTTATTTATAACTGTAAATGTGAAATTTTGCAATGACAAACAGTTTTCATATTTTTTTAAATCCAATTCCTCAAACCGCCTGATAATGCTCCATACAAAATCGTGGCGCAACACAGCGTGCTGGCGCGTAATGCAAAAGAATATCGCATTTATCTCAGTCTACGTTACAAGTTGTACATGGAATGTTTCTATTTTGACCGATTTTGGGACGAAAAGTTACAGTTTCAGTTTAGTTACGCAATAGATAAAAAACTAAGACATTAAATAGTATTGGTAAGAATCAGATGACGCAAGACACTACCTAATAGATTGCACCCCGCTAGATAGTGAGAACTTAGGGATACTGTCGATCCTAAAGTGATCGTCCCATATTTTTTTTTTTACGTGCGCAAAGTCCCCACGGATACCTCCCCACCAGAGTCGGTGGAGGAGGTTATGTCGAACTCGAACCTACTAAAACGCACGCCGCCTGTGGGTCGCTTTGGTTGCCGAAGGTGAGGTTGACAGGCATATCCCTCGCACCCCGGCCGACCCAGGGCTATCTCTTGTGGGGACTACAGAGTCCCCAACTCGACCCCGGAAACGAGGAGGCGCGCTAGGCGCGCCACCGCCGCGGCCTGCTTCTGCCAAGTGATCGTCCCTACATTGTTGACACTCCGGAACCCGGGATTGTAAGAAGAAATTCACATTCTTCTTCCAGCGATGTACCAAGTTGAAAGATGGGTACTGTAATTACTCATAGACAAATAACATTTCTCTGAAAGTTATCTATAACGTTATCGCAAGCCGTGGACGCTCTTATTATATTTTCTTGCTAACACAAAGGCTACCGTTCATTTGTTAGTTTCCTAGTCTCTGACAGGGTATTATTTACATAATGGTGCCCTGAGCGGTTAACGAAACGAGCACAGAGCATACAAACAACATCTATTTACATTTTCTTTGGTTTACAGAACGATGGTGATTGGCGACAGCGTTGGAAGTAATAATAAGTAAGCTCATTAATGTGTGTCTGTTATGGATTTTTCTTGTTATGGGAAAAGTTATCGCGGGTATACCATTATTTGGTTTGCTTTTTAAGATTATAGAACATAAACATAAACTCACGCCTAGTTCCCAATGTAATGGGTGGCGGCGAGCCTATTGCCATTAACCGGGCACTTATAAACCTGCGATAAATACACACATAACTTTGAAAAGCATCGAAAAGTCATTGGTGTGTGCCATGGTAAAACCTGTGATCGAACCCGAGACCTCGTCTCAGCAGTCCATTACCCATACCACTAGGCTACCGCGGTTATAAAATTAGGAATTAGATTATAGAATTAGGTATTAAGTGAATGACTAGATCCCAAACTGGTAATAGGTACACTTCAACCATCTTCTTCATTAAAATTAGACTATTTTTCATTTCAATAGCCTCGCCGCGGAGCACTCTAGGTAGTAATCGTTTTTTTAGCGGGTGTCTACATGTGGTTACACAGAAGAAAATAAAGCTATCTTCATCCTTCTTTGGATATATAATTATGTATGTATAAAAGTCACTTCTGCTAAACAATATAATTATAAATCCTTAGAAAAGGCACGTCCATACTATGAAACAATCCACGAGTATCAAAAAGCTCTTTGCTTAGTCAGTCGATTACAGGCCATGAGTCATGCATCACGCATTACTTACTGCTATTCTCGCTAATCCGTCCAGCTAAGAAGCTAAGTGCTTTGATCAACTCTGTAGTATAATGTCTTGCCTTTTTATGTGGGTATACTAATGATATTATATCAAAATGAAGTATTAATATCTGCATCTACTTCATTTTATCTCAATACTATCACAGATCCCATACCAGTTTATGTCGCATTCTGGCACTGGACCGATAAAATCTAACAAGAACTTGGATTGGAATATTCGATGTAGAAGAAGAATACTTTGTTCTCATTCGCTCTCACTGATTAGCTAATAAATAAATAATGAATATTCCACAACATTCTACACTACGCTATCTAGACCAAGGTAAGGATAGTTTAACTAGCTTGTGTTATGGAATCTAGAATTTGAATAAACATACTTAGATACTTTTTTTTTGTAAATACATACATATTATTATTCTTGCATACAAATATAATTTGCACTGAGCAGGAATCGAATCCGCGGCCCCTGCGTACGAACGTTCTACCGCTACGCCACAGAGGCCGTCAAACTTAATGTCCTATTGCACTAGTGGCTGTGTTAAGATAGGTGAATGGTCCTAATTTTGCCAGTGTCATATCTACCTGTTTTAATGAACTTACCTTACCTGATAATCGTTGTGCTTATAAATCAGTTTACCCGCACTCCAGCTATGCAGATCATTATAGTTCGCAATTATCAGTGAATAATATTCTGGTCTGGTTGAAACGCTAGACTATTTCATTAGCCAGCCTTCACTTTATAATTATATTGGAGATTGATTAGCTGGACTGGCTAGAACGAGAACCGATAATGTTGTCTACCTGAGTAGGCTTGAATGACTGACATGTATAGGATAGGGCTTGGTATAATTACATCCAAAAGCGATATCATTATTTTAAAGGCATCCTGTAATGCATCCTGTCGGCTTTTTCCATTTTCGTAACTGATTTTACATAACCAGCTGCGAACGTGGATTTTTTTCTTGAATTCATGACCAGTAACGAAAGAAGAATTAAACGGTCGCTTTCACAACCAACGATTATTTTTTATTTGATTTTTTTTCCATTTTGGTAACCGGTTATTAAAATAACAAAGCGATATGTGGCTATCTTCGTAACCAGTTATGAAAATGGAGGAAAAAATTACTATTCATTACAAGTTAACAGGAATATTAATAAGATTGCTATATAAAAAAAGGTTTTGGCGCCTGCTCTAGTAATTAAAGAAGCCAGGTTCTACATTAGAAGATTGTGGAATGTCAGATGTCAGTTAAGATTTATAACTGTCAAATTACAAGAAAAAATATTGCGCTACTAAATATTTTCACGGTGTAATTTTCCAAAATAGAAAGCCATAAAGATCTGGGTGATACAAACATCTAAAACGTTAAGATGTAAATATTGCTTTTCAAATATCAACTGGCGATTACTTGTGATGTCATTTTTTGACATATGCCTAGTTAGCTATTTAGAGTTCAAACAAGTCGCTAAAAGTTGACAAATTAAGTCGTGTCTATCAAGTTTATTTTTGAATGACTCAATGATTCAGCTCAACATCAGTAGGTAAAATTTTAAAATGTGACGTTTTTATATTTATATAAATTTCTTATAATAAATTATCATGATTAACTCCGTGGCTCAGTGGGAGTAGTATGCGCCTTCTGTGCACGAGGTTGTGGGTTCGATCCTCATACAGGACAAAAATTTGTGTGATCCTTATATAGCTGTTCTGAGTCTGGGTGTACTTTGTGTCCGTTAATTGGATGTGTCCCCCGCGACACAGGGCTTGTTCCCTAGTGCAAGTGTTGTCAAAAAAATCATTGAGATAAAATTTTATAACACACACACCCCATTTATATAATGTATAATAATAATAATATAATAAATGTATAATTTAAGAAACGTCTATTTTGGACCAACCGCGAATTGGACCAACTGCGAATTGGACCAAATGCGAATTGGACCAACTGCGAATTGGACCAAATGCGAATTGGACCAACTGCGAATTGGACCAAATGCGAATTGGACCAACTGCGAATTGGACCAAATGCGAATAGGACATAATTTTGAACATTGGACCAATCGCGAATTGGACCAATCGCGCCTAAAGGCATGGGTTTATATTAACTACCTAATGCTATGTAATCTAAGTTAGCAGGAGGCCTTAATCTGTTTGATAAAGAGTATTTATCATTGTCGTGAATCAATTTGGCTAACATATCTATACAAAGTCGATGCAATCCTACCTTTTTTTTATATTGAGCCCGTCAATAGGATTGTATCCTATTTTTATTTATAACTGTAAATGTGAAATTTTGCAATGACAAACAGTTTTCATATTTTTTTAAATCCAATTCCTCAAACCGCCTGATAATGCTCCATACAAAATCGTGGCGCAACACAGCGTGCTGGCGCGTAATGCAAAAGAATATCGCATTTATCTCAGTCTACGTTACAAGTTGTACATGGAATGTTTCTATTTTGACCGATTTTGGGACGAAAAGTTACAGTTTCAGTTTAGTTACGCAATAGATAAAAAACTAAGACATTAAATAGTATTGGTAAGAATCAGATGACGCAAGACACTACCTAATAGATTGCACCCCGCTAGATAGTGAGAACTTAGGGATACTGTCGATCCTAAAGTGATCGTCCCATATTTTTTTTTTTACGTGCGCAAAGTCCCCACGGATACCTCCCCACCAGAGTCGGTGGAGGAGGTTATGTCGAACTCGAACCTACTAAAACGCACGCCGCCTGTGGGTCGCTTTGGTTGCCGAAGGTGAGGTTGACAGGCATATCCCTCGCACCCCGGCCGACCCAGGGCTATCTCTTGTGGGGACTACAGAGTCCCCAACTCGACCCCGGAAACGAGGAGGCGCGCTAGGCGCGCCACCGCCGCGGCCTGCTTCTGCCAAGTGATCGTCCCTACATTGTTGACACTCCGGAACCCGGGATTGTAAGAAGAAATTCACATTCTTCTTCCAGCGATGTACCAAGTTGAAAGATGGGTACTGGTTGCGCCGAAGTGGAAACTGTATTTTTGACACGGAAACCCACTCCTTTTATACCCGTCTCCTCTCCCGCACTAATCATAGATATGGCTTCCGTCCGCCATTTGTGAAATATAGACACTCAGTCTCGCTTTGAACTAGCCAGCGTAAAGACGGACGGACCGCGCTCGCGTCTCTCAGAAATGTATAATATTTGTTACATTTTTACCGCTTCATAGACCTTTACCGATCGGATTGTGCCTCTCGTGTGTTCCTCAAGCGATCTAGTGATGCTGACGGCAGCTCCTGAGCAAGGAAGAGAAGATCCGTGTACCGGCTGCGATGAAAACACGTGTGTCGTGAAGGTTAGTGCATCCTCTCCCAATTTCTCGGGCTGCATTCACTGCCTGGATCGAATCCGCGGCAGCCCGGCCACCTGTCTTGTTTTGTGTGTAAAGCGTCAATAGAACAGTTAGCTACTTCCCGCAATACAGTCCATTACCGCACTTGGCCCACGCGACACCATTTTTTTGGTCCGGATCGAGCCGGATTCTTAGCCGTAGTTCGTATTTTGTTATTATTCTAATGGGAATGAGCGCACCGCACCTAAGTGCCTGGTTATTTTAGTAGAAAACCCCGCATCCAGACACTTAGGATTAGATTTGTTGTCCGTTCGCCGCTGGCTCGCATTGTACCTACCTAATACATAAATAGGTTAGGTATCATATCAACACTTAATCGTAGTTCACAATTTTCGCATCGCACCTAAGTGCCTGGTTATTTTAGTAGAAAACCCCGCATCCAGACATTTAGGCTTAGATCTTAGGTATACTAGACACCCTAGTGCATAGGCACAGTGTAATACCTAACGCATTTGGCTTTGTTTTGTTTTTTTCAATTACGTTGTTCTCGGCTCGCGTCGTATTTGCCTAGTACCTGCGTGGGTAGACACGTGGCTGTACCTACCTCGCTCGCATCTCATCCCAATTCATACGAAAGTATTTTAATTTGAATAGATATTACGCAATACTTAATCTCTGAAATAATAGTTGAACCTAGACAGCGACCATCGCGTAGGTACGATCTTGTTGCTATGCGCGTTGGTTCAAGCTTGCACTGGCAGTTATAAGTACCTACCTACCTACGGTTATCGCTCGCGCCGCCTCGCTGCTCTGTACCGCTAAGATTAAGTCATTTCATATTTGTTGTTTACTGCACTTTAGTTTGAGATTTAATTGTAAACATGTCCCCAAAGGTTGATAAGACCGGTAAGGTTCAATTGAAACTTTTATACGCTAAAAAAGAAATGATTTACTCTCGCGTACAATCGATTTATGATAATGCACTTAAAACCTCTGATTTGGTCATCAGAGATTCGTTCTTGTGTTCTATAGAAAACTTAGATAGTCTACGCGCGGATTTCGAAACCTTAGTACATGACATCAACGTTTTAGAGTTGAATTTGAATCCCGATTACTCAGTGAGTTATCAAGCCTTGTCGTCGTTTGACGATTTGTATTGTCGTATCAAACGCGTCGCTAGGAGTTTGGAGAAGCCGGCTGACCTACCCAACCCCACTCGCGACCGACCTAAGTTGCCACCAATTCAAATACCCGAGTTTGATGGTAACATTCGCAATTGGTGTCTATTTATAGATAGTTTTGAGAATACAATAGATAAGAACGATTCGTTGACAGATCACGAAAAGTTGCATTATCTCGTTGAAAAATTGACTGGTAAAGCTATAACCGTTTGCGCTGGAATTACGTTTAGTGCCGAGAATTATAATTTAATTTTAAATACTTTGAAAGCTAGGTATGAGGATAAAAGATCGGTAGCTAACGCCTATTTAGATCAGATGTTTGATTTGAAATCTATTGCGGCATGTAACGATCAAAACTTAGAGAAATTTCTAGATACTTTCGCGTCAGCTGTTCGCGCCGTAAAGAACCTAAAGATTGATGACCTCTGCGACTTCGTATTTTTGTATATGGGTTTAAGGAAATTAGATTCCGAAACCATTCGTTTGTTTGAGTCGGATCATCGCGGCAATAAAATTCCTAAGTTCGAAGACTTGGAAAGTTTTGTTCGCGAGCATATAAAGGTATTGCAGCGCTCTTCATCGAAACATGAAGGCGCGAAGATAGTTGTTGATTCTGCACGCAAAGTAGATGCGTCATCGAAGTCACTGAGGTCAACTCATACTTATGTTAGTACCGCACCAGCACGTGTACAGTCACCTGTTTGCTCTTTGTGTAGCACTCATCATTCGCAACTGTACAGGTGTCCTGGTTTTCTAAAATTGTCGCCTAGTGATCGTTATAAATTTGTTCGCGCTAATAATTTTTGTTTTAATTGTCTCGGTACTAAACACCGCGTTGTTTTATGTAATAGTAGAAATAGTTGTCGCAAATGTCAAGCGAGACACCACACTTTGCTTCATTTTGAGAATAGTAATGCCGCATCCAATGTGAGCACGGTTGGCTCGTCGAGCGGTGACACACGGCAGCCTGCGCCGCAGCCGCAGCCCGCGCTCGCGCGCGCTCCAGCCCGCCCGGTGACCGCCGCGGATGACGTCACCTTGTGTTCGTTCTCCGCTAGTGCTGCACTCACTACTGTGTGTCTTGCGACCGCTCGCGTTGTTATTGTTGATGCATTAGGTAAGCCGCGCATTGTTCGAGCGCTGTTAGATGGCGCTTCGCAAAGTAATTTTATTACTCAAGATTGTTGTCGGCGTCTTGGTTTCAATGTTGATAAGCGTTCAACCCGCTCAGTGGTGAAGGGTTTTGGAAGCTTACAGTCAGCTGTTCGTGGCACCGTTAAAACAAGGTTTAGATCTCGTTTTAATAATAATATTTGGTTTGACATGGATTCGCTCGTTATAGATAGAATAGCTGAACAGTTGCCTACCGTCCCGGTTGACACGTCTTTATTAACGAAATTTAAAGATTTGCCTTTAGCAGATGAGACTTACGCTGTTCCTGGAGTCGTCGATATATTGATCGGCGCTTCGATTCTCCCGCACCTCCAGCTATCACGTAAGGTTCAAGGGGGACCGACGTACCCCGCTCCGCACGCCCTGGAAACAGTTCTGGGTTTTGTTATAATTGGTTCCGCACCCGCTTCTATAGATAGTTTTAGTCACTCGACTGCTTCGTTCTGTTGCACCGTCGAGCCGCCACTGGAGTCTACCATCCGCAAGTTTTCGCTCGGTGGCTCCCGTGTATCCGCTGAAAAACGCTTTCTTTGTTTGGAACGAAAGATGCAGGCGTCCCCAAAGTCGAAGCGGGCCTATGATGAGGTTGTTAACGAATATTTAGATAAAGGTTACATCTCACCTGCGCCTGCGGACACTGGCGGGACCCAGCCTTCGTACATTATCCCGCACCGCGGAGTTATTAGAGAAGATAAGCTTACTACTAAAACTCCGTGTAGTTTTGGATGGCAGTGCTAAGACTAGCACTTCCGTGTCGCTTAATGGCATAATTGTAAATTTTCGCATTAATATTAGTAATTTTTAGCTTTTAGGACTCAACAGTCGCTTTGTGTTGGGCCCACTCTTCGCCCCATCGTTGGGACACATTCGTCGCTAATAGAGTGGCAAAAATTCAATCTGAATTGGCGCCACATAATCTCTCTCACGTTGCTGGCACCGACAACCCAGCCGATTGTCTCTCTCGTGGATTGCTTCCTTCGCAAATTTTGGATCACCCGTTGTGGTTTGGTGGACCGTCCTGGATTCATGCCGCGTTAGATGGGTGGCCAGTTAGTCAATTCAATCCCACTACGGTTTCCGAACCACCCGAGGAGAAGAAGCACTCGCTTGTTGTATCGGTCCCACGTGAAGAGACCCTTATTTTGTTGTTGGCTAATCGCGTCTCGTCTTGGTCGAGACTGTTGCGTTGTGTTGTTTGTTCGCCTCTGCCCGCTGCCTAGCCAGCAGTAGGCACGAGCTCCAATCTAGGTTTATATTTTAGTTGTTATTTCCCAAACCTAGATTTAGATTAGACTTTAGATTTGTTTCGCATTTGTCGTTTCGAAGGTAACCCTTCAAGCCGGGGGGAATGGTTGCGCCGAAGTGGAAACTGTATTTTTGACACGGAAACCCACTCCTTTTATACCCGTCTCCTCTCCCGCACTAATCATAGATATGGCTTCCGTCCGCCATTTGTGAAATATAGACACTCAGTCTCGCTTTGAACTAGCCAGCGTAAAGACGGACGGACCGCGCTCGCGTCTCTCAGAAATGTATAATATTTGTTACATTTTTACCGCTTCATAGACCTTTACCGATCGGATTGTGCCTCTCGTGTGTTCCTCAAGCGATCTAGTGATGCTGACGGCAGCTCCTGAGCAAGGAAGAGAAGATCCGTGTACCGGCTGCGATGAAAACACGTGTGTCGTGAAGGTTAGTGCATCCTCTCCCAATTTCTCGGGCTGCATTCACTGCCTGGATCGAATCCGCGGCAGCCCGGCCACCTGTCTTGTTTTGTGTGTAAAGCGTCAATAGAACAGTTAGCTACTTCCCGCAATACAGTCCATTACCGCACGCTGCCAAGCGCCACCAGGTACTGTAATTACTCATAGACAAATAACATTTCTCTGAAAGTTATCTATAACGTTATCGCAAGCCGTGGACGCTCTTATTATATTTTCTTGCTAACACAAAGGCTACCGTTCATTTGTTAGTTTCCTAGTCTCTGACAGGGTATTATTTACATAATGGTGCCCTGAGCGGTTAACGAAACGAGCACAGAGCATACAAACAACATCTATTTACATTTTCTTTGGTTTACAGAACGATGGTGATTGGCGACAGCGTTGGAAGTAATAATAAGTAAGCTCATTAATGTGTGTCTGTTATGGATTTTTCTTGTTATGGGAAAAGTTATCGCGGGTATACCATTATTTGGTTTGCTTTTTAAGATTATAGAACATAAACATAAACTCACGCCTAGTTCCCAATGTAATGGGTGGCGGCGAGCCTATTGCCATTAACCGGGCACTTATAAACCTGCGATAAATACACACATAACTTTGAAAAGCATCGAAAAGTCATTGGTGTGTGCCATGGTAAAACCTGTGATCGAACCCGAGACCTCGTCTCAGCAGTCCATTACCCATACCACTAGGCTACCGCGGTTATAAAATTAGGAATTAGATTATAGAATTAGGTATTAAGTGAATGACTAGATCCCAAACTGGTAATAGGTACACTTCAACCATCTTCTTCATTAAAATTAGACTATTTTTCATTTCAATAGCCTCGCCGCGGAGCACTCTAGGTAGTAATCGTTTTTTTAGCGGGTGTCTACATGTGGTTACACAGAAGAAAATAAAGCTATCTTCATCCTTCTTTGGATATATAATTATGTATGTATAAAAGTCACTTCTGCTAAACAATATAATTATAAATCCTTAGAAAAGGCACGTCCATACTATGAAACAATCCACGAGTATCAAAAAGCTCTTTGCTTAGTCAGTCGATTACAGGCCATGAGTCATGCATCACGCATTACTTACTGCTATTCTCGCTAATCCGTCCAGCTAAGAAGCTAAGTGCTTTGATCAACTCTGTAGTATAATGTCTTGCCTTTTTATGTGGGTATACTAATGATATTATATCAAAATGAAGTATTAATATCTGCATCTACTTCATTTTATCTCAATACTATCACAGATCCCATACCAGTTTATGTCGCATTCTGGCACTGGACCGATAAAATCTAACAAGAACTTGGATTGGAATATTCGATGTAGAAGAAGAATACTTTGTTCTCATTCGCTCTCACTGATTAGCTAATAAATAAATAATGAATATTCCACAACATTCTACACTACGCTATCTAGACCAAGGTAAGGATAGTTTAACTAGCTTGTGTTATGGAATCTAGAATTTGAATAAACATACTTAGATACTTTTTTTTTGTAAATACATACATATTATTATTCTTGCATACAAATATAATTTGCACTGAGCAGGAATCGAATCCGCGGCCCCTGCGTACGAACGTTCTACCGCTACGCCACAGAGGCCGTCAAACTTAATGTCCTATTGCACTAGTGGCTGTGTTAAGATAGGTGAATGGTCCTAATTTTGCCAGTGTCATATCTACCTGTTTTAATGAACTTACCTTACCTGATAATCGTTGTGCTTATAAATCAGTTTACCCGCACTCCAGCTATGCAGATCATTATAGTTCGCAATTATCAGTGAATAATATTCTGGTCTGGTTGAAACGCTAGACTATTTCATTAGCCAGCCTTCACTTTATAATTATATTGGAGATTGATTAGCTGGACTGGCTAGAACGAGAACCGATAATGTTGTCTACCTGAGTAGGCTTGAATGACTGACATGTATAGGATAGGGCTTGGTATAATTACATCCAAAAGCGATATCATTATTTTAAAGGCATCCTGTAATGCATCCTGTCGGCTTTTTCCATTTTCGTAACTGATTTTACATAACCAGCTGCGAACGTGGATTTTTTTCTTGAATTCATGACCAGTAACGAAAGAAGAATTAAACGGTCGCTTTCACAACCAACGATTATTTTTTATTTGATTTTTTTTCCATTTTGGTAACCGGTTATTAAAATAACAAAGCGATATGTGGCTATCTTCGTAACCAGTTATGAAAATGGAGGAAAAAATTACTATTCATTACAAGTTAACAGGAATATTAATAAGATTGCTATATAAAAAAAGGTTTTGGCGCCTGCTCTAGTAATTAAAGAAGCCAGGTTCTACATTAGAAGATTGTGGAATGTCAGATGTCAGTTAAGATTTATAACTGTCAAATTACAAGAAAAAATATTGCGCTACTAAATATTTTCACGGTGTAATTTTCCAAAATAGAAAGCCATAAAGATCTGGGTGATACAAACATCTAAAACGTTAAGATGTAAATATTGCTTTTCAAATATCAACTGGCGATTACTTGTGATGTCATTTTTTGACATATGCCTAGTTAGCTATTTAGAGTTCAAACAAGTCGCTAAAAGTTGACAAATTAAGTCGTTGACAGCAGGATATCCTCTATTAAACGAAGGAAATTGTGTCAATAGAAAATTAGACTATTTTTTATCTAATAATGTTGTAAAAACTGTTTAGCTGTAACTGAATATTATTGGTTTGTATGCAATTGTAATCATTAATTAGCCTTGAAATGGTGAGGTTAAGCTACCCTCAATCTTATATAACTTTATTATGTGCAAGTAATAATAATAATAATAATAATAATAATTTATTGCTTACATAAAATGGTTACAAACATGTCACAGCATACAAAGCTAAAACTAAAATACACAACATAGTTCAGCATTTAGTGCAAGAGTGTTATCCATGTATTATTGGAATGCAATTACAAAAGATATAAAAAATTAGCTCAGTTTCTAATATAATATTAGTAGCTAATTGTAGCAACTGCTGCTGAGCTAGGCTTGAAGCCTGTATTTCAGCAGACAGCGCCTCCTCCCGATAGTTTTATCAATAGTAATTAGTATTTTATTACATTTCTAGGTGTGTTGGAAACAAATTTAATCTCGAAAAAATAAGCAATATAATAATCAAGTTGTGCATTCAGAAATGTACGGAAGTGTGTGCGTGTGGGTGTGCGTGTGTGTGTGTGTGTGTATGTGTGTGTGTGTGTGTGTGTGTTTGTGTATGTGTGTGTGTATATTAGATACTAGTAGTAACAAGCAGTGAAAAGCATTTCAGAATCAGCAATACATACAAAGTCTCACTGGAAGACTGTCATCATACTCTCAGTTTCATCATACGATAATTTAATGAACCAGTCGAACAATGATTTTCTGACGGCCAACCTTCCCAAGTGATATATTTCATTTATTTTATTTATTCTATTATATACATAAGGTCCCAAGAAGGAGAAAAACCCGCGGATAAACGAAGTTCTTGGTTTAAATGTGCGCTCACACACCACATGGCCCCGCCGCCTCCCCTTTATGGCTGGGTCATGTTCCGTAATAGAATGTTGCCTTAAGATTATACTTGTAAGAAAGAGCTGACGGACTGTAAGGACCTCGCAATATTCGTACAGTAACTTAGTTGGAAATCTAAATGGTTTAAAAGTACACAATTTCAAAATAGCCCTCTGAGCAACCTCTATTTTTAGAAGTATGGTTTTCTTTGCTCCTCCCCAAGATGATATACAGTAGGTAATGATTGACTGACAAAAAGCAAGGTATATTCTTTTAAGAGTTATGGGAGGAACAACGTATCTTAAGGTTTTGAAGAAGTATGTCAGTTTTCGTATTCTATTAGCGAGCTGTTGAATGTGCGGCTTAAAGCTACAGTTTTCATCAATGACAACACCCAAGTATTTAACTGTTTTAGTGCGTTGAAGAGGTTTGGCAACAGATGCATCAAGGCAGTCATGTGAGAGTATTTGAAGATCATGTGGTATGTGAGCACAAATTGAGAAAGCAATGTATTTGGTTTTTTCTGCGTTAAGGGTTAGGACATTCGCATGCAGCCATTCCTCAACCATCTCAAAACCTTTTTGTGCAGAAATATAGGTTTCATCCCAGGTCTCTCCAGTGAATATGAGGGCAGTATCATCAGCATACGAGATAAGTTTCCCTTTAAATGTGTCAAGGCGTAGTAGGTCATTAATATATATCAAGAAGAGCGTTGGTCCGATAATACTTCCCTGAGGAACGCCAAAAGATACAGGAAGGTCTGCGCTCTCATATGGACCCACTTTGACAAACTGAGTCCTATGGGACAGATAAGATTGCAAAAGCCTCAACTGTTGTCCTCTAATGCCATTTTTTTCTAATTTTTTAGTCAGGATGGGGACAGAGACCGTATCAAAAGCCTTTGACAAATCTAGGAATATAGATAGACATTTATTGCCTTTATCTAAATTTGAAGCCACGAAGTCAACAAAACAACTAACTGCGTCATCAGTCGATTTACCTCTGTGGAAGCCGAATTGTTGCTCTGATATAATACCTTTGGATTCCAAATATTCTACAAGTCTATTATTTATAAGTTTTTCAAGGATTTTCGAGATTGATGGCAATATAGATATTGGCCTATAGTTATTTACATTTGTCCTATCCCCACCCTTGAAAATAGGATGAATTCGTGATCTTTTGAGATATTTAGGAAAAGTCCCTTGAGTTAGACACATATTGAAGATATACGTCAAGTGTGGTGCTAGGATATTCTTGTGATCTTTCAATATCTTGTTAGAGATACCATCCCAGCCCACGGAACAGTCGGGTCTGAGATCTGATATCAGACGTGCCACTTCTTCTTCATCCGTGGTCAGAAGTACGAAAGAGTCCAAACGGCTCTTGATGGCGGGCAGACCATCTGGCAAAGTTGGCAAGGCATTTACTATCCTCTCAGAGAGGCCCTTACCCACATTGGCGAAGTAGTTGTTAACAATATTAACAGAACCTTGTGGAGTGTCAGACAGCCTAAGCAGCTCCTTGTTGTATGCTGTTTTCTTGGTGGTGTTTGTGATTGTTTTTATTGCATTCCACATTTTTTTATTATCTTTGCCAGCCTTCTCAATAAGATCCCTCTCATATTGGCGCTTGAGCTTTTTCAAGAGAGAGGTACAAAAATTTCTATAGCGACAGTAGGTTGTTTTAAGTATAAGGTTATCTGGGGAGGCATTAGACATCCTGTGTAGTCTATCTCTGTTACGCATACATCGCAAGAGGCCCTGTGTTATCCACGGTTTTATTGTTTTTTTACGTCGTGAAGGAACAACTGTTGTTGTGTTGTTTTCGAGTGCCGTTCTTAACTGGTCAATGACGTAGCTCATGGCAAGTTCACAGTCGTCAACTTGATAAACATAGTTGAAGTCAATGTTCTTAATTTGGTTGCTTAAACCCTCTTCATTTATTTTAGTCAATGCTACGGGGGACACTTTTTCAGTATGTTTCATTTTCATGCAGAAAATTACTGCTTTGTGATCTGTAAGAGTAGACTGGGGGACTATGGTAACAGAGGGGATCCTCGTTTTTACTAGAACGTGATCAAGACATCGTCCACTAGCATCGCGAGTTATGAAATAATGGGCTGGCAGTAGACCATGGAAACTAGTTAAACTCAGGTATTCTTCAGTAGACAGGTTAGGTGTCTGTGCGATTATGTCGATGTTAAGGTCACCCATAATGATAATATTTTTAAAATTTGAAATGTCCTGTAAGGTTTTGTCCAGTGATGTTAGAAAGGGGTCTAAATTTATATAGCTAGGTGACCGATAAATAGCTAATATTGCTAAATCATTTTCAGGTATTTTAATGAGTAGACAGTTAGAGTCCTGTACAACTACCTCTTCAATACCACAAGCCATTTGTTCCCTTACATATACAACGACTCCATCATTCTGTATTGGATTTGAAGTTGTCGCCGCGGAGATATAGCCAGTGAAAGTTGGTATAGTTGGAGCCTGTGATAACCTGCACTCTGTCAGAATTACGACGTCACAATCGATCCCCATTCTTGTCATTAAAAGCTGAAAGCCTGGAAAGTTGCAGTTTATGCTCCGAATATTCTGTGTAAGAACTTTTAATGTTGGTTGCGTGGGGAAAACTTTTCTACAATCGTCCACATTGCAGGTAATTGTCTCTGAGACCACAAAATTGTCAATGTCCTGTATTACATTACTCAAATTATTATTAGCCATGGTCATTGGTTGGGAAAAGATGCTTCAAAAAATAGACACCCATGGGGGGGAGACGCTGAAAGTATGATACGTATATCACTTTAATATTGGAGCAGTTTTGGCTGCTATTCAGTGCATGCTCAATATGTGTGTGTAAGTGTGTATGATGAATATATATTATAAGTGAGATTACAAAGCGTTTGTGATTATATGTATGTAGTGTAGTTTGTTTGAATGTGTACTTATAGTTAGGCATGCAGAGTTTACATATATAAAAAACATAAATTTGTACATTACGGTCCAAGCCATCGTAACACAGTTTATCACGTGTTATACATGTATAATGGGCGCTTACATAAGTACAATCAATTAAAAAAATACATTTAATAACGGCATATTGATTCAAACAAAACAAAACTAGTCATTGTTCTTTCTTTAGTGAATCGATTATAGATTCGTTGGTAACTCGGATTTGAGGGGCACCAACCTCCCTACGCAGATATACAATACCATTTGCAGTCCAGCAAAAGGCATAGTTATGGGTCTTTTGAAAAGTTCTTGCTAGATAATAAAGCTTTTGGGTGTTATAAGTTAGCGACTCTGAGATAAATATCGGTTTTTTAGGTTCACTGGAATTTATGTGAGTGGTATTAAATTTTTGTAAGTTAGTTTTATCTTTGTTAAATTGTTTCACTCCGTTTAAAACTCTCTCCTTTAGCAGAACTGATGAAAAATCTACTACGACCGGATTTGAGTTGTCCCTAGTATTAAGCCTGTGTATGTCACGTATTTCATTGAGTTGAATACTGACACCCAAGGCCTCACCCATTGTTTTGATAACATTACACAAAGCCTGCCTTGATTCTCCCTGAGATTTCGGTAAATTTCTTACTTCAATACCCGTAGCTCTTGATTTGCGTTCCAATGACTCAATTTTCTCTTCTAGTCGTGCAATAGTTTTTCTGTCGTCTTGTCTCAGCTTCTCCAGACAGGAAATTTTGTACAGTATTTCGTCGTGCTTTGCAGACATCATGACCACGCTCTCACGTAGCTCCACGTTCTGCTCACTAATTTTCAAAATAGTGTTTTGTAACACTTGGAATCGTTTATCCTGTTCATTTGAGAACTCGGTGAACATTTCTTTTAAGGTGGTAGTGATAGTGTTATCATCTTCGTCAATTTTTCTTTTCTTCCGATCCCTTGTATTGGCCGTGATCGAGTGAAGATCAGTGGGCAACAAGCCCGAGTGCGTTTGAGTTTCGCGTTCGAGAGACTTTGCAGTAATAATAGTGTCAGGCGCTGTTTCCGTATGTGATGGTGAAGGCGTTGGAGTAGTAGGCGGGGTTCGTTTTGTTTTGCCCGAGTTTCTAACCATGTTTGTCTAGTAGATAACAAAAAATATAATGGCAAAAAGTCCTGTGAAAAACTGGTTTCGAACCTGATGCCAACAAAATGCAAGTCGACCCCTGTTGCGTCTCAGCTATGGTGACGATATCTCGACGTGTGAAATAGTGGTAGTATTTTGTGGTCGAATGTAGTAAGAGACAGTGTTTAGTTTATTACCATAAAAGGTAATACTTGCCGCTTGAATATTTCTTCGACTCACCAATGGTGTCACAGTTCGTCGCTGAGTCATATACCCCGATGAGTTCGTTTGAACCGTATTTTGATAATTTGGTGATAACTTCTGAATGGCTTGACGGATTGAGTTACTGTTTGAAGCACTGAAAAGCTTGATTCACTGTCTACAAGATGGTATAGATTTTATCGTTCATATGTACACTTTTACTATGGGTTTGATATTATACGATAGCAGCGATATAAGGTACGTGTTACACCTTGTGGGCGCGCGGGGGGAGTGGAAAAGTACAGTCATCCTCAGAAGTAACCTAACACATATAGTTATTTATTTATTATAAATTACATAGGTATTATAAGTAGTACTCTGTAGGCGTTGTCTCCTGAACTAAGTTGTTAACCTGTATCTCAGGAGACAATTCCTTCCCACATTACATGTTACGATACGTGAAGATTTTTAATAATTAGGTTTCAATTTGAAGTTTATCATTTTATTTTCATTGAACCTTTCTTTACTTTATACCGTTTTCTCATCATACGATCCGATATCGGTGTTGGCTCCTATATCCGAGATCCGATAGCTGTCTGGCCCAATATCGGATATCGAAGCTGACACCGCTGTGTTCACCCGGATATCAATGTCGATCAGTCACCACAATAGCAAAATAATAATTAAAAAAAAACACGGACCGATTTTATAGGATATATGTGAAAACATCACATGGTGTCGGCTATCGGATATCGGACCGGATAGTGTGAACACGGCCTAACAAGCACTATCAGTTTTTACGACATTTAACGATGACCTATTCGAAACAAATACAAGCACGGAGGATACCTATTTGTATTTGTTTCGGATTACTACCCACCTATGTTGAATACTAACTGAACTACCCACGTGTCGGCTTTAGTATGCCGTAATAATCCGACCAAGATGCGTGTGTGCCATTAAAAAGCTCTTTGAAAAACTCCGTCAGACCACAATAAAACTAGCGCAGTCATCTTTCGAATTGTCCGTCATTCAATTCGGGGCATTAAAGCTAAAATCTTATTATTAAACATGAATTTACGAAGCAGACTAAGTGCTCAGTGACAGTCGTCTCGTTAAAGCGTTTTGATTGGAATCTAAATTGGTTTCCAAACATTATTATGAGGGTTTAGACCGTCTTTACGCATTAGAGCAGGGAAACGACGTCATTGGGTTTTTTCGTACATAGTTTTGTTATAATAATAGCATGCATAATATGCATAAATATTTATTTATTTAAACTCTATTAGGCACTTTTTTATGTGCATTAAATCCCAACGGATACTCCACCTCGTCGGAGCCGGTGGATAGGTTATGTGGGACTCGAACCGACTACAACGCACGACACCTGTGGGTTGAAGTTTTGGCTGTCGAAGGTGAGGTTGATAGGCATATTTCGCACCTCGGACGACCCAGGGCCATCTCTCTAGATCTGGCCCTCCTCGGGTGGGAACTCCAGAGTCCATAACTCGTCCCAGAACCGACGCTAGTTCTATAGTTGGCAAAGACACATATTACGCTACCTTAATTAATGTGATACTAGCTGTCTTCACTCACGTATAGTTCCCGTGACTCATAGGAACGTCTACCCCAGCTAAATTTTGCAGGTTGACAGTTAATTTGACTGGGACATCCTTCCATCCATGACTTCTACACCACAGCTCGTTCTGTCCTAAAGCCTCCGGTCCTTCGTTAAATGAGGCCGTCAATAATATAGTAAATCTATTGTGTGTCATCCATCTAAGTATAAGCCGAGATTTAGTCCCAACCCAAAAACCCAAATGGAATTCGGGAATTCGTCATCCCAAGAAGGAAGTACTGATTTGAAGTGTGGGATCGATTTGTCTCACGCCACCGCCTGCAGACTATTTCCAGACGACAAATATGCAACATTAATTTATCAGTTCTGTAAATAATCTATCTAAATGACACCTACCATAAGTCATGTCTTCTAAAGTATCCTACCACATTGAATGTTAAATTAATGCAATTTAATTAGTCAAAATACATGGAAGTCTGTCTACATTAATTAACATAGGCACGCTACTCGTGATCAGAGTGCTGGTTTATTCCTTGCGCAAAGGATTGGTATTGCCATTCAACGTGGCAATGCCGTCAGCATTCTGGCCACCCTCTCGGTTGACGTCGATGTGGAGGAATTCTTTGATGCCTGAACCTGCGGGTTTGTATAGGCATATTCTGTATTGTTCTTATATTTTAATTTAGTAATTATTACCATGAACATTATGTAAATATGTAACTATATACAAATTAAAGCCATATAGGCATGTCTCACACAAAATCATTTGGACAGTCGCCTTCAGAGACTTTGGGTAAAGCTTTTGAGTCAAAGTGGTCGGTAATTTGGAAGTACTAAGCTAAGCTAATACCGATGGTAATTATACATTAGCTAGTGAACAGTACCTTTTGTAGGTGACTATACTTTAAGCCAGCTGTTACAGTTAAAAATTAAATAAAAGCCGGTCAAGTGCGAGTCGGTGTCGCGCACCGTGGGTTTCGTACAAAATTGAATTCAGGGACGAACTTATGCTACATAACCCGCAATATATTATGATTGCGTTTCATTTTTGTATAGTTTAAAGACATTACAGACCTGAGTATGAGGTATGAATTTCAACTTGATACCTCCACGCATTTCTGACAAAAAGGTCTTAACAGACAGACGAACAACTGAAAGTGATCCTATAAGACTTCCATTTCTTTTTGAGGTACGGAACCCTAAAAAACTAAAAATAACCCATACATACTCATCCTAATATAGATGTGATGAACGTTTATTGGTTCGTGTACCAAGTACTACTAGGCAGGTAGTACAAGTAATCAGATGACTGGTATAATTTTCGACATGATTGATCTACACTCGAGAGCAATGAATCCGGGTCACTTAAAGAATGTTAAAAATCTCGGAAACTAAAAATGATAGGTTAATGCAATAAATTGTATTTAATAGACAATGTAATACTCCTTAAATGAAAGTAAAAAAAATATGAGTCACCATACATTTTATTAACACAAAATTACATAAAGAAAAAAACTGCTGATCTCTCCTTAAAACAAAAATAGGAAACATGAAATTTTTGAACTTTATTACGATTTTCTTGAATTTTAATACTTCGTATTGCCTCCTCGTGCTTCCATTACTGCGTTTACGCGGTTTGGCATGCTGTACACCAAGTTCCTTATACGATTTTGGGGAATATTCTCCCATTCCTCTGTGAGAGCAATTTTGAGCTCACGAAGCGTGATTGGGGGAGGGTTTCGTTGTTTTACGCATCTGCCTAGCTCGTCCCAAGCATGCTCGATCGGGTTGATATCCGGGCTGCGCGCTGGCCACTCCATACGAGTAATGTTCATCTCTTGAAGGTAGTCATTCACAATCCTACCTGTATGAGGTCTGGCATTGTCATGCATAAATATAGCATCCTCACCTAAATTGACCATAAATGGACCAACGTGATCATTGAGGATTTCTTCCACATATCTTACGCTAGTTAAAGAGCCGTTTTCTATGATCACCAGCTCTGTGCGACTTTCAGAAGAAATTCCGGCCCACACAAGTACAGACCCACCACCGTAGGCTACTTTTTCTTCGATGCATGCTTGCTTGAATCTTTCCCCTGGTCTTCGATACACTCTGTGTCTTCCATCGTGCTTGTAGAGCATAAATTTTGATTCGTCGGAGAACATAACTTTTGACCAATCTTCAATACTCCAATTTACGTGGCTCTGGGCATAACTTAGTCTCGAAATACGATGCCCACGCTCCAGTTTAGGGCCGTTTGCAGGTCTAAGGGGTTTTAAGTTAGATTCAGCAAGCCGACGTCTTACTGTCCATGCACTTGGGTTACTTCCTCCGAGGCGTCGAAACTGATTGGTGAGTTCAGTTCCTGTGAGAAAGCGATTTCGAAGCATGGTGTTCACCAAGTATCGGTCTTCTCGTGCTGTGGTACACCTGGTTCTGCCCGTTCCTGGTCTGCGTAGGTTAGAACCAGTTTCTTCGTAACGTCGGAGAACTCTTTGTACTGTTGACAGCGACACACCGACAGTCCTGGCTGTATCGCGCTGACTCCGGCCGGTTTCCAGCATTGTAAGTATTCTGGTGCATTCTTCAGGCGTAAGCGACATAATTTCAGCTTGATTAATGAATATAGAGCACTATCAACATGGTTTATGTACCCACATAAATGACAGATTACAAACAAAAGCAACACCAAATGCTGTAATTTCGTAGTTCCATCTTCGAAAGTGGCCCTTTTTCAAATTTGATTTTTTTATGATATAATTTTACAATAACTAAGAAGTTTTAATACCTTCATTTAAGGAGTATTACATTGTCTATTAAATACAATTTATTGCATTAACCTAGCATTTTTAGTTTCCGAGATTTTTAGGATTCTTTAAGTGACCCGGATTCATTGCTCTCGAGTGTATTTCTGCACATCTCTTATATTGCAGTTAGCAAAAATGCAGCCTAATCCCTATAGTGCAGTGTATCTCTACTACAATATTTATACAGCTTGCGCCTGCGCACCTTTCACGACCGTCGCCGTCCTACACGTAGCTCAATCTTGACCGAATGGTTTTTCGGCACGGTGATTAAGTTGAGTGATCGATCTGTCGACACGATGTAATCTACTAAATTGTTATAATGGCTTTCGTATCTAACAGTTTGAAATTACAAACTTATACAGCTAAAGAATGTGGCATTTATGAAGCGGTATATAGATGTTTTTTATTTTGGAATATTTATGGCCTACCTACATAAATTAAGAGTAAGTAGGTACCTACATTGACTTTTGTTTTGTTGAGACTGCGGTTCCAAAATATAAATAAATAAATATTCTACAACATTTTAAACAGCGCTATCTAGACCCATGGTAAGCATAGCTTAACTAGCTTGTGTTATGGCACCTAGAATGCGGATAAACATACTTAGATACTTTTTTTTTGTAAATACATACATATTATACCCACATAGAAACATCCAGACCAATGCAAATAAACATTTTCATGTATACAAATATTTGCACTGAGCGGGAATCGAACCCGCGCCCCCTGCGTAGCAGTCGAATGCTCTATCGCTACGCCACGGAGGCAATATGTTATTATATTATATTATATTAAGCTACCAATAATTAGTATTTACACTCACACACTCAATTATTGGTTAATTATGTAAAATTTCACGCGTTATGTCTATGAAGTTTATGAAATCAACCTTTTGTATGTTAGCCTGAAGCTATCATAAGCAAACGTTTCCTCCTAATCTGTAGATCTTATACCATGTTTAAGCTGCGTGGAGGTACGGGAGTGATGTTCCTTCGACCTCCGACATATGGAGAGGTTCTCCAACCAGACTAGACGGTCACACTTGGCAGGCTAAAGTCCAATGGTTGTTGTGAGAGTGTTACATACCTTACTGCTCTTTATTTTTCTCAAGCTTCGTGTCCTACGCGTAGGTATTTCCGTCCAATTGAGCAGTCCGACTGGGGAAGTACCTCCACCCTACAGAATACCGCGGCCATAATAACCTCGTGTTGTGTTCCCGGCGGGGAGAAGGGTAGCCAGAGCTCACTGGAGAGTTTTTGTACTGTCAGTGGGCGGACTAAAAGCTTGTCCTGCTTTGTCTTTTATACTGACGGCACAGAAGCCCTTGTGTTCACAGGGTTGGTAGCGCGATTGTGACTCCCTTGGTGTTGCACACGTACATAGGCGATGGTAACCACTTTCCATCAGGTGGGCCATGTGCTTGTCTATGAAACGAGTGGTATAAAAAAATCTTCACTCTATAGATACTTTCACAGAGATTGATCGTAGACAATATAATAACATGTCTGGTCTTGCAAAAAATTATAGATCAGGACAGGTAGCTCGTTACCGCTAATTTAATAACATATGTGTATAATGGCGCTTTTAACACTACGTAAAGTAAAAGCCGCGGTAGCCTAGTGGTTTGGGTAATGGACTGCTGAGACGAGGTCTCGGGTTCGATCCCAGGTTTCACCATGGCACACACCAATGACTTTTCGATGCTTTTCGAAGTTATGTGTGTATTTATCGCAGGTTTGTAAGTGCCCGGTTAATGGCAATAGGCTCGCCACCTATTACATTGGGACCTAAACATGAACTGGCGAAATGTGGGTGCTAGCACCTCTGCCTACCCCTTCGGGGATATAGGCGTGAGTTTATGAGATGAGATGAGTAAAGTAAAATATCATTATACAGTTTCTCAAGAATATATCTCAGTTATAAACCGAATTAAAATAAAAGCTATTGAAGTATGGTATTAAAACGAATCGAAAAAAGTAGTCTGGTCCACTTTTTTTTAATAATTTTATGTCGACAGTTTCAAAATACAACCTACAATACTAAAAATTAAAACGGACTTCGTTTACGTGTTAACTTAATTTTACGAAATAAGTACGAAAACGTATTAAAATCGGCAATAATACTTATATGAAATCGATACAAATGCGAAGTCGGCATCGAGTAGTATCGCTCGAGGTCCGAACGAGGCAATCGATCGAGTCGTTTTCCACAGAAATACCAAGTGTTTTTTTTCGTTTATTACTGTTGGGACCGGCGCAGGAGCATTGCCTCCGCTATAATAAACAAGCTTATTGTTATAACCATGATATTCCACTTTTTAGGACATTTAAAAAAAAATTTATTCCTTCGTTATAAATATATACGTTCAACTGCAATGCAGGAGGCGCGGGTTCGATTCTCGCTCAGTGCAAATATATGCATGAATATGTATATTTACATTGGTCTAGGTGTTTCTATGTATGATAGGTAACTACAAAAAAAATTGTATCTAAGTATGTTTATCCGCATTCTAGATTCCATAACACAAGCTAGTTAAGCTATATGTACTCATTGCACGCGATTACAATTGGATGTACCTATATATTTTTCTTACAGAAATCTATACCTCCTTGTACATTTTATGATCTATCTGTGCGCCAAATTGGCGACCAACCCGTGTAATGTCATAACATAACATAAATTCACGCCTATATCCCCGAAGGGGTAGGCAGAGGTGCTAGCAGTGGCGAGCCTATAGCCATTAACCGGCCACTTATAAACCTGCGATAAATACACACATAACTTCGAAAAGCATCGAAAAGTCTTTGGTGTGTGCCATTGTAAAACCTGGAATCGAACCCGAGACCTCGTCTCAGCAGTCCATTACCCATACCACTAGACTACCGCGATCTATGTATTTTTATTTTTGCTGTAATTTTATTGTGTGAGTAAATACAGCAATCAAACAAACTTAATTACTCAGATTTAGGTTTATAATATTAATAGAACTAACTGGGTGGAATACTAGTTATGGGTTCTTGATTGCCAAAAATATTATAGGTATAGCGTATTCCCGGTCACGGCAATATCTCTTAGATTATCTTTAACGCTGTCATCCACCCTAGCAATGGAAAATAAATATTCAACATAAAAAAATACAATCTGCATGCGAAATTCTTGTACCAACACATTAAATAAGTTTGCGTACAAAACAAATTCAACTTGTGAAAGAATTTAAATTGATTACATACGTCCGGAACTGGGAGATAAATGTTAGGTGTTTTCTTCACTCGATTATCCTGAGTACCGTGACGAGATGGTGTTAGTACGCGAGCGAGAGCACCGAGCTAGACAAGGACGGGTGTATCTGCAGGTTACAGGTGTGAACGGGACACGCGCGGAGCATACCACGTAAGCCTCCGGCGCAGGTTCTCAAAGTGTAAATTGGTTGATATTCATAAGGTTGTAAACTGAAGTTGGGTCTTTTAATGTATTTTTTTTTAAGAGAAGGTAAACTCGAAATAATACCCTGTACCAACCCGCCTGGCCAGGGTGGAAACAGTAGGCCAAATCTTCCCAACATTGGGAGAGGCCTATGTCCAGCGGTGGACCGTGATGGGCTAATTAAGGATATAGTAAATTTTATGTTTCACAAATAGTGACCTACAGCATTCAGTTATTTGCAGCCTAAGAACCTACTACATTAATTGGTTAAAAAGTATTCTACCAAGGATAAAGGATTGAAGAGAATACTTATAACACCATAAAATAATTTTAAACAACATGCAAGAACCTTTCATAGCATTAATTAAAATGTTATTGACTACGATTGAATTTCAACACTACAATCAAAGATTTTCGCAAGTTTTTACAAAATTGCTAAGTCATCAATCTACCCATCCATGAATAAACCACATAAGCCGATAATAGATATAGATTTATAATGGCATGACTCTTAAAAATCACCACATAACTCATGCAGTAGATAATTGTTCATTAGAAAAAAAAACTTTGACATTCACCGAGAGGCTCGTGCTTTTCCATCGCTTCTCGTTAAGAGCTTTTAACGAGCCGACCTTGCCATAACGATTAGAGCGAGACAACAACACCCACGCGCATCCAACAACGTGTGCTAGACGAGGACGGAACTCCGGAGCGGTAACAATAAGCTTACTAACAAGACGGAGTTGCTCACTGAAAAATGTCGTAACCACCATAATTACACATTGAATTATGCAACCTATTTTTATTTGGTTAAGAAGTGATTTTAAATAAACAAACAAAGTAGTTATTAGGCTAGTGCTGCAGTGGCTCGTCTGACTAACAAGAATGACTCAGGTGCAGGTTTTTTGTCGTTTTTCCGATTTAAACCTTTTATTCAAACAGGAGAGTTTAAATTAGATTGGAGTGAAGGCTCACTACGGGGTTTTCTTATAAATGCCTTTTTTGAAATTTATTTAAATTGGTTTTTCGTTGCGCTGGGCTAATCGTGGCTATAAAAGAGTATGAAGTATGTTACAAACTTGTTTTTATGTGATACTATCGTTAGATTACTGCCTATCTGTGATCGCGGGACATGTTATTATAGGCATATTACTAATCATATTTTTCATTTACTATTAGGGAAGAAAAGGCTCATAAAAATTTTATAATTAGAATATTAAACATACGAACTAGATATGGATCTCGTCGTCATCAATTAATTATTTTTTAATTAAATGTCACCTATTTTTAAGCTAACCTTTTTATCCCATACAAAAGACATCAACGCAAATAAGGTTCGATGTAGGAACCTTTTTAAAATCGATGATTTTTAATGACCATTTAATAGTAATTAATGACTATGTAATTACATAATAAGCAAACACGTATTTATATTTAAGAAATAGAGAAATCTACCGGCCATTCATATAATTAAAAACATAACTCCTCATTTTGAGAACAGTCGAGTAAAATAGCAATCTGCAAACCCTGAAGCAACGAAATAATGAATACAGAAAATTAACATAGTAAACAGTATGATCATTAATTTTTTTTTACGTTTTTAAGGCATCGTGAATAACGTATAATTAAATTTTATAAGCGGCCAGCAAAAAATAGCTCCTTAAAATGCCACAAGTTTCAGAATTAATCTGTTGTATGTTGGCGTTTATAGCTACAATTTACGTTTTAAAAATTCATGACAGCTGTCAGTTTATAACTCAAGCACGCTCAACACACTCAAGCAATAATGAGTAGCGGTCTAAATGAAAAGTCTTATCGAATGCTCTGACCTCTGAACTGAAAAACCCACGTCTTGAGCATTCAAAATTATCTTATTCAACCATCTTGGAGTTGGGGATTGAACACCTGTCCAGTGCACTCACTTTACCTATCTATATTGATTTTATTTGTTAGCATACTAATTAAATATTTCTTTAAAATGAAGGCTTTTCTAATAACTTGTAGATTTTCATGTTTTGTGATTCATGATATATTTGTTCATTAAAATGAAAAGTCTCACCTAATAATTAGTAGATTTTAGGGTGTCATTGGCATTAATGTGAACATGGTAAAATTTTGTACATAAGTACTCACATGTTTGAAAGAACTGACATTACGATCAGCTTGCACTAGCAGTTATCATAGGTGACTGATGTGACCACCAACAGAGAAGATGAAATGATTGAAAAAAATTATGAGATGAGAGTAATGTAGTTATGAGGTTCGTTAAAACAAACACATCCACATTCAAGGACTCTTCCTTTCGAATTGGAGAGTTTTTGTGCTGTCAGTGGGAAGACCAAAGGCTTGTCCTGATTGTGTGTTGACGGCACAGAAACTCTCTGTTCTTACAGGGTCGGCAGTATGGGTGTGACTACCCTAGTTTTGCACACGTTCATAGGTCACGGTAACCACTTTCAATCAGGTGAGTATAAAAAAAGCTCTACTATCCATATTCAAGATGTTTCATCAGTTCAGGGGAATTACCTTTATGTGTTAAAGCGTCCGCGTTTCGGGAAAGAAAGCGGGTTGAAACTATAAATCCTATGTAGCTCGATGTTCATTACAATTACGTTTTTTAACTATCCAATTTTACCAACTTAAATTGTACTACAACGATTTGTTTACATACATTTAAAATACGATAATTAACTGCAAAATGTACGTTCCATATCAATAAAAAATGAGGTCAAACTCCTGTGCGTAAATATTGTTAAAAAACATGTTACTTGCATCAGTTGAATATTACTTCCAGCTTTATCCAAAACCCTGTTGAGTGTATTCTACAGTCGGAACCAAATCCCTTTATCAGTTTATTTATCAAAGTGATTAACCGGCGGCCATGTTGGATGTTCAAGCGCACAACGAGCCGTCAGGCCGTCACTCAAAATTTGAAATAGGAACATAGAGTCAAGAGTGTAACGGTACACATGAAAGGGTAAAAGGTCTGTTACTGTTTGGGGTTAAGTGCTTACATCGGGCCGTACAATAAATAATATTTAACTGCAGAGATAGGGCTTTTGAGTTTATCTTTTAAATTGACTAACTCAGTTTGTTTATGGTTTAAAATAATGAGTGGGAATAATTTTCTGAATATTTATGGGTATATTTTGTAAATTAGTGTCAGTTTGTCTCTTTATCTTTCGAAAGACAATTTTACTTCTAGAAATAACTACTTTTTCAGAATACGAACAGGATTTAAAAAAATGATAATATTAGGATAATTCAAGTGCAAGAATTCCTAAAGAAAATTATGCCACCTTCTATTCTAACCTATTCAATATACAAGTTGTTCAAACAGGATTTGAAATAATGATAATGTTTTCTTTATGCCACTATATGCATGCCTCTTAATGATACGCGGTACCTGTACTGCAAAATAATGAAAAAAAAAATGACATGATACAGCGTCCGGAGAAAGAGGGTTGTACCTAAGTATATATAACATATCGTTTTCTCATTCAGACCTCTGGCTCTTTAACCCATCATGATAAGCTCTCTAACTAAACGTAATACCAGAGATTTTGTTTCTTCTATTTGATCTACTACACTTCTTCCATCAATTTTTCTTAAAGAATATTAGAACCGCAATTACTAGATAATATTCCATCTAACCCCTCCAGCTATACTAAATTGCTTGTGTTAGGAGTGGGTTCACGTCGCCGTCGGTAGTGTATTGGTCAGGATTGGAATCTGGGACATCTCGATTGTAAGGCCGACTCTTTAACCACTAAGCTACTGACGCTATATAGCCTTTGTCAAGTATATCTCGTAGTAGGTAGTACTAGTATGTCAAAATTCAACCATAGAACAATATCATAATAGATATATTACTGTGCAATTTACGCGTTCCCCGCAGGCATGTTCGATAAATGGAGAAAGAGACCGCAATCTTGTCCAATTAAAAATATAAGTGTAGAGTCCAGTAAATATTGTTGGTGATCTCCTCTGCGCGGGCGCATCGCGTCGTCGATCATGTCCAACTTTATTACAACACGCCTCGTTGGCACATACACGAAATAACACCGTAAAAAGCGTGGACAGTAAAATGACGCTTTATATTCAAGCGATAATTGGATTTTTAAATAAATAAATTAATCGTTGTAAGTGTTGACGT
The DNA here is from genome assembly GCA_963662185.1 of Eilema griseolum. Taxonomy (NCBI): domain Eukaryota; kingdom Metazoa; phylum Arthropoda; class Insecta; order Lepidoptera; family Erebidae; genus Eilema; species Eilema griseolum. Next base: position 17,847,394 of record OY759247.1, read on the forward strand.
CGTTGTTCAATTTTTAATACATGAGTTGGGTTGGGTTATGTATTATTGTTATTTTTTTATATTTGGTCCGTCAATTGACTGCACGAGGTGCAGTTCAAAAGATACGGACAAAATAAAATGGTGGGTCCTACTTTGACGGCCCTGATAGATGCTTTTTCACGCCCCGCTTGAAGAACCCGAGACTGTAAGAAGAGAGAAACACGTGCGCAGGCAGAGCATTCCAGCTGATTATCGTGCGGCAGAGGAAGGAGGCCTCAAACTGTTTGGAGCGAGACGGTATGGATTCCACCGTGTGATATATAAACAGAATATAAATATGTTGCAATGACAGTTCAGTTTGGTTGTCAGGGCAGCAAAAATTTAGCTGTGTTTGTTACAAATATTGGTGTTAAAATAGAATTGTTAGGTAAAAGTCTGAAGGTCTACCTTGTGAATGAGGCAGACCAAGAAACGGTGGTCCGGTTATTTGGATATCTGTTTTAAGATCAGTAATGACCATACCTTTACGAATGTCCAATACTGTTACCGCCTTCATTAAAATTTGTCCTTTTTAACATCTAAATCTTCAGCCTTTGAGCCCAACCTATTTGTGGTCGGCTTTCCAGTCTAACTGCGAAGGTGCTAAACTTCAGGAGCTTAACGTACTCTCCGAGACAAGGAGAGGTCTCATTGTTTTAAGAATGGTCACCCATCCTAAGACCGACGTGGCCGAACCTATTCAGTTACCACTTCATCATCTGCGCTGTTGCTGTTATTGTTATGTTTTTTTAGTATTGTTAACTATTATTTCAAATTTTGTTAAATATATTTGTACATGTGTAATCCGTAAATAAAACAATTTTCTTTCTTTTTTCTTTCTTTTCTACGAGCCTAACGAGTTTAACATCAAACTATCAAAACGGCCTCCTACTACAACGGCTATCAAAGTCCAATACGCTTAGACCATACTATCTAGTCGAAACCGTCAACAAGCAACATTTTAGCGGCCCACACAATGCGTGGATAGTTACCTCTGCGAGAGTATCGGAGGGCCATGATTAGTGCTTTGATGATGCCGCCTCGAAGATGCAAAATAGAGTTCAAACTAGCCGCGTCTGTTGATTGTTATCGACGTGTTTTATCACTTCCAAAGTAGGAGGTGCTATTATAATGATTATCGACTAGAGACTCTGGTAGGTGTTTTTACATCATACGTGCTAAGTAGTACCGCATTTGTCTTTTGATGTACAAGGAAAGTTTGATTACGTACCTTGTTACGAATTACAAAAGCTGCCGCCAAAAAAATAGGGTTTGTTACCTAAATAGTAAATCTGCCACCAAAATCTTTCTATCTTATACCTATCCAAACTATTTTAAGCTATATCTGGGTCGGCCGGGGTGCGAGTAATATGCTTCCAATCTCACCTATGGCACATCACATATCTCACCAACAACGGCCCCAGACTTCATGCGTTTTAGTCGGTTCAAGTTTGACATAACCTCTCCCACCGGCTCCGGCAGGATGGGGTATTCGTGGAGATTTCTTCGCACGTTAAAAAATGAGTGGGGTATATTTGGCGGCAGAATTTATTTGGTGGTAGATCTACCACCTTAATTTTCATTATTTATTATAAGTTGATCTCACGAGTGTCGCGACCCAAAGGAACTCTTCTCCCGAGATAAAAAGTCACCTTTATCAGACATGCACTTGAAGTACAAATCGCCAATGAGTGGAGTGAACCAGTTGTTTCTTCTGGATACAGGTTCTCTATGAATTATATAATAAATATCTATGAAATATCTATGAACATAGATAGCTAGGGCCAAGTAAATTTTCAGTTGACCTTGAGGCTATCCGAAATGAATTCTCCAATTCTTGCTGTACTTTACCTATAACAAGGCCATTTTTCAACAAAAATTCAAGAATTGACAGATTTTGGAACCGTGCATTGCATATTTTGGAACTCACCTTAGCTTTTAGCTTTATTTTTTAAATAAGTAGACTTATTGGAAAAAAAATGAACCTTGAAATGGGCTCGATAGGAATCTGCAATCGTTTGTAATTGCAATCTTCTACTAACAAACATACAGGCAATAAAATGGCTGCTACATGGCAGTAGTAAAGTATAATTGCATTGGACGATCTCGGAGAGTGTGAACGCGGGGTAAGCACAACAGGTTCGTATCTATACGGCAGGGGTGCCAAGATATTCCCAGCTGAGTAAATTCGTTCGGAAATATATTATGTGAGATATTTTGTCTCAACATTTCTATTTCATAAAATATTTCAGATCGTAAACTGTAGAACTCTATAAGGAAAGACCAGGTTAACCAAGAGTACCCGTAACCGTTAAGCATGAATGAAAGTAGAAGAACCAAAAGGTATCAAGATAATAACAAGTGCCCTGGGTCGGTTGGCCGAAATACGAGGGGTATGCCAAAGACAATCTCACCCCTGGCAACAAACAAACCACAGACGGTGTGCGCTTTAGTCGGTTCAAGTTTCGCATAGACTCCCCCACCAGCCCCGGCGGCAGGGACTACGTGTATCCTTGGAGATTTTGCGCACGATAAAAAAAAGATCAAAGCAAGTGGCACTTATTGTCACTTGCTATGATCTGGAAATCTGAAATTTCAGTGGCCAAGAGAAATAAAGTTTGACTTGAGAGGTAACGAATATGTTGACAAATAATTCTTCTAGTCGGCCAGGGAAACTTAGATTCTTAAAGTTAATTTCGACGTTTTTGCAATTACGTGACCAGCATGCTACTTCTGGTTAAAACATCTAGCAAACAGGAAAAAAGTTTGAAATTGAATTTAAATAAAAAGAAAACTTGAAATCAAACATAAAATCAGGCTTTAATTTTCTACTGGTCGGCAATTGCCAAAGCAATTGGTTACTTCTCACTACAATAGTCGGCACCGGTAGCTATTATACACTTCAAATTACTTCAATTAAAATACGTACTTATCTCCAGTGTTAAGTTGAGATCTATCGAATCTCGATCAGCAGCCCTACCTACGTGGAGTACGCACCAAGGCGTTTAAAATTAATAAATCTGAGTCGTAAACCGCCAGGGTTCGCATCATCATTCGTCATGCACATTGAGTTTAACGCTCACACGATTTCAGTTTAACGTACCATTGTAATAGAACTTCTGAGCTAGTCAATTACATTGTCAGCTTGAAACTTTTCGCTCTGAAGCCAGGAAGAATATATTTTGGATTTAGAACAGCAAAAAAAGCAGATACCTACTTTCGCTTGGAATTGGAACAGCTAATCAATACCATAGATAAATATAATATACTACTACGAACTTTTGTTATCACGACTAGCCAAAGACAACTTATCATCTGTCCTATCCTCCTTTTCGCTTTTTCTTTCTGACCTTTCCTCTTCTTCCTCCGTAAAGCGGTAATGATCTGGACTTTACAGTGCACAAAACTGAATGAAAATCGAAAGACGCTCTAATACTTAAAAAAAGTGAATTACTCGAAAGAACAACTTTTCCGTAAACTTATGCTAGGTAAAACATTTTTAATTTAAATTTACTGACTTAAGTTAACCGACGCGGCACTATAGGTTAATTTCCAGACGAAATTAAAACGGTACTTGTAATTATTATATCCAAAAACATATCCAGCTAATTTTAAGGCGCTTTAAACGTGTTGATTTTGTCGATTTATAAAAGTGTAAAATTAAGAGCCGAGATAAAGTCGAATTGGGCAACTGTATAAAATGTTAAAATGGCCGCCGAGCATGCGCGGCTGGTTCTCGTTATAACCAAGTTTATGGCCTCTTTATAGAGGCTACTTTACATACAATCGAGCCTTTTCTTATAGTTCGTTGTATTTAAACTGGTTCGTATCCTTTGTAGCAGATGCATGATGCTGCGATATTATTTGATTACGCTTATTGTACTTGTATTTGAAATTTAAATGAGAAAAGGGGACTGAAGCTTTCTGTTACTGGTAACAACAGGGGTATCCTCGTTACCAATTAACTGTGAAGTTTATAGAATTTTTAATTGTTGTATTGATACTGGAAGATGTATTGACAGATGATGATGAAGAGTGAAAGAGACGATGATGAAGGGTCTCTTATAGGAGACAGCAACACAATGAGAAAGTTCTTTAAATCCCAGGGGATTAATCCCATGGTATTTAAATTTTGGTTCTTCGATAATCCAGTTCAATTATGCCCTATTTTCTATATAGTTGAAAGTCCTCCATGACTGCTGCAAATAGGCCATACATTTTTGGCAGAATTACGATTAATGCAATCTATGAGAAAGCTGGTAAAGCTGGCTGGGATGGACCGAATGTGAAAGACGGAGGACAAGGCGCTATGGCGCACATTGCCGTCCACTGCTGCACATAGGGCCTCTCTTCGTCCAGTAGTGGACTGCAATAGGATAATTAAGGTGAAATTTAATAAAATGAAAGATGTTCTATCATCGCTTGTAACTTGTATCTTTTAACAGTTTTAAAAATACAGATAGGTATTTTACATAATTGGACTGTTTCGTGTTTTGCCTTAATAACTTTAAAAGAATAGACAAATTTTATATTCGTTCCACTGAATTAAAATAACATAGATAAATTCTACGTTTGCGTTTACATATATAATTTGTTTTTAAAATAAAACTACTGTAACGCCGAAAAGACATATCGTAACTTATAATAATAATGTAATTTGTAAAGCTTTTATTTTTATCTCTTTCTATCTAATTGGGCGCTGGTTTATGTGTGAGGGGAACGGCGATGGGAGTAAAGGGATAGATAGTGGGTGGATGCAGGTATCCCGTCGAGTAGGCATGTGCATCTGCTTAGCGGGAATAGAGAGTGATCACAAATCTGTGGAGTAGTATTTTATGTTACATAATTTTTCGAAAAAACAAACTGATTTTGAAAAACCATTTGATAAAGGTAAATAATTGTGTAAAGGTTCAATATTATCTGGGTTTCAAAGACAGAAACATTAAAGTTTTAAATAAAGAGACTCATCTCTAGGTGCAAACTGTGCAACAGTAAAAAAAAACAAAAAACGCTTTGTTTCTGCTATTGCTTAAAAAATTTGATTGATTAACACATTTACACAAATATGGCGAATAGATTATTATAGTGTGAAAATACACACAGAAATTACAACAATTATCTATATTTCTGTCCAACTATTAAAATTGTCCAACCATAAAAATCTGAACGATTAAATCTGAGCAATTAAATATAATCATAATCAAAATAATACAGGACCGTAGACACGGCACGCACACAACACACACTACATGTAAATATAACATATAGTATTTTTATTTTATCATAAACATGTCCAAATATTCCCCTGTCCAATCTCAAACATTCGGCTCGGCCTTTGGACGCTCGTTTAAATTACGGCCGACGGGATTTCTCCTTACGATCAATAAATCAATAAATATATACGGCTAAGCCTGTCCGTCTGTCCGACTTTAATGGAAATGGGTGTTTGTTTAGGATTCACGATCCTTGGGTGAACAGTTTGTTATTAAACGGAAGCTAAAGCTGTATCCATCGACTTCCTGCCGTTTGCTATTTCAGATATTATGATTTACTAGTTACGACAAGCTTTATGTCTTCCTGAACGATCTATTTAGCTTCAGTTAGCCGGAAAAGCTAAATTTTCCAAGCAAGATTAGCTCCGTGCTTTTTAAAAGATTATTCATATATTTCTTTTTGTACTACTAGAAGGAAATATGCAAAAAGAAATTAGGAATAATCTCCTGCAGTAACCAGTACTAAAAATATTCTCATAAGTATGTCTGCATGATACGCTGGTCTTCAATTCTACTAAAGCAATACCACTGTCATACCACAGACACTGTAAAAATGGCATTAAATTTTAGATTTTATTTTTATGCAGTTAAAATCCAAAATTAAATAAAAAGAGTTTCATTACATTTTTTCATTCAATTTGGACATTAATAGAATTGCTTTAAAGTCTAAAATGAAATGGATTTTTAGCAGTGCCCGTGATATGACAGTGGTTTTGCTTTAGCAGAATTGAGACCCTGATGCGATCTGAATGTGGAATTACTGCACATACTATGGAGTCTGTGGAGTAATTCCACATTCACTCTACGTAAAATACCTTATAAGTTTGGGCTTTAAAGCAATTGTTTTAAAGTTTAAAATTAAACGGATTTTTAGCAGTGTCTGTGGTTGGTATGACAGTGGTTTTACTTCAGTAGAATCGAAGCCCTATTCGTGACTGATGTGAATCAAGTTATTTGAAACACAAATCTTCCGTTGGATTCCACAAGTATGGTATATATTCTATTGGATTCTACAAATGTCTCGTCACCACAGAGTTAACAACCGCCTATTATTTTGCTACTACTTGTTATCAGTAACCTGTTGACTGATAGTAACTGAATTGCGAATAAAGCAACTGTCCACCAAACAACTGTTCGAAAACAGCCGGCAACAATAAATTATGTTTTTTTTTGGCCACCGCTACCCGGAACGTTCGGAAAAAAGTTTACCTGCTCTCCTGAGCCCACACAATAGCCCCCGATTTTGGCAAGCGTCTTAGCGTTTCATGTTTCGTTTTCGAAAAAACGAACAGTATTGTGCAAAAAACAACTTAGCATTTTCTGAGAAAAAAAAATAGTTTTATTTTTATTTACATATTAATAACATATATCTGTCAGTATATTAACGGGATACCGAAGACTACAAATACAGATTTTATTATTCATAGGAAATAATAAAATCATTCATCATCTAGCTAAATAATTATTACAAAATCGATATATTTTTTAAGACATCGTTTGATTTTATTTATATATAAGCTGTATCTATCAATCTATCTATGCGATAGAGAGATATGTAGATCACACACCCGGAGGGATAGGCATAGGTGTGCCCATTAAAATCCATTTAACTAACTTGTTGTTGAGCCTGATTAATAAAGGGATAGTCTAATTAAAGAAATTGTTTAGTAATCTGGTGCTTTACTTAAACATTATAAACTCCAAAGAATGTTGATGATCACAAGAAGACTTGAATAACCTAATTAAAATATTGTACAATCATTTAAAAGGTTTTTCGTAAGACACTTAACAAAATACTCGTAGAATTCTTAAGGATATAATGAGATACTACACTCTGTACAGTCAATCGCGTGATTCCCTTGTTTTAGAAGCAGAATACCATTCGTTGTGTATTTAAAAGTAATTAACATCTGTACAGTAATGCAACTGGGCGTAAGTTTGGGTGTTGTGTTCATAACGCGGAATGAGCCGTGAAAGCTTTTAAGATGTACAAGACAAGAGGAACGCGGGCGTTCTTGTTTGGGAGAGGAGGCGCTAAACAGCGCGTACGCATCTCTCGGAATCTCTCCAGTAACCACGTATTGGAAATATTTGAGGGAAAAAAAGCCAGTTGAGTTTCTTGCCGGAGTCTTCTCAGGTCGACGACGCGCTTCGAACCGGTGGCGGTGTTCTAATAGTTTTTCATATTTCTTTTTAAATTAACGTTTTGTAAGTTCCGATTTAATGGTCTATGCAGAATAAATTATTTTGGATTTTTGATTCCTAACACAAGTAATTTAGCTTAGATGGGGGTTAAGAGATATATTAGTAATTTCGATTAATATTTCGATTTTTATTCGTGTGATCAAAAGTCACAAAAAACTTTTGCCGCCCTAGATTCTAAGAAACACCTCAAATATGATACTTGTGGTGAAATTCCCAGTGTGTACGTACAGAGAAACACGAAACACATAGCTACAAAGTTACAGACAGACAGTTTTATATATGAGAATAGGAAACCTTTAAAAGCAAACTGAAATCTCGTTAAAACTTTGCTTACTTCATTGTATTGCAACCAATCCAAGTCCTAACAGTCAAGCAAAGATTTACATTCCATGTCTTTGTCACAATACAATATCATCACATTTCCGCTGAGCAAGATGAATATTGTATTGTTCTCACTACAAGCTCTGCTGAGTCGGGCTTCCGTATCTCTATGCACTGAGAACAAGTTATTAACATCATATGACAATACACGAACACACACGACTTTACAACTTAAGATAATACTGAGTAAACAATGATATATTCTGGTAGTAGAATAAAATAAATTTTCTTGGACATATACACAGCTTCTAAAATAAGCAGGTAAGCTTCTGTTATCGAGTTCAACGTGAATAAAGTACTTGGACACTCTTTTGTAAAAAAATACATCTCTATACCAATGCAAATACATAGGGGCTGTTCAAGTATTACGTAAGCACTAAAGGGGGAGGGGGGGGGGGTCTTTGCATTGCTTTTTTTGTCTAGATAATGATTACGTAAGCAGTAGTTATTTACTGTTTCACACATAATATAGCATACATTACCCTAAATATGCATATAGGTACTAATGTTTACGGTAGTATGAGGGGGGGGGGGGGAAGAGATTTGCTTATTTTTGCTGACAAGGGGGGGGGGGGTTAAATAATTGTAATAAATCTGCTTACGTAATACTTGAACGGACCCGTATAGGGTGCATAGTACCTACCTGCATTCATGTATTACTTATTTATATTTACAATCAGCTCCCTTAGATAAGTGGCGATTCATTGGTCGGCTATTGTAGGAAATAATGACGAATGTATGGAATTGATAAATATTTTGACATTGACACATGTTTTGACATTGACACATGTTTTGACATTGACACATGTTTTGACATTGACACATGTTTTGACATTGACATATATTTTGACATTTGTGACAGTAGTCAACGTATTTCAATCCCATGCATTCGACAATCTACTCTACAAACGTATTGCCACTTGTCTATAGAGGCAGGAATCGTAATCGTACCCCTCCGTCTTTCAAACATTCTACCGCTACGCTACAGAGGTCGTCAGTCAATTGCTATCGATAATAAGCATATTACCATAACCAACTATATGAATTATCAGCAATTTTAAAATCCCAACCAAGTACCCAGTTTCCTTTAAGCGGGTAGACAGATAATCGGCCTTAATTACATGGCAATCCATCATCAAAAACCAACAAGGCAGGTAAGTTACAGAAACGCTGGGCCACCCACTATACTCCGACAGTTTGACCTTTTGCTGTACAATCTTCATAAAAAATAGACCGCTCCGATGCGCGTTATAACTTATAACCAGCCTTTATGTTTCTAAATGTAGAAATACGTGTTTGATTTGAGTTTAAAACTTTGTGGACTGTGAAAAATGTTGGGAGATGGCTATCAGATAGAATCAAAGAATCAATTTCATTTATTCAGTTTAGACACATAAAGAGCACATATGAACGTCTAAATTTTACAATTAGGTATGTCAAGAAATAATATAAAAATGAACAAATGATTCTTTCGCTGGTTCGGTAGGTTAGTTCTACTGAGAAGATACTAACAAGAAACTCAGCGAACTATATTAGAACTAGATTATTTTTCTTTTTTTAATTTGCTTCAGTTTACAATTAATTTTGTGCGAGCAAGTAAGAGACTTATGTTGACCACGCATTTACATCATCAAGATTCTCATTCACTTTACAGTAACCTTTACGCATTAACGTTTTTTTCACTTCTATTTTAAATTTATTCATTGGCATATTAATCTAATAATAATAACGTACCTATCTTAAAATAATAGCTTCTTTCAATAACGATATTCAATTCAATGTTCAATGAATTATGTAAGCAGTTTGACATTAATCCCTTTTAGTCAGCGTGCTCTCAGTAAGAAGACTTCTAAGTTGCAACTTTTTAGGCTCTTGAGTATTATATTGTGTGATTTAACTTTTTTGTTGTTTTTTATTATATTTTGCTAACCTTTGCTTACAAGTAACTAACTGTACCAAAATCTACAAGTGAAAACTTGTAATTGGCTTCCAGATGTTTAACCGGCCTTTTACTTGACTGTATTAGCTGTAAGTTTTCCATGTGCAAATAAATAATAAATGATTACATAAGTACATTAAAGCTCAAACAATTTCTCTGGCAAATATATGATGTTATGATTCATATATCAGGATTAAACATGTGGAGGAATTCACAGGCACTGCTAGTCCATGAAGCCATTAAATTTTTTAGTATACGCCAAGAGAATTAGCTCAAAATAGGGGCAAACCTAGAAAAAAAATCTAGTAGCAATTTTCTTTTTGCTCATGAACGCCTTTCTTGAGAAAATTGGTACAAACATCTTTAATGAACAAGATCTTTTCTATTCCTAAAACACTAAACCTTAAAAAAAGCATAAACATTTCTCCGAAATGGCTGAATGAATCTAATAATACTGAAGAAATGTGCCACCATGTCTACGCAATTGACGCGGCCATCACAGTTTTCATGAATTCTGAAATAGCAGATTTATATATAGATCTCCAGTAACACACACATACGTATAACATAAAAATAGAAAGTGACAGTCATTCAAGCCTGTGTTCTTTAAACGACCGGGAACAATGGGAACGATATGATCGTGATATGGCATCGTGCCTCGCTGGACCCGAGTTGGACCTGTTTTGAAGATATCTGAACAGTGGATCGCCACTAACAAGCTTGCTTGGTGCACCAACGCTACGATAACAGAATTCTCTTGTTAAATAAGTAATGTTTTAGGAGACACAACAGCTTCTTACGAACAAGGTATACGAAAGATTAAATCAGCGCACATTATAAGTAATTGTCTAATCTCGTAAGTGGTTAAGATAAGCAAAAACATTGCGCATTTATTTTTAAATCTTACAGCAGTAGGTTTCTACTTCATATTATGAGGAAGGAGTATTTAACATATCCTTAAATAAAACCATCTTAAAGCTATCAATTGGGTATAGCCTGGCTAGTCAAATTAGCTACTTTTTACTAAACGTTTAAACGGTACGTTAAAAGGAAACGTGTATGAAATAATAATTTATTGTGACATCATAATATCCAATAGTCAAATAATTTACTATTATCAGTACGTTGGATGATTAAAAATAAATAAAAACGATAAAATAAGTACCGACGAAACTTTTACCGCTCTTTTACCATTCTTAATTTAGTAAGCTCAATAATTTATTTCAACTATAGGAAAATACCCAATTCCTTATAGGTATCTAGAATGACTACGTGATTATAAATGCATGAGGTTTAAAACATACGATTGGAATTGGGAATGATTAAAGTTGTCTTGGTATAGAAAATAGTCGACGACGACGTAATAAAAATATTCCAGAATTCTTTTTAGTTTTTTTCTTCACACAATTCCGGGTATACTATTTGTAGCCAACAAAGCGTGTTCCAATAATGAGGATTGCTCGATACGATCTCGGCTGGGTTGCGCCCGCCGATCACCGCATCAGATATGCAGAATCCTCGTTGCTCGGCTCCTTTGTAATCTCAGCAGGGTAAACACCGCTTTGTGCTTCAACAAACCATTTCGCCGCACGCATCTTGGTTACTGGTAAGCGACCCTCTTGACCAAGCAATTATAAAACTATCCAGATCTAACCAAATCGACAGTTTAATAATTAATTTTAAATTAGAACACGGCACCATCAAAGGAATTTTACAGCACCTCTATAAAAGACAAGAGACTTCTCAATAACGCAATTTATTTTTATTGCTTAAGTGGACCTAGTTAAACTTTGATTATTACTACTACTCGTATTAATACCTGCTTCAATCTGCAAATTATAGCACATTGTTAGTTTTAAGACAAAAATAACTGACGGATTCATCTCGTCATTCTGTAATGTTGCTGTGCTGGATTGGTAGGTTGTTAAAAAGGAAAATTATTCTGCCAGCGCAAACTACGGTGATTACATATCAGGCGGGCCGAAGCCCGAGGGAAGCGCGTCTCTCTCGCTTATTGCCAGATGATTGAAGACTCCGCCGCCTACGACGCAATCCTTTCTGGAGCGGAAGAGGGATAGAGCACATTTCTTCATGCAAGAAGGAGCAGGACGGCAACAGCTCAGCATCTGATTAGCATCCCAATTACGTTGCGGACGCGCAGTGGGATCGAATCTTCGTTTATAGTGTTGTACTTCATTGGCTTATTCATCGATATTCAATTGAAAATTTGAAAATTATTGATTGTGCACATAATATAATTATTTTAAAATTCCTAATAGTTTCAATAGCAAAATAACTAGATATTAGCTAACGTAATTTTAACGATACAAATATATAGATATCCATGAGCAATAAAATATTTGGTAATAACAATATTTACAACACGTTGTTTCTTTGCGCTATCATGCCCACCTTATCTCAAAAACAATCACAACCGGGTTATCGATCGATAATGAATATAACGAGTGGCAGCCCTATTAATGAGAATGGCGGCCGAGAGCGGGCGGGGCGCGTTCGTGTTGTGATTACATCGCGGAGCCAAGAAAATTTTAAATAAACAAGAAATTATGAACCAACCCGAAGATTATAGGTACACGTTCGTTTTGAACAGACTGTAAGTAGAGAAAATGACGACAGGTGCAATTATATATCAACTCATAATTGCATATATCGTGCAGACTTTTACATGGAGTAGGAAGGTAATTTAGCAGAAACGCGTCTAATTGCTGAAAATCGCCCACGTAATGTGCTTCGACTTTCTACTCTGCAACTCCGCAGTCAACATTACCTATTAAGGGATTGTAGACTCAGTTGTACATAATTAGGCACTGCAATTTGCAACAATACAATGGTTGGAAAGTGGCATGAACACACGGAGTAAACCCAATATCAAAATCAGTTATAGCTTTCGAAACAACAAATGAAACGCGTCCAATTGTTGTAGCCGTATCCGTAACTTCGTTCAAATGAAAATTAAATACCTGTTATTTTAAGAGACCCTATCCTAGAGCTAAATATGACAACAAAAGGTTTTTGTTTTCTACAAAGCCAGTGCTTTCAAGAACATTTTCAGGGCTTGGTTTATTTGAGTATGAGGAAATGACTGCAGTTTACTAGTGTGTAATTACAATATTTAGAGAACTGCATAGTTTTGCACTTAGCTAATGTTTAAGAAGAATTCAATACGATGAGGCATTACATAAAGAAATTAAACATTATGTACATAACTATGTACATAACGTTACTATCGAAGGACCGATGGCTATTGGAGGAAACGTGTCCTAGAGTGGAGATCGCGAGAAGGTAAACGAAAGGTAGAACATCAGATGGACTGAAGAGCTGAAAAAGGTGGCTGGGACAGACTGGATGCGGAAGGCGGAGGATCGAACGATACGCACATTGGGACAGGCCTATGTGCACAAATAGACTGTGGTAGGCAACTTGATTGATTGATTGTCTGTTGGATATATAATATAATAGAGGTATTTTTTACTTATTATATTTAATTACCCTTTTAATCCCCCAAAGATTTGCTGGCAGAAAACTCAATACTGAATTAAGCTCGCCTTTGTACACCAAAATGTATTTGTGATTGCCTGTTAATATATTATTTTCCTGTGTACAATAAAGAATTAAAGACGTAGACTTAAATAGACAATTCGTGATGAAGACATGTGCTGTGTACACACACACAATATACTGAGAAACGGATGCAAAGACGGAGAAATGACCGAAAAAAAAATGACGTAGATACAAATTTAAACGACGAAAAATGCTATTAAAGGCAGACACAATACATATACTAAACGCAATGCATATGGTTCCGGCAATGCATATCTAAATTTAAATTTAATCATATAATATCTATATATATCATCTAAATTTAATCATACTACTTAAGCATCGGGTATATCTTACTAATTCATTAATACCTTTAAGTATAGAATATTCTCTTCAGTTATTGTAACAATATACATCTGACCGCTCGCGACACGTCCATAAGCATTCACTGGCCTCTCAGGCTCCAGCGCATGAATATAAAACCAATTTGACATTTCTCATTACGCTGCGACCACAATATGCGTTGGACTAACTAGTTCCGTGCTGTGTGATCTGTTATTATGATAATAAGGCTAGTTTCGAGGCTGTAAGGCTGTAGGCTCGATGCCTTCGCCTCAGTGCACGTCCAACGGTAAACAATTAAAACCGGCGTCTTTCATGTGTCAATAAAACGCGATAACTCATTGTAATTGATGCTATAACCAGCATGACGACTGGTTACGCACATTGTTAGGCCTGAACGGAGGATTGCGAATGTATAATTAAGAATAAAAACTATATAGGTCATTGAATAACGTCAAGTGAGGGATAATGAAGGTAGGTACCTGGTCTGATGCTTCGTTGATTTAAATTGGGGAAGATTTCTTGAAATAAAATAAGTACTCAAAACTGACCAGCATTTATAAAAACATTTTTTTTTATCTAGGACACGCCAACTTGACTTCACCTCGCCTGATGGTAAGCTAAAGGCAAAGTCTCAGGAAAGAGGTTCACCATTACAGACACTATTCAATTCAATTTAGATGTACGTCATCTCATCATCCAAAGCCTCTATTCGTTCACTTGTCTTACGTGGGTACCGAACACACAACGCACATTCTAAATGAACAAGCAACGGCAGATGATGATATAACAGCTTAAATCACTACGCTAGCCAAGTCACAAAACAGTTTTGCCACACCTAAGCAAGTAGAACAAATTGAAAGAGTTTAATTAATACTAGACAAAGTTCTAAAAAAAGCGAAGAGGGCAGTAGTTTTTGAACTTTATTGTATCAATATTTTCCATCTAAAATATGTCTAGGATTTACATTAAACAGTTTCAAAGAACACCGCCGCTGTATAAATCAACGGGAAATTATCATAACGAGTCAGTTTCGTAACGAAATTCTGGCTTTCTAAGAAATTAATAATGTCTGCTATAAACTGTGATTTACAACTTTACGGCTTGTGTTATGTCCTCTTTAAATTTGGTGTGTCGTACGCACAGAAGTGATGACATTTTTGGACTTTTGAATATTGATTATAAACTTTTATAGGACCTTGCTACCAAAACTTTCGAAGCCAAAGGTAATCTCACCTGCTGCCTGACAGAAGAGGCACAGGCTTTTGTTCTTGAGGTTAAGAGGTTAGATATTTGTTCTTTTAAAGCAAAGATAAACCAAATACAAAGAGGAGAAAGAGATGGAAAGTAAACCCTGAGTTCCAAAATTTGGTTTGGATGCAACTGGAATTGGCGCTAGACGCTAAGGCCGAATGCTTAACCACTAAGCTCCCGACGCTTTTATAAACTCGTGTTGTGTTTAAAGTTAACTTACTGTATTTTATTTTATTATAATTGGAAAACATACAGCTAGTGTCTAATTGCATGTTTTAAATGATAAATAGCTGAACAGTATTAAAAAGTTTCCATGTTACAATAATTGTTTATATAAGGTAAAAATACCAGTAGGTAGAAATCAACAAAATTACATTTCTATCTTTCGAAAAAAACCGCTACAGATTATTATGTATTAGGATTAACCCTCACCAAAGAACCTCTTCGCTAGAACAACATACATACATATAATCACGCCTTTATCCTTGGAGGGTTAGGCAGAGGTGAATTAACACCCACATTTCACCAATAATTGTATTCGATCCCACGTAATAGGTGGTGAGCCTATTGCCGTATTCCGGACACTATTGTTGACTCGAGCTATGATACCCTCGGCTGAGTATGGGCTGTATATATCTGTCTGATGTTAAACAGCCCTATCCCTTAGTCGCCTTGTACAACACCGCATGGGAAGTGATGGGGTGGCCCTAATTCTACTCTGCCAGAAACCACGCGGCAAACTCGCTAGAACAAGCTTTAACGGGAAACATTGGTATTGAAGAAGTCGCAATTCTAATTCTCGACATAACTCGAAATTATCTAAGTCAATGTAATCGG
Source organism: Eilema griseolum (assembly GCA_963662185.1). Taxonomy (NCBI): domain Eukaryota; kingdom Metazoa; phylum Arthropoda; class Insecta; order Lepidoptera; family Erebidae; genus Eilema; species Eilema griseolum. The sequence goes on from OY759247.1 coordinate 17,863,204, forward strand.
ATCATTATGTGTATTTTGTTAGACCCGTTTACTAACTGCAACGTAAACGAGTGCGTTCGTATCGGCCGATACATTCAAGTTGGTTCAGTTTTACGCTAATTCTTTCTTCTCCCTCTCATTACAGCTTTGAATAAAACTCGTTTCCAAACAGAGTAATGGTCCTGCAGACCATATAATACTACTCCGGCAAAAGGCAAGTTTAATAAAAAATTTGTAACCCTTCTTAAAATGTTCAAGTTCATAATAATAGCCATTTGTTTTCACAGTTTTTAGCCCTTAGTTTTATATTTAAAAGACTCAATATTGAAACTTGAATGTCAACTCGTCGAAATATTTGAAACGTCCTTTATTTGTTTGTTTCAAATAATCTAAATAAATAAATATATTTCACAACGTTACACACAACGCTATCTAGACCCATGGTAAGCATAGCTTAACTAGCTTGTGTTATGGGATCTAGAATGCGGATAAACATACTTAGATACTTTTTTTTTGTAAATACATACATATTATACATAGAAACACCCAGACGAATGCAAATATACATATTCATGCATACAAATATTTGCACTGAGCGGGAATCGAACCCGCGCCCCCTGCATAGCAGTCGAATGCTCTACCGCTACGCCACGGAGGTAATCTAACTTTCAAACTTTCGCGTTCCATGATATACAATAATACATATTTACGAGAATGTTGTAACGGGTGCACCACTTAACTAGTCAGGCTGTGACCACGGCCGGTGTAACCTGGCCGAAACGTCAGGCAAATAAAAGGTATGTATGTACCTATACCATGAGGTACCTGAACGTAACTATCATACATAAAACCGGTATCCACAATTCATTATAGGTCATACATTTGTTTTTAATGTCAAGCAACATGATTAGAGCGACATATTGTAGTCTTATTTAAAACCTATGATCTTGCGAACGTCTTCTTGCCTTCATCGTCAGATTAATCCCTGAACCCTGATGCATCCGAGGCTTACAATTCCTGTTTGTTTATTCCAATCCCAAAAGGAAAGCCTGCGTCAGAACCTTTAATCAGCAGGTGTTCCGGCTTGCAGGTATGGTTGACATGTCCTCAATGTCTTGATGGGGCCCCTTACATCCTTTTTCTCTTCAGTAGATATAGCATGAGGTTCTAAATAACCTACAGTAGTAGTATTTTACAATTTCAATAATGTAAAATGGAGCATTCTTTTGCCAATTAAAGAACTACTCAAAGAATCAAGTTTTATATTCTTCAAACGTGTTATGATTTCGAGAAATGTCTTCATTAGCGCATTGGTTTCGTTAGCAAGAACAAAACGCATTTCTGGAATGGCGGGAATATTTCGTGTCAGTTGGCATTTCTTTTTTAATTGTTAAAACTAAAACGAGAGCTTTTATTCCTTCGTTAACGTATTTATGATTCAATCGACTTGTGCATATAACAGTTTAAATGCTAAAGTGACTCAGTCTGTTACTTTTTAATTTTTATCTTGACCGCTGAACGAATTTTGTTGGACTTTAAAACATTTATTTCGGAAAATCGCACTATCCCGAGAAAAAGGGTTTCTACGTGTGAGATGCCATGTTCAGTAAGAAGGTAACTGGCATTTTATCAATCCCCATTATTGTGGTTGTTATCTCTAGATTTTTGTCTATAAATGAAAGCGAAATTAATGTAAATCAACATCAATTTTTAATAAGTAAACAACATATTTAAAGAATCATAAAAACTACAAGCAGCAAGATTACATAACATCATGTAAATACTATCTTATCTTACTAATATCACAACTGATATTATATATGCGAAAGTGAGTTTGTTTATTTGTTTGTTTGATAAATCAATCCCGAAAAAACGGCTGTATAGATATGCAGAAAATTTGCCGTAGACTTTCTGGCCGTTATAAAGTTGGTAGGTGATTGAAGTAAATGTTGAATAAAGTAATTTGTTGTACAAACGATATCAAGTCTATTTTATAGTCACGTATTATAAGCTTGTTTAGACTTTGTCTAGATCCTCAGTCCTTTTATAAGTATTGAATTTGAACTATACCTACTCAAAGCTTCTTTATTAGCTTGGGGGTAAATGTCACACAAGATAACTCAGATACCATTAAATGATTAAATCGCATATCCGTCTGGGCTGTTAAACTAATATTTATGTAAAATTGCAAGTCGGCAAGCTTTTACAGCACGACCCTGTCGCCTGTGATTTACAATCTTTTTATTACCGCCATATTGAAAGTTACGGTCGCGGCACAAGAAACATTTTTCAAAATCAATATAAAATTTAATTTGTTATCGTCTACAGGCTCAGTTTTTCTGCTGTATCCCCGTCACAAAATGTGTATTTTGTTACAGCCACGTGAAGTTTTACAGCTGCGTCTTATTATTATTTTTTGTGGAAGAGAACTGTAAGTCATTTATTATGCAGTAAAAATGTCACAGCGGCATAATTCATGTGGTAGGATAATTATAATCTTAGAAATAATTGTTGGATTATTAGGTAGTTTAAATGTTATTATCTGCTATAAATATACTATTAATGATCTTATATTAAACTGATTTCCTCTGCCCCTTTGTTTCGGCTAATCTCCGAAGTGTCTGGGTAGATTTTGATGGGGTTTTCACAGACAGATAACTGATACTGTAAGTTATAAATGCTACTTTTATTTTAGAAAGAAATTTTAGGGTTGGTATGGGTATGGTTGTGTGGGTAATGGACTGCTGAGACGAGTTCTCGGGTTCGATCCCAGGTTTTACCATGGCACACACCAATGACTTTTCGAAGCTTTTCGGAGATATGTGTGTATTTATCGCAGGTTTATAAGTGCCCGGTTAATGGCAATAGGCTCGCCATATTACATTGGGACCTAAACATAAACTGGCGTAATGTGGGTGCTAGCACCTCTGCCTACCCCTTCGGGGATATAGGCGTGAGTTTATGCTATGTTATGTTAAGCTATTTTGGGGCTCCACACAAACATAAATAAACCCAGATCTAAGTAAATGCAGCCGAAGTCGCATGTGCCTACATACAGTTACTTATTAAATAATACAATATCTTTGGATAATTATCATTATATAATTGCAGTGGAAAATATCTAAGTAGTAGATACTACTACCAAAGGTTGGGGTAAAATTGATATTTTTTTATATATTTCTACAGAAATCTATACGTAGTGCGGTCTAAAAAGTGAGTCATGAAGGTAGGTAAACTTTATGTGGAGATACGTTCCAAAGTACGCAATGAGCGAGCCATGTTTCGTCGCTTCCAAGCGGTACCGTCTTCGCTGCTCTTGATTTATTGGTCCTCGTTTATTTTATTTCCCAATTCGTTTTAGTTACAGCCTCAATGCTCGATGCCCATCTAAAGTTCTTTTAGAAATTAGTCCTACACGGAACCACGGTGATTTATACTAGATGTTTTAAGAAATCAAACATGGATTTCTCATTTAAGTTGAGCTATGAGCCCTTAGGTAGGTCTGTCCATCTAATTTATCAGCATCAAAGTTAAATATAGATATCATATCCATTTTAGTCTAATGGTGAAGTTAATTGAAAAACTCATTGGAGAAACACATATTGAATTTACTCCAGTTTGTAAGCAAACCTCACCTTTGCTATTAGTAGCCTGTTTGCGCATACGCATACTTAACTAGAAATATCTTCTAATTAAATCCAGAGTCAACGTTTAGAGATAATAGTTTTCTAAACTATTGTCCTAAAGCAATTTCGTAACGGCAGCATCTATTAGCTAAAGTTATACAAAGACCAAGTTCCATTTGTTTCAAACCGTTTCAAAGCGTGACTTATTACTGAGAAAACAATAAGTATTGCCGTCTAGCACTTGCCTGGAGGAATTTGAACTCTGTTAACTCTATTCAAGTTTAAATAGCTTTGTGTAAGCTCCCCGGTTCCGACTACAAACAATGATAATAATTTCTGATTTTGTATTACAATACACGTTTTGTAAATGAGTGAGCTTTTTTCCTCGAGGAGACAAGAACAGTAAACTCGACTTGTGTCCACATTTCTACCTGAAAGATTGTATATTGAGGAACACTATTGTTGTATTGGCCATTGCATTCGCAGTCAATGGCCAATACTAAAGATTAGGGGACATTATAACACGACAAGTGAGAAATGATAATTGATTGGGGCCAACGGTTGGGACCGGTCTCAACAATACATTAGGCAGGTACGTATTGTTAAAATTGACGTGTAAGAAAGTTATTGTGTAGTCTGATCGGAGTCGACAATTTGGTTGGACATCACTTGTTTTGTTTGTTTAGAGCAGGTAAAAGTGTTGCTTTTCACGGTTGATATATTAGTTCGCTAAGTTCATACAAAGATCATGCATAAAATGACAAAAACTTACCATACCGACGCAGCCAAGCCGAAGTAATATAGCAAAAGGAAGACAACAGCACAATTCGGGTTGGCTAATCCATCGTGTGCCAGAAGCATGCGTGTCGGCGAAGTGGAATCCTTGGCACATCCAGCAGCAGCTCGCCCGGCGGCTGCACGCACACCCCAACCGGCAGCTGCGGCGCACCGACACAGAGCAACAAGCACTAGAGCCCTTTCTCCAGCTCCTCCTCGGTCCCCACAAGCCAGCTGTGCTCCTACAGCTGCCAGAGTGCATGCAAAACTAAGTGCCGCCCATGTCGTCAACCACACTTCTGCAGCTTTTCTCTGTCCAGATTCCCACAGCACTTCTGAATCACAGTATTGCGCACAACGTCCTGATCCTCTTAGCCATACCCAGTTTCCTGGTTTAATCAGCTTTTGACAAGCTCCTCTTCCACCCGTATTCGCCACATTTAACGGGATGGTACCCACCGGAGGAGCTCGCTCTCCAGGTCCTTCCATACACATATGTTCGTGATTATTCTCAGCCGGGAATAAGGAACAATCCAACTCTGGTGGCCAGAGGAAGCCAAATTTGTAAAGGACAGGATAACATTTCGCGTAAACGCTCTCACATAATCCTCTGCAAGGTCCTATAGGAAGCGCAACTTTATCGGTACACATGGGCACGTAAACTGAACACAAGAATAGATGCAGCTGAGACGAACAGCCGTACTGAACAAGAGGGCTAAAGGTCTGCAGCGTCACATCAGCGTCCGTCTGCAGAGTATGTCGCGCCAAGTTGGGCATTCCGGTCTGGTTGTATCCAATGTTCTTACACATAGCCACTTTGATAGGTTCACATGTCCGCACGGAGGCCTCAGCGGTTACTCCGGCCACTAGGGTCACAATCAAAACAAAAACGTTAGTGCACTTCATGTTTGGGTGATATATCCGGCGAGTCAAATAAAAGATTTCATTGTAGTCGTGAATATTTACGCGCGAGCGCTGCGGTAGCGCGAAGTATGTACGTGCGCCTCGAGTCGCGTCTCAAGACGGTTGTGCGGCTGCGGCCCGCGACCCGGTGGGGGGGAGGACAACAAAAAAAGGTACGCAGGTATGCGCTGCAGTTGCGGCGGGAAAGGGAGAGAAATGTCCGAGAAGCCAGGGATCGGCTGACAGCGGTGTCCGGTGCCGGCACTCGTGAGTCGTGACGCGTGCGCCCGTCCACGCCGCGCTCTTATCACTGGCGCGTCTTATCACTGAGGGTAGATTTTAGCTCGCGATGCGTTTCGATACAGTATGGATTTTTTGATAAGTTCTCGATACCGCGCGCTAGATATGAGACCTGATTAAATTAGATATTATATTTTTAGATATTACGAAATTATACTCTCGTAAAATCTAATAGGTATTAATAAACAATTAAAATAGTAATGTTGTTAACAGTTTACGAAATTGTAAATGAATAATTGAGACATTTTTATATAAAATTGTTGTACAGTTAACAATGAAAGTTGCTGAACATTATCAGGTTTACAAAAGACCTTTTCATTACATTGAATTTGAATACTTCAATAAATAATATAGGTAGGTAATTGGTGCAGGGAGGTAGTATGCTACTTATTATTCAGCTACTTTTGTAGTTGTGAGTGCGAACGATATTAAGATATTATAAGGAACATTTGTTTTTTTATTAATACATCTTAAATTTCAATGAATGATTATTAATTTACATATCTTGCATTTCGAGTAAGAATTTTCAAAGTTAAAGGATATACTTTCAAAAGTAATCGATCATCCACAGCTCCCACAGTCCATTACCAACATTCAAATACAAACAAAAATTTTGAAATAAATTTATTGTACATAATTTACTACATCGTATTTAAGCATTACTGTATAAATTTTTATGAAACATAAATAGGTAAAACGGTATAGTGGTGAACAATATTAGTTTAGTAGTACAAAAATTGGACCAAAATGTAGATCAGTAGGGTCATAAAGCGTTCGACAGATGATTATCGCGGGAGAAATAAAAATATTTACACTGCGATGAGACTGCGATCTATCTGAGGACCATATACTTAAAGTTACGACTAAAATGAAAGATAAATACTTTTACAATAATCTTATTATAATACAAGTTTTATTTTAACACATATTCAGTAGCTAATATTGTAATTTGATAGTTCATAACATCTGCCAGCCAGTCCGCGCCGGCCGCACACCGGGCGTACGTACCTACTTACATACCTATAACAATCTTATGTACTCTCCATTCTCTACTAGTCTTGTACATTTTCCCTTTTAGACAAGTGGCAATACTTTTCTAGATTATATTAGAACAGATTGGTCAATGTAACCCCTCGTTTTCACCTAAGTATAAAACATGTATTTGACAAGTTGTACTATGTCACAGGTTTCAGTGCGAATGCAATTGTGTTTTATACTTGTTTACAACTTGTTGGCTATACATACTGTGTGAACGAAAAAGTGTCTGAGACAGTCTCAATACAGGTGTAAAACATAATGTATTGTGTTTTGACTAGTCTAAGTTTTGTATCAAACAATGTTACAACTTGTTTCTTAGTGGTAAAACAGGAGGTAGGACACGGCGGTATTTACGCCCAATTGAGTAGTCCGACTGGGGAAGTACCTCCGCCCTATAGAATACCGCGGTCATAATAACTTCGTGTTGTGTTCCCCGCGGTGAGTAGGGTAGGTAGGTAGTAGGCCAGAGCTCACTAGAGAATTTGTGCTGTCTGTGGAAGACTAAAGGCTTGTCCTGCTTTGTCTTCTACACTGACGGCACAAAAACTCTGTGCTTACAAGGTCGGCAGCGCGAGTGTGGCTCCACTGGTGTTACACACGTCCATAGGCCACGGTAACCACTTTCCATCAGGTGGGCCGTGTGCTTGTCTGCCACCTAAGTGGAATATAAAAATGAGGGGAATGGGATAAGTTGACTACTATCAAAATACTTGTCAATTCGATACATTCATCATTCTATTCCACAATACGACGGCCAACGTATTGCCACTTGTCTAACGGGCCTTGTCTCCAATAGCTCTTACAACTTGACATTTTTACATTCGCTAAGCTAATGTATAATACAACATTCACAAAATTTTAACAAATACACCCTCTCTCTGATGGAATTGTACACTTAGAACGATGACGAAGCAATTTATAATAAGGAATGCTAGACAAGCGATACCAGCGCCACCCTTCACATACATTTTTGAATTAAAAACTAATTTATATTATTGTACATACAGATTATGAACATAAATACCACGGTTTTAACCGAAAACATATTGGAAATTTAGAAAATTATGAATATTTTAGACTCAATTACGAGTATTTGGCCTCAATTACAATTTGATATATACTTACTTTTTTACAATATATAAACAGCATATCCGACAGATAATATATTATCAACCTTATAACTGAATGAATATAATACAAAACAATATTGCAATACTGCAATTATTGTACAGGTGCTAATAAATTTGAGCATTCACTTGTAATGAGAATTCTTGTGAATGTTACATTACAGAAAAATAAACGTGAGAATTTATTAAATTATACAGAGCATTCTGCGGGTCTAATAAGGCCACATTCAGCAATTCCGCTAAAACGAGTAATTTATGAATTTCAAATAGATCCCAATAGATTACATCCGCCCTACAGAATGCCACGGTAATAATAACTCCGTGTTGTGTTCCCAGCGGTTAGTAGGGTAGCCAGAGCTCACTGGAGAATTTGTGCTGTCAGTGGGATGACTAAAGGCTTGTCCTGCTTTGTCCTCTACACTGACGGCACAGAAACTCTGTGCTTACAGGGACGGCAGCGCGAGTGTGGCTTCTCTGGTGTTACACACATCCATAGGCCACGGTAACCACTTTCCATCAGGTGGGCCGTGCGCTTGTCTGCCACCTAAATTGTATGAAAAAAAATAAAAGGGTTACTTATATGAGCGGAATCACAACAGTTCATCTACTAAGCAGCTTCTAATTTCGTGTAAATATTGCCGCATGACAATAATATTATCTTAATACGATTCCAATAGTGACCTTTTTATACCTACTGGTCCTCGATTCTGCTAAGTTAAAACCACTGTCATACATATTTGAATGTATACGGACACTGCTAAAAATCCAATTTTAGAATTTAAAGCAATGCGGTTAAAGTCCAAAATTAAAAAGACCTTTTGCAGTGTGATGGAAAAAGTGCAATGAAACTCATTTCACTTAATTTTGGACTTTAATTATATAGCCATAAAGTCTAAAATTTATTGCCATTTTTTACAGTCTGTGGTATGACAGTGGTTTTGCTTTAGTAGAATGCGATAAGTTATTAAATTTTCATGAACTAGAGTGTTCGGTAGACAGATCATGACAATATTGATAGCGATGTTTGGATCTATGCTAAGTTTGTTGTTCAATTCGACTAATTTAAAAACGGTGAATGCTCGATTTTCTGTTACAAGTGAATGTTCAAGTCCTTTATAAAGCACTATGTTAAATAAATATGATATTGACCACACAATTCCTAGCGGTTTCCTTTTCGCGATCACTAATCAGTCCATGTATAGTCTTGTGTATTCAGGTAGAAAGTAGGGATCTATTTTCTATAAACAATCTAATATTGAAGTTGTTTACTACCTTTTTCTTCTATTGCACTACCTATTATGTAATCACATTAGAAAAATACATTCAAATATGTATTGACAGAGGGATTCACGTGGTCATGCAACTATTTTATTAAACAATGATTTTTTATATAACTTAAATGTATTAAAACGTGGAAGATCTGGAATAAATTAGGAAACAAGCACAACCATTTCGAAATACAATATATTTAGAAATTATAATATTTTCTTGCCGTCTCCTTTCCTATTTAAGTGGTATAGCAACACTGCATATAGTTAGCGGCATATAACTTGACCCCAGGCATGTCACGAAATTTACTATGCGCAGTATACGTTTTTTGGGAGTCTTTTGAGGATACTACGGCGGCGAAGATCACATCCACCAAGCATAGATGCGCCAGGGCTTCGTTTAACTCGCGACTTGTGGTTAAATGCCAGTAAAAGTTAAAGGTGTAGCAGTAGCGACATATATAGACCAGCTTGACTTGAACCTAGCAAACTTCGTATTATTGGTTCTAGAATGACTTTTGTAAACATATATACCGTACCTACATATGAATTCATACATACAGACAGATATTTGTACTAACTGGGTTCTGAATCCGGTATCCTGGTATTAGATATACGTTCAATTTGAATTACGAGGTGTAGAATCACATCCACTACAATCGTCCATAATTACGTGTGTATTAAATTTTGTGTTTCAAGATTTTCAAGTCTTTGATCATAGCAATACAAAACAGCAAGGCTTTTTCATTAACTTTACAAGATGCCATTTTATTTTAGACTTTAACGGCATAAAAGTAAAGTCTAAAATTAAATCACATTTTTGCATGACAATTAGCAGAGTCGGGGTCCTGCGAATGTTTATTGTATTCTTTTTACACGTTATTTATTTTAGACTTTAACGGCATAGCAATATAGTATAAAATTAAATGGCATTTTTGCATGACAACCAGCAGAATCGTGGTCCTGCGAATGTTTATTGTATTCTTTTCACACGGTTTTATTTTAGACTTTAACGGCATAGCAGTAAAGTCTAAAATTAAATGGCATTTTTGCATGACAACTAGCAGAGTCGGGGTCCTGCGAATGTTTATTGTATTCTTTTCACACGGTATTTATTTTAGACTCTAACGGCATAGCAGTAAAGTCTAAAATTAAATGACTTTGCTTGACAACCAGCAGAATCGGGGTCCTGTGGATTTGTTTATTATATTCGTTTTCACACTGTATTATTACGAATGCCTGTAAGTCACGGTTATAAAATTGTATTATTTATTGCTCTTTTGCGAACTATTAGTTAATAAATAAGAAACTAATATTGCTTATATGGACACAACCATTATATAAATTAAAAATAGGTAAGCATAAGTTTAATAACAGCAACACATTTGACGAAAATATACTACAAATTTCATGCTGTTACATAAATAAACTATATGTATATAATATATTAAGGGGGTAGATGGAAATCAAGTAGAATTGAAATCTGCTACTGTATTCAATGATTATAAATAGTGTGACGTTGCGTAGTATGATAAGTATATTTTTAAATAGCCTCTAAAATATAAAATATATAAGGTGTTAAGAAATAACCAAGAAAATGGAACGCCGCCTCCCGCCAGAGCCGGTGGGAGAGGTTATGTCGGACTCGAACCGACTACAACGCATGGCGCCCAAGGGATATGCCTGTCAACCTCACCTTCAGCAAACCAACAACGACTTGTTGGTTTGCTGAAGGTGAGGTTGACAGGCATATCCCTCGCACCCCGGCCGAAACAGAGTCATCTCTCGATCTGGCCCTCCTCGAGTGTGGGGACTACAGATTCCTTAGGCCGATGGACGTATGCAACACCAGGGGCGTCACACTCGCGGTGCTGACCATTAAACATTAAGAACAAAACAGTAATATGGAGATATTTATCAATACTTTCAAAGCAAAAAGTCTTGATTTTTTCAGACTGATGGTTAATTCTTGTTTATTTTATTTAGTAATCTAACTATAAATCAATAAAAACTGACTCTTAAGACACTAATTACTACTAATTTCACTAATTAATTAACATAAGCTTTCGATAGAGTCTGGCACAAATCGCTTCTTTCTAAGCTACCTGCCTTTGGTCTGCCTTCTAGGCTGTGCAACTGGGTTGCTAGCTTCCTGCAGGGGCGCCGTATTCGCGTCCTTTGTGACGGACGAGCTTCGGAGTTTCTGCAGGTTAATGCTGGCGTGCCCCAGGGGTCCGTCTTATCACCCACTCTCTTTCTTCTGCATATCAACGACATGCTGTCTACCGGCAATGTTCATTGTTATGCAGACGATAGCACTTTACATGGGAGTTATCATGGACATCCAGCGGCCAAGCAGTCAGATATCGCAGAGAAAAGGCAGCTTCTTGTCACTGAGCTTGACGGGGTCCTGAATCACATTTCTCAATGGGGCTCTGAGAACCTGGTTGAGGTCAATGCCAAGAAGACGCAGGCATGTGCGTTTACAGCAAAAGTATCTTCTTTCCTTCCCCTCCCCACTCTTCAGAGCACGCCACTGCCGCTGCAGGACAATCTCAATATCCTAGGTATGGATGTTCGCTGCAACCTGAATAACAAAAACTACATCGAAAGCATCATCAAAACAGCCTCACGAAAACTCGGAGTCCTGAACAGAGTGAGACGATTTTTCACGCCGGAGCAGCGGTGTCTTCTATACAAGACACAAATTCGCTCCTGTGTGGAGTACTGCTCGCATCTCTGGGATGGTTCAGCAAAGTACTTACTAGATGCTCTCGACAGGTTGCAGCGACGTGCGGTCCGCATCATTGGGAATCCCGAGATCACGAACACCCTAGAACCTTTACAGCTGCGTAGAGATGTTGCGTCCATGGCTGTATTTTACCGTCTGTACCATGGGGAGTGTTCTGATGAGCTCTTCCAATTAGTCCCACCCTCCCCTTTCCTACACAGGACAACGCGTGCAGGTCTTAGATGTCATCCGCACACGGTGCAAAACATCCGATCAAGAACCAAGCGGTTCGGAGACTCTTTCCTCTGTCGCACCATTAAGGCCTGGAATTCATTACCAGCTCACGTGTTTCCTTCTTCCTACAGTCCCGGGTCCTTTAAGCGGGGCGTGAAAAAGCATATGATAAGGCCGTCAAGCTGAGTGTCACCATTGTCACACGGTATGTGTAAGTAATGGTGACCCTCTTTTCTGGGATTTTGCCTTCAGTTTACCATCAGGCAAGGCGAAGTCCAATTGACGTGTCCTATATAAAAAAAAAAAAAAAAAAATTTTCGCTAGTATTTTACTCTGTCATTGATATAAAATTACTATTATGATGATTAGAGACTATTTTTGTATTGAAAAGTTAAGAATTTTAAAAAGTCGTCTCATAAGTATTTCTTAACACCTTATAAACTGTCCTCTTAATCGAGAAATTGTTAAAAGGATACAAAAATATACGTTATAGATCTCAGCAGGGCGAGGCCAGTCTAAACATTAGCGGACAATCAGCGAGGGGGCGATAAAACAAATACTGGGACATCAAAAATCTCATGTACAGAAACTAAAAGAAGATAAAATGTATAACTCTTTCATCTTTAGCATGCGAGATAGAAACTGCTTTGGTGACAAAAGTTGCTGAACACAAACAAATGCACAAACGATCAGTATATAAATAAAAGAAATTTTATGAAAGTACTAACGTTAATTAGTTATCATAAATTTTTTGGGTACTAACACGATCATAGTATAGGTACATACATACCTTTGAATTACCTGCAGATTCGACCTGGTTATACCTACCGTTTTCAAGGGCCGTTAACATTATTGTATATCATGGAACGCGAAAGTTTAGACTTAGAATTGTATGAAAGGTTTTAGAGTAGGCGTCTGTAATGTGTTAAACTATTTTTGTTGCTGTCTGTACGCGTGAGATTAATGAGCCTTGTCCCAGTAAAATGACGATAACAATACTTTAAAATAAATGATTCACATCTCATGAGATTACATAAATCATATAACATACTAGTTTCTTGAAAATCGCGTATACTTTAAGGACTGTTCTTTAGTAAAGTTTTCAACCTGTATAATCCATGAAGAGGTAGGCAGAAGTCTATTAACACTCACATCGCTTTTTATGTGGGGCAAACACTTTGATGAACCACTTCTGTTCAATTTTTGGAACAAGTAAACTGCGATCATGGATCATGATTTAGGAAAACGTTATAGATCTTTCAAGCCCACCTCTCATATTTTTTTTTTTTTTTTAATATGATTATAAACATGCTAACATTTTATAACAGTGAGTAATAAAAGCCTTAAAGTAAACGCGTTTTAGAAACATCAAATATGTCTACACAAAACGAAAGTGCCGCGGTCGGGGGTGGCTGTCGGCGGATGACTAGAGGTGGTGCGGATGCGGTAGCGTCGCGTCCAAACGCACTCTGAGCGCTTCTCTATCGCGCGTGACGTCAGCAAGCTCGGCACACAACGCGCGACAAACGCGATGTAACACTGCATTTTGTTCCTGTAACGCTTTGACGTCCGGTTCCGACTCGCCCGCTTCGCGCGTCGGTTTCCGGTATACTTCGAAGGCACCGTGCATTTTTGGGGCGTCCTCGCGATTGTAACCGAAACCTTCGGCTTCGTAGTCTCTAGGGGCGAAGGCGTCGGGTGGGAAGGCGGGCTCTCCTTCGCTGCGTTGGTTGACTAACCTACGAGGGGCTTCGGTGCTGGATGGGGACGCACGTGGCGGGGGCTGAGGCGGAGGGGCGGGCGCTCCCTTTAGTCGGTTGAGGTCCAGTGAGGAGGAACGTGCGTGGTTCCGTAAGGGACGAGGCGGTGGCGGTGGTGGCGGTTCCTATAAAAATGCAAAACAATGTTTATAATATAAATGTTGTGTATACCTTTGGTAAATTATACTTTTTTGGATTTTATTTTTATTATGAACTCGAAAATTTCGATATAAGTCTGCTAGTTAATGTTATGCTACATTGTGAAAACGTTTAACGTTAGATATTATATACTAGATAATTTGGCTCTGGCGCAGAATGTCCACTTCTCAAAATGTCCTTTTCTCAAAATATCTCTTTCGCAGAATGTCCACTTCGCAAAATGTCCCTTTTTTATACGACTTAGGTGGCAGATAAGCACACGGCCCTCCTGATGGAAAGTGGTTACCATGACCTATGAACATGTTTAACACCAGGGGAGCCACACCCGTGCTGCCAACACTGTAATAACAGAGTTTCTATGCTGTCATCATTTCCCTTACAGTCCCATTTTTTTATTTCTAACTTACTTTAATCATAATTTCCTTTAGCAATTAGCTTACACAGTTATGAAGGCATTCTATAAGACATAAAAGCTTGACAAAACCTGGTATAGAGTATTATTTCAGGTAAAAATAATAAATAAACCTAGTACCTTTTTAGGCGCATACTGTAGCGACTGTGGTCCCTCATCAGCGTGCACAGACGATTCTCGTGCGGGGGGCGGCGGTAACACTCCACCAGGTTTGACTGGCTTCCGAGGCTGAGGCCGTTGTATAGACTTGATTTCTGGATTTGCACCATTCGGAGGCGGTTCCGGGGGCTGAGAGTTTAGCCTCTTAGGGCTCGCTAGTTCAAATGCATGCGCGAAATCATCTCTCCGAGGGGAAGTACTTGAACGCATGTCACCCTCCCCATGCGCTGGTAAAGTGTTAGCGTCTGGAGTCACTCGAACTGCCACTGGATGGAAGATCTTCGGATCACGTTCTACCGCTGATTTATGGAAGTCGAAGTTCACTGGCTTTGGACCTGGACTCGATACGCTCGAAGTCGGCGAGTCCACGAACTTCGTCCATTCTTTATTATTAACTTGCGGTTCAGCTTTCGGTGGAGTGAGCGAAGGTGGGTGTTCTTCTGCCTTTTTAATCGGTTTACTTTCGTATGGATCGAGGGTTTCTGTTTTAGGGGCGAAGTTGAAGTCGGCCGAGGTACCGGAGCTGAACATATCAGACCCTAAGTCGACCAAATCGGTAGTGACGGCTTGTTTAGAGAATCGGGAGTCAACTTTTGGTACAAGACAGGCGGGAAGCACTTCCGGTACTGGTATGTTTTTTCGCCTCAGCACGATTAGATGCATGGCTATGCTAAACTCTTCGAGGGTGAGCATACCGTCTTTATTTATGTCGGAGAGTTGCCAAATTTTTCGGAGATCAGGTACCGGTAGGTGTGATTTTTCAAAAAATAACCTGAAAATAATCATTTTTTTAAATATAATATTGACTAATATTGTATTTTTTTAAGTGATAAGAAGGTATGATAGCTTTTCCTATTAACTTATAAAATTAGGATAATTGCAATAAAATTCAGTTACAAGATTTGAACTAAATATAAATAAATGGATCAAGTTAAATAAAAACTTGGAAAAAGTTTCTCTTGACAAATTGAGTTTTTTTTACAAGCGCCATAACTTAGGTGAATTATTGCATCATTCCAAATCTTTCTATCATACTAATACTATAAATGCGAAAGTTACTGTCTGTTACGCTCTCACGCTGAAACTGAACCGATTTTGATGAAATTTGGTATAGGGGTAGAAACTGACCTAGCAGTCTGTCCGGAAAGCATGCCCCTGTCAGGCCGTAGCTGCGCGAACTGCCCAGCGTAGTGTCGAGCCTGCGCGTCACTGATAGCCCAGATGTCGTCATTAGGGTCACCTTCGCCATCCTCTTCAGACGAGTGACGGTCGGATGACTCTTCTTCAGTGCCTAAAAAAAATATGTGTGATCTTAAACAACTGCAATAATTTTAAACGCGACTCATTTCTTCGTGTCAATCTTTAATTAAAATGTTAATCAAACGTTCACAATACTTTTCATTGATATTTTAATCGTAGTCATTGACAATCTATGATAGCACGCATAAGTAGGGCACGACGGTATTTCCGTCCAATTGAGCAGTCCAACTGGGGAAGTACCTCCGCCCTACAGAATACCGCGGCCATAATAACCTCGTGTTGTGTTCCCGGCGGTGAGTAGGGTAGCCAGAGCTCACTGAAGAGTTTTTGTGCTGTCAGTGGGAAGACCAAAAGCTTGTCCTGCTTTGTCTTTTACACTGACGGCACAGAAACTCTGTGCTTACAGGGTTGGCAGCGCAGGTGCGCCTCCCTTGGTTGCACACGTCAATAGACCAAGGTAACCACTTTCCATCAGGTTGGCCGTGTGCTTGTCTGTCAATCAAGAGGTATATAAAAAAATAACCAAAGAAATGATAGATGTATCGCATTTAGAACGTTGGTAGCACTACATTACTTTTTTTTCTATAAATTACAATATTACTGCTTCCTACCATTTAAAAAAAGCACAGTTTTATTTATTCAGGAAGCGCCTGGGGCATTCAAGGCGCCTCAGTCAGAAAAAGAAAAACAAGAAACCGCGCCAAAAACACGTTGAAGCGCGAGAATTTATATAAAAGGTATTATAGTTTAATGAAATCGTAATTTGGAGTCTACTTGTATCAACAGTTAAACAGCAGGAAAATATAGAATCACTATTAGGTATTAATCAAACAATAAATGCTGGACATACTCATAAAAATGACATTTCGAAGCCTAGACGCTATAGAAAACCTTCGTAGATAATTTACTTCATATGCGTTCAACACTACGCTAATGCTACACGAGGTGTGACAAGGCGGTTCGGCATTTGGCAATAATCCATATGCGTAAGCACCATTTACATGCAGAATACATAATTACATCACCCCTGTGAGAATTAAGCAGGTAGGTACTCGCACACGAAATACTAGATCAGTAATATTTTTGTTTGTGATCACTTCCATATAAGAGATAATTAGTAACATTACATACATACATAAACTCACGCCTATATCCCCGAAGGGGTAGGCAGAGGTGCTAGTACCCACATTTTGCCAGTTTATGTTTAGGTCCCAATGTAATAGGTGGCGAGCCTATTGCCATTAACCGCGCACTTATAAACCTGCGATAAATACACACATAACTTCGAAAAGCATCGAAAAGTCATTGGTGTGTGCCATGGTAAAACCTGGGATCGAACCCGAGACCTCGTCTCAGCAGTCCATTACCTATACCACTAGGCTAGCGCGGTTAGTAACATTAGCCCACACATTATTAATTATTCTTATACCCTTCCAGCAAAGCTATTTAAATTACAATTATTAGCGGGTTGAAGTCTCCAGTGTACCGAATAAAGGTAACCTCAATCGCAATTGTCATCATACGAGTTCCGATTCTCTATGCACTCGTACTTTGGAGCCCGGAGTACGCTCTCCTATTTCTTCTATAACGAGAGCGACTGCTGTATGCCACTCCCAACCCCGAGAGAAAATCATGCGCCAGAGTTTCCTTCGTTGATCACTAAGTGTGGCTTGCAAATGAGGTTTTTTGGACTCAAACAACCTCTCAATTGTAATACCAAGCGTTCCAGTTATACGTACTAAGCGACTTGGCGATACGTTCACCATGCGTACTGCCAAGGAGTGGAATGCCCTGCCCGAATCTGTATCCAGACAGCTACAACTTGGATGTCTTAAGTTACTTATGTAAGGTGACTTAGGCAAGCGCGCTCCACCGCCAATCACATTGTCACTTACGTTGGTAAGTCGAGATAGTGGTCAAACGCGAGCCTATCTAACATTTAAAAAAAAAAACCTACATAAGCGTAATTAGGAAATATACTTATTGGTAATTTAAATTCAAAAATAAAAAAATTATCTATACATGAACAGGTTTCTTTGATTAGGTACCTACATCTTAAAAGTGAAGTATTCTGTCTGTCTTGTACGTAAACAGAGATAACACGTGTTGTTACAAAAATTTGCACAGTTATTCCACTACGCGAGTACTGATAATAAGTAATTAAGGTCAATTGAGTTTATTATAACGAGGTATGTATGACGCGAATGTTTGCCTAAAATATAGCATCGCCGAAATCCACAAACGCTTGAGAATGAACACTTTCAATGAGGAAATTGAAGTTTCCACAAGAAAATATAAAAAACTGCTGGAAAAACATTCAAACTTACTTGCAACGTGCCTAATTACGCGCAGCTACCAAAAACGTCTTAGAAAGAAGGACGAAAACGATGAGTGGATGTTGTCGCCTCCCAACATTGGGAGTGACTTATGTCCAACAGTGGACAGCGATGGGCTAATTGACTATCGTCACTAGAGGTAACCCTCAACCAACAAATCCACACACCATATCTGCTTATAATACTAAACTTGTGATGTGATGATTTGACTGCGCAGTCAAGTGTACCAAATTCTCTTTTCCAATTTGTTGTAAAACCATTATCACGAAATGTATATTCCTTAACCGACTTACCAAGTAGTCTTGTATGTTCCTCTCCAGTGTTCGCAGGCCACACTCCGCGTCCAGTAGCACTGTGTTCCCATACAGGATGTACCCGCTCTGCGACGCTATTGGTGGGTGTGGGGCTTTCACTGGCTGTACTCCAAGGGGACCCAGTCTTGCCTCTTCGCTAAAAGTAATAGTAGTTTAGGTGATGAATAACTTTTTACTCACTGTAGAATATTCTATAAGTATTTTAGTGTTAAGAAACTTTCGTCCTTGATGGTACCGTAAAATATTTATACCTTTGTTTGGTGATAGACATGACATCATGCAGATATAATACAACAATACCAAATCATTACAATGTAATTATGGCATAAGTATCAATATTTTTTGAACTAAATAACAAAATGTCATGATTACTAACTGCGTTACAAATATAAGGTGAACTGCAATATGTCTATAGAGAGAAATAAGGTTCAGGTGAAAAACATTTATACTGTAACAATTAAATTGATAAGGTTCTGATAACAGTTTCCAAGGCCAGTTTCACAGCGAGCCAACCTCAGCTGCTAGCCAGTACGTCTGCTGATAGTGGTGAAGACCTCTGATGTGAAGGGTAATGATGTTACAGGGACTAGTGGGAACATGCTGATGATGGTATTGACAGTTTTGAGAGAAAACAAGTACTAAAACCTGAAAATTTCAAATATTTGGTTTGTACACTGATAAAAATGTTTACATAACTATCTAGGTATGGTTTTACTAACCACAATGATACAAAACTTTATACTTTAAACAATTCAGCAAGCATATATAAACTAAGCATACAATAATAATGGAAATTCCAATAGGAAATCCTTAACAGTTTACCTATCAGAACAACTTTTTTTTGTGTTTAGTAGTGGTAGGCTTAATAGTGAGTGTGACTGTACCGGACAAAGATACAAATATTTATAATTCAAATAATTAAGCAATCATGTGTCAGTACAAGAAATAATAGAATTTCTAATAGGAAAAATTATACAGTTCCACTATCAGAACTACTTTTCTTTTTAAGAAATATGCATATGCGTCAGTGGTAGATATAGCAATAGTGAGTGTGACTGTACAAAAGTACAAATCTTTAAATATCAAACAGTTATGCAATTATGTGTCAGTGCAAGTAAACTGGAAATTTCAATAGGAAAACATATTGAATAAGTCACTTTGTACCTTGCCACTACATTTTATTCTTCACCTGATCAGTTTGACCTAACTGCATTTTCAAAGCTTTGTTTGTTTTGAACTTTATAATCGCCAATACAAACAAACCGTGGAGAATGCCGTGCGGTCAAACCATTCAGGTGAAAAATAAAATATTTTGCAAGCAGAAATATAGGCTTCAGTGGTGTGTATAGCAATTTTAAGTCTGACTATATACATAGATTTCAATTTCATTTTCAGAACAAACAAAGTACATGGGGTTTTCCTTTTGTTTAAATTTCAGTAGTAGCATCATATCTCAGAATTTAGGTGAATAATTCTACATTGTGATTTTCCTCTCATGATTGCTAATGTATTATAAAATTTGTTTGCTTATCACAATTTGTATCGCAAAACAAGAAAAATAGATTAGTGGTATGTAAGTAGACTAAGTACCAGAAATTTATTTACTTCAATAATAATTTTAACATAACATAACATAACATAAACTCACGCCTATATCCCCGAAGGGGTAGGCAGAGGTGCTAGCACCCACATTTCGCCAGTTTATGTTTAGGTCCCAATGTAATAGGTGGCGAGCCTATTGCCATTAACCGGGCACTTATAAACCTGCGATAAATACACACATAACTTCGAAAAGCATCGAAAAGTCATTGGTGTGTGCCATGGTAAACTAGCATAACAATTAACAAACTAGCATATTAAGTTTTTCTTGTTTTAAAGAATTGAATATTTATATATTACGCACTATATTAGATTGGAATATAAACTATAATTCAACATAGGAATGTAATACTTTGCATACATTAAGACTACTTGTATTTATATTACACTGAATCTATCTTGTTTTACTAAATGTGTTTAATTAATTTTTTGAACAGAATTAAGTGAAAACTAAATAATAATAATTAATTGTGCACAAATCATATGCATAGATTTGTAGTCATCAGTTCTTCACTTGGATGAATAATCCTAAAATATAATTTTTCAGAGATTGGGTGGTAAACACTTTGTTTTTCAACAATATTGAAGATACAGGGAAAAGGTACACACTACTGCCACAGTGCATAAACATGTCATCACATTAACATAAACAAATGTGTTTTACATTTTACTAATGAAATAACCTCACTTACCCCATGGGACCCAGATCGTTGTGACATAGTCTCAGATTCAATTTCAGAATCTGTACTTATTCCTTCAGTCGTGTCATGTGACAATACTTGTGGGACATCACTATCAGATAGGTTTGATGACAGTCTTATAGGCTCATAAGCACCAAGGTTTCCAAAAGTTCTTTCCCTTTTAGAAAGGTGCTGTTCGTTTGGTGAGTTTGACAGCTGTATCAGGTCAGCGCTCGCTTCAGAGTTCAGGGCCCACGTAAACCTTGGCAGAGGCAAATCCATGGGAGTAGCTAGAAGTTCGGGTTTTAAAGCCATACTTGATTGATGTGCTGCTATTAATTTCAGTGCGGAATAAAACTGTTTTCTATTCATGTGGCTCAGTGACGCACAGTTAATAGGAGCTACACTTATATCCATGATCTGTAACATAATTAGTGCTCATAATAATTCATTCACAAAATGTGTTAATATACGTCTAATCTACACGATTGCATACCTGTTTTAAGACATCATTATGTACATTTGAAGATCTAAATAATTCTGTTGCTTTTAAAATCGGTATTTTCCCATTAGATTCTTCGTCACAACATAAAAACAAATCACCGAAATATCTCATTTCGGTTTCTGTCAAATTGAGATCCTCCATTATAGCAATAAAATGAGAATATTAGGGGCTTCTACACAGTGTCTTTAGTTTGTTATTAAATAGGCAACATAAACAACCATTATCTATTAATGTGCACCATATTCATTGATAAATAGACGGATTCGAAACTTGTACATCACAAAATTTACACGAAGCAAACCAAATGTCAGTGACAGACAGCTGCCTGATGCGGCCATTAAAATCCTTAGAGGCGAATCGTTCAGAAATCGGCTAAGCATTGAAGTAGAAATGTTCCGGTTTTTTTGTCAGAGCATCGGCTAACGTCACTTAAATATCCAAAAGATAGAGAAAAAATAAAATTAATAAACAAATATTACATGTACATTTCACCCGATATTAAAAGTAATCAAGAAAATTTCCGGTTTTTTTTTTTGCCAGAGCATCGACTTACGTCACTCAAACGTCCAAAACATAATATACCTAGATATAATAAAAAAATCAAAGAGAATACAATACTACGTAAGAAGAGACGGGACTTCCATAGTGCAAAATAATCTTACGAAATGTCAAATCAGGGCTAACTGAACGTAGCCAACCTAACAACTGTAACACATAGGTACAGAGTTGCCAACATAAGGGAAAAATAGAGATGTGCCCTTAATATTATTTGATTTATCGATATCGACTAAATTAGCCGATATCGATAAATAGTTCTCTGATTTTTATAATATAATTTTATATTTTCACAGACGCTATACTCCATTTTTGAACTAAAGTACTGCGTCATACAAGTTATATGTTGAAAATGAATAAGCGATTAAATTCGCGGAGGCAGTACATTTAATTACAAAAACAGAATATAGGCTCATTTGGGCTTTTAAAATGATAAGTTCATAAAATTATTTAATATTTAATTTGTTAGTAAAATGTTTTCCGCAAATAAATTTTAGCTCATGGAGTTTCTCTATGGGTATATAAGCAAGATCCTCGTTGCCTGTTCTCTTCACCCATTCCTTACACCTAAAAATAAAACATCGATATACAATTATGAAAATACTTCTACCACACTATTTTCCTACAGGTTATTGTTTACAATTATAATTTTCATTGTTTTTATCCCATAAAATCTACAAAACAATGATAATTTGAATAACATACTACTCACCGAAGCTCATCCATAGGAAATCTGGCCACGAAAAACCGTTTTTTGCCGTCCTTTCTTCCAGATTTTAAACCACATATTTCACACTTTCTATACTTCATTTTAATAAACAATGTATAAAACAGTCTTTCCTAGAGAACGTCCTTAAAGAATTTATAATAAAATTCAGTTATTATCACAATTATTTCACTAATAACATTTAAAGAAAAACATTGAAAATAACGATTAGATATTCAAAATACAAAGTGACAGATACATGTCAGACAGATGACATTTAATTAAGGAACGAGTGAGACAGATTAGGAAGTTGAGTGAGACAAAGATAGTCGACATTAAAATTCTCCCCCGTTTCATAGTACGTTTTTTTTGTACGTAGTTGCGACAGACTGAAAAAAATAAACAAATTATACATGTACATTTCGCCCGATATGAAAAGTAATCAAGTATATAATTTCGTAGAAATATTACCGGTTTTACAGAAGACACAAAACTGAGATTTAACCCTTCCTACGCAATTTTTTAAATTATTTTAATAAAATTGAAAGTAAACAGGAAAATGGGTGTACATAATGGAAAAAATACAAATATTTATAAGAAAAACTTAAGATGGTTGTTTAATTTTCAAGAAAAACGTGAGTATTGATGAATTGGTACATTATCAATATTATCATACAAAATCACTCTTTAAGAAAGTTTATTATTGTGTTCCTTGATAGAATTTTTCGGACATCGGCAGTTTTTTTGTGGACATCTTAGTTTCATCAGGCTTGCGGGCGTCCCTTTTTCCGTTTGCCCATTAACTGGTTCTGATATCAGACTAGTTTGCCTTTACGACCATTGATCTTTCCGCAGATATTACCAGGCTCTTCATATAAGTGGCCCATCATATAAATTCCTATTTTATTTTACAAGCTATATCGATAAACTAAGAAGTAGGTACATTGATTGGATTAGCGTTTTTACGCTCTCATGGTCTAAATATACATTTGGTTTCTTAGTGAACTGAAGGCAAATTCTCGCAATAAAAATTGGTTCAAAGTATTTTTTTGTATTGTACTACAGCAAGTTCGTATTCACCAGTTCCTTTTCTAATATAATGATGTAAGTAAAAGGCAATCTTATCATTACCATCTATAGGCAATGGATACTTTATTCCTATTCAGTAAAAATGTTCTTTTAGGTTTATTATCCCTTATATATAAAGTACTGATTAGTGAAATATTAATCAGAGCTCACTGCCCTGCTAGAAATCTGATGACCATGTTATTGTGTATGATGGGAGGTATCCCGCATAGAAGAGAATATCTCTGCATCACCCTAAGGTTGACTGGTAGAAAATGCTTGTGGCATTAAGTCCGCCTTTGTCTTATCTTTGTGTATTTAAATAAATAAATTAAGAGGTATAGGTGTACCAGAATCGCATGGAAATATGGTAAAATAAATTTGTAAAGTGCAGTACTGGGTAAATCGGACTAAACTATCTTGATCCTTTTTTTTTTCAATTCTTCTATTAAGTTCAATTTTTCACGATTACAAAATATTTTACCAGAAATTCTTATAAAATAACTAACACGAATTTTCTCAGCTCTAACTAAGAATGACAAAGATTTTCGCAACAAATTTTAAATTTGTAGGTAAAAATTCTTTTTTTTACTTTTCAGTCAATCCTGCCTACCCAAAACAAAATCCGAAAGGAGGCGCGGGAACGGGGTCGGCCTGAGGAAATTCGGGCTGTGAGATCCCGGCTCCACAGGGACATGGTGGCGGAATGGGAGCTGCGACTTGAGCGACCAGGTGCAGGGCACCCGTAGTAGCGGTGGTAAGACCCATCATGGGGGAGTGGCTAGAGAGGGTCACACGGCAGCCTCTCGTACCGTCTGACGCATATGATCACCGAGCACGGGTGCTTTTGGCAGTATCTGCGTCGGATGGAGAAAGAGCCAACGTCCTAGTGCCATCACTGCGATGTGAGCGAGGACTCGGGACTGTACACGCTCACCGAGTGTCCGACGTGGGAGACGCCGAGATGGGAGCTGGTGCCGGCCCTGGGAGTAAGAGCTCTCACGCTCACCACCTTGCTCACGGCGATGGTTCGTTGCGCCGATGCGTGGGCGGCCGGCGCCTCTTTCTGCGAGCAAGTTATGCTCGTGAAGAAGGAGGCGGGGAAGGACCGGCAGCGGAAGTGAAGAAGGATCGCAAGCCAAGCTGCCCGCGTACTAAGTCAACTCGGGAGTCAGAGGTCGATGAATGACCTCCGCCCTCCATGAGCGCAGGCCTGTTGGTGACGGTTGGAGCCGCCTGTCACCCTGGCAGAAGCAGACCGCGGCGGCGGCGCGCCTCCCCATTTCCGGAGACGGTTGTCCCCACAACCGAGGAGAGGGCCAGGTCGAGAGAGATGGTCCTGGGTCGGCCGGGGTGCGAGGGATATGCCTGTTAACCTCATCTTCGACAGCCAAAAACGACTGTCGTGCGTTTTAGTCGTATCGAGTTTTAACCTCTCCCACCGGCTCCGTGGGGATTTTCCGCACGTTAAACAAAACCCAAAACAAAAAGTTTGACCATTGTAAAAATTTTATACTCTGGCTGAAATGTATTGGAAACGTTTTTTGCGAATTGTGTCTTTCCTAATACTTAAAGCGGTTAAGGACTGAGTTTCCGAACCGCTTGGTTCTTGATGGGATATTCTGCACAGTATGGAGGAGACATCTAAGCCTTGCACGTGATGTCATGTGTAGGAAAGGAGAGCCTGGGACTAATTTGAAGAGCTTATCAGAATTCACCATGGTAAAGTCGGTAAAACACAACCAAGGGAGCAATATCTCTACGCAACTATCAGGACAAAAATCTATGTTAAAGCATCAAAATGGTAAAACCCAACTTACTGGTCAATTCGCAACATAGACTATCAACTCCGAAGGAATAAAATATTTGACATAACGATATTATGTCAACTTCATTTTGTATGGAATTTGCATCCCTGTCAGACCTGTGTGCATGTGCGTGTAATGTCTTCTAATAAGTAGGTACCTTTGTCTACTGCTAAAAATATTAATAAGTATCAAGATAGTTTAGTCCAATTTCCCCAGTATTGCACTTACAAATTTTTATTTTCCAATTTGCCATGAGATTCTGGTAGACCTATTATTTATTATTCATATTTTTTTAAACGTATGTAGCGATATCAGGCCTCCTTTTTACAGGGAGGCGGCAAAGAAAACCCCGGCGAGTTGGACAACGGTCGGCCGGGACATCTAGGCAAATGACGGATGAATCGACCGCTAAATAAAGATAATGTCTCTATTTTAATTGTATTTATTAATTACGAGTACATGCTTTTGCAATACTGCATTTAACATAAATGTGATAATTATACAAATTACACTACTGTCAAAGTAGCTGAATAATTTAGATTGACTTATGCTTAAATTATAAAACTCGACAAATCATAATCTTTTACATTCATAACAACATTAATCTCTTATCTACATTCAAACATTTAATCCTTGGTCTGGATGTATTTGATGAGATCAATTACGCGGTTGGAGTAACCATACTCGTTGTCGTACCAGCTGATAAGCTTAACAAAGTTGTCATTGAGAGAGATACCAGCGGCAGCATCGAAGATGGACGAGTGTGTATCACCAATGAAGTCGGACGATACAACCTGCTCCTCAGTGTACTCGAGAATACCCTTCAGAGGGCCCTCAGCCGCCTCCTTAACCTTCTGCTTGATAGCATCATAGCTGGCGGGTTTACCAAGGCGTACAGTCAAGTCGACTACTGATACGTTTGCGACTGGAACTCTGAAAGCCATACCGGTCAGCTTTCCATTTAGTGCTGGGATTACCTTGCCGACGGCTTTAGCAGCGCCAGTCGAGGCAGGAATGATATTTTGTTGTGCGCCACGTCCATCACGCCACAGTTTGCCCGAGGGTCCATCAACTGTTTTTTGGGTAGCAGTGGTAGCGTGCACCGTGGTCATCAAACCTTCGACAATCTCAAAGTTGTCGTGGATAACTTTGGCAAGAGGAGCCAGGCAGTTAGTAGTACAGGATGCGTTGGAGATGACCTTGTAAGAAGGATCGTAAGCTTCAAGGTTGACTCCGACGACAAACATGGGAGCGTCGGCACTAGGCGCAGAGATGATCACCTTCTTGGCACCGCCCTCCAAATGAGCGGATGCCTTATCAGTGGTTGTGAATACACCAGTAGATTCTACGACGTATTCAGCTCCTGCTTTGCCCCATGGAATAGCTTTAGGGTCTCTCTCGGAGAATACGGAGATTTTGTTCCCATTTACTACGAGGAAGCCATCTTGAACGTCTACGGTGCCCTTGAAACGACCGTGTGTGGAGTCGTATTTGAAGAGGTAAACCATGTAGTCAAGGCCGATGAAGGGGTCGTTAATGGCGACGACCTGAGCTCCCTTCTCGACGGCAGCGCGTAGAACCAGACGGCCAATGCGGCCAAAACCGTTGATACCGATCTTCGACATTCCTGTAAAGTAGATAAACTAAAATGAGTGAACAGTTTGTCAATAATATAAACTAATTTAAAATGGCAACTGTTGAAGTCTACTTATATGTCTATCGATCTATCAATCTATACTCATTTGTTCATTAGCCGATAACGACAAACGTGTGTCCTCGAAATCATCGTTTCTGATAACCGTAAGACAATTGTTGATTGCTATCATGTCACATATTACTTACATGTTTTTTATATAATGTAAGTAGGCATGTATAGTCATAGTCATTCATATGTCAAATAAAAAGACGTGCAAAACCTTACAAGACAATACAAGTATAATTAAATACCTAGTATCATTCATAGAACCGCGTAGGTCCGAACCATTTTTTTTCCATGAATGTCGTTTAAGGATCCTTAGGGTTGATTATCATTTGATAGTAGACATACAGCTCATTAAAATACCACATTCACTCAATAGGCTCGTACCCTATTACGTGAGATCGAAAAACATGTTTTTCATGTTATTTGTGTTATTTTTTTTTAAATAATGATACCACTGTCAGTTTACTGACAATGAAAGGAAACTAATTATTACTAAACAGAATATTTGATATGGTCTCTCGACAAAATTGTTATTAGTCTAATGAAGCATTAGTTAAAATAAAATTAGAGCAAATAAAAAATCGGTGAAATGACATCATTCTAAATAAATAATTATGCTAAATAAAATTCTACCAATTAAATATTCGGTCATAAGAATAATTATGTAAAATAACTTTATTGTAACTGAAATTAGTCGTGATTTTCGACCAAACGTTATAACAAACAAGAGTGAACCGGTGTAAGCGTTTGCACACCTCTGCCGTCCCCCTTTAAGGGCTATACAAGTCTGGTTATGTACCTGTTGTGTGATTTCAGAACAAAAATTTTGCATTATAGAGTACCTTACTACCTACAAACCTACCGGCAAATGTGTAAGGTAGTACCTGTCAATTTTAACCTATAGTTAACCTTTTGTTTTATAATATGGTTCAATTTATTGTAGAACAAAAAAACCTAATGTTATCTAAAAGAACTCTAATAAATATATGAACTAACTAACTTATTTTATCACCGCCAGTGTACCGACCCCTATTACGTCTCAAGGTTAGAGAAAGGAAAACAGGTTATGGGAATAAAATTGTTAAAAAAAATGTTGCATCGGTAGGTATATTGCTTATTTTTTATAACCTGTTTGGTAAAAATGTGGGAAATATTTAAGTATGTCTATTATATTTGTAGGTATAATAATAATAATTAAGATTCATTTTACTTAAAAAATTTAAAACAGCGTTAAATTGTTATTCAAATACAATAATTATTAGGTATTTAGATGGTTATCTATGCTTATCCATTGTTTTCACAGTTTATGAGGCGATTATTCGTAAATACAAATTGAAAACTGAATGCAAATTAAAAGATGGCTGGTGACATAATCAATTAATCATATTGATTATATTGGGCATAAACAAAATAATGTAGCTTGCATTTACATAAACACTACAATTTATAATGGATAAGTGTCGACGATGCCTATATACCGGCCGGCATGAAGGTCATATAGAGGTCACACTATAAAAACCGTAAATAAGAAAGAAATTAAATTGCGAAAAGATTTGATGGTTAAGGTAAAAGCTTTGCCATTAACCTTAAATATTAAAATGTTTCGGTAATTATACGAACTCTTTAAAACGCTCAGTAATCGAAACCGCTACGTGGTCACAGGAAATAAACACTATGTATTATTCAATATGCTTCAGTTCAGTTTACCACATGAAACAATAGGATACAAATGTAATTTACATGAAATTGTTGAACACTTACTGGATTTAATTTAAGTGGTTGCAAGCTTAAATGTAACACCACGTACGCTCCTCACGAGATGGATTTTTAAAATGTCAGCTGAAGGACAAGGCGGAAGGCGGCTGTACTGAGATGGGTGGTATTAATAGACAATTTCATGTAGATAAATGAACCATAGACTATAAAAAGAACAGAGCTGTCAAGAGTTTGATAATGCCCTACTAATAACATGCCGCTTTCACACGCAAGCGGCATAATAGACTAAATCTGTTCATCCATTGTCTTTCTATAAATCAATTACTATCACTACAAAGGTACAAGTAAGTACATTTTCGACAAAAAATAAGCCGACTTTCTAAAATAAAAAGTTTCTCTAATACGGAAGAAAAACATTGTAAAGAATTTGTTTCTTCTCGATTGTTTGTTCAGTGAAATCTTTCTTATTGGTTTTTTTCACGATGGGGTCACGATCTCCTTCGAGACGATGAGTCTCCTTGCTGGTGCTCCACCATGGAACCTGGAGACAAAACCCCTTTCAGCGCTATATCAGTACCAAAAGGTGGCGTGGGAGTGGGGCCACGACTTTGGCAGCACACGCAGAGCACGCCGTGAAAGCGGCGGTAAGACCATCATGGCAAGAAAGGCCTCACGTGGGCCTCTCATACTAGCTAACGCATTGAATCAGGAAGGAGCCAACGCCTGAGTGTCATTGCTTAGGACGTAGGTTCCGTCACCTCCGGTGACAAGTGGAGTAACCTGTCACTCTAATGGAAGCAGGCGGAGACGGTGATGCAATCCGCACCCCTCCCCCTTTTTCTGAGAAAAGATGGGGATGCCGTAGTCCCACAAGTAATGGGGCTTTATATGGCATTGTGTCTGTCGGGGGGGGACTTTGCGATTTTGGTCGGTTCGAGTCCAACATAATCACCTCCGTCGGCTCCGGCATTGAGTTGTATCCGAATGGATTTCCGCACGTTAAAAAGGGTTTTTAATTTACTTGATTTATAATAACCTACTGAAATGGTGAAAAAATACCTAGGTTTTATACCTACACAACATATCTTTTTTATTTAATCTGAGGAACATTTCTGTGTGTCTATGATATGCACAGAAAACAACAAAACCATAGAATGTTAAACTGGGTATATTTAAATATAAATAAAGGAAGTACTTTTTTGTAAGTTTGTACTTTGTTTTTAAATAATATGTTTATTACTTAATATATTACAAACAAAATTTGCGTCATATTCAATTATAATTAAAATATACGAAGATGAAATTTTATTAAAGATTTTGTTCTCTATACTCTGAACAGAGACAATTTCTTTTAGCTTGTTGACTGTTGACGCGCGCAATTCAAAATGTCACATTTATAATGAAAATATATTTTTATCTCCAAATATTAATTCAAAACAAAATCTATAAGGTTCATTCACATCGAGTATGGTTTTAAGGGTCGGTATTAATGGTTTTGGCCGGATAGGAAGAATAACATTTAGAACGTGTTTTCATAATTCGGAAATACAGGTAAAATATTATCCAAATTGTCTTTGTTAATGTATTTATGAGTATTATAAAACGACTTTGATGAAAGATGAAAATCTAGACCTTATACTTAATATAAAGGTTACTTACCGTCACCTTCTCCACGTAAATATATCAGATATCTCACTTTTCGTCGCAGCGGCTGCAGTGTGTTCTTGTAACAGGGCTGCGTTTAACCTGTTCGAGATCCTGGGTTCTATATTGTATGTACATAGTGGCTATTGCTATTATAAGATTTTAGTCACAGAACCTTAGGTACCTACTGGACACACCGAATTGATCATTCTATGTTCGAAAACGATCTAGGTACAGCAATTCCGCTATGACCGTATGGCGTAGCGTAAACCATTAAGTCAAAGGTCACGGCTTCAATTGCCGATTTGGGTTAACACATATTGGTAGTTGTTCTCCATCCTTCATCCTATTGGTAAAGTTCCATTTCATCATCATTGGTACTTAAGCTATAGGTAGTACTTGGTGCTAGTTGGAGTTGCCGATATTATACTGACGTCAATCCGTATTTTTTCAGTTGAGCGCTATAAATGATCCGGCAATCGACATCGAGTATATTTGCTATTTAATAAAGTTTGACTCTACACATGGAAAATTCAGCGGAAATGTTACGCACACAGGCGATGAAATCATCATTAATGGTGAGAATTTTGTTGATCTTCGTAAATAGGTACCAACCTCATATTTATCACACCACTTCTGAAGATTCTAAAGAGGAAATTACTACCTACTATCAGCATTGAAATATTACGAAACCTGTGAAGGTAGGTAGATACTATGATAAAGATGCTATAAAAGAAACATATGAGAGTTTATTTTCTCACGCCTGGAAGAAATCGCTTCCAGCGATAAGGCCGCCCATTGTACATTAAACTGTATGCATGCTAACTAAAAGTTTTACTGTAATCTATTGGTGTGCAATGAAGAATTATCTATCTATCTAATTCTTGAGGCCAATAGCATTGGAGTTTTTTTTGAGATAGAAAGCATCAGATGTGCGGCTAGTCGTTCTGACGTGTTCGAGGAACCAACATCCATCTATCTGTTCACTCATCCATTAAATCAATCGGATTTGTAATATAAAAAGTAGTAGGCTAAGAATCATATTTTCATGGGCTGTAGATAAGAATTTATTATATTATCTGTGGCTGTAGCAACTCATCATAACACCCAACTATTTAACTCAAGATTTAAATTTTTATTTCTTTTTTACTTATCTGTATTTATATTCCAACTTAAATGTTATCTCCTGACCCGACCTGTCGTCAACGGAGTTTGTGAGATATTAATAATAAACATGATATGAACTTCATCTTTCATGATCAGCCTTTCAACAAATAGGTGCAACAACCAAATAGGTAGGTAAATACCAAACAACTTTAGCACTCTATTATTATATTTGACCGTTACCTAAAGAATAATAAATAATAACTACTTAATTATTATTATGCTGTTACTTACCTTGTCCCGGCGTTTTATTTCTTTGTGTGATTTTAAGATGTAGGTACCTACCTATAAATTTAACTTATTTATACTCTGGGCACTTTGTAAAAGTGAGCCCTCCAGTACCAGTACTTTTACTATGGAGACAGAGGTCCGCTTATAGTTTACTAGCTATTACCCGCGGCTCCGTCCGCGTATCGTTTATCGCGGCCTAACACCTCTACACCAAATTTCTTCAAAATCAGTTCAGCGCTTTCGGCATGAAAGCGTAACATACAGACAGGCATACAGAGTTACTTTTGCATTTATAATATTAGTATGGATAGTATGTCATCTCACAACCAGAAGAGGAAAGCTTGTGGTCGAGATCTTCGTCTGTTCTTTAGTAAATGAGGTGGACCTTGTCACCTGCACGCGCTCGCAAGATGTAGTGTACCTAAAGGATTTAACAGTTATCTCTAGTCTGGGTACTCCACTTTAAAATAGGATTTACCTCCTCTGCCTTGCCAACCTAACGGTAAATAAAACATGAATATGTATTATAAAGATCACCACTGTAACGATGGAATGTTAAAATAGTCGGCTTTGAAAATTATATAATTAGCTCAAATCCATTTTTTCTCTAAAAAGCCATTAACGGTATATGATTCAACTGGGTACACCTCATATAGTAGAACTTTTTAAGTAATAATTTTATATTGCATAACAACTAATAGCATAAACCTCTTTTCGCAGAATATCGTTTGGCATAAACTCATTTTGCATACATTGAAACCCATAATTTTGTAAGTCAGAATCATCTGTACGCATAATTTTTGTATCCATAATAATCACAATGTATAACCATCACATCGCAGAAAATTCAAAACCAGATTCATCTTTTGGTATATATTTCTTATCCATAACTATTTAAAAGTAGAACCATCATTTCGCATAATGTTTACAGCAAGAATCATCTTTTATGATTATTGCAACACTTTTCTAATTTATATCCTTGCCTAAGAGAGCATGCTCGTTTCTGTTTCATAAGAGGTCACAGTTCTAATCTAACCTAACCTACCCATTTTTAAAGAAGATAGTAACCCAATCTATATTATTCTAATTAAAATTCTATGCTCTTTATAGTATGCCTAGTCAAATTATGCCAAATAATCTGTACTCTAAATGAACGTTATGCTAAATGAAGTTATACAAAATTTTAACTATGCCAAAGGTAATTATGCCAAATAAAATTCTACTAAGTATCTTAAATGTATGCCATTCTAAATTCGGTCATAAGCACATTATGCCTAATAAATGATCGATTAAAGAAGTTTCTGCGAAGTGAGTTATCCCAAATAGGTTTCGGAGTATCAAGTTTCTACCAAATAGACGGCACCCGATTCAACTACATGTTAGCAGTATATTTTTTTTTAAAGAATATTACAACCGAAATTACTAATGTTCCCTCTAACCCCTCCAGCTAAGCTAAATTGCTTGTGTTGGGAGTGGGTACGTCGATAGTGTAATAGATAGAATTAGGGCACGCCGTAGTAACGGCGGTAAGACCCATCATGGGGGAGTGGCTAGAGAGGCCACACGGCAGCCTCTCGTACCGTCTGACGCAGATGATCACCGAGCACGGATGCTTCGGAAAGTATCTGCGTCGGATGCAGAAAGAGCCAACGTCCGAGTGCCATCACTGCGACGCGAGCGAGGACTCAGGTCCGCACACGCTCACCGAGTGTCCGGCGTGGGAGACGCCAAGGCGGGAGCTTGTGGCGGCCCTGGGAGTGAGGGTTCTCACGCTCTCCACCTTGCTCGCGGCGATGGTTCGCTGCGCGGATGCGTGGGCGGCCGGCGCCTCCTTCTGCGAGCAAGTAATGCTCGTGAAGGAGGAGGCGGGGCGGGAGCGGCAGCGGGAGCGACGAAGGATCGCTAGACAAGCTGCCCGCGCACGAAGGCAACTCGGGCGTCGGAGGTCGATGAACGACCTCCGCCCCCCATGAGCGCCGGCCTGGGGGTGACAGGTGAAGCCGCCTGTCACCCTTGCAGAAGCAGGCCGCGGCGGCGGCGCGCGTGGCGCGCCTCCCCGTTTCCGGGGACGAGTTAGGGACTCTGTGGTCCCCACACCCGAGAAGAGGGCCAGATCGTGAGAGATGGCCCTGGGTCGGCCGGGGTGCGAGGGATATGCCTGTCAACCTCACCTTCGGCAACCGAAACGACCCACAGGCGGCGTGCGTTTTAGTCGGTTCGAGTCCGACATAACCTCCTCCACCGGCTCCGGTGGGGAGGTATCCGTGGGGATTTTGCGCACGTAAAAAAAAAAAAAAAAAAAATTGATAGAATTCGAACTCCGATAATAAATTAGCTTTTTAAAATAATATTACAGAACACAGAGTTACGGTAGGCAACAGATCAAGCAGGGCTGTCATTTTTTTATACCACTAAGGTGGCAGACAAGCACACGGCCCACCTGTTGGAAAGTGGTTACAGTGGCATATGGACCTGTGTAACACCAGAGGAGTCACACTTGCGCTGCCGACCCTGTAAGCACAGAGTTTCTGTGCCGTCAGTATAGAGGACAAAGCAGGACAATCCTTTAGTCTTCCCACTGACAGCATAAATTCCCCAGTGAGCTCTGGCTACCCTACTCAACGCTGGGAACACAACACGAAGTTATTATGGCCGCGGTATTCTGTAGGGCGGAGGTACTTCCCCAGTCGGACTGCTCAATTGGGCGGAAATACCGCCATGTCCCACCTCCTACAATTCAATATCATTCATCACATTCTCTGCTGAGCCTATTCCCAACTCAGTTGGGATCGGCTTTCTAGTCTAACTGTGATGTGGCTGAACTTCGATATTTTCGAAGTCTACCATAGATGTTGGTTTAGTAACCGGGACCAACGAGCACGGCTTAACCCGTGACGAAGTGTCCGCTTGACAGCAACAGGCTCGCCTCCTGTTTCGTGGCGCCGAGAATCATAGTGGATTAAACGTAGATGTTAATATGCCTCTACCTATTCCGTCGGGGATGTGCAGGCATGAACGTAATGCGTATATTATGTACTCTTTAAAACATTTTTTTATATATAGGCCAGTTCGACGCCATCTCGCCTGAAAGTAAGCTAAAAGTAAGAGGATTACTATTATAGACATGTAGCATGTTACAATGGTGGCACTCAGTTCAGCAGCCTCGTCAGATGCTTTTTATACCCCGCTCAAAGGACTCGGGACTGTAGAAAGAAGGAAACACGTGAGCTGGTAAAGAATTCCAGGTCTTAGTGGTGCGGTAAAGGAAAAAATCTCCGAACCGCTTGGTTCTTGATCGGTTAACGTGCTCTCTGAGGCTTCTAGGCCAATGCGCGCCCTTCATAAAGTGTTCAGTACCGCCATGCCACAGAGGCAGAACTGTAATTAACACCTATATTCCATTAGGTTAGGTATTTATCTAAAGTTAAACAATCTTGTATAAAAACACATATTCAAAAAATAAACTAGGCTAACTAACTGACTAAACTAGTGGTTCAATTTCGGTTTTAAAATGAGTTTCTAAACAGAACAGTTATTAAATTAAACAATTGTTAAAAAGATACATTTGACGTGTGGCGTAATACAGATCGGATACGGTAGAACGGTAGAACGTTCGACTTCTATGCAGGAGGCGCGGGTTCGATTCCCGCTCAGTGCAAATATTTTTATACATGAATATGTATATTTGCATTGGTCTGGGTGTTTCTATGTATAATATGTATGTATTTACAAAAAAAAAAGTATGATTATCCGCATTCTAGATTCCATAACACAAGATAGCGATGTGTAGAATGTTGTAGAATATTTTTTATATTACATCAATATGGTTTACGTTTAGTTAAGTTGGTATCTAGCCGAATGGAGTTATACATTTTGTAATAGTGGGTAAGACTATTGCAGTTAACTGGGCACTTTTTCATGTTTAATGTTTGAATCTAAAGCAATATTAATATTTTATTTAACAGATCAGAAAATCAAAGTGTTTCAAGAAAAGATCCCATCGGAAGTGCCATGGCACAGAGCTGGAGTTCAGTACGTCATCGAAGCGTCT
This sequence comes from Eilema griseolum, assembly GCA_963662185.1. Classification (NCBI taxonomy): domain Eukaryota; kingdom Metazoa; phylum Arthropoda; class Insecta; order Lepidoptera; family Erebidae; genus Eilema; species Eilema griseolum. The sequence continues at coordinate 17,899,013 of OY759247.1, forward strand.
GGAATGTTCACAAGTTTGGATAAAGCATCGGTTTGTTCTTCTAATTCTTCTTACTGTAATCTTTATCATTATGGAACTGTAGGCCAACTGAGAACCATACACTCTGTAAAGCTTCTCTCTTTGGATTGCGGTCGCGCTGCGCTTGATGGTAGGTATATTCATATTCATAACGACCCACCTCGGCTTATTATGAAAATTCATAAGCCGAGGCCATAATTTGGAAACTCATATCAGCCCTTTGCGTTTGTAATTTTTTGGTCTTAAAATGTATGGAAATCTGCCGGATTAGTTGACATTTATGCTTCGCTCCGTTAGGTAGTAGTGTGATGATACATAGCCTAAAACCTTCGTCTATAAACGGATTACATAATTCAAAAATATTTTCAAATTCGAACCAGTAGTACCCGAGATTAGCGCTTCAAACAAACAAACAAACAAACTTTTCAGCTTTATAATATTAGTAAATATTAAAATGCCAGCCATTATTCTTTGGAGTGCACCACAGCTTAACATCGAGGTGAAGTCAATATGACTATCAAAATTACTAATAAAAAGTACAGTAGTAAAATTGTGGATTCAATAGGCAGGATCCCAACAAAAATTATTATCAAAAAAAAAAAATTAGATGATTATATTAGTATTAAAGCCGATAGCTTTAGGTACCTAAAAACGTTTTCATTGTTTACCGACAATACTCCAGTTCCTCCATGATCATGGTGCTTGCAACAGCGCCGAAATATAACATACAATACAATACAACATGACAAATATCCCGATAGCTTTAATACTAATGTATGAGTGATCAAGATAGTTTAATTTAGATACTTATATTTTGTTTATACTAAAACAGCCTACACACGACCCGAAAGTCGTACAGAGAAGCCTAGATCATACCATATCTAAATCGCCTCGTATTTAGGCAAATCGTATACAAATATTGTTTATGACAGTACGAACTTGGGTTCTCCCCACGACTTCCCCGATGTCACCACTGATTTTAGCGTCGTGTGTAAGCTGTTTTAGATTCCATATCCTGACCATGAATAAAAACCTGATTAGTTCATCATTACTATTTTAGGGTCACCTACATAGTGTTGGAGTGAGGCGGGTTATAGTGACAGCTCCAAGTGCGGATGTACCCATGGTCATAATCGGCGTGAATGACTATTTACTGGATTCAGGTAACAGATTATGTCTGTGCAAGGAGACCCTTTTAGTGCTCAATTTGATAGAAATAAAAAATTAAGTTTAAAAGTAAAACCCAATTACTGAATAATCACGCTCTAAAAGGTATTTAGCAAGAAAATATCAAGAGCAGCCGTAGTTGTATGCCACTTTTTCCGAAAATGTACTGTTTTGTTAGACTAATTTTATGTACGTTACGTTATTTTTAGTAGGTAGACGGGTTTTAGTTTTAAACTTCAAAAGCAATACGTATAATTTATACATTATTTGAAATGTGCTAATTAAGCCCTTTCAGATACAACATATTTATTTTAAATTTATTTTTAAACACAATACTTTATGACCGCTAGAGGGCGCCACATTAAATTCAGTGACACGTTATGTAGCCTATAACCAGCGGATGACTAAGTTGCTTCTAACGATACCTTATTTGCTCAGTTCTAATAAGTAGTTGCGGAGTTATGAGGGAACAGATGAACCTACATACATACATAGCATGTCAAAAGTATAACCCTCCTTTTGCTTCGCCGTAGTCGGGTAAAAAGCCGGTCACGTGCGAGTCGGGCTCACGCGCTGATGGTTCCGTACGTAACTGGATTTTTTTACAGCATCAAGGCATGGCAGACTTAAGTATTTGGTATGATTTTCTACTTGATACCCTCCACGCATTCCTGAAAAATGTTTTAAGAAGTGATCCTATAAGGGTCCCGTTTTTGCGTTTTGATGTACGGAACCCTAAAAAAAGGGCTTAAATAATATGAACAAAAATGTCAAGCTTCAGTAATCAACTTGAATTAGTGTCAACCACCTATCAAAGAATTACAATGAGTCATTTACTGTTTCAATAGTGATGTGTTTAAATGAATTGAATAGGTTAATGATTACCAATTATGAACAAACGGTATTTGGTGTCAATCAGGTACGCTACATACATACATACATATAATTACGCCTTTATTGCCAGAAGGTTAGGTAGAGGTGAATTAACACCCAAACTTCACCAATCATGTATTCTGTCCCACGTAAAAAGTTCTGGGCACTATTGTTGTGTCAAGCCATGCATTTGAGGCTGAGTCTGGCCTGTATATATCTATCTGATGTTAAACAGCCCTATCTCTTAGTCGCCTTGTACGACACTGCATGGGAAAAGATTTACTCTAGTGACCTCTATTGATATTTTTTTCAGGCGCTAAAGTAATATCGTGTGCCTCAAGCACTTTATACTGCTTGGCTCCAATAATCAAAGTCCTCAGTGACCACTACGGTGTGGCGGAAGGATTTGTTACCAGTATACATGCGATGACACCTTCACTCAAGCCCCTGGACGGCCTCTGCTTGCGAGGAAAGGTAAAAAAAGCTAAATAATTATCAAAATATAGTGTATTTTAGCTGTTTCCGCGGTTTAGCTTGGTTGAAATTTTAATCACTTTCTTGCTCCCTATGAAAACTTATACTCGGGATAAAAAACATATGTGTTAGGTATAACTCGTGGGCATTAACATGGCACCTGGCTTCCTAAAAGTAATAATAAAAAATCTATACATATAAATAAAATTGTAGTGTCTGTTTGTAATATTATTATAAATATATAATAATAATATATTATAGGAGGTAGGACACGGCGGTATTTCCGCCCAACGCCAATGCCGGGAAACACAACACGAGACTATTATGGCCGCGGTATTCTGTAGGGTGGAGGTACTTCCCCAGTCGGACTGCTCAATTGAATGGAAATGCCGTCGTGTCCTACCTGCTTGATTATATAGTAGGGTCTATCAGGCCCACACCAATACCTTCGGAGCCCAAGCTGACTTCACCTGCAAGACGTTTATCAAATTGTCACTTAAATCAATATTTCGTTTTGTTGCTAGCATTGGAAAGATCATAGAAGCATCAATCAGAACATAATCCCAGCTACCACAGGAGCCTGTAAAGCCCTAGGCAACATCTTACCGCAAGTGAAGAACAAAATGACCGGACTAGCCTTCAGGGTTCCAATAATAAATGTCTCAGTGCTGGACATAACTATTAAGTATGCCATGGTCTTCATATTTACGATTAGTTTGTGTTCATGATCAGGGACTAATTCTACCCACATTTATATTAATGTTACTACTGTAAAGGATCGACTTATTAGGATAGGAGGTACAAAAAAAAACTTTATAAAAAATACCGCTTAGGTGGCAGACGGCTCACCTGATGGAAAGTGGTTACCGTGACCTATGGACGTGTGAAACACCAGAGGGGTCACACTCGCGCTGCCGACCCTGTAAGCACAATTTCTTTGCCGTCAGTGTAGAAGACAAAGCAGAACAAGCCTTTAGTCTTCCCACTGACAGCACCAACTCTCCAGTGAGCTCTGGCTACCCTACTCACCGCTGGGAACACAACACGAAGTTATTATGGCCGCGGTATTCTGTGGGGCGGAGGTACTTCCCCTGTCGGACTGCTCAATTAGACGGAAATACCGTCGTGTCCTACCTCTGCTCTGTGATCAACAGTATTAAACAACTAAATACCCGAGCAATGACATAAAGTTCCCGGGAATGTTAAAATATCTTGAACTTGCATCGAAGTACCTACATCAATTTGAGAAGTTACAAATATGTAGATTATATGTTCAATCGAAGATTCTGAGTTTCGAGAATGCCCAGTTAGCCGTTAGTCTAACTGCGACGCGGCTGAACTCCCTCCTTTCTGATATTTTCCGCGAAGTGTCTCCCACCACAAGTGTGACGGACTTTTTAGCGCTCCAACATTCATGAATTACGAAATATTTTATGAAAAATTATCTAATAATTTTTCGACTAAGTGAAGTCTTATGTCCCTATCAGTGTATTTTTGCCTTATTCTTGAGCTGTAGTATGTATGCGTGAAACAAATATAATAATCTTTTCAACACGCTTGCTCATAAAATACCTTTAATTTCACCGCAATTAGGCATATAATGGCATCTATAATCAAACTGTGACTTTTTCCTCGCTACAACTCACGAGAGAGTTATATCTTTATTTTTAATTTTATTGGTTGCGTTACTTTTGTTCTTAAAAAAGTTTCGATACAAGAAGATCAATTTATGCAACTTCGTATTTAAATATATAATTTGAACCATTACTAAATGTTTCTCTAAATAAACTTTTTATCTTAATTAATGTAATGTAGTTAATGAAACTTGCTTCTTAATACAAATTATGTGCAGTTTCATACACAATTTTATCTAATCTCATGATAAATCACAGCGTAAAATTACAAAGTTATTTTTAGCGCCAAAATCCATTTTGATACTCTTTGCGTAAACAAAGTCATTAAAGTTGTTTTTAATTTTTAATGCTTACAATTCAGTATGAGAGTAGAATGATTATTTAGTATTATTTTATTCGCAAGTGTGTTGAAGTCGTATGATACGCGTGTGTATTGATGGTTACCGTCCTCAGCTCTCTTAAGACCCTCTCCTGTGGGTTCGGGTCTCAATGGCACCTCAGCGGTAATCACCAACTTTACTCCCTCGTACCATAATATACTATTACCTTTATTGTTTTAGTTACGACTTTTAATACATACATACATAAACTCACGCCTATATCCCCGAAGGGGTAGGCAGAGGTGCTAATACGCACATTTTGCCAGTTTATGTTTAGGTCCCAAAGTAATTGGTGGCGAGCCTTTTGCCATTAACCGCGCACTTATAAACCTGCGATAAATACACACATAACATCGAAAAGTCATTGGTGTTTGCCATGGTAAAACCTGGGATCGAACCCGAGACCTCGTCTCAGCAGTCCATTACCCATACCACTAGGCTACCGGGGTAAATTTTAATTCATTATTTTTATTACACAGATTGAAAGTAAACACGTCAATAGAAGATATCGTAAAATCTGTAGAGATTGCAAGTGAAAGGGGGCTTAAAAATATCATAAGAATATCCAACGAAAATGCAGTATCATCCGACTTCATAGGTGACAGTCATTCTTGTATTCTCGATGTCGACGCAAGCTTACAACTAAGACCAACTTTCTTCAAACTTATATGTTGGTACGAAAACGAGTACTCATACGCTTGTAGGGTGGTGGACTCATTATTTTTCTCCGAAATGCAGTTCGTTCAATCCCAGACACCAGTATGTAAAACAACCTATGTGCGTTCTAGATTGCCGAAGCGAATTATAATACCAAAACTCAACTCTCAACTCAAAGATAACGAAATGATGACTATACAGTGTAAGTACATAAATGCAACTTCAGATAAGATTTTATGTAGCAATTCCCATGAGAATATTAAATCGAAGCCCGCTCCTAAACCGCGTCCCTTACCGTACCGAAAACCAATCCTTCCACAAAGCTCTAGAACAGCTACCACTATGCTCAATTATGAAACAAAAAAGACAAATGAAATATTCCAAGTGTGGAATGATGATTGCGATAACTCCAAAACTGCTCTAAGACAGCATAGAAATTCGTTCTTCCATAGTTACATAACATTTAGTCCTAAATACCCTTTTCGACAAACCGACTGTACGAAAGTTCAAGAGCGTTTAGAAAGTGTTAAAAGAGAATTCTCGAAAATGCTAATCATCACTGAAGACTTGCTTAAACAACCTCACAGTAGTAAGTTTAATGTACAGTGTTTAGGGACCAAAGAAGTTATGAAAGTTAATTCAAATGTGGAGTTAAAGGTAGAATCGACCTTTGATTCATGTGCCGAGGACAAGCTCAACATTAGTAAGAGAAACTATATACAACCTAAATTAAATAAACAGGTATTTAAAGAATGTGGAGATTTCAAAAACATGGTTTTAAATCAAAGTGATAAAACTAAAGTCTTTGAATTCAAAGGATCAGAAAATTTTAATAATATTGCTGAACTGCAAGATTATAGATCATTTTGCGAACGAATTAGAAAAATAGCTACAGAAAAAACTAGCTCAGAACATCTCCAGAAAGACGTATGCGGCAGCAGTATAGATAAAAAATCAAGCATTTCGAAAACAGATGGTGCTCCAAGTATTATACCGAATAAAAAGTCTCCTACAGACAATGCTAACTTAAATCCCCTAGTGGTGAAGACTATAAAGTCTTTAACATATGCAATCACTAATAAAGTAGTTGAGAATGTTTTTAATGAGATAAACTTATCTGATCCGTTTATATCTCGTCATGAAGAAAATGAAGTTCATAATAACATTATAACACTTGAAGACGATACACACGACGATAGCACAAAAGATACTAGTAACAGTCAGAATTTAGAAGATAATCTAGTAATTAACAAGGAGAAGCCCAATAGCTATTGTGTAAAAGGTTTAACAAAGATTTTGCCCAGTAAAAATTATAATATGCATTTAATTGATGAAAAATTGAAAAAGCGTAATATAATGTTGATGCACTCTGAATCAAACAACGCTTTAAAAAGTAATAATGAATATTCATCGTTGGATAGTGATGATTTTCGTACAAAAATAGATTTAAACAAAAATATTTTAGCAGGGTTAAGAGTTATACCCGAAACAGGAGCAACTGACAACGTATCGCCATGTGGGAGTACCGCCAACACTGTAACTACTATCAGTAATGGTGACAGAACTCAATTCAAACAAGATCTTTACGACAAACTGGACAGCGTTAGTGCATCTGATTCTGACAACTCATTCCAAATTAACGAAAGGAAGTCACAAGTATTAAACATAAAGGATTTAACAAGCTCTTTAGAAGATTTAGAACGTCTAGACAAGATTTGTAGAGTAATAGAAATCTCTGATGAATTATCCGATAAATTGTTCTCCAGTTTGGATAATATTGACGTGTCCTTAGAGCAAGAGAAGAAATGGTCTTTCAAAGACTTGTGCGAAAGAATAAAGTTAGATGAGTTCTGTAATAACGTGTTTGGTAAATCAAGTTCTTAATTCTTAGTCATTTGTCATTCTTGTTCATTTTTGTATTCAAACACAATGATTTCAAAATAAACTTTATTTCAGGCACTTGAATGCTATATATTATTTCAGGCACTTGATCGGTATGTATTGATTAAATGGAACATCATGACAATGGCAAATATATTAAAATAGTACTCTTACTTAAATCTATTTTGTAAATATGTAAAAAAATGCTCAGGTACATTCGTGAAGTAAATGAAACTGCCTAAAAAGCTAAACCATACGAAACCAATTACTTCATACAAAATTATTCTTACCCGTAATTGTGGTACACAATATCAGTATTTTTCAAGAGTTTCATGTTAAGGTCAATGATTGTGCGACTGAACAAGGCATCGTTCATATCGACAAAGTCCCCGATTACGATGTTGACGGGGGTGCGTGTGCCGGCGGCAGAACCATCAGGTAATGGTGGGCCGGGACTGAACTCCGATAATTTCGGTAACACCTCTTTTTGAACAGGTACCGCACATTTCTCGCGGAGACTGGATATCCATCTGAAAATAGAAGCGCAGTATTTTATTTATATTTATATAAGTTAAGGTCTAAAGTCTGCCTGTAAGTGTAAATAAATAGTTTTAGGAATAGTATTGTTACGTGCACGGGGTACAATTAAATGCCGTTTACTCAACGAAGAGATTTATTAGCTCACCACAAACTAGACAATTTAATCACTAGTACACAGTACTCTTCAACAGTTCCAGTCGCTCAGTAGTTCACAGTAGTCCACAATCGTTGCTCAGGTCGCAGGTAGAATCTTCTTCAGTCGCTTAGGTTCGCTGTGTTCGCTTTCGGTCTCAAAGACAGAATCAATCGTGTCGCTATGCGAGCGTGTTTTTATACCTCTCAATTAGGAGGATCGAATTATCTAGAAAGTTCGCGAGCGACAAATACCTATTCTTTGATCTTGCCGCCGTCGCTGACCTTCGAGTAATTTCTCGATATTTACCTATTGTTTGTTAAACAGTTTAATTTTTTTTATTCAAAAGGAGTGTGTAGGTACTCGTAGGTAGGTTGTGACTTTCTGTTGACGATTCTAGATTTTTCTATGCCATTCGGTAGAGTACCTCGTCACTAACAATGCGTTTTTAGTTCTTGAAGATTCGATTATTAGTTTTCGAGATATCGACGGCTGTCGTAACAGTATCTTATTTTACCCAAAAGGCAATTCCCTCGTACCCCGGCTGACCCTACACCATTTACGGCTTTTGAAATGCCGCCTTCGGTTGTGAGAACCACGGCGTCCCCATCTTGTCCGGGCAATGGCGTGAATAGGGGGGAGGTTTGAAAACTTTTGTGCAGAAATCCTCATGGATCCAACATTACCATGCCTGTGCATTGGTCACCGCACGCAGTCTCGGTTCCCAATTTTCGGATGTAAGGTTACCTAATAAGAAATTTCGCTCGCACCTCGACTGATTTTGGGCCATCCACAGTTTTAAGGTTGGGAAGCACGGTGTCCCCATCGAGACCAAGCACTCTGATTGAGAATAATACCTGGTTGCGCCGATGTAGAATCTGTATTTCTTGACGCGGAAACACACTCCTTCTATACCCATCTCCCCTCCCGCACTAACCATAGTATAGTACTAGATATAGTTTCCGTCCGCCATTTGTGATATATAGGCACACACTCCCTCTTTGAACTAGCCAGCGTAAAGGCGGACCGCGCACGCGTCTCTCAGAAATGAATAATATTTGTTGCATTTTTACCGCTTCATAGACCTTTACCGATCGGATTGTGCCTCTCGTGTGTCCCTCAAGTGATTTAGTGATGCTGGCGGCAGCTCCTGAGCAAGGAAGAGAAGATCCGTGTACCGGCTGCGATGAAAACACGTGGTGTCGTGAAGGTTAGTGCATCCTCTCCTAATTTCTCGGGTTGCATTCATTGCCTGGATCACGTCCGCGGCAACCCGATCACCTGTCTTTTTGTGTGTAAAGCGTCAATGGAAAAGTTAGCTACTTCCCCGCAATACAGTCCACTAGCGCACGTGGCCAATCGCGCCACCATTCTATGGTCCTGATCGAACCGGATTCTTAGCCGTAGTTCGTATTTTGTTATTATTCTAATGGGAATAAGCGCACCGCACCTAAATGCCTGGTTATTTTAGTAGAAAACCCCGCATCTAGACATTTAGGCTTAGAATTTGTTGTCCGTTCGCCGCTGGCTCGCATTGTACCTACCTAATACATACATAGGTTAGGTATCGTATCAACACTTAGTCGTAGTTCGCAATTTTCGCACCGCGCCTAAATACCTAGTTATTTTAGTAGAAAACCCCGCATCTAGGCATTTAGGCTTAGATCTTAGGTATACTAGACACCCTAGTGCATAGGCACAGTGTAATACCTAACGCATTTGGCTTTGTTTTATTTTTTTCAATTAAGTTGTTCGCTCGCCGCTAGCTCGCATCGTATTTACCTAATACCTACGTGGGTAGATACGTGGTTGTACCTACCTCGCCCGCATCTCATTCCAATTCATACGAAAGTATTTTAATTTGAATAGATATTACGCAATACTTAATCTCTGAAATAATAGTTGAACCTGGACAGCGGTCTGGCTCGCGTAGGTACGATCTGGCTGTTGCTAGGCGCGTTTTGTTCAAGCGTGCATTCACAGTTGTAAATACCTACCTACCTGCAGAGTATCGCTCGCGTCGCGTCGCTGCTCTGTGCCGCTAAGATTAAGTCATTTCATATTTGTTGTTTACCGCACTTTAGTTTGAGATTTAATTGTAAACATGTCCCCAAAGGTTGATAAGACCGGTAAAGTTCAATTGAAACTTTTATACGCTAAAAAAGAAATGATTTACTCTCGCGTACAATCGATTTATGATAATGCACTTAAAACCTCTGATTTGGCCATTAGAGATTCGTTCTTGTGTTCTATAGAAAACTTAGATAGTCTACGCGCGGATTTCGAAACCTTAGTACATGACATCAACGTTTTAGAGTTGAATTTGGATCCCGATTACTCAGTGAGTTATCAAGCCTTGTCGTCGTTTGACGATTTGTATTGTCGTATCAAACGCGTCGCTAGGAGTTTGGAGAAACCGTCTGACCTACCCAACCCCACTCGCGACCGACCTAAGTTGCCACCAATTCAAATACCCGAATTTGATGGTAACATTCGCAATTGGTGTCTATTTATAGATAGTTTTGAGAATACAATAGATAAGAACGATTCGTTGACAGATCACGAAAAATTGCATTATCTCGTTGAAAAATTGACTGGTAAAGCTATAACCGTTTGCGCTGGAATTACGTTTAGTGCCGAGAATTATAATTTAATTTTAAATACTTTGAAAGCTAGGTATGAGGATAAAAGATCGGTAGCTAACGCCTATTTAGATCAGATGTTTGATTTGAAATCTATTACGGCATGTAACGATCAAAACTTAGAGAAATTTCTAGATACTTTCGCGTCAGCTGTTCGCGCCGTAAAGAACCTAAAGATCGATGACCTCTGCGACTTCGTATTTTTGTATATGGGTTTAAAGAAATTAGATTCCGAAACCATTCGTTTGTTTGAGTCGGATCATCGCGGCAATAAAATTCCTAAGTTCGAAGACTTAGAAAGTTTTGTTCGCGAGCATATAAAAATATTGCAACGCTCTTCATCGAAACATGAAGGCGCGAAGATAGTTGTTGGTCCTGCACGCAAAATAGATGCGTCATCGAAGTCACTGAGGTCAACTCATACTTATGTTAGTACCGCACCAGCACATGTACAATCACCTGTTTGCTCTTTGTGTAGTACTCATCATTCGCAACTGTACAGGTGTCCTGGTTTTCTAAAATTGTCGCCTAGTGATCGTTATAAGTTTGTTCGCGCTAATAATTTTTGTTTTAATTGTCTCGGTACTAAACACCGCGTTGTTTTATGTAATAGTAGAAATAGTTGTCGCAAATGTCAAGCGAGACACCACACTTTACTTCATTTTGAGAATAGTAATGCCGCATCCAATGTGAGCACAGTTGGCTCGTCGAGCGGTGACACACGGCAGCCTGCGCCGCAGCCGCAGCCCACGCTCGCGCGCGCTCCGGCCCGCCCGTTGACCGCTGCGGATGACGTCACCTTGTGTTCGGTCTCAGCTAGTGCCGCACTCACTACTGTGTGTCTTGCGACCGCTCGCGTTGTTATTGTTGATGCATTAGGTAAGCCGCGCATTGTTCGAGCGCTGTTAGATGGCGCTTCGCAAAGTAATTTTATTACTCAAGATTGTTGTCGGCGTCTTGGTTTCAATGTTAATAAGCGTTCAACCCGCTCAGTGGTGAAGGGTTTTGGAGGCTTACAGTCAGCTGTTCGTGGCACCGTTAAAACAAGGTTTAGATCTCGTTTTAATAATAATATTTGGTTTGACATGGATTCGCTCGTTATAGATAGGATAGCTGAACAGTTGCCTACCGTCCCGGTTGACACGTCTTTATTAACGAAATTTAAAGACTTGCCTTTAGCAGATGAGACTTACGCTGTTCCTGGAGTCGTCGATATATTGATCGGCGCTTCGATTCTCCCGCACCTCCAGTTATCACGTAAGGTTCAAGGGGGACCGACGTACCCCGCTCCGCACGCACTGGAAACAGTTCTAGGTTTTGTTATAATTGGTTCCGCACCCGCTTCTGTAGATAGTTTTAGTAACTCGACTGCTTCGTTCTGTTGCACCGTCGAGCCGCCACTGGAGTCGACCATCCGCAAGTTTCGGGAAATTGAAGAGGTCAATGTCCCACCTATCCTAAGCCCTGATGACAAGATGGCTGAGGAGATTTGTTGTCGCACGACTACTCGTGATGAGCAGGGTCGTTATGTTGTCGCGCTCCCTTTCAAGGGAGATATTTCGCTCGGTGGCTCCCGTGTATCCGCTGAGAAACGCTTTCTTTGTTTAGAACGAGAGCTGCAGGCGTCCCCAAAGTCGAAGCGGGCCTGTGATGAGGTTGTTAACGAATATTTAGATAAAGGTTGCATCTCACCTGCGCCTGCGGACACTGGCGGGACCCAGCCTTCGTACATTGTCCCGCACCGCGGAGTTATTAGAGAAGATAAGCTTACTACTAAAACTCCGCGTAGTTTTGGATGGCAGTGCTAAGACTAGCACTTCCGTGTCGCTTAATGACATTTTGTATTGTGGTCGGAATCTTTAAGGTAATTTATTTGACATAATTGTAAATTTTCGCATTAATATTAGTAGAATTTTAGCTTTAGGGCTCAACAGTCGCTTTGTGCTGGGCCCACTCTTCGCCCCATCGTTAGGACACATTCGTCGCTAATAGAGTGGCAAAAATTCAATCTGAATTAGCGCCTCAAAATCTCTTTCACGTTGCTGGCACCGACAACCCAGCCGATTTTCTCTCTCGTGGATTGCTTCCTTCGCAAATTTTAGATCACCCGTTATGGTTTAGTGGACCGTCCTGGATTCATGCCGCGTTAGATAAGTGGCCAGTTAGTCAATTCAATCCCACTACGGTTTCCGAACCACCCGAGGAGAAGAGGCACTCGCTTGTTGTATCGGTCCCACGTGAAGAGACCCTTATTTTGTTGTTGGCTAATCGCGTCTCGTCTTGGTCGAGACTGTTGCGTTGTATTGTTTATATAGGCCGATTTTGAGAATTTTTTCTACGCGCGGTCATATAGTTGACCGGTGATTTAGGTACGGTGGTAGTCCTTATGACTGGGAATGCACCTCCTTTACATTGGCCTCTAGGAGTAGTAGAGGAAGTTTTTCCCGATTCCCGCGGGGTAACTCGTGTTGTACGGGTTGAAACTGCAACCGGATCGTATCTGCGCCCGGTTGTTCGCCTCTGCCCTCTGCCTAGCCAGCAGTAGGCACGAGTTCCAATCTAGGTTTATATTTTAGTTGTTATTTCCCAAACCTAGATTTAGATTAGACTTTAGATTTGTTCCGCATTTGTCGTTTCGAAGGTAACCCTTCAAGCCGGGGGGAATGGTTGCGCCGATGTAGAATCTGTATTTCTTGACGCGGAAACACACTCCTTCTATACCCATCTCCCCTCCCGCACTAACCATAGTATAGTACTAGATATAGTTTCCGTCCGCCATTTGTGATATATAGACACTCACTCCCTCTTTGAACTAGCCAGCGTAAAGGCGGACCGCGCACGCGTCTCTCAGAAATGAATAATATTTGTTGCATTTTTACCGCTTCATAGACCTTTACCGATCGGATTGTGCCTCTCGTGTGTCCCTCAAGTGATTTAGTGATGCTGGCGGCAGCTCCTGAGCAAGGAAGAGAAGATCCGTGTACCGGCTGCGATGAAAACACGTGGTGTCGTGAAGGTTAGTGCATCCTCTCCTAATTTCTCGGGTTGCATTCATTGCCTGGATCACGTCCGCGGCAACCCGATCACCTGTCTTTTTGTGTGTAAAGCGTCAATGGAACAGTTAGCTACTTCCCCGCAATACAGTCCACTAGCGCACGTGGCCAATCGCGCCACCAATACCTAAGTAGTATTTGCAGTGTTTACTGGCTGGTTTCCGAAATTTTGCGCGAGGCATGATATGCAATAAAATTTAATTCTGTATTTTAATACCTGAGTACAATAAACGAAGATGTAGGCGTGAGAACGGCTTGATGGACGAACCCTGTGGTGGGGGACCTCCTCACGTTCTCGAGGAAGTTGATGAGACCTGTGACTGTGTCTTGCCTCGGCCAAGGCGAGGGCAACATCTGCTGTTGCCAGAACTCCCCAGTTGCGTGTACCGACTCATTACGGTATACTACTATTACCTGAAAGCAGTGCATTAGCCTTTGTTATTCATAGTGGCCCTCTGCAACTCTTACGGTTTCAGTAAAAGATTACTTACTCTTCGCAGTCTGTGAATGCAGTTGCTATTATAGTTTTGATTTTTTAATGAAATAAGATACTGGCAATACTGACTGCCCCGGTATGATTGGAGTGGAGAAAAAGAATATAAAATTCAAACTTCTAGAGAAAAAGACCAATAGTTAATATACACTGACGGACTCATAAACTGCATCAAAGTTCAGGTTTACTCTAAAAGGATTTTTTATAATAAGTATGCAAACTTTTTAGATTAAATTATATAAATATGGAAAGACTGGCTCTTAATCTTAAAAAAAAATTAAATTTAAAAATAGAACTGCAGTAAAACAAATGAATATAGCCGGGAAAGAAAATTTACTTGTAGTATCAGATTTGCGTGTTATTTATAGCAAAGTTTTAAATTGATTCTCATTGATTTTTTTTGTTTTGTCAATTGAATTATTGTTACCAGCATAATTGTTGGGTTAGTTTTTTAACACATCGAGAGTTTTTGAACCATAATATGGATACTTCGTCCGAACAAGCGGCACAAATTGTAGCATTGGTGCGGGAGGGCTTGGATCAACGAACGATTGGTAGAAATTTAAATTTAAACCAGTCTACGGTTTCTAGAATATACAGAAGGTTTGTAGAGACAGGTTCTTACAGGAGGAGACGTGGTACAGGCAGAACTCGAGCAACCACAGGTCGTGATGACCGATTTATTGTTATAACTTCCCTGCGAAATCGTTTCCTCACGTCAGTTAACATCAAAACCGAGCTTAATGAAGTGCGTGGAGTAAACGTGTGTGCACGAACAATAAGAAGAAGGTTAAAGGAAGCGGATATCACCCCTTTTAGACCAGCAAATGGTCCAAAGTTGTCTACAGCTCACAGACAAGCTCGCTTAAGATTTGCGCGTCATCACCTGAATTGGACAGAAGAGCAGTGGGCCTCTGTATTGTTCACGGACGAGTGTAGGACATGTTTATATGGTGCAGATGGTCGCAGAAGAGTCTATCGTCGACGTGGGGAGCGATATGCTCAAAGTTGCATTGAGGAGCGTGTTCCTTTTGGAGGCGGTTCATGTATGGTCTGGGGTGGCATATCGATGAACGGGCGAACCGAACTTGTGTTCATAGACATGGTCCGTCAAAACGGTAATAGTGGGGGTTTGACAGCACATCGCTACATAACAGAGATATTAGAAGATCACGTGGTGCCTTACATGGGATTCATAGGCGAAAATTTTACTTTAATGCAGGATAATGCCCGGCCGCATGCAGCTGCACAAGTTCAACATTATTGCGAAGAGGTTGGGATACGTACAATGAATTGGCCAGCACGCAGCCCGGATCTTAATCCCATCGAGCATGTTTGGGACAATTTAAAAAGAGCTGTATATGCGAGAAACCCTTCGCCCACGACAGTGGCAGCACTAAGAACAGCACTTTCAGAAGAATGGGACAATATTCCGCAAGATCTTTTAAAAACCCTTATAAAATCTATGCGGAACCGATTAGAATCCGTAATAAGGGCACGTGGGGGTAATACACCTTATTAAAACACAAATAAACCCTTGCATAAAGTTTGTGTCTATTGTTAAAACCAATTTTTTAATTAAACCAATTTTTCTTAAATTTCTGTTTTTTCTTCAATAAAAGTCTTAAGGTCCTTTCCAGTACATAAACTTAAACTTAAAGATATGACCCTACGCTGTTTTAAAGTTCACGAACCAATCTAGAGGTTTCAATTTAAATCTGCATAGAAAGTATGCATACTTGGTTAAAATATTTATTTCAAAGTCGTCTATTACTTTGATGCAGTTTATGAGTCCGTCAGTGTAATAAAATACCAATTAATTATTGATAGTCGGCCATGTTGAAAATTGGACAAAGCGACTAAAACGACGCTAATCAAAACAGATTGTAGTAAGCACAATGTACCTATCGTAAAGAATTTGAATACTGAATGTTACAAGAGTTCTTTCGTCGTGATTTCAGCCACATTTCTCCTGGCCCTCGATTCCATAAAGCTAAACCACAGACACTACAAAAAAATAAATTTTAGACTTTATTTCTATACCGTTAAAGTCCAAAATGAAAAGTTTCATTACACTTTTTCCATTTACTTTGCAAAAAGCCTTTTAATTTTGAACCTTAATTACATTGCTTTAAAGTCTAAAATTAAATGGATTTTTAACAGTATCTTCTGTGGAGTGACAGTGATTTTTCGAGACACAGTTTTGTCGTATATATGCTTTACAGGTGCTAGTGTAGTTTATTACTGAGCACTGTTCATTATTCAACTTAGGTGACAGGCTCATGCTGCCGACCCTGTAGGCTTTAGACCTTCTAATACTCTTCTTGAAAAGCCCCATACTGTAGTCGCTAAGAAAAGTCTTACCAGGTAGTTTATTCCACAGCTATAGAATGCGCAAGATCTTTTCATACCGCACTGTGCGTAACGTTTCCGGTCTCAATGTGTGAGGATGAATTCCCTGCCTGCGACGAGCGGTGCGATGATAGAATGTAGCTGTATATGAACAATGTATACCTGCGTTCTTAATCTATTGAGTGAATTGAGAGTGATTGCTCTGAGATCGAGTTGTCGAGGCACGAGTCTCGGACCGTAGAGATTCAGTAAATATCGCATCAGCATTTGGTGGTGGTGTGGAGTGAACCCGTAGAAATGTTGACAATCTAAGATTACCACCTGGAAAGTAAGAAAACTTAGTTCATAGTTTTTTTTTTTTTTTTTTTTTTTACGTGCGCAAAATCCCCACGGATACCTCCCCACCGGAGCCGGTGGAGGAGGTTATGTCGGACTCGAACCGACTAAAACGCACGCCGCCTGTGGGTCGTTTTGGTTGCCGAAGGTGAGGTTGACAGGCATATCCCTCGCACCCCGGCCGACCCAGGGCCATCTCTCACGATCTGGCCCTCTTCTCGGGTGTGGGGACTACAGAGTCCCCAACTCGTCCCCGGAAACGGGGAGGCGCGCCACGCGCGCCACCGCCGCGGCCTGCTTCTGCCAGGGTGACAGGCGGCTCCACCTGTCACCCCCAGGCCGGCGCTCATGGGGGGCGAAGGTCGTTCATCGACCTCCGACGCCCGAGTTGCCTTCGTACGCGGGCAGCTTGGCTCGCGATCCTTCGTCGCTCCCGCTGCCGCTCCCGCCCCGCCTCCTCCTTCACGAGCATTACTTGCTCGCAGAAGGAGGCGCCGGCCGCCCACGAACTTAGTTTATAGTTACAATAGGCAGTTAGCACTTTTGAATAGTACAAATGTAACGAAAATGCGCGGCATTAGAAGTTATCCTCTCGAAATCAGGATGACCACCAATCGTGCTACGTTCAAGTACAAAGTACGTCAGCTCTACAGTAGCCCCTAGTCCCTAGTCATCATAATGGATAAAAATGGAATATTATATTTTTATGATTGTGTATCTGTGATTGAATGAATGTAAGTATATATTATGTAGGTATGTAGAATATGAGTATATAAGTAGTGTATGTAAATGTGTATGTATTATAGTGTGTATGTATAATGTAGGTATATATCATTATTGTGTACAAATTTAAGTATTATCCTTGTAGTTAATAGTTCATTATTCTGCCTGCACCTACTTCAATGCATCTCTGCATCACCCTAAGGTAGACTGTCAGATAATGCCTTTGGCATTAAGTCAGCTTTTGTACAATGGACTGCATAAAGTTTAAAAATATAAAAAAAAATGTGACTGCAAACATTAGATTTTTCTATTCTTTTTTTTTTCTATTATTTTTTCTTTCATAAATAAAATTCATTTTATTACCAAAACACACATAAATATATAAAATAAGGTATTTATTTGTATGCCTACCTCTCCAGGATGTGTGTCAACGAACTCCTTAACTTGAGTAAGAGCTCTTGAGATTTCTTCTCCATATAAACCATGAGTGAAATAAAAATTTTCCTCATTAGGCATTGTGGCCAGCCTTAGATCAAGGTATCTGGAAATCATAATTATATTTGCGTTACTCTCTAGCTAGGCTCTAGAATCTTCAATATTATACATAATTACCTAAGTATTTTAAGTATGCACAAACTATGATGAAATGGTAAACATTAGTGCCACATGATAAGAATATGAGGAGCAATAGTTACATCAAGGTGCAAGAGCATGGTGTAATTATTTTCTTAACTAGAGTTTGCTGCCGATGACAGAGTTACTATCATGTTTATAAAATCAAGTAGGATTCGTAACTACTGTGCCTGTTATCTAGTATGGATGAGAGATGATGTGATGCGGAAGCAGCTATGGGTGAGCTACATACATACATACATACATAAAATCACGCCTTTATCCCCGGAGGGTTAGGCAGAGGTGAATTAACACCCACATTTCACCAATAACTGTATTCATTCCCATGTAATAGGTGGTGAGCCTATTGCCGTATATCGGACACTATAATTGACTTGAGCCCCGCATCTGAGGCTGAATCTGGGCTGTGTATATCTGTCTGATGTTAAACAGCCCTATCCCTTGTCGCTTTGTACGACACCGCATGGGAAGAGATGGGGTGGCCCAAATTCTACTCTGCCGGGAACCACGCGGCGCTAGTGATGAGTGAGCTAGTTATGTGAAAATCGAACTAACTACAACCACACAATGTTCTGTCACTCACTGGGATCTATAACTGTAACCCTGGGTGAAAACTAGTATGGAACACCACTCTTTCGTATTTTCACTTCTTTGGATCTGACAAGTATGAGATTATGAAGAGTACTTACTCTAAAATATTTAATTATTAGTATGTGAGTATTATGTAGTATTTGACTATTATGTAGTATGTGAATATAAAAGCGTCTCAAGTTGATATAGTAATGTGTATGTGCTAATGTTACTTCAAGATACCTAATGCCAATGAGAAGTTGTTGCCAAGTGTCACTGGCCTGCGTAATGGTCCATCGTAAGATCGTACCTCGGAATAATGGGTACAGTCGATTGAGTATTGGTTCCGCATCTGGGGCCACTTTGCTAGACCGTGTTATTCCGTATGTCATGGAATCATGGCTACCTGAAATGTGAGTAACGCTTAGGAAAAAATCTCTCCAAACTGTAACACCTATTAAAAATATGTTATGATATCATTTTACGTTATGTTA
This sequence comes from Eilema griseolum, assembly GCA_963662185.1. Lineage (NCBI taxonomy): Eukaryota > Metazoa > Arthropoda > Insecta > Lepidoptera > Erebidae > Eilema > Eilema griseolum. Next base: position 17,918,066 of record OY759247.1, read on the forward strand.
TTATATTATGATAGAAAAATTGCTAGTTATCATTCCTTATAGCACTAGGCAACGGTTGTTCACGCTGCTTGTTACAGATGCAGGTAGTAGTTATAGGGATTTAATGGTAAGCTTTTGTTACAAGCTGTGTGTGAATAAATATAACCAAGTTTTGAAACAGTACACAACATGGATGCTTTGACATTAATAGATCAGTTTGTAGAACAAATGTTGTGAAAAAAAGAAGAGTTTGAGCACATTTGTGTTTCAGCTATAATATTATACAATGAAAACAATGACTGAAATACAATTTATTAAAATGTTACCATATCAATGCTATGTTATTTAAAATGTATGTTGCCCTTACAAGGTACAATTAAATACAAAAGTTGTTACAAACTTATCAACATTATTTTTTGTTTTAGTTAGAAATAAGCAAAATAATTGGAAATTTACCCATTGTATTGGAATGTTTTGATGACCTATATAATTGTTGGTAAAGAGTTGCCATATATTCAGCTGTCTCTTACACCTGGATGAAAGTACCATAATATATAAATTGTCAACACTACACACATGCCTGCCACATGGTACACAGAAATATTATATAAATATTAGAAATAACTAAGTGAAGCAAGCCTTGGAGTTATACCTTAAAGTGGTTCCAAGCAAAGACACAGTACACAGGAGAGTATTACGTTCTATTTTTCTTTGTAAAGAAGTAAAAAATCAAATTCTTAAACACATACCTGGTATGGCAAGATAAATCAAAGGCACTTCTTTCAGTTGGGGTGGCAAATCATTCATCCATGACTCTAAACGAAGAGTATATGCAGCAATATCATTATCCATGATGAAAGCTGGAAGAAAACAAAGAAATATTTGTATTTTCAATGAAGCCGTTCTATTTATGTGTGTTGATAAGTCTCAATAATCAGTCGTATGTGAATTCATACAAAGGTTTGCTATCTACCTACATTAAGAAAGCAGCAGTGCTCAGTTCACATATTACAATAACATTCAGGTCATTGCCGTGATATCGAACTAAAAGTAACACAAAGTACAGTTTTAATTGCTCACATTTAAAGTTGACAATTTCAATCTACTGTGGATGGATTTAAATACATGTTTCGCAAGTATTCTAAGTCATAAAGTTGCAATTTTTTTTCCTCTTTGTTTTCACAGATTTCAAACGGCGATTATTTATTATACTATACTATTTTTCTAGATGGTAACCAAAAAAAGCGGAAAGTTGTTTTCAAACGTTCTTTTTAAATTATTAGAATAATACGTCAAATTACGTTTAGGCTGTGCTCGTGCATGACGCTCATGACAGTTCAAAAAATCTAATAAGTACGTTTAGTTTATTTATTTGTGATATTGGTAAGGGTATATAGGGTTGTATGACTATTACTCTTACAATAATTAGAAGCAGTAATAAATCATATATCATTATCTCGCCCAGTATAGAAAAATGTAGGAGTTTTTTCTATTCCGTGTATATTATAATATTTGTGAGCATTCAAGATAAAATTCATAAATTGAATATGATATTGTTACTCTATTACAGAAATAAATGAATAAAAATTCGGTCAGACAGACCGTGACAAAGTTGTTACTCGGTCAACTTCCTGCTCCCTTCTCTTAACATGATCTCATTTACCTATCCTACAAAATTCGCACGCCGAAACCATAACCTAAATTTATCTTTCTTCGGAGTTTCAAAAACATTGACTCGGAGATTTTGAGAGCCGATGTTAGAGGAGATGGCTTCTATCTCGTCTACAATTCCAGCTTTAACAAAATTCTTACGTGCCTCTATGATAAACATGCTCCTCTGAAAAAGGTTTGGATGAAGTATTTGCCCGCACCTTGGCTTTCAGATAATATCAAACTGGCCATGTCTAAATGGGACAAAGCCAAAATTCATCTGAGGATAACTGGTAAACTTATAAAATTATTCAGAATCGCTGCAGTTGTCTGTGTAGGGATGCGAAAAGGCACCACATTCACGATTCCACCAATAATTCCAACACATCCCAGGTATGGCAATTTGTAAGGTTCCTAGGTATCGGTAAGACTTCCAGAGACACCACGCAGAATATTGATGAACTTTGATAAATGACGTAATAGTATCTAACTCTACTCTAACTTATATCTCCAGTCCTCCCCTGCCTGAATCGCGAATCGTTACAATATCAACGAAAGCAAAACGTAATGATAGTATTCAACAACAAACTAGTAACTACCTGTTCTAAATGAACTCCTACCAGCCATAACATCATTAATTTTTCGCTTGAGCATAGCTCTTTTCCAATGGCCTGGAAGAAAGCACTTGTCATACTTTTGCCCAAAATCTCTAATCTCACCTTAGTATCCCAGTTTTGGCCTATCTCAAACCTTCCGATTTTTCCAAACTGCGTGAAAACTCAGTGCGAAATCACCACTCAACTTGTTACTTGTCCTCTAATGGTCTGCTGAGTCCATACCAATCTGGTTTTCGTTCTGGCCATAGTCACAAGTCATAGTCATAGTCACGACACTAGTCAAAATTTCCGATAGTATTAGACTGGCCATGGAGAAGAAACTCCTGACAGTATTGGTTTTACTGGACTTCAGTAGCGTCCTCAATTCTGTTCATTTCGACATCCTCCTGGGCATCCTTTCATCATTAAATATATCATCCTCTGTAATCGCTTGGTTTAACTCGTATCTTCGGGTTCACTCGCAGCGGGTTCGCTCTGACTAGGCGTCCTCTGACTGATGTGACCTTGCTGCGGGGTGTACCGCAAGGTGCCGTCCTCTCTCCTATTCTTTTCTCAATTTTTATTAATGCTATCAATAAGGTTATATCATCCAATTATCATCTCTACGCAGACGATTTGAAGCTGTATCGTCATTTTAGGGTTGATGAGGTTGGTGGGGTCATTACTGCCATAAATAATGACCTTAACAGCATTAGTGCTTGGGCAAAATATTTCGGATTTCTTGTCAATCCCGCTAAATCTCAAGCAGTTATTATTGGTGGTAGATACTTATATACTAATCTTAACCATGCTTCTCTACCTCCTGTTTTTATAACTAAGCTACGGTGTGATACCATTCACCATGGTCACCAAAAACCTAGGGGTTTTATTTTCGGTCTATGTAAGTACGACCACGTTTCGAAGTCTTTCCTTCCCCTTCCTTCTCTTTGGAGCCACTGCAGGACAATCTCAATATCCTAGGTATGGATGTTCGCTGCAAACTGAATAACAAAAACTACATCGAGAGTACAGCCTCGCGGAAACTCGGAGTCCTGAACAAAGTTAGACGTTTTTTCACGCCTGAGCAGCGGTGTCTTCTTTATAAGATACAAATTCGCTCCTGCGTGGAATACTGCTTGCACCTCTGGAATGGCTTCGCGAAATACCTACTAGATGCTCTTGACAGGTTGCAGCGACGCGTGGTCCGCATTATTGGGAATCCTGAGGTCACGAAAACCCTCGCCCTTGTAGATACGTAGAGATGTTGCTTCCTTGGCTTTATTTTACCGTTTCGACCATGGTGAGTGTTCTGAGGAGCTCTTCCAACGAATCCCACCCTCTCCTTTCCTACACAGGACAACACGTGCATGGGTTAAATGTTACCCTCACACTGTAAATGAAACTGAATGTACGAGCAAGAACCAAGTGGTTCGAGACTCTCTTCTTTGCCGCACCACCAAGACCTGGAATTCAATACAAGCTCACGTGTTTCCTTCTCAGCATCTGATGAGGCCGCCAAGCTAAGTGCCATCATTGTAACATTACTTAATGTCTGTAATGGTGACCTTCTTTCCTGAAACTTTGCCTTTACCTTACCATCAGGCGAGGTGATGTCAAGTTGGCGTGTCCTAGATAAAAAAAAGTGAAATGGTTACCAATTCGGCGGCGGCGTCGAGATGTTCACATTCTTTCCCTTCTCTTCTCTATTCTTCATAATTCTTGCACTCCATCATATCTTCGTCAGCGTTTTGAGTTCCTTGTCCCCAGGATAAACCCTGTCACACTTCGTCCTCTCTTTTACTTCGAACTCCTTCTCACAACTCTAACTTGCTACGACAATTCTTTCAGTTTCTGCAGTACTGGTGTGGAATTCTCTTCCTCACTCCATACGTGATAATCCTTTTTTATATATTAAAAAAAAAAGAAGTTTAAAACTAAAACCCGACTACCGAAAAATCACGCTATGAAAAGTTTTAAACAAGAAAATATCAAGGATAGCCGTGGTTACAACCACGGCTATCCTTGATATTTTCTTGTCACTTTTCCCTAGAATTTTTTTGTTAGACCAAGTGGCATACGAACACCGAACACCACTATCCTTGATATTTTATTGTTTAATACTTTTTATAGCGTGATTTTTCGGTAGTCGGGTTTTAGTTTTAACTTATTTTTTTATTAAGTATATTATTTTGGGGCAAGTAATAGGCATAATTTATACATATTTAAAATGTGATAATTATGCCCTTTCAGTTGATACCAAACACGATATATTTTATCTCAAATTTATTTTTTAACACAGTACTTTACCGCTAGAGGGCGCCACATTAGGCTCAGTGACACATTATATTGGTTAAAACGCTTCTAACGATACCTCATTTGTCTAGATCTAATAAGTGGTTGAGGAGCTATGAGGGAACAGATGAACTTGCATACATACATACATATATACATACATACATACACATAGCCTGTCAAAATCATAACCCTCCTTTTGCTTCGCCGTAGTTAGGTAAAAAACGAATAAGACTACTTTTTCTCTCAACAATAGCTTAGTTAGGCAGTTAAGTATAAATGCTATATGTATATATAGGTAGGTTTGTATGTGTTTATGTATTCCTATTGCCTGGGGTAGGTATACATCTTGTATACCTCTTACATTAAAATCTCCACTTTCATGTACACTAGACTTTGCCTCTCTTAAAGCAATTGCTCTGTGCACTCCCGGGTTTGCTGGAAGAAAACTCAATTTTGAGTGAAGCATCCGAGACCTTCATCACCTCAGAGTCCGGGATCCGCTTAAATATGATGAGCTATATTGGGATCGACTGATCAAGAATACTTTACAACTACACTGACGGCACAGAAATTCTGTGATTATTGGGTTGGCAGCTCGAGTGTGGCTTCTCTGGTGTTAGACACGTCCATAGGCCACGGTAACCACTTTCCATCAGGTGGGCCGTGCGCTTGTCTGCCACCTATGTGGTATATAAAAAAAAACAACAGTTGAGTTCCCAGCGGTGAGTAGGGTAGCCAGAGCTCACTAGAGAGTTTATATGCTGTCAGTAGGAAGACCAAAAGTGTGACCGGCATTGTCTTTTACACTGACGGCACATAAACTCTTATGCTTACTGGGTTCGGTTTTTCAGCGTAATGGCTGGATTTCAGTTCAGTTTCAGTTTTTTTTTATACCAATTGGTTGGCAGACAAGCACACGGCCCACCTGATGGAAAGTGGCCGTGGCCTATGGATGTGTGCAACACCAAGGGAGTCATACTCGCGTTGCCAACCTTGTAAGCACAAGAGTTTCTGTGCCGCCAGTGTAAAAGACAAAGCAGGAAAAGTTTTTGGTCTTTCCACTGAAAGTACAAAAACTGTCCAGGGAGATCTGGCTACCCTACTCACCGCCAGGAACACAACACGAGGTTATTATGTCCGCGGTATTCTGTAGGGCGGAGGTACTTCCCCAGTCGGATTGCTCAATTGGACGGAAATACCGTCGCGTCGTGTCCTACCTCAGCTAACTAAATTAGAGTAAGCCTCAGAGGAGGATGATGATGACTTTTTGAAATTCTCTTATTTACTACGTAGGTAATTACCCCAATGAGGCTTACGGTGAGTTCAGTAAGTCAAAATTGAAGTCACATGGTCCACGGTGCTCCATCATGAAAATGTCTAGCAGGTGATTCCGGGTATACCATATACAGTCAACAAAGGATATAAGATACACTTTTTAATATAAAGTTAAATGATAAGTTGTATATTTATCTGCTCCGCTGGCTGCGCCATATTCGGGAGTCGTTTATTATAAGTTAAATACCAGATATCCTTACCTATATAATCTACCTACCTAAAAATACGTGTAGGTTCTTGGGTTATGAGTGGGTTCATGTGAGTCTTATTAGCCAGAATATCTAACCTAGGAGATCCCAATCGTAAGGTTGTTAGTGTTGGTCAGGATTCGAACCTGGTATCTCATAATTGTAAGTTCCTTACCGTACCTTACTTAGCCTAGACGATTCGAAGACTACATACTAGTTTTGATATTGAAGAGGACAGGGCGTGTGTACCTACCTAATCAGTTTTTAAAGTGACTTCAATGTAACCTTGCTTTTTTTTTATCTTTTTTATTTTGGGGTTAATGTAGATAACCTTGTTTAGTTGGGATTATTTTTAAAGAACAAATCACATAAACAGACATGTTTAGGTTAGATTTTAGGATATTTATAACGTTTTTATTGCACATAATACACTTCTTATGATATATAAATATATAATGCTATAAATACATAACTATTAGTGTATTAAATGAATAGGTAGGTTGGTTAGTAATCGTTAAAAGAAATATGTACCATAATAGTACATAATATGCAGAGCGTGTCCTCAACCGGTTTAATAAACAAAGGATAAAAAAATGTAAATACGTACCTAGCAGACATAAAGAACTTAGTCCAAACTTCATTGTATACCTATAGACTCCAAATTAGCACGTGGGCGGGAATCAGGATATTTATCAATCACACACAATAAATAAAAAATAAATCACCGGTAATGGACGCGTACTAAATTGACAAAAAACGACAGCACATTATAGCTAAACAACCGTTAGGTTAGATATTATAAATAATGTATTTTCGCTTGGGACATGTAAATGTACTCCGTCCCGAGAACATACTAAAGTCAACATAACATGCTCAGTAAATATACACGCTATTAAATGCAAAAAGTAAGGAATATTGTCGTTGTTACTAAGACCGATGTTGCTGTATCTGCTGAATAACTACGATGCCCACTGCTTATAGTGAAAGGAGTTTCTCGTTTTTTACCCTTGTTACTCTAATTCAAGCATTAACCTTGATTTATTGGGTTCGCCATAGCTTGACCACTCTAGGGAAACTCTGTAAGTGTTTATAAATAACTAAAAGTACTTTTACGTGATAACATTGTTTCTATTGCACACATTATGTCAGTAGCTACCGCTTGTGCTCTCAATTAGGCACTTTTAAGTACCTTGTAGCTGAACTATTATGTATTAAGAGAAAGCATGATTAGGACTAAATTTATCAAAGCATAGCAGGCTGCAAGGTCTGGAATTAATTGAAAAACTTTTTTTATACCACTTAGGTGGCAGAAAAGCACACGGCTCACCTGATGTAAAGTTGTTACCGTGGCTTATGGAAGTGTGCAACACCAGGGGGTCGCCTTCTTGAAAAACCCCATATTGTAATCGTTTGGGAAAACCACGGCATGGAGTTCATTCCACAACTCAAGCGTGCGGGGATGAAGTTCCTATCATACCTTACTGTGCGTACTGTTTCAAGTCGCAATGTGTGGGTGTAGATTCCCCGTCTGTGGCGAGAGGTACGATGATAGAATGTAATTATGGGCATCATCTCGAACAATTCGTCTGAACACGTACCAATATACAGGCGGTAAAAGACACACAGCGAGGCAAAATCCCTCCTGAAGCTGAGCGGTTCCACACAGCTATTGAGTACGGGATTGTCAACGATCCTCAGCACTCGCCTTTGCACCGAGTCGAAGGCCTCAAGCTGTTAATCCGGTGCCCTGGCAAAAATCTTTCTGAAGTTCAGGCTTATGCTCCTGATTCCAACGTTATTATTCTAATAAGAAAATAGTTTTCATCATTATCGTGCTCATAGCGTATTACTTTCTAACCCTGAGAGGAAAGCTCGCGCCAGAGTCTGTCTGGTTCATTGTTTAGCAGTAGGTGCATCGACTAGCAGTGAGGTTGGCTTGGGCTTCAAGGGTGTACCTACTTAGGCAGAGCCTTGCACGCATTGTACGCCCAATTTAACTACACTGGTATTTTCTTGTAAATGCAATCATCATTTATTTTTATTTTATTTTATTTATTGGGAACAAAAAACGGTTACATGTTACAGTTTAGAAAAAAAAACATTTAGATAATAGAATTATGTAAACACATAACCCACAACATTGTTCACAGATTAACAAAAATGTATAATAGCGAAGAAACAGGTTATAAATAATGATATTACCTAAGTACAGAACTATGAAACTATGTAAAATTTTAAGACTTACGGATACCAGCCTAGTTTGACAATACGGTTAATATTTCAACAGCATGACTTTTGAATTGTTTATAAGATGCAGCAAAGATGTCAATGTCATTGAAATGCTTATTGTACGTTTCCATAAGTCGTCGAAGAGGTATGCGGACACCGGCATTGGTCTTGCTAGATGAAATATGAAAAAGCTGATATTGGCGTGCCTTTCGCCGAACGGTTGTTCTAGGTACATACCTATGTCGTTAGTGATGGCCAAACAGTCGAATCTATTATTACATAGGCCATGCAACATCATGACATCAAGAAGTAGACGTCTAGATTCCAGGCTCAATATAATATTAAAGTGGGTTAACAACTCAGAGTAAGGTAGTCTAGACCGCGTACATTTATAATAAGTTGAGCGGAGAAACTTTTTCTGTACTAACTCCAGTCTAGAAGAATATTTAGTGTAGAGAGGGTTCCATATCTGTATAGCGTATTCAAGTTGAGTTTACCAAGTGGTAAAGTTATTAAATAAGACACTTTGTACTTTTCCACTGTTTTTTAATTTTTCACATGACCGGTTTCGCCTCATGGCATTCTTACAGGTTTGTATTGGCGGTACAAACCTTTGAGAATGCCGTGACGCGTAACCGATCAGGTGAGAAATAAAATGCAGTGGAAAAGTACAAAGTGTCTTATTCAAAATGTGTCGCAGGTTCCACCAAGGGCCATCAATCAACAGTATTAACAGTCATTTACCACTTTAGCTAACCTCATATTATATACCTACCATATGTTTTAGGTAGTTTTAGAAAAAATATTGAAAACTAGCGGTCGCCCCCGACTTCGTACGCACGTGTCGTAAAATCAGTTCTTAGCAGATGTCTACATCCTATACGGTACCTATCTGCCAAATTTTAAGTTTGTATGTAGGTATGTTGTGTGTTTGTATGTTAAAGTTACTGATATTTCGTGATTAATTAGTGAGTCGTATTTCGCTTTTATATAAATAGATTGTAATATTAACCTTTAAAGTCGGTAAATAGTTACTATTTATATATAGTAACTGAGACGGTGCGGTATGAAAGAAACTTCATCCCACGAACACTTAAGATGTGGAATGACCTCCCTGCTGCGGTTTTCCCAAGCACCTACAATATGGGGTTCTTCAAGAGGGGCATCAGAAGGTTTCTTCATGGTCGGCAGCGCGAGTGTTACACCTCTGGTGTTGCATACGTCCATAGGCCACGGTAACCACTTTCCATCAGGTGGGCCGTGTGCTTGGCTGCCACCTAAGTGGTATAAAAAAAAATAGTTTGACATATTTAATTTTATGTTATTATCTACTAGATATTAAATAACTTGTGCATATGAGTATAATTGTCTGTTAACCTTCGGTTTATGCATAAGTAAGTATGATTGTATCTAGTTAGGTAATACACAGGAAGGCAGCTATTGGCAGCTAAGCAAGTCTTCAAATTACACGTCTAAGCTATAAAATTCATTTACAAACAGCAAACGAATTATTGCAGGTTATTACGTTATTTGTTTATTTCTAATGTATCATCAAAGATATTTGAATAGGTGTAGTTTTTTCACCTATTTCCCCTATAATAACGACTGTGATACATGTTCGTTTGGCAACCGGTATTGACGGCTTAATGTGCTCTAAGAGGCACGACCATATCAATGCAAATACACACATACATATACATGCATCTATGAGAGGGGATCAAACTCATCAAACCCGCGCCTCTTGCGTAGTGACCGCGCTTACTACCGCTGTTTTTTTATACCACTTAGGTGGCAGACAAGCACACGGCCCACCTGATGGAAAGTGGTCACCGTGGCCTATGGACGCGTGCAAAACCAAGAGAGTCACACTCGTGCTGCCAACCCTGCAAGCATTGAGAGTTTCTGTGCCGTCAGTGTAAAAGACAAAGCAGGACAAGCTTTTGGTCTTTTCACTGACAGAACATAAACCCTCCAGTGAGCTCTGGCTACCCTACGCCGGGAGCACAACACGAGGTTAAGCCATGCCACAGAGGCTGTCACGTCTAGAGGTGACCCACGTTTGGACCGGGCATAGCGCCTTCACCGTATACCAATTTTTTTTATTTATCAGCTTCCTAAGAGGCCTGTGAGAAATAACATACAAATGGGGCGCACGTCGCTGGACTGGCTGACCTTCAAGACAAATTATCCATTCCTAATCATTTTCTGAATGTTCGCTGAGAACAAATTGCAAAGTTAAAAAAAAAATATCAGCTTCAGACACAGAAACGTAATATATAATTTTATTATAATATTAATCATATGTCCGCTCCTCACCTCACTTGAGTCATATGGAGACTGGATATGGACATATGTTTGGATTCTAGGAGGAAGTCATACCTAACATTCAAAGCGAGTTAGAAGTTCCTCCATTTGAATGTATATGCCTTTGTGAACATTGTGTGACGTAACGTTTTAAATCTGTCATTCAATGAGCAAGCTTTGAGCTTTGAGTTTTTCGAGTGTAGAAAGAACATTCAAGGACTTACGCCTCCAGGCCATCGACCGGCAGCTGCCTATAATTATTTGCTCTAGGTCATGGATGCGAGAAGTGTGCGCGAGGCTCAGATCCCCATTCGGAGACACATTGGATGATCGACTGCGCTGCGTGACAAATTAAAACTTACAATCATGTCCTCGCTGTCTAGTCATCCGCCTAAGAGATATAGATTACAAACAAACAAATCTTTTTAAAACAAATCGATTCACGGACAAGCCTCAGGCTCAAACTTCTCTCTCTCTAGGTCTCTCCGGGTCTCTCGTGAAAGTCAACCAATTCAAATCCTAAAAAAGGGGAGTGTCCAAGGACCCTGAGCTCCAAAGTGCAATTTTTGGAGGCTACCGGGATAACTGCTTCAATTATGATGATTATATGATACATCTACAAAACTAGTATTCTTCAGTAGTTTCATATTGAGCTCTATGATAGTGCGAGGGAATAAGGCATCTGCCATATCTACAAAGTCACTTATGACAACGTTGACCGGGGCTCGCGCGTCACCGGGTAATGGTGGACCCGGGCTAAACTCGGATAGTTTCGGTAACACTTCTAGTAGAACTGGTATCGCGCATTTCTCTCGTATACTATATGGCCATCTGAAAATATAATACTTATTTGTACTACAATCAATATTTACCTAACTTTTTTAAATTCTGAAAATACCTAGCTAAATTAATTGTGATAAAAAATATTTGAATTTATTGGAATATATCAGGGAAGAATTAGAGAGATTTTGAAAATGGTTACCTACGCATTCTATTAACATCTTCAAGGCTTTTCTTATTTTTTGCCAGGAAACAATGAACCTTCTACATTGTACGGGCTCGAAGAAGCTGCGCAGGTATGTGGAGCTTTCAGCACATTAAGATAACCTGGCATGTGCACTACACCGCGATTTAGTAACACTACGCTCTTGTCGACGGATCACCTAAGCCCTGGCCCGCAAAATTCTGTGCGGGCCCGTCTTCTGATTGCACGTTGTCCAGACACACACACACACACCAGGTCATCACTCCTTCGCGGGTGGCTCTACAGCGGGTGGAGGGTTAACCCCAATCTATTCACCTACGGCCACTACTAGGGCAGCACGAGAAGCAAGAATGCGCGTGCACCTCCCAGGCCGGACAGGCTTCGTGCGTGTGCTACGCCGAGTCCTCACCGCGGGGACAGGAATGGCAGGCGGGAGTCGATTTCCTCTTAACGAACAAGAACAGATTCTTCCCGAATACAGTGCATAGCATCCCGTGCTGTCCTTCTGCCCACTCGACTATGACCGGCGGGAGTGCCACCACAGTATGATGAACTGTAGTATACATCTTCAGGGCCAAGGTTAACCGCACTTGCAAGTACACCTTTTTTTTTATACCACTTAGGTGGCCTGCCAAATAACGGACGAGGCTTTCCTCTTAGACTTAGTCAGGAGAGAGGGCAGGTGGTTGTTACTCTCGAAATAGCTGACATACCAATGAAAAAGAATGTGCGGATTTCAACTTCTTTTTTTTTAAATGCGGAGTTTCTTACAGCGCTGCGGAGCCAGAATGGGTGGTGGGAAATCACTATGAAGATGCTGCTGATGATAAGATAATGTTATACCTGAGCAGAATGAATGAGGGTGAAGGTGTGAGCACTGCTTGGTGCACGAATCCAGTGCTGGGCTGTCTCTTCACGTTCTCGAGATACTTGACGAGACCTTTGACTGTGTCTTGCTCGGGCCACGGCGACAGTAACATTTGGGGCTGCCAGAGCTCGCTGGTGTCGTACACAGAATTATTGCGGTATACTATTATTATCTGAAATAAATTTCATTCCATAAAATGATATGTGCTTATTGTATTATCAACTTGATTACCTGGAACTTATTTATCATCACCTGCCAAAAATCCGTTATAAGCAAGTTCTTGAGTATTCACGTTTTATTTTATGAAATGAAGTTCCATGTAAGCACTAAGCAGTCCCATAAGTATATAGATTCACGGCAACATTATGGCCAGGAGAAGGTAAGACACGACGGTATTTTCGTCCAATTGAGCAGTTCGGCTGGAGAAACACCGCTGCCCTACAGAATACCGCGGCCGTAATAACCTCGTGTTATGTTCCCGGCGGTGAGTATGGTAGCCAGAGCTAATTGGAGAGTTTTTGTGCTGTCAGTGGGAAGACCAAAAGCTTGTCCTGCTTTTTCTGTTGCACTGATGGCACAGAAACTCTCTGTGCTTACAGAGTTGGCAGCACGAGTGTGACTCCCTTGGTGTTGCACACGTCCATAGGCCACGGTAACTACTTTCCATCTGGTTGGTCGTATGCTTATCTGCCACCTAGGTGGTAAAAAAAAAGGATTCGAACCGACCCCTTAAACGACTTTAAGGTTCTTTTAGTTAAAGTTCATCATGTAGATATTCTTTGATATGTCGTTGTCTTTTAATTGTAGTAGCATACCTGCTTTTTTAGTCTACTGAGGGAATTGAGTGTGAGTGCTTTAAGATCAACTTGTCGTCGAACGAGTCTAGAACCATAGAGGTTAATAAGATACTGCATCAGCCTCTCGTGGTGCTGTTCAGTGAACCCGTAGAAATGTTGACAGTCTAAGATGACCACCTGGAAATTGAGAAAACTTATTGAGTTTGGAAAACTTGTTTCAAATCTGCTATATGTGTTGGGTGGTGGAAAGTGGTTTTATGAAGAGAATTAGTATGGTAAGCTTACGCAATTTATGCCATGTAATAATACTTCAGCCTATTATCGTAATTTCAAAGTTTAGATTTGGATTAATAGAATAAACCCGAACAACTGAACGAGTTCAATAAATGTTGAACGAGTACGCTACGTCCTCTGTGGCGCGGGCGTAGCGACAGAATGCTTGGCTGTTACGCGAGGGCGCGGGTTCAATTCCCGCTCAGTGCAAAGTGTGTCTATTTGCATAGGTCTGTATTTACATAAAAAAGTATTTAAGTATGTTTATCCCCATTCTAGATACCATAACATAAGCTAGTTAATGTATGCTTAGTACTCGTATAGCCACATTAATAAATAGTTTGGTAAAGCGCTGTGTAGAATTTATTTATTTTAATAAGTAAATATATATTAATACGAGGCACACTGCGGGGATAGAATTAGGTTATTTTCGGAGATTTAGACCGCAACACCGTTACTGACTTGGAAATAGGTTCTGGCTTCTGAGGACGGGGGTGACTTAATGCATAAGAACCTTTGAACGAAATTTACCCTTATAAGCAATAGCAATTCGAGCCTTCATTCATCAGGCCTACTTTTGAAGGGAAATTAAAGTTAGAAATGTGACAGCATCTACAATTAACTCACCTCTCCAGGATGTGTATCAACGAACTCCTTAACTTGAGTAAGAGCTCTTGAGATTTCGTCCCCATATAAACCATGAGTGAAGTAAAAGTGTTCCTCGTTTGGTTTCGTAGCCAGCCTCAGATCGAAGTACCTGAGAATTATGTTATGTTTAGTTACGATTTTATTAAATACCTATATGAAATGGACTAACATAAGCAAATAGGCTAATAACAAAAATTATTTAAGGAGGTACACGACGGTATTTCCGTCCAATTGAGCAGTCCGACTGGGGAAGTACCTCCGCCCTACAGAATACCGTGGCCATAATAACTTCGTGTTGTGTTCCCGGCGGTGAGTAGGGAGGCCAGAGCTCAATGAAGAGTTTTTGTGCTGTCAGTGGGAGGACCAAAAGCTTGTCCTGCTTTGTCTTTCACACTGACGGCACAGAAACTCTGTGTTTATAGGGTTGGCAGCGTGAGTGTGACTCCCTTGGTTTTGCACACGTCCATAGGCCACGGTAATCACTTTCCATCAGGTGGGCCGTGTGTTTGTCCGCCACGTAAGTGGTATAGAAAAAAACGATAAAGTGTCCTAGATTTTTTTAAGAACTTTAGTAACCCTTTGGAAAAAAGTCTAATCAATCTGCAATGTTACTTCAAAATACCTAATGCCAATGCGAAGCTGGTGCCAAGTGTCACTGGCCTGTGTAATGGTCCATCGTAAGATCGTACCTCGGAATAATGGGTACAGTCCGTGGAGTATTGGTTCCGCATCTGGTGCTACTTTGCTGGACGATGTAATACTGTATGTCATGGAATCGTGGCTGCCTGAAATGTGGTAAAAGTTATGTAAAACTAGAGATGTCTGTTATCACGAATTAACATATCCTTTGTCCTTTTTCAAAGTTTAATCTATTATTTTAGGCGTGAAATACAGACAGATAGAGATACTTCCGCATATATAATATTAGTATGGGAGTATAGATTCGCATTTCTTAGTCATTTTATGTATTATGGCTCCCGGCAGAGTACAATAAATTTGCACCCCCATCTCTTCGCCTGCGGTGTGAGCGGTGTCGTACAAGGCAACTACAGAATAGGGTTGTTTAACATCAGACAGATATATACAGCCCAGACTGCATGCCTCGAGTCAAGAATAGTACCCGGAATACGGCAATAGGTTCACCCTCTGTTGCGCGAGTGTTAATTTCACCTCTGCCTAACCCTCCGGGGATAAAGACGTGATTATATGCATGTGTTCAAGGTAACAAACAAAGAGATCTGGTTACAGTTTGTTTAAAACTTAATATCTTGTTTCTTGTCCCCTTTCCTCTTTTGGTTTCTTCCTCATCATTAACATCATTATCTTAATCTTAGCGTTGTTGTATTTGACTTATTTATTTGAGTTTTATGGATGTTACCGCAGTCTAGTCCCCCAACCGTCACTCGATGTACCAATTTGTCATCGTACGTAATAACGTGTGGTTATCACAGCTAACTGGTAGGTTGTGCGTTTGGTTGCTACCTTAGCAGTAGAGTAAAAGTGTTTCTTTTTATTTTTTTATACCACTTTGGTGGCAGACAAGCGCACGGCCCGCCTGATGGAAAGTGGTTACGTTACGTTACGTGCCCTATGGACGTATGTAACACCAGAGAAGCCACACTCGCGCTGCCGACCCTGTAAGCACATAGTTTCTATGCCGTCAGTGTAGAGGACAAAGCAGGACAAGCCTTTAGTCATACCACTGACAGCTCTTCTCCAGTGAGCTCTGGCTACCCTACTCACCGCTGGGAACGCAACACGAAGTTATTATAACCGCGGTATTCTGTAAGGCGGAGGTACTTCCCCAGTCAGACTGCTCAATTGGGCGGAAATACCGCCGTGTCCTACCTCCTGCATGTAATCTATGTGGCTATACACAAACCTACCTGGAATGGCCAGATGAATTAAAGGCACTTCTTTCAGTTGAGACGGTAGATCATTCATCCACGATTCTAAACTAATATTATGTGCAGCAATGTTGCGTTCCATGATGAAGGCTGAAAAAATAAGATATAAGTTTGAAAAAAGAAGCAATTCTTGTATATTCGCTAAGACACAAATATGTTTGCTAAACTTTCGGGAAAGCCAGTCCCACAACATGCAAGTTGTGTCTACGCTGTGTGCAATATTCGCCAAGAAACCTTATGGATATAAATTCACAGTTCTATGCTAGTTAAGTCCCTACTACTTTTAACTTATAACTTAATGTACACCGCTAACTACCCTGATTACTGGCAGTATAGTCCATTCACTGGTTGTCTGCAAGAGATCGCAGACCGCGATAAGGACCTCCTATTGTACAACAATCGAACATGTGTGTATGCATCGTATGTATTCTGTTTGGTGTGCAATAAAGAGTATTTATGTTATCTTATCTTTTTTATTGTACTAATTAATATTTTTATAAAATTCTTAGGGTAAACCATTGTTATACACGTATTGTAGTTAATGCATATTTTTATTTATAAATTGATTCGGTAAAGTTAAAGGGAGATATTTCATGTTGGCAAAGAACATCGGCATGTTTCTTAGGAGCAAGCGTTTAATAAACTTGTATTCCGTAGTCTTAATAAAATGATTTTCTACAATTTTTCTAGATTTTGACTGAATAAACAAAAGAATTAAAAAGTTAATTGCGTTGAGAATATTTTCAAAGATTCCGTTTCCTGAATACGATGTTCCTTAACTTCAAAAGTAAGATGAGGTGAAGGCGTTTTTGAAATAAAAATATTGACGAAAAATATAAGAAAAAAACATACCCAAAAAATATAATACACTCAATCCAAACTTCATTGTGATATGTTTCTAATTTACAAAAATTAAAACCACTAAAACTTTAGACCAAAGATTCAGTTTATTTTGTTTTCGACATATAAAACGTATGTAGTACGAGATCCGAGATAATACTAATCCGAGATAAATCAACTTATCATGCTCTGCACTGCAATACACGTTAATTAATAATGAAGTACACGCCAAAGGTAATAATCTAATATTGTAGTGTTAACTAAACGGGTCTCATGATAGGTGTGAGCGGTATTTTTCAAGTTGTTCCTCATGACATAATTATTACTAACTCTTGGGTTTTCCTCAGTCCAGTTACATAAAGGAAAGAACTAATATATACTAGCTTTAATAAGGTAGAATAACTTTATAGAGGAGGAATAATAATAGTGACGGCGAAGTACCATTTAAGTATGCTGCGACTTAAGTTAAGTGAGAGAGTAGGTAGCTAGTACTTTTCCGGTTTGGCCGAACATTTCATCATAAGTAAGAGTCCTCTACCTATAAACTTCAGTTTATTTTTAACTATTCTTTTAAAGGTACAGTTGACAAAGGAGATACAGTCGCACTTTTTATGGGGGTGACGGGTGGAGCCGCCTGCCACACTTGGGGGACTGTTCCGAGGACGACTTGGAGACTCTGTGGTCCCCACACCTGAGGAGAGGGACAGATTGAGAGAGTTAGTCAGTCAGTTAGTCATACATAAACTACCGGTTGAGTAGAATTTGGGCCAACCCATCTCTTCCCATGCGGTGTCGTACAAGGCGACTAAGGGATAGGGCTGTTTTACATCAGACAGATATATACAGCCCAGACTCAGCTTCCGATGCGGGGCTCGAGTCAACTATAGTGTCCGATATACGGCAATAGGCTCACCACCTATTACGTGGGACCGAATACAGTAATTGGTGAAATGTGGGTGTTAATTCACCTCTGCCTAACCCTCCGGTTATAAAGGCGTGATTTTATGTATGTATGTATGTTTAATCATTATTTTTATTGCTGCAGACTGTATTAAAATCCTTTCAGTTGATCAAAAGAGCTAATCAGTCAAAAATAAGTGTGATCTAGGTATCAAAAGCATCATCTGTTTGCGTTCTTCCCGGTAGCATCACAATAGAAGGAATAAGCTATTTATTATATACTTCTACTAATTGTCACGAATGTGACTCCACTGTTGTTACACACGTTCATGGGTCACGGTAACCACTTTCCATCAAGTGGGCCGTGTGCTTGTCTGCCACTTAAGTTGTATAAAAAAAAAAAAATATCGGTTATAAGGTTAGAACATCGTGATTTATGTATTTATGCACTACTAGTTCAACTAATAGCTTCTGAAACAAAGATATTGTGATCATTTGCATGAGCACATGCAATCACAGCATAAGTACATAAATTGGAATCTACCATTAGAAATAAATAAATAATAAATAAATATTCCACATAGCTTAACTAGCTTGTGTTATGGAATCTAGAATACGGATAAATATACTTAGATACTTATTTTTGTAAATACAAACTTATTATACATAAAAACACCCAGACCAATACAAATATACATATTCATGCATACTAATATTTGAACTGAGCGGGAATCGAACTCGTACCTCCTGCGTAGCAGTCGAATATTCTGTCACTACGCCACAGAGTCTGTCAAAGTCAAAGTCAAAAATCTTTTATTCTGTATAGACCATTATATCGATACTTACAAAACGTCAACAAAAAAGGAACATGCATATCAGTTTAGTTAATGGACCACCGGTTCGAAACGCGGCCCCGACTTGAGAAGACTCCGGCAATAAACTCAGCGGGCATTTCATTAGGGAGCTTGTTAAAAAAGCGTATACAGTTGCCCTGGAACGAATGACTAATTTTTTCAAGTCGACTACCACAGACTAAAAGATTGTTTTTGTGTCTGGTATTTATGTTATGTCGGTCACAAACTCAGGAGAATTTTGAAACATTTTTCCGCACATATGAGGTTCTTGAAAATATATTTTGACACTACGGTCAAAGAAACATCAACAAAATGAGACAGAAGAAACGTTTTCCCAAGCGACTACAATATGGGGTCATTCAAGAATAGCATTAGAAGGCTTTTTCAGGGTCGGCAGCACGAGTGTAACTCCTCTGGCGATGCATACGTCCATAGGCCACGGTAACCACTTCCTATCAGGTGGGCCGTGTGCTCGTCTGCCACCTAAGTAGTATAAAGTGAAGTATGAAGTTTTACCGATTCAGACACCGAGGTGAAAGCTTTAGACGTGACCGTGTTTAACGCTGGGATGAAGAAGATTAATTATCTCATTTAACTAGTTACTTATAAAGGTCCTAAACACAATTTTGATCTTAATTTGGGTACCAGACTTCATTAAACTATGTTAAACTATCATCAAATCGTTTTTAATTTATTTATTTAGATACACAACAAATTACATTGACATTGACGCCAAATTAACAACCAGCAACAAACTTTTTGAACTGGATTGTAACTCAGAACAGTGCATACAAATGAAAAACAGAGAGGGTTACCGAAACGAGTTAAAAATTACAACATGCAAACATTTAATCGTACCAAACTGATAGTGGTACAAGAAATTGTACCTAATGAGTTCATTAGATCCTGACTAGACTGATAGAATAGAGATAGTGTGGTGACGGAGAAAGAAAACAAGAATCACTACCCCCATCTCATCCAAAGGGTGTCGTAAGAGGCGACTAACGGAACAATACGCAGATGATATCACTGCGAGAGAAGGAAAACTCGAAATAAAACCCTGTACCAACCCGGCTGGCCAGTGTGGAAACAGTAGGCCGAAGCCTCCCAACATTGGGAGAGTCCTATATCCAGCAGTGGACTGCGTTATGCTTATTGATTGTTTATTAGATTGGAAAAGGAAAAAATAAAATTTGTTTATTTTTTTAAGATACTGCTTTAATATACTTAGGTCACCAAATTGGTTACACCCCGCCTAAAGGTAGCTGAGGTACAGTCCAAAGAATAATGGCCACCATAGAGATAGAGATGCTGCGCCTAGAATCGCGGTCCCTACATTGACGGCCTAGACAGAGGTATTTTCAGGCTCCACTTAAAGGACACAGGAATCGGGACAGCAGGAAGAAATAAACACTTGTGCTGTTAAAGAGTTCCAAGACTTAATAGTACGGCTACTGAAATGCAACTCAACACAACATTAGCGATTTTCAATACGGAAGTTGGTGGAAAAACAACTTGCCCTATAATATTTATGAACCATTTGACCCTTTGGGAAGCTGTCAGGAATCGTGTTATACAGACACCTTGCTACTGCAACACGAACTTCTTACCTACCTCAATTAATCAGTGCATCCTTGCGCTAGCTGATTGAGGGTCATTACCTTTTTAGCACGAAACGGTACGCTAACAATATCAAGCTCACTTGAAACTGTAATACCGACCTAATATAAAAAAAAAATCCAATCAAGTGCGAGTCGGATTTGCACCCTGATGGGTCCGTACAAAATTGAATTCAGGAACGACCTAAAGCTACATAAACTGCAACATATTTTGATTGACTATTTATACTGTTGATTGATGGCACTTGGTGGAATTTGTTGTTACACATATTGATAATCACACTTGTACTTTTCCACATTAGTAACTGTTACTAACTAACTCAAACTTTGCGGATGCCGTAAGGCGAAACCGGTCAGGTCTAATAAATAATAAGTAATGTGGAAAAGTACAAGTGAGTTCTCAATATGTGGATATTTTGATTGTTTTGACTTAGAAGCGTGATTTTTGCACAGTTTCTAGATGTTATAGACCAGAATATGTAGTGTGAATTTCAACCGCAAACCTCCACGCATTCCTGATACAAAGTTCTTAAGGTCCTGTGTTAAGCAAAACTGCCATAAAAGGCGTATTTTTCATCACCCATTTGATCATGTTATATTAATTTTACACTATTGTTTCTTTTATATGTGTAGTTCAAAAATAATTTGGCTTAATTGTAGCAGTTTCTTGTTTAAAACTTCAAATAAACACTCGTGAAAAAAAATTTTCATCTAGAATATCAATCAGACGGACAACAAAGTGATCCTACAAGGGCTCCGTTCTTTTTACTTTTGAGGTACGAAACCCTAAAAATAATATCTACAAGGTGCAATACAGTCGTGAATTAGCAGGTGAAGTTGACTTGGTCCTGTAGGTGTTAGTGGGCTCCATACATCCATGTAGATAAGTACAGCATTCATCTTCATCTCAGTGTAGAATCCCGGGCACTTCCGTGGCTCTCATCTCGGAGCCTGGGTTCCACTCGACAGATATGTGGCGCGGTGGTAGTGAACGCGGCCGCTGCGCAGGAGGCGCGGGTTCGACCCCGCTCACTGCAAATATTTATATGCATGATTATGGGTGTTTGCATTGGTCTGGTCTAGCCGTCTGTCCCGATTGCCATACGAACTTCTATAGCAGCCGCTACGGCCAGTAGGAGCCCTAATAAGTTCAACAACTGGTCTAGTTGCAGTGCTTTGATATTGCCTTTGCGTTGTGATGGTCAGAAGGCAGTCGCTTCACGGAAAATATTGAAGTTTAGCCAAATCAGCAGTTAGATTTATAAAGCAGACCCCAGACTCCGAGGTGAAATTCAAATTCAAAACATAACATAAACTCACGCTTATATCCCCGAAGGGGTAGGCAGAGGTGCTAGCACCCACATTTCGCCGGTTTATGTTTAGGTCCCAATGTAATAGGTGGCGAGCCTATTGCCATTAACCGGGCACTTATAAACCTGCGATAAATACACACATAACTTCGAAAAGTCATTGGTGTGTGCCATGGTAAAACCTGGGATCGAACCCGAGTCCTCGTCTCAGCAGTCCATTACCCAAACCACTAGGCTACCGCAGATTTTTCATTCAAATTCAATTCAAATTCAAGTTCATTTATTTGCTTAGCTTAAGCTTCGGATGCGACTAGGATTAACGCTAGGATGAAGAAGAAGATATATTAATATGTTCATCCTTGTAAATCCTCGAAGGAGTAGGCAGAGGTGTATTAACACGTACATTTGGCCAACTATGTTTTTCGGATCCACGAAAGAGGGCCAGTCTATTCCCACCAAACAGGCGTTTATTATAACTCCGACTCATGTCTAGAACATCACTAGAATCTTTTAGTACTTCTGTTTAAGACACGTGGCTTCCGGCAGAATAGAATTCTCACCCCATATCTTACCATGCGGTGTCGTACAAAGCGACTAAGGGATAGGGCTGTATAACATCAAAAAGTTATATACAGCAAAAACTCCGCTTCAGATGCATGGCTCGAGGCAACAATATTGCCTGGAATACGCAATAGCCTCACCGCCTATTAAGTGGGGCCGAATAAAATGATTCGTGACAAGTGGGTGTTATTCACCTCTGCCTAACCCTCCGTAGATAAAGGCGTGATTATATGTACCTATGTATGTAATGTTTAAATGTACTTCTGTTAGGCACCTGCTTACTTTAAATAGCAACTTAGTAGATCATAAACTTCAGGCGGTCAGTATATTTTTCTTGATGGTCATATTGAAGGGATGGCTTGGACCCAGTTACAACTTAGAATACTGGAACTGCCGTCGGGCCTCCCTACTCCGAGAGGATAGGCAGCGCCAGGACCTTGTTCATTGTTCAGCAGGTCGTATTATTTAGCAGGTGGTAGGGTTTAGCCATCGTGGAAACAGTAGGCCAAAGGCTCCCAATATTGGGAGAGTACTAGGTACAGAATACTATAGGCTTAATTGATTGACTGCTTGATTGGTAGGGTGGAGTAAACATGGACTCGACATCTTCTCTGCAATCATTCATCATCCAATGGTTGCCTGTATGAGGTTGCCACTGTGCGATAAGCTCGCCTATTGTCTATACCTACTTGCAATGTACGTACTAATAACACAAACATGTTTTGTCCTTGGTGAGCACAATAAAGAGGTACCTACATTACTTACTAAGAGTTTACATGAACCCCTGGTGTTAACAGGGCCCTATACACCCAGCCCGCTACGTCATAGACAAACTAGGGTCAAAGACTTCTGTTTGAACTGAACCTGATCTACAAATACATCATCAACATCACCACTACCACTGAATAGTAACAATGAAATTTATCAAAATAAATAAATCACTCCCGCGTGGTTCCCGGCAGAGTAGAATTTGGACTACCCCATCTCTTCCCATGCGGTGTCGTACAAGGCGACTAAGGGATAGGGCTGTTTAACATCTGATAGATATATACAGGCCAGACTTAGCTTCAGATGCATGGCTTAAGTCAACAATAGTGCCCGAAAGACGGCAATAGGCTCACCCCCTATTACGTGGGACCGAATTCAATGATTTGTGTAATGTGGGTGTCAATTCACCTCTGTCTAACCCTTTCGGGGATAAAGGCGTGATTATATGTATGTATGTATGCATGTTGATCTACAAATACATCATCAACATCACCACTACCACTGAATAGTAACAGTGAAATTTATCAAAATAAATAAATCACTAACAATTATCTTGGGCAACCAATGGTATTATCTGCAATAACATTCGTAAATAAGCGGTCGTTCACCTTGCGTATCTCGGTACACGTAATGTCAAATTCATTACTATCTGTCGCAGACACACCCAATTTATTTGTTTAACTACCCGGACAAATATTAACACAATTGGCAGTTGTCATTTATGAAACGTCACACGTCACGCTAAGTCGATGTAATTTGTTATTTTTTTATATAAAAATACATTTTTACTTAAATAATGAATGGAACTTCCTTTTAAGCAAATAAAAGCCTGTGTCAGGAGACTCCGCAAAATTTATTACTTCTCTAGGAAAAGTGTCATTTTTTATCGCATCTGGGAGTCCAGTGTTGGGGTCCACGTTCTCCAGTCTAAGTGCAACGTGGTTGAGCTTCGATATTTCCGTGAAGCGACTGCCATCTGATAACTCATTAGCGATACTGAAGTATTGCAATCGATACGAGTTCGATCGATCAGATACGAGTTATTATGGGATCTGAATCAGAAGGTACGTGCATTTAAGAATCCATCGGAATTTCAAATACCTGTTGAGTGTGTCAGAAATGGTCATATCATGTTTAATA
This sequence comes from Eilema griseolum, assembly GCA_963662185.1. NCBI lineage: Eukaryota > Metazoa > Arthropoda > Insecta > Lepidoptera > Erebidae > Eilema > Eilema griseolum. The sequence goes on from OY759247.1 coordinate 17,942,112, forward strand.
AGTACTGTTAGGTACTGCTTTTTTTATATTTTTAATTTTTTTATATATATATATATATGTATTGCTATAGGCTCGCCATTACCTGAAAAGTTAATCAGGTATTCAGTGATTCTGTATGCTCTGTCTAGGTACCATGGTTGTAATTTTTTATGACATATCTGAGCTTTCATGGAATGTGAAGTTAAACGTTAGGTACTTATTATTTAATTTATTGTTTCGCATTAATATTTGACCAAATTTATTGTGTCCATAGTACCTGATTGACAGGAAATGCATTGGGATGAGAAGTGAGTGCAAGTGTATGTGTGTGTGTGTGTGTGTTTTTTTAGGTCAAGTGGATAGAGTGCTGCGAGACACTCTATGCAAAATTTTAAATATAAATTTGAACGATCGAGTGTGGCTTCAGGCGTCCCTTCCAGTTCGTCTCGGGGGCCTCGGCGTTCGCAAAATTGCAGATGTAAGTATGCCAGCATTTTTGTCGTCGGTCTATGGCACTGAAGAATTAGTCAGGAAAATTCTATCTCCTTCACTGATTAATTCGGATGTGCCAGGTAAGGCCGAAGCTGTAAATGCTTGGAAAATGACTTGTCCAACTGCCGCCATGCCCGCCAACCCATCTTCCCAAAGGCAATGGGATGAGCCACTCAGTATTGGTGTTAAAAAACATTTAATCAGTACAGCTACCAGCGCTGCTGAGCGCGCTCGCCTATTGGCTGTGGGTGAATGGGAATCTGGTGTATGGCTCCAGGCACTTCCTTCGCCCAACATTGGAACAATGTTGGACGACACGACCTTCCGCATTGCGACTTGCCTACGTTTGGGCGCACCGTGTGTTTCTCCGCGTCGGTGTCTCTGTGGAGAAGCTGTCGATAGCCTTGGACATCACAGATTGTCTTGCAGCAGGAGCGCAGGCCGCATGTCCCGACATGCAAACATTAACGACATTATCCGTCGAGCTCTTGTCACCGCCGGCGTGCCAGCTATACTTGAACCTGTTGGCTTGGCTCGCGACGATGGTAAGAGACCGGACGGTATGTCATTGATGCCTTGGAAGATGGGTAGGCCTTTGGTGTGGGATGCAACTTGCGTCGACACCCTGGCGCCTTCCCATCTTCTCTCATTCCAGCGGAGACTCTCAAACGACGCAAATATACCAATTTAACTGGTAATTATAATTTTGAGCCGTTTGGAGTCGAAACGTTGGGTCCGTGGGGTCCAAGCGCGCGCGCGCTATTCAAAGAAATAGCGAAGCGACTAATCGACGCTTCCCGTGACCAAAAGGCTGGCCTTTACCTCGCTCAAAGAATTGGCATCGCCATTCAGCGTGGTAATGCCGCCAGCCTCTTGGGCACGGTACCAGTAGAGATCGATGGGGAGGAATTTTTCAATGCCTAAAATTACAGTCTCCCTCTTTTTCTCTATGCCATTTTTGTATATATTGTATAGTTAGCATAGTTTTATATAAATTTGTAAGTAATTGTATATTATGTGAGTGCATTGGGAAATAATAAAAAATCATTCTTTTTTTCATACAGAAACTAAAGTGGAACTCGAGTCCTACTGTACCAGTTATTTTTAACTTAAACTTCAATATTAAATAAAATACCTATTCTAGGACATTTTAACAGCACTATCTATAGCTAGGCCCAATGTAGCTAGTAGTAAAATGAATGAATAGACTAGTAAAGTAAAGTGGATAAATACAGTCCCGGATCCTTTAGGCTGTGCGCGAGAAACCTTATAATGAGGCCGTCAAGCTGCCCTGGCAGAAGCAGGCCGCGGCGCCCTGCACGCCACCCCGTTCCGGGGAGAGGGCCAGATCGAGAGAGATGGCCCTGGGTCGGCCGGGGTGCGAGGGATATGCCTGTTAACCTCATCTTCGGCAACCAATAACGAACCACTAGCATCGTGCGTTTTAGTTGGTTCGAGTCCGACATAACCTCTCCCACCGGCTCCGGTGGTAGGGTATCCGTGGGGATTTTCCTCACATAAAAAACGGCCGTCAAGCTGAGTGTCACTATTATCACATGGTGTATGTTAGTAATGTTGACTTTTTTTTCTGAGCCTTTGCCTTCAGCTTACCATCAGGAGAGGCGAAGTCTAATTGACGTGTCCTGTATAATAATAAAAAAAACGAAGTACTTACCTAAACATAACATTTTTTTGTTGATACATTATCCACAGAAACAATGAGGTCGCGTGGCGAATTGAGCCCGCGTCCCTTGACGGTGTGTTCCTATCCTGTAACACTCAAACACGTAGTGTTACTTGTACTTTGGGCATCTATTGTTGAAAACTTTGGGAACAGTGTTGTTACTGGTTCGGAAAAAAATTCCCAACATGTTACAGGTGTTACTGGATGCAACAGTTTTTTCCCAACCAGTAACGCCAATAATTTGCAGTGTTACTCGTTGGGACAAAAATTGTTGCAATCAGTAACATTTTGGGATTTTTTTCCCAATCAGTAACAGTGTTACTCGTTTTGGTGTTACTGGATGGGAATATGGGGTTATGACGTAACAACATTCCAACACCACATTCGTCAAATTATTATTATTCTGGACTCTTGCATTGATGAACATAACATAACATAAACTCACGCCTATATCCCCGAAGGGGTAGGCAAAGGTGCTAGCACCCACATTTCGCCAGTTTATGTTTAGGTTCCAATGTATCTAATAGGTGGCGAGCCTATTGCTATTAACCGGGCACTTATAAACCTGCGATAAATACACACATAACTTCGAAAAGCATCGAAAAGTTATTGGTGTGTGCCATGGTAAAACCTGGGATCGAACCGGAGACCTCGTCTCAGCAGTCCTTTACCCATACCACTAGGCTACCGCGGTAATTGATGAAAACTGTCAAAAAATCCACACGCGTTTTAGAATCATAGTGTTTGGAACGCAGATGTTTATTTTCGGAACTCCACGCAAGCAACAGGCAGGAAGCAGTAAAATTAACGAATTTAGTATTAAAGACAAAAAGGCGGTGGTCGGCAAATAGGGCTGGCTGAATATATTTAATAAATATCTTGATCGTCATTACCGTCGATTACCCATACCTCAATTAACAAAAACGTAGCCAGTTACAGGGATTACAGACGGAAGTGAATACATACATATGCTGATAATAAGCTTTCACTGCAGACGATCAATGACCAAGCACTATAAGTAATACCTCCTCATTGCTACAGGGTAGTCACTAAGTCGATAATCTGTGGTAACATTGGGTGTAAAATGTATCAGCATGATAATAAGGCTTCCTCTCTTGACCCCTATCGACTTCACCTCATCAGAGCGTTAGAACTAACGATGAGGTGGGAATAACGGACTCGAGCCGATTAAAACAGTTCTTCTTCTCCTGTCTCCTGCCGCGCACATTGCATAAGAAGTTGGCTGCATTCAATCCACTCTCGCTGCCGACCATGGCAAACACCCAGAGTCTGCAGCTTGAAATATCTGCTTCAATGGCTCTTATGAAGACACGTCGCCGCTTCATCCATACTTTCTTCTTCTGCGCTGTATGTAGTGACGTGTTACGTGGACACAGTAGGGTGTTGTTTCTTCACACTTAGTTGTCAATATTTATGCAATTTCACATATAATCACGCCTATATCCCCGGAGGGTTAGGCAGAGGTGAATTAACGCCCACATTTCATCAATCATTGAATTCCGTCCGCGGAATTATAAAGACGAAAGCCCGAAAGACGGCAATAGGCTCACGCCTTTCGGGCACTATTGTTGACTCAAGCCATTCATCTGAGGCTGAGTCTGGGATGTATATATCTGTCAGATGTTAAGCCCAATCCCTTAGTCGCCTTGTACGACACCGCGTGGAAAGAGATGAGGCAGTCCAAATTCTAGTCTGCCGGGCACCACGCGGCTATGCAATTTCACGATTGTGCAAAACTAAAGAGTCTTCAAGTCATAATAATGCTAGATGCAAAATTACGTTTGATGACTTTAAGAAGTCACTAAGGTTAAGATATTACCATAGTGCAGAACTCTAAACAGTCTTCAAGATGCAAAATTAAGTTTGATGATTTTAAGAAGGACTAAGGCTAAGATAGTATACTGAATAAATTTTCAAGCAAATAGACATAAAATGTATTTTTAAGGATTGAAGTGACGGTGACCCCTCCATAACCAGAATTAACACAGGAGAGCATGCATAGCATAGACATGACCTGACCTGGATTAGACAGAAGTCCTTGAACAGACTTCGGTCACAGGTCGACCGAAGCAAAGAATACCGGTTGCTTTAGCAGAATGGAGGCCCAGGTGCGATGTGAATGTGGAGTTACTCCACAGACTATGGAGTCTGTCCAGTAACTCCTCATTCACATCACAGATCCGTTCCACTTAAAAACCGTCACCCTCACCTGTGAAGTGGAGCGGACCTGCGATGTGTTTTTTTTATACCACTTAAGTTGCAGACAAGCACACGACCCACCTGATGGAAAGTGGTCTCCGTGGCCTATGGACGCGTGCAAAACCAAGAGAGTCACACTCGCGCTGCCAACCCTGCAAGCATTGAGAGCTTCTGGGCCTCAGTGTAAAATACAAAGCAGGACAAGCCTTTGGTCTTTCTACTGACACCACAAAAACCCTTGCCTACTCACCGCCGGGAACACAACACTGAATGTGGATAGGGTGAGGGTTTTTAAGTGAAGCGGACCTGCGATGTGAATGTGGAGAGGATAAGGGTTTTAAGTGGTGCGGAACTGCGATGTGAATGTAGAGTTACTCCACAGACTCCATAGTCAGAAGTCAGAAGTAATTTCACATTCACATCGTACCAGGGCTTCAATTCTGCTAAAGCAAAACCACTGTCATATCACGGGCACTGCTAAAAATCCATTTAATTTTAAACTTTAAACCAATTGCGTTAGAGTCCAAAATTAAAAGGCTTTTTGAAGAGTGGACAGAAACAGTGTAAGGAAACTCTTTTCATTTAATTTTGGACTATAAGCGTATAGAAATAAAGTTTAAAATTTAATGCCTTTTGTGCAGCGTCAGAGTGTTATCGCTTAAGCAGAATCGAGGTTCTGTTATCGTGTGCTGCGTGTCCATACACATGTACACCAGAGGTACTCATGTGCGCCTCCGAGAACGTCATCCAAATCAAGACTGTGTACTGCTAGCACACTAACACCCAGTTTCCGAAAGGCTGATCAACGCTAAAATTAACTAATCGGCTAAAATTAACTATCGCTTAAATCTCTTGTCAAATAGCAATTGGGTTGCTAGAAGCATGATTGAATAGTTTAATTTGATTATCGTGTCAGTTAACATAGCTGTCTAATTAAACTCGAGGATCGTATGTCAACTGCCTTTTTTCGGTTTCTGAAATGCTTGTCAAGCCGTGATCATAGATTATCTTCCTACGAGGGCTGCTACTTATGTATGCGGAATAGAAAAAATAAACAAATGTATATGGCTCAATATGCTTTTATTGTTTTTCAAAGTATTCTCCTCTATGATCGATGCACTTTTGCATTCGATAAAACTAATTTTTAAAACACTTTTTCCACTCTGATTGAGGTATCTCCAAAACGTGCTGTTTGAACGCGTCTACGGCATCTTCACGGGTCGAAAATCGTTGACCACGTAATTTATTCTTTACATTTGGGAATAAATAGAAATCATTGGGAGCCAAATCAGGGCGGTGCGGTGGATGACCCATTAATTCTATTTTTTGACCATCCAAAAATGTAGTTGTTTCCTGAGATGTATGACAGCTGGCATTGTCATGGTGAAGTATGATTCTGCGTCGCTGGTTGTTTTTGCGTATTTCTTCAAATACTTCTGGCAAACAAATTGTCGTGTACCACTCCGAATTAACCGTTCTGCGATTCTCCAGTGGTATTGTAGCTACATGGCCATTAATATCAAAAAAGCAGGCCACCATTTGCTTTACAGTGCTTTTTGCACGAGCCACTTTCACGAGGTTTGGCTCATTTTGAAACACCCAAACTGTTGATTGTTGTTTAGTTTCGGGATCGTACGCGTAGATCCAGGATTCGTCACCTGTGTAGATATTATAAACAGATTTTGAGTCGCCTCCGTTGAATTTTTTCAAGGTTTTCTTGCACCATTCGACGCGAGCATCTTTTTGATCCTCAGTTAAGTTGTGCGGGATCCAACGCGAACAATTTTTTTTTACAGACAAATGTTCATGTTATATCCTATAAATGCTCGTCATACATATGCCCAGAATGGCCTCAATCTCGCGATAACGCGTAACATGGCGGTCTTGCATTATTAGTTTTCGCACAGCTTCAATATTTTGTGGCACAACCACCGATTTCGGGCGACCTTCTTTAACTTGTGATACACAGTCGTTTTTGATGGAGCTTCACCACCAAAAGTCGAAGTTAATTGATCTACGCACTGTTGTTGCGTTAAACCACGTCGAAAATCGTAGTAAATCATGGCACGAATATTTTCACGAGTGAGTTCCATTTTTTCAGCGATATGACATTTTAAACCCAACAAAAACAAAAAAAGTAAACAGAAAAAGTTAAAAAAAGAACGAATATGTGCATGGAGGTCAGACATTGCGTTTAAAATTATTGGAATCCCAGATTCCGCATACATAAGTAGCAGCCTATGTAATACATACAACCGAATTTGAGTGTCGATGCACTATCAACACTATAGAAGAAGCAGAAGTTACTTAAGTAGGAAGGTACCTACTGTTCCGGTAAGGTACCTCCAAGTACCAGGGATTGTTAGTGTAACTAAGCACAACTATCCTTTGTTTCATTATCATTGTACAATGATGTGTTATTTAAAAAATCTTTAATGGCAACGTTCAAAACAAAACTGTTGTCATTAGGAAAATTACGGTATTCGCAGTGAATAAAAATGATTGTTTAATGAGCAATGTAAACATAAAGAGGACCGTAGTTGAATGAATACTTAACAACCGGTTTGTTATGAGAGAATGATATTTCATAAGCGAATGGTTTCGTCACTCAATCTAAATAAAGTCTGATTTGGCACCCTCAAAGGTCAAGGTTACTCGGTGTTCAATACCTTTGGGGTCAACCCAACCTCATCTGATTGCCGTTTTTGGTATTTGTCTAAGACCCATTTTCTAGAATAACGCTCAGATATGAATTGACTGTCACAACGATATTCGAACTGTCATAAAGAATACAATCTGTCCTGATTGTCGAGAATCAGGACCTATTGTAGGACCGTGGTTCCCAGTGGCAGAGTAGAATATGGACCACCCCATCTCTTCCCATGTGGTGTCGTACAAGGCGACTAAGAGATAGGGCTGTTTAACATCGGACAGATATATACAGCCCGGACTCAGCCCCGGATGCATGGCTCGAGTCAACAATGGTGCCCGAAATGCGGCAAAAGGCTCACCCCCTATATCGTGGGACCGAATACCATTTTTAGTGAAATGTGGATGTTACTTCACCTCTGCCTAACCCTCCGGGGATAAAGGCATGATTGTATGTATCCTTTTGAAATCAAATGACTTAGTTGTCTATCAATTGTCACCTCGGGCGAGAACTCGTGGTAGCGGAGTGCGTGTTTGTATCACCACCAGGCCTCCGATTCTGTCAATTTTATGTCATAGCAAAAACTTTACCCATCATCCTTGACGTTGCAGATACCCTGATTATACCCTAGGAGTACTAGAATCGCTTACATCTTCTCCCCTTGAAACGGGGGAGCGACTACCGTCTTATCTCATAACCCCAATAGAGTATCCTAGGACAGAGCCTCATCCACTAATCAGCAGGTGCATTGGCTTGAAGGTGAAGTATGGTTGACCTTGAGGGTCTTAGTGGGGCCTCGCACGTATATTTATGATTTACATATCTCTGTAAGAAAATACAAAAATTACCTAACTTAGGTAAATAAATTAAGTCTATGTAGGTTGTATGCTAATAGAAATGGCACCGTGTAGTGTTGCCTACATTTTCATATCTATTTCTGTACCGCCATTGTGACAGGTTTCGCAGATTGCGTAAAAATGTCATAACAGCGAAAATCCTCTATGTTGTAACATTTTATGTAATTGTTTACATATTCATTTGATAAGCAAATGTCAAACGTATTTCAGCCTTTTTGTTGCGAATTTGTTTTATTCAACTGTTCTTGTTGTTCTATAAACTTTTTAGGTACACTTCACAGATCGCCCATTGTACATTAAACTGTATGCATGCTAACTACAAGTTTTTCTGTAATCTATTGGTATGCAATAAAGAATTATCTATCTATCTATCTATCTTCACTATAGAAGCAGAACTGAGTATTATTCTATAGAAAAATCTAGTTTACTGAAGTGAAAACGTGTCTATGGATAGAAAAAAACCAATGAACTTATTTTTTACGTGTTAAAAATCCCTACGTATACCTACCCGCCGGAGCCGGTGAGAGAGATTATGTCGGACTCGAACCCACTAAAACGCACGGCGTCTGTGAGTCGTTGTTGGTGGCCGAAGGTGAGGTTGACAGGCATATCCCTCGCGCCCGGCCGATCCAGGGCCATCTCTTTCGATCTGGCCCTCCTCGGGTGTGGGGACCACGGGGTCCCTAACTCATCCTTGGAAAAGGGGAGGCGCGTAACGGTCGTCGTCGCCGTAGCCTGCTTCTGCCAGGGTGACAGGTGGCTCCACCCATCACCGCCAGACCTGAAACCATAGAATCAATCAAAGAATCAAAGTATCAATTTCATTTATTCAGTTTAGGCACATAAAGAGCACATATGAACGTCAAAATTTTACAAATGTATGTCAAGAAATAATATAAAAATATTAAATAATGTAAAAATAAGCCATTGGAAAATGATTCTTTCGCTGGTTCGGTAGATTAGTTCTACTGAGAAGATACCAGCAAGAAACTTAGCGAACTACATTAGAACTAGATTATTTTTCTTTTTTAAATTTGCTTTAGTTTACAATTTATTTTGTGCGAGCAAGCAAGAGACTTATGTTGGCCACGCATTAACATCATTAAGGTACTCATCCACTTTATAGTAACCTTTACACATTAAAGTTTTTTTCACTTCTATTTTAAATTTATTTATTGGCATATTAATCATAGAACTTGCGACACCGTTTATTGCCTTAGCCACTGCCAGTCGTGTCATCAAATTTTCTCATGATACGACTGTTAGTGCCAAGGATAATAAATGAGTTATAAATAGGTAAACAATAAATTTTAATTTATATTTTGTCCTCAAGTTATTTGATAATCAATTCAAATGTATACCATATACTCCTACATACTTAGCCAAAACATATTTAAGTATAATTTAATTAGTGACCTCTAAGCAGAGGTTATACGTGGATGTTACATAATTCAACAGCTTTTGGCAAACAAGGGTATTTGTATCAGATAGCGACCGATTATTATTATTTTCTATCTTTTATTTTACAACTTTAATATTCAAATAGTTATAAACTATGCTTAAACCGATCTATCTACCTAAAATATAATACACAGTATAATGAAAGATGTTAACACAGACTACTATTTTATATGAATAGTAAAATTTAATACGGTGTGCCGCAAGGAAGTATTCTGGGTTCACTGTCATTTAGGTACAATACCTTTTTTTCGTGCGGAAATCTCCTCTAAGATCTCGGTTGCAGAACAGAAATGTTAGAAACAGAATCTTTATTTTTGTACTTATCTACTATTGTTACAAGTCATTTAAAGATCACTTATGTCGGTGGCGATCCTAAAAAACCAAACCAATTTTATTCATTCTGTCTTTGTCCTTTAGAGAAGAGATAAATATACCATAGAAAGTTTGATATGTTCGAATCTAGAACAAGATCAACATCCGAAAACAATACTTTCACAAATATTCAGAATATTTTTCACAAGTATTTAGACGAAGACTGAACTACCTACAATCACAACTTGCGTCAAATAACGGGTAAAACATGTTTAGACTCCATAAAATATTGTCCATTAAATACATATATTATTGTGTTTTCATGCAGATCAGGCTGTGATAGAATATTAGAAAGAGACCACACTAGGGATAGCCAGAATAGTACAGACAGCATGCCAAAACACTCCCACCACGCGCCGCCGCGCGCCTCGCCCGAATGTACTCGAACAAGAATCGATGTCACACGAAGTAGTCAGTTGTAGACCGGACCGGCTGACACGACTCCCTTCCATTTCATTATCGCGCCTTGCTTGCTTTCGGTCAACCAGACGCAACGCAACGCCAGCACTCCACGTTATCACACAGTGCGGTTATACAAACACTTATATTGTGCTTCTTGTAGTTGTAAAACCAAAAAGAAATACCTGTACAGTGTCGAAATAATATTTACAATGAGTAAACTAAGATCTGGTGTGAAATAAACGGCTCGAGAGAAAGCTGTCGAGAATTCGTTTTATAACGCAGAAATAAAGATACGAAGCTGTATAACTACTGTGCTACGTTTCCTGTGCGATGTTGGGGAAGAGTTTTGGTTAAAAAGTTGACATTTATAGACGTTTATTGGGACTTATTGCGAATGTGTATTGAAACGTTCACCGCTATTCACGGGCGCACTGCTATGCGCCACGATTTGGTGCATTTTATAAGACATACATCCTCTGACCACTACTGCGAAGGAAGACTTTAGTTTATGATTCAGGTGAGATCAAATTTTCTGTTTGTATCTCATTCTAAGAACGACCACCACGTTTATTCATGCCACAACATTTCCATTCCGTTGTTGAATAAATTACCTAACAGAATGCTTTAACAAAATGACCTTATGCTGTCACTGTCATACAAACACAAAACGGTAACCAAGGCATTAAGTATTTTTTAATCTCTTCGAATTTATCGCCAGTTATCGTAATTTTGAATTTGGAACAAATTGATGTAGGTAATTGCAATTGCATATTGACATAATTGAAATCTTGATACCAAAAGCAAATAACTTTTTAATTATCGTCCTCTAAAACGAATTAGAAACTATTAAAACACAGGATGGTATTAATTGCAGCAATGAGTGTTTTAACTACATCAGTTAACAGACTCTTCAACCGCCAATGACTTGATAATGTTTGGTATATAAATAAACAGGACTTTGTAATCCGAGGCGCCTTTGTTTGTCTTGCATACTTGCATTTTAATACTATAGCAGTCAACCTTGTGCATGCTCTGCTGCACTTCAATGCGAAGAAATAGGCATGTAGTTACGTACACATTTAAAATATTGCTGACGACACTATAAGAATATAGAATTACAGACCGAGTAAAACAGGTTTGGCTAGTTAAGAAATATTGTACGATATTTACCTAACCTGAACATGGTTTAAAAAACGGAGATTTTTTTTAAACCACTTGGGTGGAAAATCAAAGATAAATCGACTTAGGAGAACCTGCCTGTGTAATATACCCAGTGTCGAATATTACCAGGTTGAACATAGAATCACAGAATTGAACTTAGGTTTTCCGAACTTAATCGCAATAAAAAGAGAAAGGGAGAGTTGTACACTTGACAAAGGATGACAGCATCGGGCTCGTTCTAAAATATATTTTTACAGCAATCGATAATCCGTTCAGCAATATTGAATGTCTATTTTTTTTTCTGTCGTTACAATTAAAAGAACAATTTTTTAATAATAAACGGGTAGTTATTATGAAATAAATATGAAATTTTACTTTCTGATTATGTACCTACTCAAGTCAATTTGTATAAAATGGTTATGTAAACTGCCCCCACTCCCACCAGCTGAGCGAAATTTGCCCCTCTTTGCATCTGCGCCCATATAATTTGTATGATGATGTAGAAACAAGTTTAAATCTGTTTTTATAACATTATAGGTAGGTAGGTATAATTCTGTCATAATTGTTTGAATACACAACCAATGTCGATTTTATGTATTTATTAAACTTAAAAAACCGCGGTAGCCTAGTGGTATGGGTAATGGACTGCTGAGACGAGGTCTCGGGTTAAATCCCAGGTTTTACTATGGCACACACCAATGACTTTTCGAAGTTATGTGTGTATTTATCGCAGGTTTATGTGTGCCCGGTTGATGGCAATATGCTCGCCACCTATTGCATTGGGACCTTAACATAAACTGGCGAAATGTGGGTGCTAGCACCTCTGCCTACCCCATCGGGGATATAGGCGTGAGTTTATGTTATGTTTAACTTAAAAAATAATTAATTCTAAATGTGGTGACAGTTTTCTTTTCTTAAATATACGACTTCTCCGCCACTACATTCAGATTATTTAATCTACACGAATCATTCAGAGAAGGTAGGATTACTAAAAGGATATCAATACCAACAATGGAATTAAATCAAAATCAATCAATCGAATATTGGTCGTCGAGAATATGATGATAAATAACATGGACCATCGTAATTTCTTATAGGTAATTCTTTAGCTAGACGCAGTAGAATTTGGAACACTCTTCCCATGCGGTGTCGTGCAAGGCGACCAAGGAATAGGGCTGTTTAACATTAGACAGATATATACAGCCCTAACTCAGCCTCAGGAGCATGGTTTCAGTCAACAATAGTGCCCGGAAAACGGCAATAGGCTCAGCCCCTATTACGTGGGACCCAATTCAATGATTGGTGAAATGTGGCTCTGCCTAACCCTCAGGAGATAAAGGCGTGATTATATATGCATGTATGTCTTTTTTTTTTTTTTTACGTGCGCAAAATCCCCACCGGAGCCGGTGGAGGAGGTTATGTCGGACTCGAACCGACTAAAACGCACGCCGCCTGTGGGTCGTTTTGGTTGCCGAAGGTGAGGTTGACAGGCATATCCCTCGCACCCCGGCCGACCCAGGGCCATCTCTCACGATCTGGCCCTCTTCTCGGGTGTGGGGACTACAGAGTCCCCAACTCGACCCCGGAAACGGGGAGGCGCGCCAGGCGCGCCACCGCCGCGGCCTGCTTCTGCCAGGGTGACAGGCGGCTCCACCTGTCACCCCCAGGCCGGCGCTCATGGGGGGCGGAGGTCGTTCATCGTACGCGGGCAGCTTGGCTTGCGATCCTTTGTCGCTCCCGCTGCCGCTCCCGCCCCGCCTCCTCCTTCACGAGCATTACTTGCTCGCAGAAGGAGGCGCCGGCCGCCCACGCATCCGCACAGCGGACCATCGCCGCGAGCAAGGTGGAGAGCGTGAGAACTCTCACTCCCAGGGCCGCCACAAGCTCCCGCCTCGGCGTCTCCCACGCCGGACACTCGGTGAGCGTGTGCGGATGCATGTATGTCTTTGGCTACAAGCTCTTCCGTCATCTAACGTAGGGACTATGTTACATGACACTACCTTCCAAATCTCAACGTGCTTTCGCCGTGTGTTTCTCTGCATCGAAGCCGTTGTGGAGAAACAGTTAACCGACTCTGACACCATGGCCTATCGTGCTGCAGGAGCGCTGTGCGAATTTCACGGTACGCCAGCCTCAACGACATAATCCGCTGTGCTCTTGTCACCGCCGGTGTGCCAGCTGTGCTTGAACCAAACAGTTTCACGCGTGACGATGGCAAAAGACCGTGGGGCCAATTCTCCTATTTTATGTTAACGTACATGATGTTTGCGACACCATAGATATGGGATTTTGATTGACAAAGAAAAGTTTGTGCACCAATCACATCGTAGTGTCTTTACTGTGATCTCACCGGTGTGGTGTTCGAAACCATGCAGCCACATCAGTGAAATTAACATGACACATGAAATAAATTCAAAATGCACGTACTTTTTTATTTTCTTTCTTATAGTAGCTCATTAAAAACGTATTTGTTCATACAAATGTGTCGATACTATTGCCCCTATCCATACCTGGCACGACTGGCTGTGACGCTCTCTTCTGCAGAGGCTCTTAGGCGGTTCAAATACTCCAATCTCATCGGTGATTATGAAATTGTGCCGTTTGGAGTCGAAACGTTTGGGCTGGGGGTTCCGAGCGCTCTTAATCTCTTCAGAAATTGGGAAGCGTTTGGTCGGTCGATGCTTCTCGTGATCAGAAGCGTGGCCTTTACTTTGGTCGGAGAATAAGCATTGCCATACAACGTAGCAGTGCTGCCAGTCTTCTGGCGTTATCACAAGAGGCATGCGATGCGGCGCCTCCTTCTGCGAGCAAGTAATGCTCGTCAAGGAGGAAGCGGGGCGGGAGCGGCAGTGGGAGCGACGAAGGATCGCGAGCCAAGCTGCCCGCATACGAAGGCAACTCAGGTGGCGGAGGTCGATGAATGACCTCCGCCCCCCATGAACGCAGACCTGGGGGTGACGAGTGGAGCCGCCTGTCACCCTGGCAGAAGCAGGCCGCGGCGGCGGTGAGCCTCGCGCGCCTCCCCATTTCTGGAGACGAGTTGGGGACTCTGTAGTCCCCACATCCGAGGAGAGGGCTAGATCGAGAGCGAGGGATATACCTGTTAACCTCACCTTTGGCAACCAAAAACGACCCACAGGCGGCGTGCGTTGTGGTCGGTTCGAGTCCGACTTATCCTCTGCCACCGGCTCCGGTGGGAGTTTTGCGCACGTAAAAAAAACAAATTGAGGTATGCGATGCGGAGGAATTCCACGACGAATTGTACCTTTTACTTACATGTAGTTTTAGGGTTTTTTTTTAGTAATGTATATATAATAATAGATTTAATTAATTAATATACATAAATAGATAGATAATACTTATTTATTGTTATTAATAACCAATTAAATAAATTGCAACGTAAAAGGAATATCAGTATCAGAATAAACGGGATATTTACCATGTTTCACTGTTTTCTTCTTGTTGTCTGATACTGATGTGAGTGACCATGATAGTTTAAATACCTGTAAAAGGAATAAATTCTTGATAACATGAATAACAAATAACTGTAATTTAAGAGTTCAGTTTAATCTAATTAGGACCAAATATAATATTATGTACGTTATTATTAGATTAGTATCACGTTTCACTAGCGTAACTAGTGTCAGAAGTATGCAAGCCTATCTAATTAAATAAATCAACATTTTAAATGCTATTTGGTCTTTAATTCTGCAATTTCAATTGATTATCATGTGTGAGTTTATAAATGCAGACGTAAAACCGGTTTTGAATGAAGTCAATGTTCGTGGTCGAACTTTTTAGTTAGGCAACTGGTTTTTGTGATTACAATTGGGAAGACATTTTTAAACCGTCATTGGCCCATATTGTATGGTTACTTACAAGTCCGTAGCATCTATCTTTTTGCAGTCTTTTGACACTTCGATTCCCCCTTTAACAAATAATGTTATGAATTTAAAACTCTAAAGAGGTTCAGGTCGCAAGACAGTTAAAATTAATTTTCCGTAATGATAGTGTATGATGAATATTTTTTTTAAATAAACCAATGAAAAATGAAGGAAGCGGCAATAGCAACCTAGATATATAAGTAACATATATATTATATATATTCTACAACATTCTACACAACGCTATCTAGACCCATAGTAAGCATAGTTTACCTAGCTTGTGTTAAGGAATCTAGAATACGGATAAACATACTTAAATACTTTTTTTTTGTAAATACATACCTACATAATAATACATAGAAACACCCAGACCAATGCAAATACCCATATTCATGTATACAAATATTTGCACTGAGCGGGGATCGAACCCACGCCTCCTGCGTAGCAGTCGCATTCTCTACCGCCACGCCACAGAGGCTGTCTCATAGATAGACATAGACTAGATACAAATTAAGATCATTTTTAAAGGAGGATTTATTTGATGAACTAATAAGTAACACGCAAAAGTAGTGTAACTATACAAGGTGGAAGGTTTAAATCTTACCTGGAGGGAAAGTACTCTGAATACTGGTGATAGCGAATTTCCCTCTCAGGAAACATGCCTTTATTTTTAATACTAGCCTTCCGCCCGCGGCTTCACCCGTGTGGATATCTTATCTCCGGTTCTATTCAAGCGATTGCAATCAAACATGTGTGGACATAAGGTAAACTTATACTGCATAACATAACATAAACTCACACCTATATCTCCGAATCAGTAGGCAGAGATGCTAGCGCCCACATTTCCCCAGTTTATATTTAGGTCCCAATGTAATAGGTGGCGAGTCTATTGCCATTAACCGGGCACTTATAAATACACGCATAACTTCGAAAAGCATCGAAAAGTCATTGGTGTGTGCCATGGTAAAACCTGGGATCGAACCCGAGACCTCGTCTCAGTAGTCCATTACCACTAGGCTACCGCGATACCATACACTATGCCGTGAACTGTACTTAATTTAATTTGTTGGGGCTGGAACGCCACTGGAAAATGGATGAGCCGTTGTGGTGAGATCACGATTGGACAGCCTAGATTCTTCGTACCTATTCTAACAATATCCAGTTATATCACGAGGAAGTTCCTTCACGCAACAAACCAACTTATAGTTATATATATACTAGATATATACCCTTAACGGTAACCGATATCAATTTCATGCCTTCAATACAACAGCATTATAAAACGAACAAACAATACAGAACATAGCTATTTCGTTTCACATAAAGAATATTATGATTATCATCAAAACAAAACTATTCGTATTGTATGACAATAAGGTATTAAAGTATTATACATATTACAATAATAATAATAAAATTTTATGTCATTACTTCTCGTTAAAAATTGTAAATTTGTGACTGAAAACTAAAAAAAAATATTAACGATAAATAAATAATAACGATATTACAACAATCTGATTGCGTTTTTCCTTACAGTTATCGAATGTTATTTTGTCTTTACATTTAATTTCTCGATTAATAAAAAAAGATCTTTGTTGTACACCAAATTACACAAAAGGACATGGATTTTTATTCATAATAATGTACACAAAAACATAAACATTAACAGAAACTCACGCCTATATCCCCGAAGGGGTAGGCAGAGGTGCTAGCACCCACATTTCGCTAGTTTATGTTTACAAAAATGATTACGAATATTACTCACATATTGCCATAAATCGACCTGTTTGATCATTGTTAGAAGGTAGGCAGTTACGATTAGACCATGACTATTGAAAAGTGATTAAAACGTCAGGATTGGTTTTAACAATAACTAACGCACAATAAATCGTGTTTGAATTCGTTAAAAATATTTTATTTCAATGTCACCGAAATTTTGAATGTGGCCTTAAAATACCTACCCCTTAGGTATTTTGAGGTCACACTTGCTGATTTATTTCGGTAGTCGTGATGTTAGTATATTTTAGTTATTACCTTATTCTTATTCACGGGTTCTGTTCCCAGTGTACAATGCGGAATAATTAGGTATCACACTTTTTAAGGGATGATAAAAAACGAGTGCAAATTATTAGCGGCTTTTCAGCAAAATAATCTACCATCAATATGTAGATATTTTTTTATGACGGACATGTCAATTAGACTTTGCCTCGCTTGATGGTAAGCTGAAGGCAGTCTCAGAAAAGAAGTTCACCATTACTTACATATATCACGTTACAATGGTGACACTCAGCTTGATGGCCTACGCATATGCTTTTTACGCCCCGCTTAAAGGACCCAGGACTGTAGGAAGAAGGAAATACGTGAGCTGGTTATGAATTCCAGGCCTTACTGGTGCGACAAAGGAAAGAGTCTCCGAACCGCCTGGTTCGTGATGTGTGACACCTAAGCCCTGCACGTGTGGTGCTGTGTAGAAAAGGGTAGGGTGGGACCGGTGTCATATTCTGCGATCAATAGCCTACCATATTTAATGGTCGGTTTACCATTTTTGGCGGCAGATTTACCATTTTGAGTATTAACATTTGATGAGAAAATACAAATTTTGCTGATTAAAATGAGAATCAATAAGTGGGCCCTAAGCTTATTGTGGAAGTAATTGGGAAATCATTGTGAGCATGCAGACGATCGTGTGATCTAATTAAGTTATTTGGAACACTCGTATGATGTATATTGATTTTGCAAGATGCTTTATCTACAACTATCACTGGATATCTGCCACCATTAAACAGATAAGCCTAAAATTGATATTTTTGGCTTATCTGTTTATCGACAAAGGGATAGACAAACTTGAATAATTAGGTCAGCACGGTCACAATTGTAACATTGTGCAATATTTTTTTAAATATCATATTATAATATTTATAACTAGATCATATTGTAGCGCAAGCAAGCACGCAGCAGTGTTACATTTTATGCGCTTATTGCGGGAATGTTCAGCATTACAGCGCCAAACCATTACGATTCTATAACTTTAATTTATAAATTTATAAAATGTTATTACTAAAATATAATTACAAGATACAATATCATAATGTCAAATGTTAATACTAAAATAAAAAATACACAGAATACATCTGTGATTATCTCGTGTCGAATAATGATGCTGGCCGCGTTACCTTTTTTGAATTGAATTGAATGATGAAGTTTGAATTGATAGATAAGATAGATAGATAAATAATTCTTTATTGCACACCAATATTATAAAACATATACAGACATAATTAAAGTTACAGTTAAATGCACAATGGGCGGCCTTATCACTAAAAGTGATTTCTTCCTGGCAACCTTGGGATTGAGAATTGATCTACAAAGGCTTTTCAGGCATTCGGAAAAACTTAGTAACATGTCACTGAGATAGGTATATAAGCAGCCTTTGCTACTGATCATCAAAATTCACAAATTAAGTTATTGTAGGTATGGCTTACTCACTCACAAATTCACTAACGAAACTGTGAATAATGAACTGAATGACTTGATTGTCTAGATTATCACAATCTCATCACGTTATGTCGTCGCGACGGTGTCAGTTACCATAGGAACATCTGTAGGAATCGTTACGGGTAGTTGATAACTTAAAAGGTCCGACTAGTCGAACTAAAGAACTCCAATATCACAAATTGTCTGTGAATTTCAGATTGCAATGGGTTTACGGAAAATTTCAAAGTTCTCCCGCATCACAATTAGATTTGAAAGCCGACCCCAACTTATTTGAAAAATCACTAAAAATATGGCATGTAAGAAGTAAACTTATGTTTTATTCGTCGATAGCAAAGGAATAATACTTATAGGTAAAAGAAGAGATAGTATATTTACTCAAAGCGGGAAGAGTAAAAATAAATTCATCAGGTCACTGAGTTCTTTCGCACTATCACTGGCTTAGTGACAGTGTGACTGAACACGGCTGATAAAGAGTTTAAGGTAATATTGTGTTAATTCACGTCTTCGTCCATTTAATACCTATATATAAAATACAGATATTGTGATCTGTGATCATTCCTCTTTCTTAAACGGAGCACATGTACACAGTCGTGTGCAAATTTGAATAGCACACGATTACGATACAAATCTATCCTTTGTGTGCTTTGCTGTTTTAGATTTCCCTATATGAGGTAATTGATTCGCGTAAATCCCTTATTACGTAAGATAAAGATTAGCATTATAAACCACTAATAATTCATAGAGGACATTGATTAATACCCAGGATGATCTGTGAGGCCACCGAACTTATAAAAAAGCAATTTAAGTGGGAGGGTTTTAGTCTTAAATAGTGGCATCGGCTTCGGATTTAGTTATTTAGGTATTTGTACTTACTCAAACCTAAGAAAGACGCTTTGAGTCTACCTACTCTGCGTAAATTTAGTGAAATCAACGTTAGTTGTAATACCACAGATAAACTACCTAACTACATTAAAAATATTGATAATTTGAATGTGTATTAGAGTAAACTCAAAAACTATGTACAACAAATGTAATCATTTAAAGTAGGCAGAATAGAGGCAAACATTAATGTAAATTTCAAAAATATTGTAAATCTCATTTTAAGTGAACTTTATGTTTTTATGAGAAATAAATGTTTTTAAACCTAAACCTAGATGATCAAATAGGCAATACCCTTTTTATTGTGCACAAAATTCACACGGATATCCCCACCATCAGAGCCGGTGGGAGAGGTTATGTCGGACTTAAACCGACTAAAACACACGCCGATTATCTCAGACATATCCCTCGCACACTGGCCGTATTGGTAATACTTCCTACACTAAAGACGCACAAGGAAAACAAAATTCATTATATGTTAGTAAACAATGCATAATTCAACGTAAACATAAATAATTATAATGAATTAACACAAATCAAACATTGTAAAGTTATTTAAAAGGTAGACAGGTAAAGGTAAAGGTAAAGATACATAAACAGTTAAATAACAGAGATAAATTACTTATTTCTTAATGACGCAGTCTGCGTAGTAAATAAGTAGATTTAAAAGGACAGGGTGCGGCTGTGTCGTGCAGAAAGATCCTGTAGCTTTCGAGTATTGTAATTAGATCAAATAATAAGCATATCGCCAATTTTGACTCCATTGTTGACAGGCTTTGACCTCTTGTTTCCACGCTGGCCAGGCGGGTTGGTACAGGGTTTTATTTAGAGTTTTCCTTCTCTCGCAGTGATATCGTCTGCATATTGTTCCATTAGTAGCTTCTTACGACACCCTTTCTTCATTCTTTCTCTGTCATCACAAGGCTATAATTAGATATGAAATTGCTTTGTTTGAATCTGGAAGCTGATAGATGTGGCTGCAAAATTGATTTTCTTGTCACCTTGCACCTTGGATTGCCTCCTGTAGGGACGCAATTTTAAAGACAAATATGCTAATGAAAATTTTTTGAATAATAAATTGTATTGTATTTAAGCATATTATAATGTAGGAACTGTATGACTGCTGCTCAGAGACAATCCTTGTGCATTAATGCAACAATATGTCAGGGACAAAACTGTCTCTAAAAATAGAAGCATTAGGCAAAATATAGAACTAGTTTGTGTATCAGTATTCATCACCTGAGAAATAGTAATTACCATACTGCTGACTAAATTAATGATAAAAATTAATAATGAAAATACTTTTGCATAAGATTTGAGAGAAATTGATTAACGAAACCAAACAGCCTTTTCGATAGTAATGCATTAGGTATTTTTTGTTGTAACTGAAAGCAAAACATATAAACATAAACTCACGCCTATATCCCCGAAGGGGTAGGCAGAGGTGCTAGCACCCACATTTCGCCAGTTTATGTTTAGGTCCCAATGTAATAGGTGGCGAGCTGAAAACAATTTGTTTTGATATGCGAAAAGTCACACCAGCGCACGCGCGTAATTAATTTATCAATCCTTGGACGTTGAAGGCAAAATTAATTCAAAAACGGAAGACAAAATTTATGAGCTAACACGAAAGCACTAATTAATAAATACCAAAAGCACCAACTTGCATTTGTTTTGGTAAATAATAGAAATATATTTTAATATTTTATTTTCTGGGGTAGATAACAAGCTTACGCCTCACAGAGCCAATAGTAAGCAGGCATCGCTGCCAGCTCTGTATCAACTGTACCAACTTTGTGTAACTGCGTGTATTTGTAGATATAGTTTAATAATCCTGTTATATTACGCCGCGGTAGCCTAGTGGTATGGGTAATGGACTGCTGAGACGAGGTCTCGGGTTCGATCCCAGGTTTTACCAAGGCACACACCAATAACTTTTCGATGATATTCGAAGTTATGCTATTTTTTTTTATGCCACTTAGGTGGCAGACAAGCACACGCATTTACCGCAGGTTTATAAGTGCCCGGTTAATGGCAATAGGCTCGCCACCTATTACATTGGGACCTAAACATAAACTGACAAAATGTGGGTGCTAGCACCTCTGCCTATCCCTTCGAGGATATAAGCGTGAGTTTATGTTATGTTATATTACATAACCTTTTTATATGCTCTTAATACAACATTTTGCTCATAATGGCACAAATTTGGGTTAACTGTTTGTTGGGTTTGTCTTATGTTTAGGTTGGCTAACGGTGAGACTGGTCATGCCTAAAAATAGTTGCAGTACCGTATAGCATTACTGTTTGTACTCTTTGTAGAGCCGTCAATGACCCACTGTTATATATTATTTGTAGCGCTCCCACCAGACCAGACAAATGAGATAAGAGAAGATAATACCGATTCGATTTGATAATTTGATGAAATTTTAAAGCAACTGCTTACTGGAATGAGTACCACGTTTTTGTAGTGCGTCGGAGATGTTTGTACAGAATAGGTCTTACGGTTTCTATTTCCACATCGACGTTTGCAGAAAACAGCATCGCTCTTACGCAGAATACGGGATAATGACAACAACATCATAAAAACAGTGGTGGCGGAGAGAACCGATTCTCCAATTATTAATTATTCTTTGTGAGAAGAGCGATCAGTTAAGAGCACAGTTCTGCCTGTGGTCCCATTGTTTTTTAACGTGCAGAAATCCCTTCGCACACTGCCCCGCCGGAGCCAGAGGGCGTGGGCGTGGACAGACTGAAACCGACTGATTAAAATCAGTTGCCGGTAGTGAGGTAGCCTTTGGCATATACCTCGCGCACCCCGACTGACCCGGGACCATAGAAAGCCCCCATGGTGCCTGGGGTCCCCCTCGCAAAAATAAAAGACAGTTGTATAATTGATACAATTTAAATAAATTAAAATAATGTGCATTAACCCTAATCTAAGTAGTTACCAATTCAATGGATCAATGTTATCTGAGAAATAAATGATTTGATTTGATGGAAAAGGATGGATTTAACTGATGTCACTGTTTAAAGTTTACTATTCTTAATTCAAATTTCAAAAAATCGGCAGAATAACATTTAAAAAATCTTAAACACCAATTGCAGCGTGACGGTAGGTCACGCTGCAATTGGTGTTTAAGATTTTTGTCTCAGTCTCAGTAAAGAATTGAAATCGTCGAGAGACATATACAATTTATACAAAAACACACACGCGACCATAATAAAATCGATTTAACTGTTTCAAATATCAGTGACGAAGGTTTTTACTATACAATGTGACGTAAATGACGAAATAACAACAATAAAATACAATGACGGGTTGTGACGTAATTCGTACCCGTCTCTCGACTTTTCGATTGTCATGTCTTCACTTACACTTCCTGATAAGCTTATCTACTTGTATTAATAAAGAAGATAATCCCGGATATGATAAATAAACCACAGTAGAAAGTATAGTAGCGTCACAAACAATTATTATAATAATTGCGTTAATTTAATTGGAAAATCTATATAATAAAGTCCGGTCTGTGAGCGAGCCGCGTTTTGGATTATTTTTTTCGAGGTTTAAATATAAAAATATTTTCACAATTTAAATGTGAAAATATTTTTATATTTAAACCTCGAAAAAAAAAAATCAAAAGCTATAAAAAAGTAATAAAAATCCGTAATAATAATTACTTCCAACTTAGCTTTTTTTCTTAGGAATCAGAATAGGACAACCGAGTTGATTAGGCGGAGTAATCAAAAATCAATGTTTAAAAATGATTGTAACATTAATTGGTTTCGATAGTTCGTACGAGTATCGGTAGATGGCTCCTAACGTCGTTGTAATACTGATATATATAGGAAAAGGTGAGCCTTTTCTTACCTCTACATCTTTTCTTGTCTTACATATATTAATAGGCAAGACAAGAAAAGATTAGCGTTTTTGAAAGATTCTTCCAATTTTGAAACAGTTATTACAATTGAATATATACTCAACTAAAGTAACTCACCACATAAGTGAGTAAAAGCAGTCGAGAGGATCTATGCTATGATATTTATTGGAGATAAATCACATAATCTTATTTGTTGTCTTGACCTAAAAACGATATTCTTGGCACTACTTCTAAAACCTTACACTATGTTATCGCAACAAATTCTATTTTAAGGAAGTAATTTTGGCAACACCTTGTATAGACTGAACTTTATCACGTATCACGTTTATGTTTTGATTAAATTTATTAATGGAGTTATGAGAAAATTGTGTGAACTTTGTGCACATGTGTATCGCGTGATTGTGATTGCGAAGAGGCTAATAAATTAATGATAAAGTAAGTTTTTCAAAAGATCATACCACGTTTTATCAACACGCATTAAGTAGGTAGTTATTTGTTCATCAATTGAGCAAAAGTAGTGTAACCAGAGCTCACTGCGTAGTTTTTGTGCTGTCAGTGTGGAAGACCAAAGGCTTGTCTTAATTTATGTTCTGCACCGACGGCACAGAAAACCTCTGTTCTTACAGGGTCGGTACCACGGATATGGCTTTTTTATACCACTTAGGTGGGCAGACAAGCACACGGCCCACCTGATGGAAAGTGGTTACCATGGCCTATGGACGTGTGCAAAACCAAGGGAGTCACACTCGTGCTGCCGACCCTGTAAGCTCAGAGAGTTTTTGTGCCTTCACTTCCCTGGTGTTACCACGTTCACAGGTCACGGTACTCATCTTCCATCAGGTGGGCCGTGTACTAGTCTGCCACCTAAGTCTTATAAAATTAAAAAAACGAATACCAACAGTGCCAAAAGTGTGATTTAATCACGAATGAGTAAAGTTGTCTAGAATTGAATCACGAGTATTGTGAGCGATTCAAACGTATACTTCTGTCACGAGACAGAAAAAAATACTCTCGTGTGAAACTATCACAACTTTTCGACTAACGAGCAAGAAAAATGATTATGACTATAGGTATTTAAAATATGTAGTACTTAAATCAGTTTTTACACTATCTGTCCACTTCTATGTATACGTTTATTGTGCATTTATACTTCTAGATGTATAGAAAAAAACTTTAATGAATAAAGGTTACTAATGAGCGTGGTTCTCGGCAGAATTTGAGTCACCCCATCTCCTCCCATGCGGTGTCGTACAAGGCGACTAAGGGATAGAGCAGTTTAAAATCAGACAGATATATACTGCCCAGACTCAGCCTCAGATACATGGCTCAAGTCAACAATAGTGCCTGGAATACGGCAATATGCTCCTATTTCGTGGGACTGAATACTCCGAATTCACTTCTGCCTAACCCTCCGGGTATAAAGGAGTGATTATATGTATGTATAACGAGAAAATAAATATAAAGTAGGTTATACTAATAACTTTGAAATAAACTCCAGGTAAACAACTCAACATCATAAATGTGTGAAAAATTTTCAATTTAATACAATAGCTTGTTAAATGGACAATTACTGCAAGTCTTATAAAATATTGACATGTCGTTTTGTTTTGTTTCAGGTCGCTATTGATGGCGTTACTCAGCATCCAGGGCGATTGGTATTTATATTTTTGGCTAATATACTGCAAAATCTATTCAGCTATTATATGGTTATTCGGTAATCACTGCCACGGTTCTGATAAGGCTCGCTCAGTGATAACCACTGGAGTTGGCGGACAGTCGCCTGGAGGCCTTCAGAGAGTGCGCACGCGTCGCCGAAGAGCGCAACAAAACCACCGCGTTAAACACATCGTTGCTTTAGCGAGAAGACCGTCTCTGAGAAGAATTGTGATGGCACCAGGAGCTCATACCGCCCACGCGATGATGGAGGACAAAGAGAAGGCGCTTCACGGAGCTTTGGCAACCGGTGAGTTCCTTGAGTAAATATTTTGGCTTGTATCCGAAGTGTTCAGCAAAAACTTGACATGAAAAATCTTTTGTTTTAATATACATTTTTACTCATAATCCAAAAGTCTCATTACTTAATATTATTTAAAACAGCTTAGTTTCATAATAAAAAGTCATAATTTTAATAGTTTTTTATGACATTGACACACCTCCAAAATTCCGACTGTCTTATAGTTTGTTCTGCTATTGACATACTTTGATATATTTTTTGTACTCAGTTTGTTATCGTTCAGCAGTTCTCGTCTAAATTGCTTTCGTTATTTTGAATATTTGTTGTGGAACAGACAAAATTACCGTTGCTGATATTTTTCGAACGTAGAATATTTTATGCACACGGTGTTTGAACTGAATATTTATTCTGTGTCTGTTATTTTTACAATACATATTTCCATTTACAGAAAGTTTATTTCTACCAATCCATTGATCTTTCACATAAAGAAACTTGTAAATAAATTTATATGTGTTTTTATCAAGAGTCTTATGTATGAATAAAATGTACTGACTCTTAACTTTCTCTTTAGTATTGCTTCCTTGTTTCTTTGTCGTCCGCAAGACAAGGATATTTTAGTACTATTTGTTCCTAGGCTTCACGGATCATAGAACTAGATGATACAACAAAGGCCTAAACAGTACAAAAAAATGATATAAATATCTTCTATTGTATGTTTCGTTTAGACATTTATTTATTTATAGAAGGAAGTCGTTTTCTTTTAATTCATAAACTACTAAAGCAAGTTGTTTCCCGGTTACATTGAGATTAAATTTGATACTGTTGAATATTTCGATTCTATTAGAATTATTGTTCTTCCATGAGAACGTTTATGAGCAAAAATAAAAGAAAACAACTTTCTTAATAACCCTATATCCCTATCGGTTATGACTGATAGAATTATGGACTCGGACTCAGATCTCTCTGGATTTAATGAAAACTCTTTACTTTATGGAATATTAATTAACAATTAAAAGTTTGAAAAACCGCGTTACAATACTTTTATCTGGAGGTGTCGTTTTTTTATACTGATCTCTATTGATTGATGCTATAAAAATCGAGACTAGGCCAGTATTCAGATGGTTATATAGATCGTCTACTTTTTATTAAGTGTTGCCGGCCATTATGACGCTCGTGGACAAATTAACAAAGCAGGACACAAAGAATGATATTATCTTCTAAATTAGTTGTTGTTTTCCAAGAATTAATTTTACACGTAGATACTGACATATGGAACGTGCAAAGCATCCAAACATAAATAGCTTATTTCCTTTAAGGGCTTGGCAGAATATCAAAACATGATTTAGGTTTTTCGAAAGAAATCATGAAGAGAATGTGACCACTTTTTAAGATGCTCAAAGCATTGTTGGGAACTAGTTATCTGTCAGTCTATAACCTGTATTCTTGGCAAAAGTCTAAAGTTTACCTTGCTTGTAAGCTGTTAGCGACTTCATGGGCAATAAGATAAGCCAATAGCAGATCTAGATGGCACATCGCCAGTACATACAGTACTATCCGCTATGACAACATTTTCGTAGAAACTATTGAAAGTCTATTTATAACTTTTCCATAGATACATTGCGTGGAAAGTAAATTGTACTGTAAACATTGGATTATCTGATATGAAATGCTACACATGATCGATAATAATTGACATTATAATGATACATTATCATTGCATCGATCGCAGGAAACTCATCTAAATACACACCATTAGGAATACATGAGAGTCATGAAGTGAGGATTGCGTGTATCGGTTAATGCATAGCCCTATAGATAAAAGACTGATTACAACAGTTACACTAATTCGTAGTCGGAAATAAATCAATACTAAGCTGTATTCGGAGTAGTATTCCATCAATCAATCAATCAATCAGCCCACGGCAGTCCATTGCTGGACATAGGCCTCTCCCAATGTGCGCCATTTTCTCCGATCCTCCGCCTTCCGCATCCAGTCTGTCCCAGCAACCTTTTTCAGGTCGTCCGTCCATCTGGCTAGGGGGCGTCCTACCTTTCGTTTACCTTCTCGCGGTCTCCACTCTAGGACTCGTTTGCTCCAACGTAGCTCCAAAGTATTCGGAGTAGTATTAGGAGTTAAAATTGTTCTCAAAATATCGTAAGCAGAAGTTGAAAAAATGATTGTTCTTTCTTAAAAATATATTCTTTATATTCTTCATTTATGTATAAATAGGTACACGGTAAGACCTGAGGGGGCTATCTGAAAGCCAAAGTGCGAGGGAAATGTCTTATTGGACCACCATGCACCCCATCAGGCCCTCGATTCTACTAAAGTGAACCCCTGGTCATACTACAGACACTGCAAAAAGGCATTAAATTTTAGACTTTACTCCTATACGTTTAAAGTACAAAATTGAATGACAAGAGTTTCATTACACTTTTTCATTTGCTGTGCAAAAAGCCTTTTTAATTTTATACTTTAAGAGCATTGTTTTAAAGTCTAAAATGAAGTGGATTTTTTAGCACTGTACGTGGCATGACCAAAAGCCGAGCAAAACCACTTTTGCTTTAGCAAAATCCAGGCCCAGAACGAAAAACAGGAACAACAAAGCTTAGTTATAATACACATATTGATAACTCATTTGTACTTTTCCACATTATTTTTAATTGTTATTAAGTCTGACCGGTTTCGCCTTACGGCATCCTCAAAGGTGAGTTGGAAAAGTACAAGTGAGTTCTCAATATGTGTTACAACAAATTCCACCAATTGCCATCAATCAACAGTATAAATAGTCTTACTTATAATACTAGGAAATGACTTCACGTACCTATCAATTGTGTTAACCATCCTGTTGAAGTTTTAGAGCAATGTTCTCACCTTAAAAAAATAGGTAACACGATTCTAAAAACTATCCTAGGCAGTATTTCAACACGACAATAAAACTCTGACGGCCGGGTGCCCTCATTGGCGCTCACACAAATCAGTAAAATGTCTCAGTGATTTATTACGAAAATAGCTTTAGCATTTTCTAATAGGTTTCTTTTACTCAAATTTTAAGTGGTCGGGTATAGTGCGGAATTGCAATTAACAAATAGGAAAGCGACAAGCAAAACAAAACTAGAAACATTTTGACTACTTTTGTAGCTTAGCGGTGGCCGTAGAGTGCGTAGAGTGATAGACTGCTACGCCGGAGGTCGCGGGTTCGATTCTCGTTCAGTGCAAGTATTTGTATGCTTGAATGGCTTGTATGACTATTTACATTAGCACGGGTATTTCTATGTATGTACGATAATTTTCTTTTAGAGGAGGTAGGACACGATGTTATTTTTAATTGAACAGTTCGACTGAGGAAGCCTCCGCCCTATTGAATACTGCGGCCATAATAACCTCGTGTTGTGTTCCCGGCGGTGAGTAGGGTAGCCAGAGCTCATTAGAGAGTTTTTGTGCTGTCAGTGGGAAGACCAAAAGCTTGTCCTGCTTTGTCTTTTACACTGACCGCACAGAAACGCTCTGTGCTTACAGGGTTGGCAGCGCGAATGTGACTCCCTTGGTTTTGCACACGTCCATAGGCCACGGTAACCACTTTCCATCAGGTGGGGCCGTGTGCTTGTCTGCCACCTAAGTGGTATAAAAAATACCTATGTATAATTTGGGCCCAGATAAAGCTGTGTAGTTTTTCCCAGAATATTTCTATTTGTGTTTCTTTCACTAAACTGAAAACGAATGATACAATGATTCTATGCTGAACATTGAATGAAAGTAAAACTTAGATAGGTATAATCTGTAGTAAAACTACCAGTCGTTCAGATATTCGACAGACAGTGTTCTTCAAACATCTCTGTTAGCAATACAATGCTTATCTTATCTATTATTACCGTATATATACACGTTATATATGCAGAATACATTATATTTAATTACAGAATTGTTGGTATCGTTCATAATTTTGGCTTATGTCGATATCTGTTGCCAAGAGGCAAGATAAGTGAGGCTAAAACACAACACTAGGTGTCTTAGTGGCAGGTACTGTTACTATGACACCTGGTCTAAGCAGTATACCTATCGACTTACATAAGCAGTATATCGAAGGTATGTGTTGTCTATTTCTGTCTTAAATAGGTATTTAAAAAGAAGTAATTACAATTACTAATCACAGATTCGATTTCTGTGTAGATAAAATGGATCCGAGTGGTGACATAGAAAGAATATAAATATCACTACCCCATCTCATTCAGGTAACAGGTAGTGGTCTTAAGAAGCGACTAACGGAAAAATACGCAGAAGATATCACTAGAAGGAAATCTCGAAATATTACCCTGTACGAGCCTCTCTGACCAGCGTGGAAACAGTAGGCCAAAGTGTCCCAACATTTAGAGACCAATGTCCAGTGGACATTTTCATTCTTCGACACTACAAATGGTAATTAATACAGTAAACGCACACACATAACTTACCTGCTATTAATAATTGGGTATTTTCCTGTACCTAGTTAAAATACATCATTAAACTTAATAAATTTAGAATAGTAATAAAGCGGTAGAACTAACTAAAAACGATAGAATAATAACCGATCCAGGTTCTTATTTTATAGTTTTGAGTTAATTTCTATCATCCACCCAATATATAATAGTAAATATTGAATATTATGACGTCATAATGATTTATCTCATACTAGTTTCCCTATAACTTACCGTTTAGTCGTTCAGAGAAAACTAAGTAACTGATGAACTTGACTAATCAGTCAAATATTGGTCAAACATATGTCATTAATATGTCGCTAGAGGTAATAACGCCGCTGGAGAGCATATTACAGAAAACCTCGAATCGCCTGATGTCGTAGGAGCCACACCTCCACTCCGCTTACTACAGGAAAATTAACAAACATTAGATTACTACCTACACCATTGAATGAAACTAAATTCGTCTCACAAACAAAGCAATTAGTTTTGCAGTTATTCAAAGCATTTTTAATCCAGTAGGCACTTATTTATTTTACTCAGTTACACTGTAATTGTAAGTTCTCACTACCTACTACGTAATATATTCAGAAAAAAAAACGGAATTAAACAAATAATACTATTCCTATTTGTTGATGTTTGGTTATAAACACATTTAATTTATTGTTTTGAATATAAAATTGTACATACCTAGGTACTACAATAACATACTTATAAGGAAAGAAAACATCAAAGTATTTCAAACAAAAAGTTTATACGCGGTAAACACTTTGTTTTCAATTTTAATTATCTGTAATAAGTAATAACGATAAGACTTGCATTTTAACATTGTCTATGCCCCCCACCTGCGGCGGGGTTGCTAGGCTTGTTATCAAATTTGCCGACATAATGTTTACGAATGAGTACAAAGACTTTGATGAAATCGTATAGGTACCTACTTAAGCATGAATGATTTGGCCATGATAATATTGTTTTTAATACGTAACGACATTTTCATATTTACTTATGTAACGCAGAAACCTTCTAGGTAAATTGAAGTTTTGTTTACGACATCAAATAATTGCAACATCTAGAATTAACAATGCGATTGGAATTTGCTGTTTATATTGATTTTGTTCATGTACTGCCAAATTAAATTTTCATGGTTGCAAGCAATTTCAAATAGGCAATAAACATTGACATTGAAATTATTAAAAAAACTGCTGAGGAAGAACAAAACAATTCAACTATTTTACAAAAAATTAGTCAATCACGGAACAGATGTTTCTGTTCTGTGATGCCGATGCGGTGACACTTTCTATTATTATCTTATTTTTTCTTATGGGTCTACCAACAAAATATTGCAAATCAGGCAAATATTTCGTCATACTGATATCGCGCCATTAAACGTCGAAAACCTGAATAATTTAAGTAAGTATATACATAATATGGCATGAAGTACAATTTAATAATGTTATCTGTAGGTACCTATGTATGTGAATTCAAGTTGACCACTGTTTCACATATTATCCATTAAATTTATTTTGGCAAAAACAGCTGTCCGTACCGAAACACACAGAAAAAATTACGTAATTTGCTCATTTAAGGATGAAATTTTCAAAAAGCTTCCTTAGTGCATGCTTGAACATATTATGGACTTAGCAAAGCTGTCATGATTTCAAGTTTTCAAGTAATATTGAATGATCGAAAAAGGGTTTATTTAAGGTCAAAATCAATGTCAAAGTTTCGTCAATTAAGTAAATAACGTCCTATGACGCACATACTCCGGTTCTGCGATTGTCGATATTCTTTGTACGGCTTTAATTTGACTTACATAAATAAAATTTGCTCGTACCATTTATACTCGTATCATTGTTATGTTAACCATCTCTGTGCAAACAAGTTATTCGATCGTTCTTTAAATGAATGAATGAAAGCCACACTTTTCTGTATAATAATTCAAACATTGAGCAATAAGAAAAAACAATTGCCTATAAAAACAAATAGTCATACATCGTCATAATAGTCATACATCACTTTCATTTTACCCATCGTAATTCTGAATATTATGGGTAAAATGAGTTTGCAATATTCTACAGGACAATAAGTCATGAAACTACTTTAGAATTACTAATTTTCTCAATAGAAAAACCAAGTAGTTATAATTTTCATCCCTGTGGTTTAGTCATAGAAATTATAGTGTCATTTTATTTCAAAGATCACTCTTGAGGTTTTTACATAGTCAACAATAAAAATTGGTATAATTTACGGCAATGATGGTGCATTTTAAGTAGTGATCTGAACTGACTTCATAACCTGAATGTATTCATAAAGAACCACGAAGGTAGGTAAATCACTTTATGCCAGCCTTTTTTCAAAATGAATGCTATGCTGTGCATTTGTTTTTGTAAAATATTTGAACGGCCCCTCAACTGCTTCAGACAAAAATTACTTGTTTATTTTTAGTGGCATGATCTCAGTAACTGAGCAATCTGGTTCTGCAGAATACACGAAACGGTCACTTTGAAACGTCTGGAAACCGTATAAAAATACTGAATACCACCAAACATTGGTTTTTCGTGATATTATGTGGCAAATGATTAAAAACAGGATCCCAAAAAAAAAAAAAAATTCTACGCGTATTCAATGTAGCATAAACATAACATAAACTCACGCCTATATCCCCGAAGGTGTAGGCAGAGGTCCTAGCACCCACATTTTGCCAGTTTATGTTAAGGTCCCAAGGTGGCGAGCCTATTGCCATTAACCGGGCACTTATAAACCTGCGATAAATACACACATTATTT
Source organism: Eilema griseolum (assembly GCA_963662185.1). Classification (NCBI taxonomy): domain Eukaryota; kingdom Metazoa; phylum Arthropoda; class Insecta; order Lepidoptera; family Erebidae; genus Eilema; species Eilema griseolum. Next base: position 17,974,721 of record OY759247.1, read on the forward strand.
CGAAAAGCATCGAAAAGTCATTGGTGTGTGCCATGGTAAAACCTGAGATCGAACCAGAGACCTCGTTTCAGCAGTCCATTACCCATACCACTAGGCTACCGCGGTTCAATGTAGTAACTACGATAACTAATATAACATCATCTCAGCAATAAGATGTCTACATAGACTCCAAAGGCTTCAAAGGCAGACTCCATGAGTTTTCTGGTCGAGCCTAGAACTATGCGGCAATCTTTTGGCCGGCGTATTCTAGAATAGAATGACAAATAAATGGGATTTACAACTCGAGGCTCGACATCAAATTTCTATATTAGAGAATAGCACTAGAGCTACGAAGTATGCCGATGCAAATTAGGCTACAACATGTAATGAATCTATCCACAAGTTTGAGAGCACAGAAGGCAGAACACTACTTTGCTCTAGTATCTGAGGTCTAAAAAGCCACGGCCATGTTTGTAATATACAATCTCATTCTCTAAAACAAAGTAAAACAAAAATCATAAACAAAATCAAAAGCATCAATGAAATCATAATAATTAATCAATATCTTTGTTAAATGTAGGTAGAGGTAGCGTGTTCCGGGCGTAGTTTTCCTAGACGAGACATCGGTCACGTTGCAGTACATGTTGTGTATTTATGTAGGTATAAGGGGCAGTTGTTTTGCAATTAATTGATACCACTGAGGGCCGGCGGACAGATAATACGATTTACTATAGTAAACGTCAAATTACTAATTGTGTGTAACTGATGTAGCGTTGGTGACATCGGCTATCATACCTTATTTTTTGTTTATGTGCTTATAAAATATTAAAAAAAAAATCTAATTTGAAAAAAATGTAGGACAATGTCTAATACAACGTCAGAGAGACTTAGAAGAGGTTAGATTTTTCCGTTGACTTAAAAAAATTATAGAAGTGTTGAAATCGCCATAGATCACGTCAAAAAAGAAGACTTAAAAAATTATAATTCATAGATCCTTAGCATTGTATCCATTAAGAATCTTATTCTATGATTCTTCATGCTATGCAATACTAATAATACCGACCTATCTATTCTGTAGTGATATGCAAAGCACAACAACAACATACCTAAAGCATGACGTTTAGAAATATGACGCTTACCATCAGTCAGGCACGAGTATCGTGATTCAATGAAATGTAATATTGATTTATTTTAATAACCTTTAACCGTAAAAGCCGTAGAACACGGATAATGTAGATACTGACCCTTCTTGAGCACCAGATTAGGATTGGAACAGATACAAAATAACAACTCTTACACTAATCTTGTCAATTTACGTCATAAGTTGCAACTTGCTCAAGACATATTGTAAAGCTTATGAATGACATAATTTACATTCAGTTAAAATGTTACATTTACAGTGCAATGGCACGGTAAATCCAAAAAGAACCAGATAATCTTCTTCAAAGTCATTCGTTCATTGACGTCAAACTAAATTGTAAGGTGTGACCAATTTATCCAATTACAGTAAAACATTGAATAGAAGTGGTAGGTCTAAGCAATGATTCGTAATGACGTATTTATTACCTGTTCTATCTTAGACCCCATTGGGTCTGATTGAATCTGATAAACAAAATAATCAAGGCATTCGTATCAAATCAATGACGTAATAGTTCTTGACATCTAATAATTACCACAGACGTAAAATAGTTGTAACACGCGAGATTGCGCGAGACGCATTGCTCAACAGTCGAAAGATAAAAATAATCAGAGTTAATAAAATGTCATCGAGGGCGTTGGCTGTTGTCGTCATCGTAATTTGGTTGTCTGGAGTTGCTAACCAGACATCGAGACCCGCCCATATTCGTGGTTTTAATACGATCATCGTTAGGTATACCTACTTACCTAATGTTATATTTAGGTATCTAACATACGATACGGTTATATCATGATAATATCAGAGCTTTACACGAACGCTACACTTTTGCACTTTAGGATAAGTAACTTTTAAGTTTTTTATTAAACAACAAGCATCGCAACCTCCTATTGAACATGGCTGCTGAAAAGCAACCATATAGTCGGCATCTGTATAAATTATGAAATATGGTTAAATAAAAATAAAGCACTGTAGAATCCATTAAAGATGATTGATAAACTTTATATCACTGAATAAGTTAAACTAAAAACGGATAGTTTACAAAACTAGATTGGTAGTATTAGTTAAATACATACATACATATAGTCACGCCTTTATCCCCGGAGGGTTAGGCACAGGTGAATAATAACACCGACATTTTACCTATCAGTAAATTCGGTCCCATGTAATAGGCTCACCCTATTGCCATCTTCTGAGGTCTCACCTGAGTCTCACCTGAGTCTCACCTGAGTCTCACCTGTCTGTCAGGGCTTATATATCTGTCTGAAGTTAAACAGCCTTTTCCCTTAGTCGCCTTGTACGACACCGCATGGGAAGAGATGGGGTGGCCCAAATTCTACTCTGTCGGGAAATGAGTATATTGTATCCAATTGCATGCATGTAGCTTGATTAATCACATTGAATTGAATGCAAACATGTCGTGTGAACTAATTTAAGACAGACGGAGCTTCAAGGGAACAATAATTAATTGAGAGCAAAGGTTTTGTAAACACGATCATTTGCCCTTAACCTATTTAGTGAAAACCTAGTTAGGTAACTAATAATATGTTATGTGGTAATCAATCAATCAATTAGCCCACTTCAGTCCACTGCTGGACGTAGGCCTCTCCCAATGTGCGCCATTTTCTCCGATCCATCGCCTTCCGCATCCACTCTGTCCCAGCCACCTTTTTCAGGTCATCCGTCCATCTGGCTAGGCGGCGTCCTACCTTTAGTTTACCTTCTCGCGGTCTCCACTCTAGGGCTCGTTTGCTTCAACGGCCATCGGTCCTTCGACAAACGTGTCCAGCTCACTACCACTTCGTTACGTGGTAATATGCTAAGGAATTAAAGCTTTTTAGGCAACTTTGGATATTTCTTTGGAATTGTCTTTTACTGCTACCTCATCTTGCTAGTGAAGAAACTTCATAAAATCTTTGGTTTCTTAGCATTTTGAATTTGTTTCGGTTAGTCTTGCCATTTTTAAAACGATGAGTTCATGAACATAGACTTACCCAAAAATGTACAAGGAATCTATCCTATTTTTGTTTTACACAATCTCCTCTTTGAAAGTAAATACTACTGAGGCCAAAGCAGTATTTTTAAAATTCACATGTACTTGCTTAAGTGTGCACATTCCACAATAAAATATGTAATTACAATAACTCTACAACAAACATTGGTTTGTGTAAAATAATTAATTATGCCTTTGTTTAGAACTGTAAAGAAACTCCTTGAGAATTTATTAAGACATTTTCAGATACAACAGTTTGCTGTCGGAAATAAAAATGTTAATGGATAGCCGACGCCGACACACCTCCGTCGTTAATCTAAACATAGTTGAACAACGCGTTGGTAGATCGATCGTTTGCTTCATGGAGCAAAGTTCATTTTGTGATTTAGGGTTAACAGAAGCAACTCAAAATAAATAAAATATCGAAACGTTATTGAAGATGATATTAATATTGAATATTACTACTTAGTAGATATTACTAGTAGATCAATAATAGGTATTGTTGAGACAGAAGAAGGAGAAAGGAAAGCATTTATTATCTAATAAAACTGCAGCGCACGAAATAACTTAGCCTAATGACAATGTATAGGATACACTACCATATTTTCTTCAGAACAAAACCTGTGTTGTTACTATTTAAATGAATCTAGAAGTGTTTGAGATCGTGAATTCAAAAACGGCCATCTGCAAATCGCCTAACTCGAAAAGTAACTGACGAACTAAGAAATTGATGTAATATGCAATTTTCCTTCTTGATTTTCGAACGACTAACCAGACCATCTAAATATTAATTTGTGATAAAATTTTGATAAGCTTTTCTTGCTCTCGCGAAAGATTTATTAATGGTAATGTTAGCGGTAAATGGTTGGCAGCCCTGTAATAGTACATATTGTGTTAGTTAAGACCACATGGCACGGCGTCACTGGTACGTGAACCTTGGTAACTACTGCAGAGCGAAAGGCGAATTGTAATTTATTCATAATAATATACTTGGAATAATGTTAGGAAGGAAGTTATATTATGTTGATTTTAGAATTTGCGAAACTTCACAACTATACCTACCTACTTGAGTTTAATAACTAGATATCTATTTAATAACTGTCTAGTGTTGATAAAACACTACGCTTTAAGTATATTGTTTACTAATAAATTACTTACTAATAATTTGCTTACTAATTTTTACTTACCAATTATTTACTAACTAAAACTTACAATTTATAGAATATGTGACCATCTAAAAAAATATTCTTAGTTCAGAAATACCAAGTATATTCAGATAAAAATAATATTTCTACACCTGGTTATGGTAGAATATGTTTGAAGTTCAAACATATTCTACCATAACCAGGTGTCAAACTTTGAACAACTGTAATAACATAAAGACCTCAATGTACCATATTCTTAGAAATAAATAATCAAATAAAATTAAATAAAAAAGATATATATGTAAATATAGGGTTCAGTCCACAAAATTTTGCTAATGATATAATTTTATAGTAGGTATTCCAAATTACTCACAATTACAATTTACAAAAGTTAAATAACAAAAGCATTATGTAATAATTTCATAATTTATTCTACTTCACTGCATAAGTATTATATAAAAATATAAAATAATAATACATTCATTACACAAAGAATATTTTATTTGTAAAACTACGCGTGTGAATATAACAATAAAACAACAGTATTTTCGGCATGATGTCATTATTTGCGAAAGCGAGTTTGAAAGGCGTGTCATGCGTTCTGTGTTTTTATTGGTCAATTTAAATTCTACTCGTATCAACAACTGCTTTAAATGCCACTTGTTTAAACTTGAGTGTATTGACTCGAGTTGTTTTCAACTTGAATCTTACAATGTTGAGTGGATCCTTTTCGTCTTTTGTCACAGTTATTTAATATCTTATCTTTGTAGGAAGATTTTCAACAACTCTGCCGGGTTCAAAGTTATTTTAACATTTGTATTATCACCTTGACTTTTGTATTTTTCCAATCTTATCGTTTCCTTTACTTGCTGTATTATAATTCTGCAACAATCTATCGACACGACTATATGAAAATCAAATATACAAAATCAAAACGTACTTACAGATTATCTGAAGTTGATAGTGCAATACATAGCATTCTCAGGCAATAGCCGCAATTGTTATGCCCTTAGTCTAGAAAACAACAAATAAAATTTATTCGGTCTGTATGAACTGAAGTAACTTCATGCATAACACATTTGCATACTAATTATGTTATTATTAATGAATGAGGACTGAAATGAATGTTTGTGTTCATTTGTAATTGTGTAATGTGATTCTGGTACTTACCTGCTTGTTCCTACTGACTGATTCATCCATCAACCCAAAGTTTAAATGGCCGGGACTACCCAGTTAACTAGTTTAAAAGTACTTAATACATTAACTGTAAAAATTAGTAAATATTCAAAAACAGAAAAATATCTTAACAAAATAAAAATAAGTAAAAAGTATTTTTTCTTCTTAGTTCCAGTTACGCAACGCTGATTCGGTTTTAGTGCATTATATGACTTTAAATAGTATTTTTATAAAGTAATCTAGAATTTTGATGAGAGATGAGAAATAACATACATCCTATATCGTGACATATTTCACAAAGTTGAATTATTGGACTTCTCAAGCGTAAATAATGATTAATCATTTGACCCGGACTCAACAACGACTAAGGTTCAAGATAGTAAATTGATTACAAATGTCTGAGAGCTTGTAAATATTTCAAGAGGATCTATTTTAACAGATGCAGTTATATTCAAACGTAACTAAGATTCGGACACACCCACAGCAAATAAAATAAATGTTGATAACAAGACGAAACTACAAAACAATATTTTGATAACGTTATTACGCAACTTTGTCGCCGCGTCGTCAAGGAAAAATAAGTAATTATCGTTAAAAATATTCCTTTGTTACGCAATTAGTTTGTTTGGTTTATAATTGATGAACTTTTAACTTTATTAAAATCAAATATTTTTATTCGTGTAGGTCACAAAATATATCTACTTATGAACGTCCAAATTGGCGCTTCAATTCTTTTCCAATTACAGCAATATCCGTAAGGCATAAGTGGACCCGTTTCGTGAGTTCATTTCCATCATTGTTCTTCCCACTGATCTTTTAATTTTCTTTTTTCATTTCTTTTTCTTTCATTGTAACCAAACTTGTATTGTATATTGACGTAAACTCTGCAACGGTTACATTGCTACGGTTATTGAATTGACGGAGTTTATTTCAAGGTCAAACCACTCATCGTTTACGCTTTCATAATTGATAAACACTGTTGGTATTTGGAAAAGTGCAAAAATGTGTTTGGTTAAATGGTTTTAAGCAATGTTTACCAGTCATCTATAATTTATTTTTCTTTGTCACCAGTGCGATCAAGCCGCGTAAGTCAGTTCGCGCCTCTGCTCATCGCGCTGGTGGGTCTACCGGCGCGCGGCAAGAGTCAACTAGCACATCGCCTCTCCAGACATCTAAATTGGAATGGAGAGAGCACTAAAGGTAACAATACTAATATAAAAATACCGTAAACGTAACAACGAAGCTACCAGTAATAGAAGATGTAGAATCTGTTTCTTACTTAGTTGTATAAAAACAGCTGAAGAATTTTAAATGTAGCTAATGTTAGTTACATGACAGATGTGAAAAAGTGCTTACACCTAAAGATGTTATTATATTGGCAAAACAAAGATCAAGATACTTAATTTAAAATTTACTGGAATGTCCAATCATCAAGACAGTACATTACTAAATAAATGGTACCGGATATGTATACACACAAATAACTAGTATAATAGTTAAATTATAGAAATAGCTTCGATCGATTTAATACATAATAAATAATATAATCATCTAGTATTTAGCGACGGAACAAAACCAGCGATTGATACCTTTTAATAATTCATCATGATTTTATAAATTTACATTTTTGATAAATATGAACAATGGAACAATAACGAAGATAATACAAAGACTTACAATTACTATTACAAAGATTGAATGAACATTCTATATTCCTTTCTGTTGTCGGAATTCATAAGGTTTAAGGTTTAAAGAATTTATTCTCAAAAAGACATACACAGTCACTTACATGAGAACATAACAATAAATAAGTACTTAAATAGGTCACCGACACGTCAAGAGAGGGGTACTCATTTGGCGGTTCCGATCTCAAAAGTATGTTTGCCTAATCACGCTTCAATTCAGTATGTAGGCTGACAGTTGAGACTTAAAATCGCGAAACGAGCTTACATTTTTTATTTCAGACGGAAGACCATTATATATTTGTGCTCCTTCATAGGTAATCATTAGGTCATACTTACGTCTAAACGGCTCAGTGCTCAAACTATTGCTCAAATTCAGCATCATCCTCATCTCCATATTTTAATATCAAGTTGTCTCTTTCTCGAGGATTCAATATCCATTGTAAAGAGGGATACACAAGGGATATGAATTTACGTCCGTACGAATGTCTGTACTGTCACAAATAACTTGTGAAGACGTCACAACAGACTACTTATCTCTAATCACATGTTTAAAAGTCTACAAGCCCTGACCTAGATCTAGGCGTATCGTTGCGCGTCTTGTAACCGTGTCTCTCCAACCAGCCCTACCATCTTCACATTGTTCCAATTAGATACCAATTTGCTCTTCACTTCATCCTGATATAAATCCTTGGTAATCATAAAAATGGGTGTGTTTTAACTTGTGTCATTATCATCGTCGTCCAAATTTCTTTTCTTCGAAGCTATTTTAAACATAACATAACATAAACTCACGCCTATATCCCCGAAGGGTTGGGCAGAGGTGCTAGCACCCACATTTCACCAGTTTATGTCTATTTATTTAGCTATTTTAAGATGTATCTTTATATCGTGCAAGCGACAGCATATCACTAAAATTCAAGAATTATTGATAAATAACGTTAGCCTTTTTTTCCTTTTTTTTTAATCGAGGACACGCCAACATGTCTTCACCCTGCCTGATGGTAAGCTAAAGGCAAAGTCTCAGGAAAGAGGGTCACCATAACAGACACTAAGTAATGTTAAAATGGTGGCACTCAGCTTGCCGGCCTCATCAGATGCTTTTTCACACCGGTTAAAGGATCCGGGATTGTAGGAAGAAGGAAACACGTGACCTGGCAATGAATTCCCGGTATTGGTGGTGTGGCAAAGAAAAGAATATCCGAACCGCTTGGTTCTTGCTCGTATATTTTGCACAGTGTACCTTCAAACAACAACACACGGGTTACAACTTTCCATCAGGTGGGCCATGTGCTTGTCTGCCACCAAAGTGATATAAAAAAACAGATAATTATCTACTACATAAACGAAATATTATTACATGTGGTGTAAGTAAATCACACTTCGAAACAGCCTAATCTAAAAGCGTCTGATAGATGGATTATGTTAGTCATACGATAGATAATCCTATAAACCGATGATAAGTACAGATAAAATATTACATTCCATAATAAAAGTGAGAGTTTATTATAAACCTCTCATAATATCCTACATACAACCGCGATAGCCTAGTGGTATGGGTAGTGGACTGTTGAGACGAGGTCTCGGGTTCGATCCCAGGTTTTACCATGGCACACACCAATGACTTTTCGCTTCTTTTCGAAGTTATGTGTGTATTTATCGCAGGTTTATAAGTGCCCGGTTTATGGCAATAGACTCGCCACCTATTACATTGGGACCTAAACATAAACTGGCGAAATGTGCGTGCTAGCATCTCTGCCTACCCCTTTAGGGATATAGGCGTGAGTTTATGAGTTATGAGATGAATATCCTACATAATATTTCCTGTGTATAAGGGTTAAATAGTCTTACCATTTATGTAGATATTCCAGGACGTTCCAAATTATCTTGATATATATGATGTTTATTTTGGTTTGCCAATATAATAAAATGTCTATGATACTGATTATGAGGAATTGTTTAAGCACTGACCAGTTTAGACATAATGTTTTGAAAATATTGTTCTCGAATATAAGCATGAAATATGAATTCCTACAAAGAAAGGAACAGAGGAACGCTACTCATAAAGGAGTCTCCTGGCAAAATATACAATGTTCATTCATCTGGATATAGTAATCGTAAGTCTTTGTATTATCTTCGTTACTGTTCCATTGTTCATATTTACTTAACAAAAATGTAAATTTATTATATCTTGATGAATTATTAAAATCTATCAATCGCTGGCTTTGTTCCATCGCTAAATACTTGATGATTATATTTACTACGTATTAAATCGATCGAAGCTGTATACCTGATAGGTATACATTACACAAGTAATAAAATAGATCGTAGATGTGTCATAGAATAAACGAAACCGGAATTAACTACTTAAATTTTAACAAAACTGGACAATGGAGTAATAAATAGTAAATTGATAATATTCGTAGTAAGTATTACAATGTCTTTTTGTTGTTCACCAAAATCTAAAATAATAAAATATCAAAGGCAAACAGCGGTCTTTGTCATCTGCAATTACAGATACATACATACATATAATCACGCCTTTATCTCCGGAGGGTTAGGCAGAGGTGAATTATCACCCACATTTCACCAATAATTGTATTCGTCCCACGTAATAGGGGGTGAGCCTATTGCCGTATTCCGGACACTATTGTTGACTCGAGCCATGCATCTGAGGCTGAGTCTGGGCTGTATATATCTGTCCGATGTTAAACAGCACTATCCCTTAGTCGCCTTGTACGACACCGCATGGGAAGAGATGGGGTGGTCCAAATTCTACTCTGCCGGAAATAACTTTTTACTGAACTTAGATTAGTTCGTAATTAATTTTGCAAAAAGTTCTAGAAGTTTCAACAAGTGTACAACCTTAAATAACCAATCTTCATTAAAAACAGATGGAGTATCGTTAAACGGATTATGTATCCGTTCCATTTCCACTAATTATAGCATCAGATATGTCAGTCAGGTCGATGTCTTGTAAAAAGACCTAATTTAAAAATAATGCCAGTTCAGCCACCTTCAAGTTGTATACCAGTATATTGCAGTCTCTTTCTGGTATTCGGAGTTTCTACAACATAACATAACATAAACTCACGCCTATATCCCCAAAGGGGTAGGCAGAGGTGCTAGCACCCACATTTCGCCAGTTTATGTTTAGATCCCAATGTGGTGGCGAGCGTATTGCCATTAACCGAGCACTTATAAACCTGCGATAAATACACACATAACTTCGAAAAGTATCGAAAAGTCTTTGGTATGTGCCATGGTAAAACCTGGGATCGAACCCGAGACCTCGTCTCAGCAGTCCATTACCCACATCACTAGGGTACCGCGGTTTCTACACACAATGTCTTTATCTCTTTCTGACTGATGTCTTTCTTTCCAGTGTTTGACTGCAGTGAGTACAGGCGTCGCCGCATGGCTCTTTATGGCAGTCACGACATTTTCAGGGCTGATAATGCGCAGGGCTCTGCGATTCGCCGGCAAAGTGCTCGTGAGGCTGTACAGGACGCCGTGCTTTGGTTGAAAGAAGGAAATAGTGTAGCTGTAAGTATATTTTTTATTGTATATCACTCTTAACTATAACAATATTGTGTACCTAACAAAAATGTTGCTTTATTTAAGTTAATTATAAATATTATGATAGGTACATGAAAATTAAATGACGAAATCTCGAAAGACATGCTAATGATATTAAAATAAATGGCTGTTTAATATGGTTAGGAAGAAATCGGAAATTATTCTGTCGTTTATAAAGTAGATTGGTGTTCTGTTTATTATAATAAGTGCAGTTCAAGGTTAACTTCAGGGGTAAATTAATATTAGCTACCTGTAATCTAAAGTTTGGGTTACAAACTTTAGATGCCATCAATGATTCATTAACGATTTTTTGACTGTCTAGAATTTGCATTAGCAATTAATACTCTTTGCATTTCTTTACTCAAATTTACAATGTCAGTAATACCTTCTCGGTATTTCCTCAATATAATAGGTAACCTTTTTATTTTTTTATATTAGTGGTAACTAGCAAGTTATTTATTTATACCAGTTATATATTAAACAATTAATAGGTATCTAACGTCACAAAAAAATGCATTAGGCCTATCAATATCAAAATAATTTAAATGATGTAATAGATTATTTAAATTATGAGTACTAGATAATGATAGATATGATTAATTCGCTATTATCTTATACGTAATGCGGAAATACACATAACAATCAAAATATTTTGTGGTACCCGGAAAGCATAAATTGGCTACGACTCTTCAAGGTTATATTTTTTGTTTTGAATTGATAGTAAAGCCAGTAAGTAGACTTTAGTGCCTATAGATAGCTACCCACAAATCTTTTAATACCTAACTAGGTAATGTTGTTTGAAATTCTAAAAAAAAAACAAAATTTTCTATCTCTCCGATATGAGATAAGAGACTATATTTGGTATTATATCTGCTACAAACTTATAAATAGCTTGTTATTTTCCTGGTTTACGACCAAATATAATATGTTGTGCAACAACTTTCCAGCTTCTCAATAGTTACGAGATTCATTTTAACTAGTTGACCCGCCCCAATTTGTGTGACAGAATTTTCCTAGTGCATATACCAGTCTCCCACAAAGGATTGAGACTGTTATAGTATAGTGTATAAACGAATTGTGAACCTTTGTGGAAGAAAATAAAAACATGTTAACACCTCGTATCGCTCCCTTTAGTCCGTAATTTTTTTGTTTTCAAATAGTGTTTGGAAATCTGACGGATTTGTAGACATTTATAATCACTACTCCGCTCTTTTAAATAGTAGCGTGATGATATATAGCCTAAAACCTTCGTCGATAAACGGAATATTCATTAATTAATTTAAAATTAAAATTAATTTTTCAATTCCAGTCTGTAGTTCCAGAGATTCGCGCGTTCATTCAAACAAACGCACTCTGCAGTTTTTGAATATTAGTATAGATGTCATTCCGGAGAATCTAGAAAAAAATTCTGATTAGCCTAATCTAAGCGAGAACCAGAATTGCTTTCTATGATATAATTTTTAAAAAAAAAGTTTCTTGGCAAACTTAACAGCATTTTTATCTTTGTTTGATTTTTACAGATTTTTATTCTCCTATCTCTTTTCCTTTCGTTCAGTTTGATTGTAAAAAACACCAATGGTGCTATAAATATAATTCCAGTAAGAAAATAAAGATTTACGTCGTTAGTATTGTGAAAAATGTATGTATTACGTATGATTACGTATCTATTAATGATAAATGTTTGAAACCATAACAAGCATTTTTGTCTGCTGTTATGTATATTAACAAACCTTCGATAAGATAATTTATGATCAACACCGTATGATGAAACAATAAGAAAATTGCGACAGGCGAGCGAGATAGCTCTATAATTTAATACAATCTCGATAAATCTTAGATCTACTTTATTTATAAATTTTAGTGACGCAGTTTTCCCATTTCCTCATTTTCATAACACGCAGGTGAAATTTATGACTAATCATATAGTTTAGTCAGACGGTGACAGTCTGAAATACTTTAACCTCCGATAATGACTACAACTGTAAACTGTAAAATCCCTGGTTAATTATTTACTGTTACTGAGAATTTTACTTTTAGATAAGAAGCGTTTGAATAGACTTTCTAATCTTTGATAGACAGTATTTCTAGTAAACAAGTGCTCATCCTATTACAACTACAAATATTTCCACCAACAAAATGTGCATGCAGTTTGGCACGTGGCGGAAAGAAGTCTCGCTAAAACTTGCTTTGTAATCGTCATCTCTATTGTGCAATGTATCTTTACTGCATAGTTTTGATATTTTACTAACACAAACGATATTAACTGCTCTATAAAGGTATCAAACTATCAGTCCGATGACAAAATATTCTACATAAACGAAACCAGCTGATTTTAGACAGATTTTCACTCCTTTTCCTGACGACGATGACGTGAAAAATGAAATTGAATTTTGCAATGTTAATCTGTAGTCTAGAATTCTGGATATTAAACGCTATGCTTAGTGTAGGTAATATGGCCTAAACAATGTTTCATTACCCAATGCAATTGTCTTTCCAGATCTTTGATGGCACTAACATTACGAGGGAACAACGTCGCGAACTGAAAGAGTACTGCGTTTCTGACATGGGCTTCAGGATATTGTTCATTGAATGCGTCTGCGAAGACCAGGAGTTGCTGGAAAGGAACATAATAGAAATTCTTCACTATTCGGCTGATTACAAATCTATGAGTGAGGAAGAAGCTATAGATGACTTGAGGAAGAAATTGGAACATTATATGAGGCAGTACGAATCTATTGACGAAAATTTGGAGACTATCAGTTTTGTCCGGGTTGAAAATTTTGGAGAGACAGTGACAGCACACAGGGTAGCTGGACAGAAAGAGTCTGGTATCCTTGGCTACTTGACAGGGATGAGAGCTCTACCACAAACCTTATACTTCACCAGGGTAAGTATCTTTTAATTTTTGAAATGAATTAGTCAGCGGCAAATATGTACCTCTCTTTCACACGTGTGTATTTTTAGTATGTTACCGTTGTTTTAGTAATTTCTTACTTTGTTTATGCAATTTTACTGTCTGGTTAAATATGTACCTGCTATGAAATATCATTCAATACCAAAACACAAAAAATATTTAAATATTATTAAATATATATATAAAATAAGAAATTGCTACAATCCAGGGAGGAAATCCCGACTCTGCTAATTTATGTCATATCAAAATCAGGTATTCCCTACAAAAAATGACATAAAATTTTAAACTTGAAATACTTAAGCTTAAAGTTCAAAATTAAATGAAAAAGAGGTCATTGCATCCTTTCATTCACTCTACAAAATGATATTTAATTTTAGACTCTAACAGCAAAGCATTAAAGTTTAAAATGGCATTGTTTGCAATGTCTGTGGTATGACATCTCATAGTGTTATTGTGATATAAAATTGACAGGATCGTGGCCCTTAGTCTTTCTACATTACGTGTAAATAATTACATGTTTTCTAGTTAATCAATTCTTCATGATTTTCTTGTTTTAATTCTACTACATTGATAATTATAAATTGTTTATTTCCTACAGATGATCAAGTACTGATGTGACTGAAATCTAATTGTAATTATTCTAGATAGCTTAGGATAAACATGTTTTGCTAGACGTCCTAAGGTTGAAGTTGCCAATTACCGTCCACGTCGTAATTCATCTTTAATATAAACAACATGTTGCATGTATAAAACCGTGATATTTACAAATAAGCTATGGTTTATTTATGCATTGATTGCTGTAAATCCTCCTGCCATTTCTGTGGTGTATAAACAAATATTGTGTGTACAAACCACGGTTGCCTAATGGTATGGGTAATGGACTGCTGAGATGAGGTCTCGGGTTCGATCCCAGGTTTTACCGTGGCATACACCAATGGCTTTTCGATGTTTTTCAAAGTTATGTGTGTATTTATCGCAGGTTTATAAGTGTCCGGTTAATGGCAATAGGCTCGCCACCTATTACATTGGGACCTAAACATAAACTGGCGAAATATGTGTGCTGGCACCTTTGCCTACCCCTTCGGGGATATAGGCGTGAGTTTGTGTTATGTTATTTATACATTGATAGATGTATATCCATCGACAGCCATTTCTGTGGTGTTTAAACAAATATTGTGTGTTTGTTTCTATAAAGGCGAATCCACGGTCAGTTTGGCAGACAATTCAGTGCTGACTCGAAATAAATTTGCAATACATTATAATCAGTAATACTTACTGTGTAAAGCTTTAACTTGTAGAAGGTTGATCATTTGATCTAAGTTGACAGCATAAATAACATAATGACAAACAAACATTGATATGGTAACTTAGTTATAAATCTTGTAAGTACAGTCGATAAAAGAGATCCGGTTGCATCAACATAGAACTTTGTGTGAAAAAGTGCAACCGTATCTCTTTTGTCGACCGTGCCTAGTTACGAAAGTTTGTCAACAGTCCCTTCACGGAAAATATCAAAGATCGACCGTTTCATTAGACTCAAAGCCGTACATACATATAATCACGCCTTTATCCCCGGAGGGTTAGGCAGAGGTGAATTAACAACCACATTTTACCAATCATTGAATTCGGTCCCACGTAATAGGGAGTGACCCTATTGCCGAGTTCCGGGCACTATTGTTGACTCAAGCCATACTGAGGCTGAGTCTGGGCTGTATATATCAATTAGACTTACTACTACTACTTACACGTCAATTAGACTTCGCCTTGCCTGATGGTAAGCTGAAGGCAAAGTCCCAAAAAAGAGGGTCACCATTACTTACACACACCGTGTGACAATGGTGACACTCAGCTTGACGGCTGTCTGGTGTCAAACGGCCCTATCCCTTAGTCGCCTTGTACGACAGCGCATTGGAAGAGATGAGGTGGTCCAAATTCTACTCTGCCGGGAACCACGCGGCTATGTAAATAACAAAGTTGGGTATATAAGAAACAAAGGCAAAAAATACAATTCCGCCTGTAAGGGAAAGATCGCGGGTTCGAATTCCGCGTGAACCTATTCCGTTCTTTCTATTTTAATCGAAAAAATACATAATTGTACTCTAATCCCAGAAGAAAAATCCGTTTGACAGATATTTATGTTTCAACTACACTAACAGTCGTCCAGAAATACATACCGGAATCCAACAGTTTATTAATACTCTATGATTTCATTTTTAAAGTCTATATATTAAAAAGAAGCGGAGTGGTTCTCGGCAGAGTAGAATTTGGACCACCCTCAGGGCCGTCTTTAAACTATTTGAGGCCCTGGGCACATTAGGATCATGGGGCCCCTAGGACCTTGAGAAAACACTATTTAGTTACAATAGATAAAGAAAGACAAACAAGGTTCTAAATTTATTTTTATTTAGTTACTAACTATAAAAAAATAGGAAATATAAAAAATAATCTACAAAAGTAACTCGCTTAACATAAAATCCTTAGATTAATTCTATGTTGATTGCAAAGGTACCCTTCTAGATTTAAGATGAGCAAAATCGTTAATCACATTTTCAAAATCTATGGTATTGAGAATATCACATTCTATGGACATCAGCGACAAACTAGTTAATCTCTCTTGAAGCATTGTACTTCTTAATTCATTTTTTATTCGTTTCAATTTGGAGAAGGAGCGTTCTCCGCTGCAGTTAGTTACCATCATAGGTACTTAAAAATATTCTCAATGCAATTTCTACGTTAGGAAATGTGTCTTCAATTTTGTTTTGCTTTAATAGATTATATACTTCCTGTACACTGTTAGATGCTTCATTTTCACTCTGAACATTTTTTAAGTATTCTTTTAAATGTTGACATTCTATTTCTAACTCTTTTTCATTTACATCTTCGTGATAGATTTGAGAAAATTCTTTGCATCCTTGTCGTATCTCTTCGGAATTCAGAGTTTTTAAGTGAAAAAATAAACTAAAACGTTGACTGACGGTCTCATATGAACTTTGTCGCTGTTTTAGATGAACACTCAAGGTATCGATTATTGGGAGAAAGGTTTCTACGTTGAATCGCTCTTTTCCATTCAATTGGACTGATGGCGCAGAGCCATCAAAAAAAATCAGCCGTGAGCTTCTACGTCTTGTTCTTTGAGATAGATCTTTGTAGTCAGATTCTGGGTTATTTTCTTTGGCAGATGATTCGAAGTTATCAAATTTATCCCTGAGGTTAGTAATAAAATCATAAAGTGAAGTCAACAAATTGGTTGCAACGTCCAGTGTTATTGTTTCTTTCTGAAGATAATTACTTGTTTTGTCTATTCTTTCCAATATGGTGCTCCAGATTTCCGTCAGTATAATAAATTCTAGATTTCCCATTTTTCTAGACAGACTAAGGGCTTCGTCTCTTGTTTCTCGTGCCTTTTCAGTATCGTTTGCGATGGTGATTAAAGCTTCTAATATTCTTTTATAACCCCCATGCAAAGCACTTACTGCATCAGCTCGGGCTGACCATCTGGTTTGTGAAAGACTCTTAACAACTTTTTTTGAACCTAAATGTTCTGTTAATATATTCCATCTGTGGGTAGAGCCCGAAAAAAAGTTGTACACTTTCTGAACTATTTCAAAAAACTGTGATGCCTCCGGTACACACCCAGCAGCATGGACACCTACCAAGTTTAGTGAATGTCCTGCACATGGTATAAAGGTGGCAAATTCACATTTTTCCTTGATTCTTGTTTGTAGACCACTATACTTTCCCGACATATTTGAAGCATTGTCGTAGCTTTGTCCTCTGCAATCTTTTATGGGAATATCATGTATCTCTAAAAAATTTAAGATGGTCTCCGCTAAATACTTAGATTTATGCTCTTTAATAGGTATAAATTTCAAAAACCTTTCAACAGGAACACAGTCTTTTACGTATCGAATGATGAAAGTTAGCTGGTCAATATGAGACAGATCGGGCGTACTGTCAACGCTTATGGAAAAATATTTTGCTGATTTAACTTCATTTATAATTTTTTTTAGAACCTGTTTTCCCATTACTTCAATAAACTCATTACAGATATTTGCTGATAAATAAGAAATGTTACCCTTTCCAGGATTCCCAAATTTTTTTAAGTGATCTGCAAGAAATGGATCAAATTCACTCAATAATTCCACACAACCCAAATAATTTCCATTGTTTGGAGATCCTAGGATTTCATTGTCGCCGCGAAATGGAAGCCCTCTCGATGCCAAAAATTTTACAACAGCTACAATCCGTTTAAGTACGTTTCTCCAGTAATCCACTTCCTTTTGATGTTGAGATAATAACTCTATATCTACTCTACAAACCGCTTTACTTCGTGCCAGATAAGTCATCATAGATTGCTTATGCGCTGGGCTATTTTCATGTGTTAAAATTATGTGATTAATATGCTTCCAATCATTACATCCATTCCGAGAGCAAAGATTAACATCAGTTGGGTTAAATAAGCAGCATGAAAAACAAAATACAGAGCATTTGGAAGGCGAATACAGCAAACATTTTCTTTCGACGCTTTCATTGTTCTTTAATTTGCGAATAAATAATGCTTTGTTGAAATATCTCGTCACTAATTTATTACCATCTTTGTAGGTTCTGGATGCCTCGGAAAAGTCAGAATCTTTATTTTGAAAATATACTGGTCCCTTACGAATTAAAATTTCGCGATTTATTTCAACAAACTTTTCGTGAAAATAATCGGCGGGATCGTGCGATATTAATTCTTCTGTGTTGGAAAACTGCTGTTCAATTGACACAGTTGGAGTTGTCGGTTTTAGTGAAGTTACTGAAGTCATTGCACTTTCGTCGTAGGAATAGTCGCTTTCTGATTCAATCTCTTTTTCAAAATTGGAACATGAAGGTTTAGAAATTCCCGCAATTTGTAATTGAGCTGAGTCATCATGTGGAGCATTTATGAGTTGATTGCTACTTACAGAAGTTTCTCCAGTAGTAGTAGTAAAATATGATGTTAATTTTGGTAACTTTTCAATTACTTCTTTCTGATGTAGAGCTTTTTTCCTTTTTTCAGATCCACTAGGATATGACCGTTTCGACATTTTATATTATAATTCAGTATTTAATTAATTTTATAACGAAAATATTCGCTAACACAAAACAGACAAACGACGATTTAATCAAACAATACTATTTTTTTGTCAGAGCTCAAGCACAGTCAGTAACAAACTAACAACTACAAACAAAACAAACGCCACAACATCGCAGACAAATACTTGAAGGGAATTCCCGTTCGTCAAGTCAAACGACGATCGGGAGTCGGGAATTCCCCTTTTTTGTCTTTGGTATTACGAATGACGTTCGAATAGCTTTCTTAAAGACATAAACCACACCGCATCAAATAATTCTTCTTTTTTTAATTTAATAATTTTTCTTTTAATTGTATTCTTATACTTACATATAGGTATTTAAATTAACCTAAATATACTAATATCGGAAAAACTCATTTTTGAGAGAAAGTGGAGTACTTATACCCTGTTTATTTATTAGTTTGATCTTTCTTTTTGACGGATGTCAAATCTGAAATCGATATAACTTTGCAACGACGAACAATATTTTCTTATTTTAATAATATTAAAAATTGATAATAATCATAAGAATAGACACACAACATAAGAGTACCTGTTAAGGACTCAAGCATTTTCCGAAAGTCTTAAGTGGTTTTTATTGCTTCGAAGTAAAATTTAAATAGAAAAACTGAAAACAATGGTACCTACCCAATGTTTTTATGTCTAGTGCAATAAAATTGATTGACGAATGAATTTATTTATTTTGAATAGTTTAAAACATACATACAGCCACATATTTACACACTATTGCGAAAAACCCTCCATAGCAATTCAATCTCGGTTGGATTGTGTTCAGGGGTCAGCATGTGCATAGCCGGGCAGAGGTGGTGGTTGTCGCAGCACTAGTGGGACCAGTGGGTCTTGGCGTAGTCTAGTGGGGATGGCGCGGGGCGATGCGCCGAACAGGGAGACCTGTAGAAACGGTGGTGCCGCTGGCCGCCCGCGGTATAGTACAGGGGCCCAACTGGGGTTAACCACCTTGGGAGGCTGCCTCACCAGGCCGCGCATAATCCCGATATGGTTCGTCGTGCCGGTTGGTGACCGGATTTGGGAGCCCGGCGACCATACTCGGGGGGGTACGGGGGCCCTTCCGTTCGGCGCGTCGGCTCTCCCATGCCTCACATTCATAGATAAAACCAATATCCCGCGCTTTGTCACACGGTGCTGCGGCGGCAATCACTTCTTTTTTTCACGCCTTCTCCCACCCAAACTCATGGCAGCGCAATTTATAGAAAAAGGCAACACAGCGGCTCGTCACACTCCCAAAAGCTTGCTATTTGAGGTGGAGTCCACTAACATCTGTGGGCTCCATGCAAACCTCAACGCCGTCCACCAACACCTAGAGACGGCGAAACCTGCCATGTTTTTTCTAACGGAGACGCAAATACACCGCCCTGACGACACGACCTACTTGCTCTACCCTGGCTATGTTCTTGAGGAAAGTTTTCGTGCAAAAGCCGGAGTGTGCGTGTTTGTTAGGGCGGATGTTTGCTGTCGCCGTTTGCGCTGCCTAGAGGACCCATCCTTCTCCGTCCTTTGGGTACACGTAGACCATGGCCCTACGAGTCAGATCTATGTGTGCCTCTACCGTTCCCATACAGGAGATGCTGAGACAACTCGACTCTTTGAATATCTGAGTCAGGCGGCAGATGATGCGCAGGAGCGATTTCCGAATGCCGAAATGGTATTTTTGGGGGATTTTAACGCCCACCACGAGATCTGGTTGGGCTCCTCCAAAACAGACCATGCGGGAAGAGCCGCCCACGCATTTGCTCTGGCGCACGGCCTGACCCAATTGGTGCACGAGGTCACTAGGATACCAAGAAGGTCGGGCCAAGCACCTTCTCTGCTAGACCTTCTGCTGACGAGTGATCCGGACCGGTACAGTGTATCGGTGCGAGCCGCGTTAGGCAACTCTGACCACTGCCTGGTCTGTTCCACGGTGCCTATTATGGCGCCCCCACGACCCGTGCAGGGGAAGCGGCGTCTCTGGCACTACTCGTCAGCGGACTGGGATGGACTTCGTGACTATTTTGCGTCCATCCCGTGGGTTGAGCGCTGCTTTGAAGGTAAGAACCCATCGGATTGTGCTACTGCTGTCGCCGGTGAGATCGGTCTGGGTATGGAATACTATATCTCATACACCGATGTCACCGGTGACCGCGGGGTTTTTTTTTTTTTTTTTTTTTTTTTTTTATATAGGACACGTCAATTGGACTTCGCCTTGCCTGATGGTAAGCTGAAGGCAAAGTCCCAGAAAAGAGGGTCACCATTACTTACACATACCGTGTGACAATGGTGACACTCAGCTTGACGGCCTCATCATATGCTTTTTCACGCCCCGCTTAAAGGACCCGGGACTGTAGGAAGAAGGAAACACGTGAGCTGGTAATGAATTCCAGGCCTTAATGGTGCGACAGAGGAAAGAGTCTCCGAACCGCTTGGTTCTTGATCGGATGTTTTGCACCGTGTGCGGATGACATCTAAGACCTGCACGCGTTGTCCTGTATAGGAAAGGGGAGGGTGGGACTAATTGGAAGAGCTCATCAGAACACTCCCCATGGTACAAACGGTAAAATACAGCCATGGACGCATCATCTCTACGCAGCTGCAAAGGTTCTAGGGTGTTCGTGATCTCGGGATTCCCAATGATGCGGACCGCACGTCGCTGCAACCTGTCGAGAGCATCTAGTAAGTACGGGGTGCGCCCTTGGTTCGGGCGCGAGTGCGCGGAAGCTGTTGAACAAAAACAGTCTGCGTACCGCGCTTGGGTAAGGGCGCGCGCCACGCGCCATCCCAATCTAGGCCACTTCAAGGCAGCGTACAACAGAGCCACAAAGGTCTGTAGAAGGGCCTATGTCAGAGCGGATGCCCTGCGCATAGCGCGGCTTGGTCAAGAGCTAGTGATGCATCCCACGGGAAGCCGTGGCTACTGGCGACTGGCTAAAGCCGTGCAAGCTAACTTCTGTCAGCCTTCGCTGCCTCCGCTGCGTAACCCTGATGGATCCCTGGCCCATGAGTCGCAAGAGAAGGCAAATCTGCTGGCTAATCTCTTTGCGGCCAACTCCCGAATCGATGATTGTGGTACGCAGCCACCAACACTACCCGACAGTGACCACGCGATGCCTGATATCCATATCAGGCAACGCGATGTCCGTGCAGTGCTGCAATCACTCGATGTCCGGAAAGCCAGTGGTCCGGATGGTATTCCAGCGGTAGTTTTGAAAAAATGTGCAGCGGAGTTGTCTCCAATGCTTACGCGCCTGTACCGGCTATCCTACAGTTCGGGTACAGTGCCTTTGCCTTGGAAAGAGGCGAATGTTCAGCCGATTCCCAAGAAGGGGGATCGCTCGGAGCCAGCCAACTATCGACCCATAGCCGTCACCTCAGTGCTGTGCAAAGTGTTTGAGCACATAATTAACAAACAGCTCATGCGGCACCTAGAGGATCACTCCTTAATTAATGACCGGCAATATGGCTTCAGACCGAAACGGTCAACGGGTGATCTTCTAGCATACGTTACCCATCTTTGGGGTGAGGCTATGGACAAGCACGGCGAGTCACTGGCAATTAGTCTTGACATCGCCAAAGCTTTCGATAGAGTCTGGCACAAATCGCTTCTTTCTAAGCTACCTGCCTTTGGTCTGCCTTCTAGGCTGTGCAACTGGGTTGCTAGCTTCCTGCAGGGGCGCCGTATTCGCGTCCTTTGTGACGGACGAGCTTCAGAGTTTCTGCAGGTTAATGCTGGCGTGCCCCAGGGGTCCGTCTTATCACCCACTCTCTTTCTTCTGCATATCAACGACATGCTGTCTACCGGCAATGTTCATTGTTATGCAGACGATAGCACTTTACATGGGAGTTATCATGGACATCCAGCGGCCAAGCAGTCAGATATCGCAGAGAAAAGGCAGCTTCTTGTCACTGAGCTTGACGGGGTCCTGAATCACATTTCTCAATGGGGCTCTGAGAACCTGGTTGAGTTCAATGCCAAGAAGACGCAGGCATGTGCGTTTACAGCAAAAGTATCTTCTTTCCTTCCCCTCCCCACTCTTCAGAGCACGCCACTGCCGCTGCAGGACAATCTCAATATCCTAGGTATGGATGTTCGCTGCAACCTGAATAACAAAAACTACATCGAAAGCATCATCAAAACAGCCTCACGAAAACTCGGAGTCCTGAACAGAGTGAGACGATTTTTCACGCCGGAGCAGCGGTGTCTTCTATACAAGACACAAATTCGCTCCTGTGTGGAGTACTGCTCGCATCTCTGGGATGGTTCAGCAAAGTACTTACTAGATGTTCTCGACAGGTTGCAGCGACGTGCGATCCGCATCATTGGGAATCCCGAGATCACGAACACCCTAGAACCTTTACAGCTGCGTAGAGATGTTGCGTCCATGGCTGTATTTTACCGTCTGTACCATGGGGAGTGTTCTGATGAGCTCTTCCAATTAGTCCCACCCTCCCCTTTCCTACACAGGACAACGCGTGCAGGTCTTAGATGTCATCCGCACACGGTGCAAAACATCCGATCAAGAACCAAGCGGTTCGGAGACTCTTTCCTCTGTCGCACCATTAAGGCCTGGAATTCAATACCAGCTCACGTGTTTCCTTCTTCCTACAGTCCCGGGTCCTTTAAGCGGGGCGTGAAAAAGCATATGATAAGGCCGTCAAGCTGAGTGTCACCATTGTCACACGGTATGTGTAAGTAATGGTGACCCTCTTTTCTGGGATTTTGCCTTCAGCTTACCATCAGGCAAGGCGAAGTCCAATTGACGTGTCCTATATAAAAAAAAAAAAAAAAAAAAAAATTTAGCCAACACATTTTTTACACCAATAGATATTTTCTGTTTCCCATCACTGACCCATCTGTCCAAAAGTTCAAGCTATGTTGTACAAGGTATAGCTATCCGCATGCGGCAAACTAAAGCTAATATAATAAGCGTAGGTATTGTAGTAAGTCATTATCATCAGATTTTTCAAAATTAATGTTTTTCGGTAATACCTAAATATCGGTTATCATTTGGTAATCTGGCAGGAACTAGGGGGCCCCATTCGATCGCGGGGCCCTGGGCACGTGCCCATAGTGCCCAGTGGGGAAGAGGGGCCTGACCACCCTAACTCTTCCCATGCGGTGTCGTACAAGGCGACTAAGGGATAGGACTATTTAACATCAGACAGATATATACAGCCCAGACTCAGCCTCAGATGCATGACTTGAGTCAAAAATAGTGCCCCGAAGACGGCAATGGGTTCACCCCCTATTACGTAGGACCGAATTGAATGATTGGTGAAATGAGGGTGTTAATGCACCTGTATGTATGTGTATATTAAAAAGTCATAAAGTAAAGTATAGGTACTATATGCTACTTCCTCTTTCAGGCTTTCATTTATCAATTATCTTATAATTTATTTATTATGTTATTTACTTCTAATAGATAGATTATAATTGTAATGTTTGCTTATATTTATAATACGTCACCGATCATAAGTCCAGCCATTTATTAGAATGCTACGTTGCTCTTATTGGTGCCAAATGCGTCAGACGGCGTTATATCGTGTTTTAAGAAATTAGACGTAAATTAATTTTCCACTCTCCATATTAATTTTTAGCGCTCGATGAAAATGTATGAACGTAAGCGAAAGCCCGACACGCAAATTTTCGTCGCTAAAAACGATATAATACATTTATCATCATCGTCATTCAGGTGCCTAGCTACCAATCCTGGTTATACCTTTGGCTGTTTACCTCGGTGCTCGGGGCTTGCTTATATGGAAAGATCTGCTGTCTGATATCCCAATTCCATAAGAAAAGATTGCTTTAGAAAATCACGGTCATACCATGGACACTGCTAAAAAAATCCATATAATTTAGGCTTTAAACCAATGCGGTTGATGTCCAAAATTGAAAAAGCTTTTTGCAGAGTGAATGAAAAAGTGTAATGAAACTCTTTTTATTTAATTTTGGACTTAAACCGTATAGAAATAAAGTATAAAATTCAATGTCATTTTTTGCAGTGACTGTGGTATAACAATGGTTTTGCTTTAGTGGAATCGAAGGCCAGAAGATCTACCGACATGCACATAAAGTTACTCGCCCCAAAAGCACAGTTTCCAAAAGTGTTAGCTCCAAACACCAAATGTCTTTGTCAGTCTCGCAGTCAATCAATACCTACTAAACTTTGTGCGTTCATTAGGAGAGGAATGTGCCTGTGTCAGAGAACTGCGATAGACTAATTTTTGATTGAAACCTTTGTGTTACAGCACGGCGAGAGTGAATACAACGTGCTCGGTCGTATCGGAGGCGATGCTTCACTGTCTCCTCGAGGACAGCTGTACGCGCAAGCTCTGGCGAACCACATAAACGCGTTTGGCTGCCGGGACCCTGTGACTGTGTGGACTTCGGAGCGACGACGCACGAAGCAGACTGCTTCAGACATCAGAGCACCGAAGAGAGTCGTCCGAGCGCTGAATGAATTGGATGCTGTAAGTTGTTCTATCAAACTGTTTCTTTTTTCATCGTTATTCCGTCAATATGACTTAACCTCGTCTGATAGTGATCCAAAGATAGAGCATTAGGAATATGGGTCACTATAACAGATATCAATAACACTAGAATGGTGGACCTCAGCTTGGTGGCCTCATCAGGTCACTGTAAAAGTATATGTGATAAGATTTTGAATCATAAAATTAATGGTATGTTTTTTTATGAGGCTAATATCACCTATTTTCCTAGTGGTATGTAATCGTGGTGGCCTAGTGGTATGGGTATTGGACTGCTGAGACGAGGTCTCGGGTTCGATCCCAGGTTTTACCATGGCACTTTTCGATGCTTTTCGAAGTTATGTGTGTATTTATCGCAGGTTTATAAGTGCCCGGTTAATGGCAATAGGCTCGCCACCTATTACATTGGGACCTAAACATAAACTGGCGAAATGTGGGTGCTAGCACTTTTGCCTACATCTTCAGGGATATAGGCGTGAGTTTATGTATGTATTACTGTCACTACTGAAAGTGAATTATCTACGCTAGCAGCAACCGCAGGGACCCATGAACACATTGACCCTTTAGCATATTCACAACAAAATACATAGGAAGTAAATTGAACGATCTTTCAAGGCAAAAAGTTAATTGGCAGGAGTGTGGACTTATCGTAGGTGCCTGAAATACATAATTGGTGAAAAGCTGACAATACCTACACCTCTACTTACACTGCCTTCGAGGCATAGACATGCCTGAATATAAACAAACAAACAGTAACTAAACAATGATGATGTTACTACAAAGAAACTACCTCGCATGACGACGTCAACAAAAAAAAGAGTTGTGTTGTCATGCTCGGTAATCGGACCCGTAAATCTTTTATCGACAGAATAATATTATTATATGTAAATAATAACATGACGGTGTGCTTAACACCCGCGGTGTAGATAATGAGCGAACAAAACAAGATTATAATATCTAGTATTAGTTTTTAGATTGCTATCAACTGGTAATTACCCAAATGTAATTTAATAAAGCCTTTATGTTTCCCTTTTAATGGAAAGTTTTATGAGCATTCTCCAATTAGGTGTATAAATCTCACCAAAATCTTCAAGCATGACGGCTAATCCGTATAAACTGTACTGGAAATAATAAGACGAAGTTAACCAAGTTCCCGTATTTTGTGTAGAGAAATTTCTAAACGTTTAATTGACGCTACCCGTGACCAGAGGGCTGGTTTATTCCTTGCGCAAAGGATTGGTATTGCCATTCAACGTGGCAATGCCGCCAGCCTTCTGGTCACCCTCCCGGTTGACATCGATAGGGAGAAATTCTTTGACGCCTGAACCTGCAGGATTGTTTAGGTATATTCTGGTATTAATATTAATAAAGCCTAATGTTCTATTATGTTGTTACACAATATATAATTTATATTAGGTATACCTAAATGTATACCTATATTATATAAATTATTAAATATTATATATATGAGTATTGTATTTATAATTTTAGTTACCTTTGCATAAACAGAAAAACAGATCCATGGAACTACTGGGAGAAAAATAAACCAGTAGCTCCATAATGGCAACATAACCTCCCTGCAAGTAGATTCTTTGTCTGGTTGACGGATGAGCCTCGCAGGTTTTCATTCGAATTTAGCTTGGTCGTGATCCGCATCATTGTTGAAATCTGTGCGTTTCTAATCACTGTTATTTGACCCCCTTTTCTGACATTTCGCCTTTATCTTACGTTCGGGTTAAGTCATATTGTCATATTACAAAAAATGTATGTAATATTCATAATATTTATCTAGGTAAAAATATCGTCTTTAGTATTTTTCCGAAGGCTTCATTTCTGCGCTTTATCGCTAGGTATTGTTTACGTCCGGTGCCGACATGCTGATATAAATAAATATTGCCGATACGAAGCTTTTATCGCTGCTATGGACTGCTTCCCAAGTGGAATGATACCGCGGTATTCATGTTACAACGGCCCTCGCGTTTAAAATAACTGATAATATAAGTCAAACCAATATAGCTTACAAAGTAAACTACGATAGCGCCATTGGTTGTGGAGGTCAGAAGGCAGTTGCTTCTCGGAAATTATCGAAGTTTAGGCACATCATAGACTAGAAAGTAGACTCCAATCGAGTTGGGAAAAGGTTCACAGATTCTGATGGAGTACAATCAGATTCAGCACATAGATCTCTTAGAACCTTAGATCTATACTTACCTACTTTGCGGCAAAAGTCATCCAGATTATTTCAGCAAATTTTTGTGTGACAGAGCAACAAACATCTATTCAAAATATCTCCATTTTCATAAACTTCCACATTTAAACTTTTACTTATAAATAGCAAGATACATTTCTTGGCAGAGTAGAATTTGGGCCATCCATCTCTTCCTATGCGATGTCGTACAAGGCGACTAAGGGATAGGAATTTTTAACACCTGACAGGTATATCTGTGGGCTCCATGCAAACCTCAACGCCGTCCACCAACACCTAGAGACGGCGAAACCTGCCATGTTTTTTCTAACGGAGACGCAAATACACCGCCCTGACGACACGACCTACTTGCTCTACCCTGGCTATGTTCTTGAGGAAAGTTTTCGTGCAAAAGCCGGGGTGTGCGTGTTTGTTAGGGCGGATGTTTGCTGTCGCCGTTTGCGCTGCCTAGAGGACCCATCCTTCTCCGTCCTTTGGGTACACGTAGACCATGGCCCTACGAGTCAGATCTATGTGTGCCTCTACCGTTCCCATACAGGAGATGCTGAGACAACTCGACTCTTTGAATATCTGAGTCAGGCGGCAGATGATGCGCAGGAGCGATTTCCGAATGCCGAAATGGTATTTTTGGGGGATTTTAACGCCCACCACGAGATCTGGTTGGGCTCCTCCAAAACAGACCATGCGGGAAGAGCCGCCCACGCATTTGCTCTGGCGCACGGCCTGACCCAATTGGTGCACGAGGTCACTAGGATACCAAGAAGGTCGGGCCAAGCACCTTCTCTGCTAGACCTTCTGCTGACGAGTGATCCGGACCGGTACAGTGTATCGGTGCGAGCCGCGTTAGGCAACTCTGACCACTGCCTGGTCTGTTCCACGGTGCCTATTATGGCGCCTCCACGACCAGTGCGGGGGAAGCGGCGTCTCTGGCACTACTCGTCAGCGGACTGGGATGGACTTCGTGACTATTTTGCGTCCATCCCGTGGGTTGAGCGCTGCTTTGAAGGTAAGAACCCATCGGATTGTGCTACTGCTGTCGCCGGTGAGATCGGTCTGGGTATGGAATACTATATCTCATACACCGATGTCACCGGTGACCGCGGGGTGCGCCCTTGGTTCGGGCGCGAGTGCGCGGAAGCTGTTGAACAAAAACAGTCTGCGTACCGCGCTTGGGTAAGGGCGCGCGCCACGCGCCATCCCAATCTGGGCCACTTCAAGGCGGCGTACAACAGAGCCACAAAGGTCTGTAGAAGGGCCTATGTCAGAGCGGATGCCCTGCGCATAGCGCGGCTTGGTCAAGAGCTAGTGATGCATCCCACGGGAAGCCGTGGCTACTGGCGACTGGCTAAAGCCGTGCAAGCCAACTTCTGTCAGCCTTCGCTGCCTCCGCTGCGTAACCCTGATGGATCCCTGGCCCATGAGCCGCAAGAGAAGGCAAATCTGCTGGCTAATTTCTTTGCGGCCAACTCCCGAATCGATGATTGTGGTACCCAGCCACCAACACTACCCGACAGTGACCACGCGATGCCTGATATCCATATCAGGCAACGCGATGTCCGTGCAGTGCTGCAATCACTCGATGTCCGGAAAGCCAGTGGTCCGGATGGAATTCCAGCGGTAGTTTTGAAAAAATGTGCAGCGGAGTTGTCTCCAATGCTTACGCGCCTGTACCGGCTATCCTACAGTTCGGGTACAGTGCCTTTGCCTTGGAAAGAGGCGAATGTTCAGCCGATTCCCAAGAAGGGGGATCGCTCGGAGCCAGCCAACTATCGACCCATAGCCGTCACCTCAGTGCTGTGCAAAGTGTTCGAGCACATAATTAACAAACAGCTCATGCGGCACCTAGAGGATCACTCCTTAATTAATGACCGGCAATATGGCTTCAGACCGAAACGGTCAACGGGTGATCTTCTAGCATACGTTACCCATCTTTGGGGTGAGGCTATGGACAAGCACGGCGAGTCACTGGCAATTAGTCTTGACATCGCCAAAGCTTTCGATAGAGTCTGGCACAAATCGCTTCTTTCTAAGCTACCTGCCTTTGGTCTGCCTTCTGGGCTGTGCAACTGGGTTGCTAGCTTCCTGCAGGGGCGCCGTATTCGCGTCCTTTGTGACGGACGAGCTTCGGAGTTTCTGCAGGTTAATGCTGGCGTGCCCCAGGGGTCCGTCTTATCACCCACTCTCTTTCTTCTGCATATCAACGACATGCTGTCTACCGGCAATGTTCATTGTTATGCAGACGATAGCACTTTACATGGGAGTTATCATGGACACCCAGCGGCCAAGCAGTCAGATATCGCAGAGAAAAGGCAGCTTCTTGTCACTGAGCTTGACGGGGTCCTGAATCACATTTCTCAATGGGGCTCTGAGAACCTGGTTGAGTTCAATGCCAAGAAGACGCAGGCATGTGCGTTTACAGCAAAAGTATCTTCTTTCCTTCCCCTCCCCACTCTTCAGAGCACGCCACTGCCGCTGCAGGACAATCTCAATATCCTAGGTATGGATGTTCGCTGCAACCTGAATAACAAAAACTACATCGAAAGCATCATCAAAACAGCCTCACGAAAACTCGGAGTCCTGAACAGAGTGAGACGATTTTTCACGCCGGAGCAGCGGTGTCTTCTATACAAGACACAAATTCGCTCCTGTGTGGAGTACTGCTCGCATCTCTGGGATGGTTCAGCAAAGTACTTACTAGATGCTCTCGACAGGTTGCAGCGACGTGCGGTCCGCATCATTGGGAATCCCGAGATCACGAACACCCTAGAACCTTTACAGCTGCGTAGAGATGTTGCGTCCATGGCTGTATTTTACCGTCTGTACCATGGGGAGTGTTCTGATGAGCTCTTCCAATTAGTCCCACCCTCCCCTTTCCTACACAGGACAACGCGTGCAGGTCTTAGATGTCATCCGCACACGGTGCAAAACATCCGATCAAGAACCAAGCGGTTCGGAGACTCTTTCCTCTGTCGCACCATTAAGGCCTGGAATTCATTACCAGCTCACGTGTTTCCTTCTTCCTACAGTCCCGGGTCCTTTAAGCGGGGCGTGAAAAAGCATATGATAAGGCCGTCAAGCTGAGTGTCACCATTGTCACACGGTATGTGTATGTAATGGTGACCCTCTTTTCTGGGATTTTGCCTTCAGCTTACCATCAGGCAAGGCGAAGTCCAATTGACGTGTCCTATATAAAAAAAAAAAAAAAAAAAAAAATATACAACTCAGACTCAGGCACAGATACAAGGCTCGAGTAAACAATAGTGCCCGGAAGACGGTGATAGGCTCCACCCACTATTACGTGGGGCCGAAAACAATGATTGGTGAAATGTGGGTGTTAATTCACCTCTGCCTAACCCTTCGGGGATAAAGGCGTGGTTATATGTATATACATTTTAGCAATGTGGTAATACATACTTTCTACATTTGTACCTTATCAAAAAATGCAGGCTGCATTTTATTCATGGTATTTCCTGCAATGTTTCCTAGAATATTGTTTATGCGTGACACACATCTTACGATTTTAGTATCTATGACGTGGCAAGCTTATGCTAATATCATTACCTTATCTGTCCTTATGACGTAAAATAATACTTATAATCCGAGAAACCTGCAGTCACCATGTATCATGTTAATACTGTATGAAGAAATCTTTCTCTAGATATTTATTGGTAACATAATGTACATGGGCTTTATCTAAACTAAAATATGAAAACAATACAGAAAATACTTATAACAATCCTGCAGGTTCAGGCATCAAAGATTCCTCCCCTGTATGAAGTATTTTTATTCGAAACATTTTTATTTCTATTAATATATGTATATAAAAAAAATTAATCGGTTCAAGCCGGATTCGAACCCGCAATCCCTCCCTTACAAGGGGAACGCTCCGACAACCAAGCCACAGAAGCTTTGGTTTTTATTTTTCTTGTAACATCCAGTTTTCGACTTAAAACTTATTTGGACTCATCTATACTTATTAGTATGTATACCTAATTATTAGTTCCAATCGATTCATCGACCCAGAGCCTACTTGCTAGGGTTAGAAACATTAAGCGTTATCAGTTAAAGCCGT
Source organism: Eilema griseolum (assembly GCA_963662185.1). Taxonomy (NCBI): domain Eukaryota; kingdom Metazoa; phylum Arthropoda; class Insecta; order Lepidoptera; family Erebidae; genus Eilema; species Eilema griseolum. The sequence goes on from OY759247.1 coordinate 18,006,199, forward strand.
TAAAGAGCCGTTAAGCATCCTTAGTGGTTAAGGAATCGGCCTTACGTTCGAAAGGCCTCGGCTTCGAATCCTGGCCATTACACTACTGACGTGAACCTACTCCTAACACAAGCAATTTAGCTTAGCTGGACCCCTCCAGGGAATATTAGTAATTACGATTCTAATATTATATTTAAAAAAACACTTAAGCACTATAAGCACTGAAACTATGAATGGATTATCATCGCACCTCTCGCCATAGGCAGGGAATTCATCCTCACACATTGCGACCTGAGACGGTGCGCACTGTGCGGTATAAAAGAAACTTCATCCCACGCACACTCAAGCTGTGGAATGACCTCCCTGCTGCGGTTTTCCCAAGCGCCTACAATATGGGGTTCTTCAAGAGGGGCATCAGAAGGTTTCTTCTTGGTCGGCAGCGCGAGTGTGACACCCCTGGTGTTGCATACATCCATGGGCCACGGTAACCGCTTCCCATCAGGTGGGCCGTGTACTTGTCTGCCAACTGAGTGGTATAAAAAAAAAGGGATTTTTGGAAGTTCATCCCTAAACCTTTTACCAAAAATATCTTGCTCTTTCCTATTTACTGTATTTTAGAGATAAAATTACAACTCGTAACATATTTCTTTTACCAGCAAATTACTACTTACAACTACTTAGCAACTTACCGCCATTGTGCGAATTAAGTCGTTAACGCCTACACTAACACACATTTTGCTAATTTAGCACATTACATGTCAGGTTACGGATGTAAACAAATAGATATTGCAACACATCATAACATGTTTACGTTAGAAATTTTACTGCATTGCAATTGAACCGCTGACAATGCGGGTTTAACACTTTCGTAGTACTACAATAATAAAATGGGCGAGTCGAGCAATAACTTGGCTTCAGCTGTTTTATGACTATTTGCGTCCATTATGTGACCTGAATCTCTACGTCAGTACGCAATAATACGATCTCGAGCGTCTTCGAAAATGTACCTAGTGCTAGGGTTGGCAAACAAACCGATTGACCTTTGCGTCAATTTTGATTGTGACAATCACAATTCACGAGAAATTCGATTTTCAGTAGTGTTTATGATGTCATTTTGGATCTTTTTCCGAGATTTCGTGATGAATCAGAGTGTGAATTTAGCTTATCCTGATGGAGCACCCCTAGTAGGTATTGATAGTATAAAGATAGCGAATTCTATTTAATCACTGTCTGACTCACGTTTTTACAATAACATTGTCATTGACAATGAACTGCTGGCAAAAGGTATTAGGTAAATAGACATTCACTTTAAATATAGGCAAGGAATAATAATATGGTTTATTGCATGTTCATTAAGGCCACGAAACCTATACCTTTGTTCTATTTTAATAGACTCAACTTCGTATATTCGCTATAATTTGATAATTTCTTGACACAAAATTATTTTAAAATCATTATCAATATAAAGACTATAAATAGTAAGACTTGGAATCCTTTCCCAATACCAACATACATGTTTTCTTCTTTCTACAATCCATCCAGGGTCCTTTAAATGGGGCGTATTAAACGATCTGATGAGACCCCGCCAAGCTGAGACCACCATTGTAGCATTATTGGAATGTGTAATGGTGACCCTTATTTCTGAGACAATGCTTTACCATTCAAGTGAGATATTACTTCAATATTGACGTGACCATCTATATATATAAAAGAAAGTCGTGTTAGTTACATCATTAATAAGTCACGAACGGCTGTACCGATTTAGCTGAAAATTGGTGAGGATGTAGTTTAGTACCAGGAGATGGACATAGGATACTTTTCATCCCGTCCGTAACGGGATCAGAAATCTATGCGGGCAGAGCCGCGGGCAACAGCTAGTTATAGATAAAACTACTGACAACGAGTATATCTATAGGTACTTCATTCGGTTAGGTCACATCACAATAATTAACTAAACGGAAACAAACTAGATGTGACTTTTTAATATAATCCAGACATAATAAAGTCTTGAGCTTACATAAAATCGCAGAGTTGAAAATTGGTGGGGTCAAATACACCATTGTACAAGAAATATCAAAAGTCCTCATTTTTAATTTTCTCTTTTTGCATTCTGGTTTTTTTTTTATTGTACTGTATGCTGTGTTGCAATAAACATCTTTCTTTCTTTCTTCTTTCTTTCTTTCTCATCGATTAGACTTGTGCAATTTTTTTTCAAGGTCAAAGGTCAAGATAATTGTATCCTCGCATTTTTTATCGTAATATGGTGTATTAATTATTCTTGTATTATGGTGTATTTAAACCTGTATCAATTTTCAGCTCTATGCGAATTTATGAAAGTTTAGAATTTTATTTCTTCTATTTTTGCTGGATTTATACGTTTTTTTAAAATCTCCGGTTTGTTTTGTGTTTTTTAATAAGTCGCTATAAGATTGTTTACATTTAGTTATGTAAGTACCTAACCGAACTATACTCCAGTATAGTTCAAACCAAGTACAGTTCTCCCTAGTTTAAGAGGCTGAGTTTCAAATGTCCTGAACATGGTTTTCTATGTATCCTGAAGCCCTCGTTGCTTATAAAATGTATGTTATTCTTATTGTCAGCTGTGTAATATTTTTGCAATAAACGTTTATTATTATTATTTATATTATTAAGTCACGAGAGAAACGAGGCCACGGCGCTCGCGTAATTGTTTGCTATGGCAAGCGTCGCTTAACTAGCTTGTGTTATGGGATCTAGAATGCGGATAAACATACTTCTATACTTTTTTTTTTGTAAATACATAAATATTATACATAGCAACACACAATGCAAATATACATATTCATGCATACAAATATTTGCACTGAGCAGGAATCGAACCCGCGCCCCCTGCATAGCAGTCGAATACTCTACCGCTACGCCTCGGAGGTCGGCATCTATGATTGGTAGATTTGAGCTTCTCCACCGCCGGGGCACCTCGTGATATCCTCAAAAGACACCCATCAAATACGTATTGCGCAAATACACTTCATTTTGTGACGTAACTAACTCAGTTCTGCTCTAACCTATACTTTTCTTCTCCAGGGCATCTGCGAAGGCTTAACCTACGAGGAGATGCAGGAGCGCTTTCCCCAGGAGTTTGCATGGCGCGACCAAGACAAACTCCGCTACCGATACCCCTGGGGGGAGTCGTACATCGACATCATGACGCGATTGAGGCCCGCCCTCTCAGCTCTCGAAGATGAGCACAATGTCGTCGTAGTAGGTCACCAGGCAGTGCTGAGGTGTATGCTTGGATACTTTTTGGACTCCAAACTTGGTGAGTAGCTTATTTTATTACCAATAAAGTAGAAATGCGTGCGTTGTGAAGTAGCCGAGCCGAGACTCAGCCCTCACATGCATGACTCGAGTCAACAATAGTACCCAGAAGACGTCTATAGGCTCACCTATTACGTGGGACCGAATTAAATGATTGGTGGAATGTGGGTGTTAATTCACCTCTGCCTAACCCTCCGGGGATAAAGGCGTGATTATATGTATGTATATATGTACAATACAAAATCTTTATCCCTAAGTATTTCAAACCAAATTATATTATTATGCTTGTAATATAACACGATTTATCATTATCATATCATAAGTCACGATACTAACGATTACTTCCAAACTACTTATTAAACAAAACATACTTGTCGCCATCTTGTAGCTCGTATTATTTCTCTATCGAAGTGTTGCATGTTGGTCACGCCACCTCGCTTACAAGATAATATATTGGCGTTATTTCTTTCTTTCCTTCTTATAAAATATTAACAAGAAAAACCTGAACTCAGAAATGTGTTATTTGCAAAATTCTAAAATTGATTTATTTGCAGAATTGTGGTCAAACATGATGTAACAAAGATTATTACAGTTCAGCACATCTACCATTCAATGGCGTGCAAATATTAACTTAGGCTCTATTTAAGTCTTTACATGTGCATGCTTAGCTGTTCAAAATAAAATTGAAATTAAGTCAGAAACAAGATTATGAGAATTAGATTAAAATACAGAATAGAATAACCATAGCTATAATAGGATGCCAACATAGCAATAATAGTAATATAATGTCCAAGATAATTCACTATATCTAAAACAAATACATTAATAATGTACCTACTAAAGAAGCACCTGTTTTATATAGGATACGTCAATTAGACTTTGCCTCGTTTGATGTTACCATCTTACCCCTCGTATACACCTAAGTATAAAACATGTACTTATTTGACAAGTTGCAATATGTCACAGGCTACAGTATGAACGCAAATGTGTTTCATACTTGTTTACAACTTGTTGGCTATACACACTATGTGAACGAAAAAGTATTTGAGATACATATATAAAACAAGTATTGTGTTTTGATTATTCTACAAGTCTTCAACAAGTTTTTTATAAACAAGTTTAAAACTTGTTTCGTGGTGTAAATGAGGGGATACGCTGAAAACAAGTCTTAGAAAAGTATATGGTTATATGGTTGACGGCCTTATCGTATGCTTTTTCACGCTCCGCATCATATGCTCTTTCATTTGACAATTGACGAGCTTTTTTAATCATAGTATGGGACATGCAGAATGCAAATTGCAATAAAAGACGCTTAGCTACACCCAATAAACCTTTCCACTTCAAGTTGATTTACCATCTTAATTTTTGGAATGTTGTGCATCCGCCATGTTAACCAAACTATCTTTGTTACAGATGAACTCCCATACATGAACGTTCCACTGCACACCATAGTGAAGTTGAAGTCTTACGGCTACAAATATACCGTGGAGATGATCAAGCTGCCCGTGGATTGCGTCGACACCCATCGCATACAGCCTAAGGTAAGATTTAACATTACAGAGGTAGGACACGACGGTACTTCCATCCAATTGAGCAGTCCGACTGGGGAAGTATCTCCACCCTACAGAATACCGCGGCCATAATAACTTCGTCTTGTATCGTAGTCAGTGGGAAGACTAACGGCTTGTCCTGCATCTCTATTTCAATAAGCAAATTTGAAAGTTATTCTACTTTTGACTCTACTCTTGTAATATATCAGCTTTCATCGGAATGAATTTAACTTAATTTACCAATTATTAAATATAAAGCTATTATTACACATTCTGTTATTACATAAATTTGCTGTGCTCAAACCGGGCTTCATGATAGACCTAAAATTACTGAACGCAAATAAATACTTTGATTTTGACTTCTAGACGAACCATCGTCCATTGTGACGTAACTATATTCAACGGGAACAGTTGCCCTGTAGGCCTAAGTTCCTATAGGTAATATGCCTGTATATTTGGGCTATCGAATTGTAATAGAACTGGAATTTGTTCCGTATTATTTTCAGAGTAAATGATGGTTGAAACCAAACCTCCAGCCAGCGGGTTTTTTTTTTGTTATGAATTTGATCACGCTGAAATGTAGTTCTACAATTAGGGCTATGCTATGTGAACACATAAATGCCAAAATAGACATGAGTTTTATTCATGAAATACAGAAAAAACACGTTAAGAAAAAAATCTCTATTCAGCGGAAAACTTTTTATTTAAGTCAAAAACAATATTGAAATGCAAATCATTAATTAGTGCTATTCCTTTACTTACACTTTTCAAACTTGCTTTTGTATTATAGCAGACTACAACTTTATAATATAATAATATAATATAGTCAGTTAAACGGCGGCGGCGCATTGACGGTAAAAATGTAATTTAGACATACACTGCAGCATTCATTTCATGAATGAAACCCATGTCTGTTTTGGCTTTTATGTGTTCACATAGCATAGCCCTAATTGTAGAACTACATTTCAGCGTGATCAAATTCATAACAAAAAAAAATCCCGCCGGCTGGAGGTTTGGTTTCAACCATCATTTACTCTGAAAATAATACGGAACAAATTCCAGTTCTATTACCATTCGATAGCCCAAATATACAGGCATATTACCTATAGGAACTTAGGCCTACAGGGCAACTGTTCCCGTTGAATATAGTTACGTTCCATTGTGGTGTTCCAAATTCGAATCAATTACACTGCGAATTTATAAAGGAAAGGTGCCCTTGGCATATTGGAGAGGCACGAAACAAATTGCCTACAATATATTTTTGTATTGTTTACAGAACTGCTCAATAAACAGAACCACGGCCGACGCGCTAGTCACAGTGCCGTCTCACTACGACACGCTCCCGTCGAACCTGTGGCAGAACCCCACTGAGGCTCAGCTTTAGGCACCACGCCTGGGCTCGCGAGCCTCGCCGCCCAGCATACCGCAGCAGCATTACAGGGGCGACAGCCCTGGGACCTCAAGGTCAATGTCCAAGGATGTGAAAAACCATGGACACAGAGTACTACGGGCGTTTTAGTTTCGGGGGAGGGGGGGATGTTAAAAGTCGGGGGTAGGAAGTGTTCAATGTTGGAGAGGGGGAGTGCAAAAGTGGGGAGTGTTATAAGTAGGGAGGGGGGAGGAAGATTGACAAAAAATATGTGCATGCCATGACATTATAATTCATGTGTTTAAATTTAGGGGAAAAGTTTCCTTCCTCGAAACAAACCCCCTAGCTACGCCCATTCGGAGTACGCCACGCCACAGTGTTTCCGGAGATGTTTATCGACCTCTATGACGAAAGACTCGTGCGTGTGTGCATACTATATTGAGTATGAAACTAGCCAAGTAAACTTTAAAAATAGAATATTTGATTTTACTTTTTAATTCTTAAGCTGTGTCACTGACACTGAATTGATCTGTTGAGCTCAATTAAATTCGTACAAAATAAATTTTATAATCATGATGAAACACTTTGTGTGAATCTTCCAACATGTTTTATTAATAAGACTGAACGAGTGGAATTATTCGAAAATCAAATTAAATTTTCATTGTTCATTTTGTGTTCGTATTTTAAAATCATGTCATAGACTAGATGCATTACCTACCTATAGTTTTAAAAAAGTAACTTACATAAGTGTACTAAGGATATCGATATGCCGGTCATTATATTTTTTTAATATACTTGAATAAGTTCATGTTATTTCTTCATTTATTTCTATTATACTTTATAACAAATAATGTTTTGCGTTTAATTAATTATAATAATATTACTATTAAGATCCTACATATTATTATGATCGTGTAACTAAGTATCTTTACGGTGCATCATGTAAGCCGGGAATAGTATCGCAATCTCACGCCTTATGAAGATAATATCATACTAAACTTAAAATGCGCACAAATTATTAAGTACTGAAAATAAATAGACGCAAAACTAAAACTGAAAAGAAACAGATAAGGTACCGCCAGAACTATTCTTTGAATATTTTTAAGTATAGCACTAAATAGTGAGGAATATAAGTATAGATAATATATTAATTACACAGCGCATAAAAACATGGCCTTATAACAACAATAACTACAGCACCTCTTTGTTTAGACTACGTAGTTTTATATCTAATATCTTGTATTAATTACGTTAACGATGGAGCAGAAGGTAAATAATTATTACATAAATTAAAAAGTAAGTAATTTAGACCAGAGAAGTAGGTACATGAGGCATAGTTTGTCCGTATGTCCTACTGCCGGACATATCCATAGTATGTAGTTACTTAAGTAAGTCAATTAGGTTAGGCTGACACAAAAGGATTGACGATTGTTATAAAATGTGACATAAAATCGAAGAAATATCAAATTTTCTGCAATAGCATGTATTTTTATAATAAATAGACATAATTAATTGATTAACAGCTGTGTTTTATTTCTTTCCTGGATATTTTTTTATTTATCAATTTATTCATAGCGTGTTATGAATATAATCATCGGTATTTTTTTTTATACCACTTAGGTGGCAAGCACACGGCCCACCTGATGGAAAGTGGTTACCGTGGCTTATGGGCGTTTGTAACACCAGAGGAGTCACAGTCGCGCTGCCAACCCTGTAAATATAGACTTTCTGTGCCGTCAGTCTAGGAGACAAAGCAGGACAAGCCTTTAATCTTCCCACTGACAGCACAAATTCTCCAGTGAGTTCTGGCTACCCTACTCACCTCTGGTAACACAACACAAAGTTATTATAGCCGCGGTATTCTGTAGGGCGGAGGTACTTCCCCAGTCGGATTGCTCAATCGGGCGGAAATACCGCTGTGTCCTACCTCCTACAAAATCTTGACTCCGAGTTGCGAAAGAGCGAAGCCCTGACACGCGCGCTGATTGGTTTGATTCTATGCTTGGTGGATTTGGCTCCTTCGCCGTTGTAGCTTGTAACACCCCATGCTATCATCAAAAGACTCTAAAAAAATACGTACCGCACAAATAGAGTACCTACATTCTATGACGTGATTGGGGTCAATATATATACCGGTATCTATAACTATTTTATGTTGATTGATTGATGTCATAAGAGAGATTTAATCCATTAATTTATAACGTGCTACGATAATAAAGTGCCTTGATTGTGGATACACTACTGCCGAATCTAACCGTGATGTTACGAGTCTCCTCTTGAGACTCGATTTCTAAGTTAAACCACGGTTAAAAAACGCGTGGTATCTACTTTCGTGAAGTTTAGAAACGTTCAGAATCAAATCACTCAGCTTTATAAGGTTTCGAAAATTCCGAAATCACGCGTTTTAAAAATGTAGATATAATGTAAATTTTTAACGAAACGGGTCCTGAAAAGTAAGCTCCACAGTGGTATTAGCATGGGGCTCATAAAAGGGCCTAGTTGACAGTAATTACAAAATGATAAACATACACAATGCCTTCCTTTCAGAAATGTACTAACCACTTAGGTCAGTACATTTTAAAAAAGCAGCTGAACGTGCTCTCCTAGGCACAGAGTCTTTGCGGGATTATTTAAATAAATAAATAAATATTTCACGACATTCTACACAACGCTATCTAGACCAATTTTAAGCATAGCTTAACTAGCTTGTGTTATGGGATCTAGAATGTGGATAAACATACTTAAAGTCTAACTTTTTATTAGCTGCAGTAAAATGACGTTTCTAAATGTCTTTCCGTAAAATAATGTTGACAGCTTAATCTCAATAGTGATGTGATTCAGTTCACAAAAGTTTACGGAATATCTAATCGTTCCATAATTTGCCTCATAATGATCATGCTAAATTCTATTTAATATTAATGTAAATAAAAGGCTGTATAAACGTTGATCCTTTTACGCATTAAGCAAGATAACACTCAAGCAATCGCTCTCTCAAGTTGGTAGTACTGATTTTTGGTTATGGTGCTACGATGACGCTTGGCCGCCATTTTGTTTCGGTTGTCATTCGCTCATTCGGCTTCTAACTTCTGTTTTGAGTACACGAATAATTTTGATTTGCCCACTGCGCGTTGTTTTTGTTATCATTATTGTTAAGTTTATGTTACGTTGTGTTTGTTTTTCATTGCCTGTTTTCGTTAATAGTTTTAGTTTTTTTTGTTTGATACATCAAAGACATGGATGCTCTGCCGGGCACATCGCAAGATGGAGACACGTTTTTATCTCCTAAGAAAAAGAGGCCACGTGTAGCTCTAAGTGCAACAGAAAAACTTTGGGTCAGAAACGTTTACAAATATGTGTTTGAAGTGAAATGTTCAGAACCAAACATTGAATTACCAAAAACAAGTGAATGCGTTGACAAGGTGGCTGAAGTCTTGGGAATATCCGTCCGCACTGTTTATTCTGTTTTAAAGGAGCACAAGGAGAACGACAGCGAATCACCAAAACCTCCCGGAAAAACTGGCCCAAAACTTACCTTTAAAGATAAACTTGATAATTTCACATTCACTGCAATTAGACGAATTGTACATCAGTTCTTTCATAGAAATCCCACCATCGCAAAGGTTAGTTTACATGTCGTCACTCATCTTTTTATTATACGTTATGTATGTTTTCTCTTATCCCATGTGTAATATTAACTAATTAGGTAATAACTATATTATTTTTTAGGTGCTGCAAGTTGTAAATGATGAACCAGGATTGCCCAACTTCTCGAAAGAGACACTGAGAAAAATTATGAAACATCTCAATTTCGAATTCGTTACTCGATCACGCAAGAGTGTGCTTATTGATAGACAAGATATCATATCATGGCGCCAGCGCTACCTGCGTTTGATTAAACAATATCGCAGGGAGGGAAAATATATATATTATCAAGACGAGACCTGGGTCAATGCTGGTACGTGATTTTTTATTTTTTTTATTTATTTATTTACAAATAATGGTTACATAATAATATTACAAATAATATCTCGCCAAACTAAAAAGTTTAAGTGTCAACTCTTAGTTTCTTATATTTGTACCATTTTTGTTTTGCTATCGAAACTTATGATTTTTCTTGTTCTTTTCAGGTCATAGTACAAAAAAAGCCTGGATTGATGGAAGCATTACCTCTTCTCGACAGGCATTTCCCACAGGAAAGGGAAAACGACTAATAATTAGTCACATAGGTGGAGAAGAAGGCTTCCTGGACGACGGACTTCTTATGTTTGAAGCAAAGAAAGGTACAGAAGACTACCATGACGAGATGAATGCAGAGTGTTTCGAGGATTGGTTCCGCGGTATTCTACCCAAACTCAAACCAAATGCAGTAGTCGTAATGGACAATGCGCCCTATCACTCTAGGAAGATCCAAACAATCCCGAAGATGTCATGGACAAAACCACGAATTCAAGAGTGGCTGACTAATAAAAATATTGTATTTGAACCAAATATGGTAAAGGCCACTCTAATAGATATTGTGATACAGCAAAATCTTACTGAGAAATATGCCGTAGACGAGATGGCTGCACATAAAGGCATCACAGTTTTAAGATTGCCCCCTTATCACTGTGAGCTGAACCCCATTGAGTTGGTATGGGCGCAGGTAAAGGGTCACGTTGCAAATAATAATAAGACGTATAAAATGCAAGAAGTTAAAAATTTATTTCAAGAAGGTATAAACAAAGTGACACCGGCTAAGTGGAGTGACTGTGTGTCTCACACTATAAAAGTGGAAGACAAAATGTGCCACCTCGATCATATTATAGATGAAGTGACAGATAGATTTATTATTAGTGTTACCGAAAGCGACAGTGACAGTAATTCCGAAAAAGATTGATTAAAGTACATTATTATGGCATTTTTGTTTCATTTTAAATGTACCTCCCTATACTTCCAATAAAAAAGATCAATCCTCTAGTATAGTAACAATAATAGAATAAAAAAATACATTACAACTTAATATTAAATCTCAAACACAAAACCAAACTGTTCATTCATTTATGATTCACTCATTTAGCTACATCCCTATTTATTTTTCTTCAAAAACCGGCAACCCACAAAACGTCATTTTACTGCAGCTAATAAAAAGTTAGACTTTAGTTACTTTTTTTTGTAAATACATACTTAAATATAATACATAAATAGAAACACCCAGACCAATGCAAATATACATATTGATGCATACAAATATTTGTACTGAGCGGGAATCGAACCCGCGCTCCCTGCATAGCAGTCGAATGCTCTACCGCTACGCCACGGAGGTCGTCATTTAAGACCATTAATGTCTGTCTTAACAAGTATTGAGCTGTTTCAACGTAAGTAGGCAACAAAATGATCCGTAAGCGGATAAAGATAATCCGTACAAATGTGACCAGTTCAAAAAGCCAGTAGGTACCAAAATTCTGAACGCTCCATTTCAACAAAACAATTTGCAAAGACTATTAGAAAGTGACGCGAACCAGTTCGTGGGTCATTACTTCGTACCCGAAGGTCAAGTCGTGTGTCGTGTATGCAGATTAATATCTATTATGCAACCAACACAATTACAGCTTCAGACGTGTCAGTTTATCTAGCCATTTAGGTGTCGTATAATCTTTTTTTTTTCATATTCATATTCATTTATTCTGTGAAACATAGGTTAATTATAAAGGTCTTACAGGCTATGTTATGTTCGCTATGTTCTACCATATGTGGTGTACAGATTGACACAGTTAATTAACTAATTTAGAATTTTCAGCGAATTTAAGTAATTATTATAGTGAATTTCAAATACATATAAATGTCAATCAATTCAATAAAAGTATTTAAGTTGTACTACAGATTTAACCAAAATTCACATTATATGCCTTATTAAATGTCAAATACAGCAATTGAGGCGTATGCAACTACATAAAACTATCAGTTTAAAACTCAATTTAACAATTCTATGTCAATTAATATTAAATGTCAAACGAAAAATTATGTTATGTCAAGGTTATGTCAAAAGGTATGTCAAACAATTGCATTATAAATATAGGTACAATGCACGGTACAATGTCATTTAATAGTGTTATCGTTCAAAAATGCCACAACAGAGTAATATGTCTTATCCACCAAGAACATCGATAACTCCTTCTTAAACATATTGAAATTTGCCTCTTGTCTAATTGATTTTGGTAGTTTATTATAAATTTTTGGTGCCATAGCAAAGATACTGTTATGATACAGTGCCGTTTTGCATGCAACTAAATGCAGTTTATCAGCACGACGTGCACTACTAACTACTACAAACTTTTCCATATTCTGCCTAACAAACACAGCAGTTTCATAGATGTAAAGACATGGCATAGTCAAGATTTTGTGTTTCTTAAAATCTTTGAGCTATTATAATATAGGTGCCTATCTTAATGTCAGATGAGAAATGTGAGATCACTAGGTCTAGCCATGATATTATTTTATACGGAGATGCGTATATCTAGCAGTGGACTGCGATGGACTAAATTGATTGATTGATTACTTTATACGGTAACGGAAAAGAATACAAGTATCACCAAAGCCTCCCAACATTGGGACTGGCCTATGTCCAACAGTTTACTGCGATGGGCTAATTGATTGATTTAATATTACTTCACCTCGCCTAATTGTAGAAGGTTTTTCACGCTTCGATAAATAATCCGGGATTGTAGAAGAATGCGTGGCTTGAGTCAACAATAGTGCCCAGAAGACGGCAATAGCCTCACCCTCTATTACATGGGATCGAATTTAATGATTGGTGAAATTTGTTTGTGGGTGTTAATTAAACTCTGTCTAACCCTCCGGAGATAAAGGCGTGATTATATGTATGTATGTAGAAGAAAGAAAGTTGCTCGTGAAGAATTTCAAGTCTTTAGAGTGCAATAAATGAAAGAGGTGTAGAAACTGCCTAGTTCCTGATGAATTTGTCAGGGGGATACATCAGCCTTGCACGTGTTGTTCTGAATAGAACAGGAAATTCGATGAGCTCTACTCATCCTCCGTATTAAAAACTATCGTAAGTATGTTTTTCTTCAGTTCACTAGCTGTCGATTGCATCTCCGCGTATTACAAACATGCTTTACGGCATAGATGAATTGTGTTTCATCTAGCGAGGAAAATTATTTCACTTCCTTAAGCAAGTCAGAGGATGGGAATATGCAAATGTTTATAATCTATCTTCTAATATTATAAAGCTGCAGAGTTTGTTTGTTTGCTTGTTTGAACGCGCTAATCTCTGGAACTACTGGTCTGATTTGAATGATTCTTTCAGTGTTGGGTAGTCCATTTATCGAGGAAGGTTTTAGGCTATATATCATCACGCTACTACTTAAGGGAGCGGAGCATTGATGATAAATGTTAACAAATCCGGTTATTTTTCATACATATTTTGAAGACTAAAACATACGGGCTCAAAGGGATATGAAGCTTCAAAATATACCCCGGGCGAAGCTGGGGTGGGTCAGCTAGTATTAAATAACAATTCGAACCACTAGATCAAGCAGTCTATTTGTTTAATATGTGTTCATGTAAAAAGACACATCAAGATTGTTTAACTTTAGTTAAATGCCTAACCAAACGGAGAATAGATTCATTCGGTAGGCTTCGCGTTTCTTTTTTAGGGTCCTGTACCGAAAGGGGTAAAAACCAAACCCTATTACTAGGACTCCACTGTATGTCTGTTTGTTTATTACCAGGGCCTAGATTCTGCTAAAGCAAAACCACTGTACCACGAACACTGCTAAAAAAAATCATTTAATTTTAGACTTTAAAGCAATGCAGTTTAAGTTTAAAATTAAAACGCTTTTTGCATATTGAATGAAAAAGTGTAATGAAACTCTTTTAATTTAATTTAGGACTTAAGCGTATTGAAATAAAGTCTATAATTTAATGCAATTTGTTGTTTAAGTAGAATCAAGGAGCTGGCCGTATTTCATGAACCATAAATCGTGATAGTTTAAATTTTCACACATGATGTAAGTATTTCTGTTAACGCCATAACAACAAAATTCTAAAAACAATAAAAGGACAGAGAATAAGCATTGCCATACAACGTGGCAATGCTGCCAGTCTTCTGGGAACGCTACCACAAGAGGCATGCGATGCGGAGGAATTCTACGACGCATTTTAATTGTTCTTAGCTATAAGTTGTATAATAGTTATTTTATTTTTATTGTATTTAATATTTATAAATTATTTCTTGATTTGTTTATTAAACTTAGTACATTATATTAGAAAATAGATATGTAACAGTCAATAATTAATTTGTGTCACAATAGATATAAATATAATATATATAAAATAAATATTTAATATGGGTTTCCAAACAGTAGAAATATTTCTTTATTTAATATTTACATAATATACACGGAAGTTATCTAAATTAAAATATATTAATAAAAAACCAGAATATATATCTAAATAATCCTGCAGGTTCAGGCGTCAAAGAATTCCTCCCCATCGATGTCAACCGGGAAGGTGGCCGGAAGGCTGGCGGCATTGCCACGTTGAATGGCAATACCAATCATTTGCGCAAGGAATAAACCAGCTCTGTGGTCACGGGTAGCGTCAATTAAACGTTTAGAAATGTCTCTAAACAAAAGACGGGCACTTCGACCCCATGATCCCAGCGTCTCGACCCCAAACGGCTCAAATATGTAATTACCATTTATATTACTATACTTACGCCGTTTGAGGGTCTCTGCCGACGCAGCAGCAGCGCAGGCGCAGTTTGCAGTCCCTGGAAGGTGTGAAACAACAGACTATGACTAATAAAAATTTTAGAGGGGCTAGCTAGATAATGGTACCGAAATTACGGAACTCATCGTGCGCGAGTCAGACTCGCACTTGCCAGGTTTTTGGCAGACTGTACATTAATCAACAACAGGTTTAAAACAACTCGTAAGTATTGAATCATTTCGTAATACAATACATAATAACTTACGAACGAAACCGTCAATCATGAGTTATGACTAAAGATTGTAAAGATTGATAATATTTTAATAATCCATTCATGGTTCGGTAATGCGTAATCTAGGCCCATTGATCACTGCGTTCGGAAACTAATGAGAGGTTCTACAATAACGACCGTGGCTTGTTTTATTGACAGATGCTGTTCGCGGCTCCTCAGGCTATGACACGACGACCCCCGAGCGAAAAATACTCGAGTCGCATTGTCATACTAATAGCTTAGAGGTGCACACGCATTCAGTGAACCTCTGCACTCTGTGGTATTCTATTTTTGAACTTTTGTTTTGTGTTTCGAAATTCAAATGAAGTGAACATTATGTTTGTGGTTTAAAAAGTTAAGTGCACGAAAGTGTTATGGTTTTTGTTTTTTGAACGTTATAAAAAAAATACTGAAGGTAGGTATACTAAGTAACTGTTAATACTCAATTTAGCGTAGACAAACTTAAATTATTCAAGTAAGTAAGTACTTTAAGGAATTTCTTATTTATATGTTGACAAAACGATAGTGTTGTAAATAATGATAAATGTCGTTGTCACGTGATGTACACATTCAGATAAATATATCAAGTAGGTACCTATCTACCTGCCTACCTATGTTTTCCGTGCGGAAATTCCCTCGGATGTTACCCCCGTCGGCATTTTTAAAGGTATGTGTAGATCGGATAAAACCGCACGCTGTCTCGGATCTTAATTACCGGGTTGTAAGGTAGATACCCAACAAAGCATTTCCCTCGCACCCCGGCTTTGCATAGGACATCTGCGATTTTAAGAAGGCCATCTCAGATGTGTGAAGATCGATTTCCTCATCAAACCCCGGAAGGAGAGGGGGGGGGGGGACGCTTTGCACCGACACGCTTGCGAAGAGGCTTCCCTCTCAGGGTTGGTCTCACCTGTCAGACTGCAGTATCTCCCGGAAAGGCAGACGTAACTATCAATCAAAAACAATAAGCGGATCTTCCAAAGTGCGAACTTTGTACGTAACTGGGAAATTACTAGGTATGAGGATGTTGATAATGACTATTATTGCAATTATGAAATTAAGTACATATTACTTTTTGTTGATATGCTATTATAATGGTGATATAAAAAAAACCTCGATACCTACTCATCATTCTCTGAACCTTTTCCCAACCCAGTTGGGTTCAGCTTTTCAGTAAAACTGTGATGCAGCTCAACTTCGATATTTTCCGTGCAGCGACTGTCATCCTGTGCAACTAGTTGGCGGTATCGAAGTAGGACTACCCATACCTACTGAACCTCCATTTTTTTTTTTATTCTTGTCTGTTGTCCATTTGTTCACTATGGACTTTTTGATGCGACTTTTTGGTTTGAAAGCTTCAAATCTTACGTTCGTGTATGACTGTAATCGGTTGAGTATAACCGGAGATGGTGAATGAAAATATGAATTAACACCCAATTATCGCTGATTAAATTTTGATCCCACGGCCCCACCATGGACCCAGGCTATTGCCATGCTGCCACTGATCGTTTCTCCACAGAAAGATTCAAACTGCATCTTCTCCCTGATCCTCAGTGAGCTCTAGCTACCCTACTCACGGCTGGGAACACAACACGAAGTTATTCCGCGGTATTCTGTAGGGCGGAGGTACTTCCCCAGTCGTAGCCTAGTGGTATGGGTAATGGACTGCTGAGACGAGGTCTCGGGTACGATCCCAGGTTTTACCATGGCACACACCAATGACTTTTCGATGCTTTTCGAAGTTATGTGTGTATTTATCGCAGGTTTAGGTATAAGTGCCCGGTTAGTGACCTATTACATTGGGACCTAAACATAAACTGGCGAAATGTGGGTGCTAGCACCTTTGCCTACCTTTTCGGTGATATAGGCGTGAGTTTATGTTATATTATGTAAATAATTGAAAAAAAGGCAATGCAGCTGCAGTGTGCTTGCAGCATGTGTCTGATGCACTGACGGTACAGAAACTCTCTGTTCTTTCAGGGTCAGCAGTTAAATGTGACTCACTAGGCCCTCTATTCCACTAAAGCAAAACCACTGTCATACTCATACCACAGACACTGTAAAAATTACGTTGAATTTTAAACTTTATTGGTCTCATTTTAAAGTCGAAAATTAAATGAAAAGAGTTTCATTACACCTTTTTATTTTAAACTTTACGCACATTGTTACAGTCCAAAATTATTATTATATAAAAAATAATGTACTCTAGTCGGTGGAGTAATCGCCACTCTTCTCTCTCCTTCGCCAATTTTTTGACCTCGTCATATGATGCGACTCATATATTTTCCTTTATCTGTGCCATAAACGGACCTCGAGGTCTCTTGTTTTCCAATTAGCACACTAATTGATTTAACATTCCGTTCAACTGATTTTGAAGAAAGAGCTGCAGCAAGTAGCATCCTCCAAAAACCGACATTTAATTAGACACGTGTGTCAGGAAATAAAGCGAGAGTTCTGTCTGATACGCAGTTTTGTACAGCGTTTTTTTTATCGCACAGAGTATATGCAATTAAATTGTAACTTATTAAAGTAGTTAATACATTTAGTAAAGAAGTTATAATTTTAATATTTTATACGTAGGAACGGTTTTAACCACTCTGTAAAGATATCAAACTGTCTCTTTGATGTACGATTGAGAGAACTCTCTACGAAACCGTAACAAACCGATCGTAGCATGATTCTCACTCTTCTTCTTGACGCGAAATGCCAATAATAATAATAAAGAAAAAAAAAGCTGAATCTTGCATTTAAGGCGGCTTACATACTCGCTACTAAGTACATCATATTTACATATAATCCTGTAACAAAGCTCAAGCAAGGGTCACAAAACCCAATGAATTATTTCGATCAATGGCTAACGTAGACTTTTCCGTCCAGTCACGTGCTTCACTGAAAAGTTTCTCACGGATACAATAGAGTAAATAACTACCTTTGAATATTTTTCTGATGATGATATCACCCATCAATTCATAAACAAGTTCTAGTAAAAAGTCAATATAACACTGTTTGGTCGCAAAGTGTGAAAACAATATTCTATGTTTATACAATAGTATTTCTCTATTCGACGTGTAGTAGTTAGGTATATCATTATGGAATGTAGGTACGTATAAGTACTTATTCACAGTATTAGAAGCCAATTTTCGTTATCTTAAACCACACAGAACGAAAAGCGACTGAATTGAGAGTGTACTATTAATTGACTAATGATATTTGCTATTTAAAATAGAATTCCGTATTGGTATGGTTTTACTCTAATCTCAATATTTAGCTAAGGAGGCTAGAGTTTATAGTAGACCTGAGACCTGCTTGATTCTGCTAATTTATAAGGCCGTTAATATTCAGTCTCGAGTTCACTCTCAAAAGTAGAAAATGGTATTTTCAACTATTGGTTCAAGATGCAACATTAACATAGTGATATTTTTTAACATTAGATCTAGACAAAATTTATGAATAATTTTTACCAGAATCAATCAACGATTTCAATGAAAAGAGGCTCTTAAAAATATTTTCGTTAAACTCGTCTAGATGAGTTGAACCGTTAACTTTACTTGTGGTGGTCTACCAGGTTATAAGCGTCTACCATACATTCATAATTATATTCTATAATACGCCGGCCAACGAATTGCCACTTGTCCAGAGGGGCTAGCGTACGGCCTGGGGGTGACGGGTGGAGACGCTTGTCACTATTGGCAGAAGCAGGCCGAGGCGGCGGCGCGCCTTGCGCGTCTCCCCATTTCCGGGGACGAGTTGGGGACTCTGTAGTCCCCACACCCGAGGAGAGGATGGATGGATGGCCCTAGGTCGGACAGGGTGCGAGGGATATGCCTGTTAACCTCACCTCCGGCAACAAAAAACAGGCGGCGTGCGTTTTGGTCGGTTCGAGTCCGACATAACTTCCCTCACCAGCTCCGGTGGGGGGGAGGGGGTATCCCCGTAAAAGAGGGGCTGGCGTACCTACTGACGATAAGTTTCGGACAAGCGATGTTTTCTGATTATAGATATATGCAGTAAACAATTACCAATTTAATAATAGTATCTATTCGACACACACACATTTGTGACGAGACTATTAAGGTCATTGAGAGCATAGGTACTGAGATCAACAATGACAACTCCTATTCAAATTCCCAAAATATGCTTATCTAAACATTTAAAAATCCTGATAGTATCTTGTACTTCTGAAGTGGCATACAATACGATGCAGATTGTCTAAAAGGTTTTTGATGTAAATCTTGTTTGTCAGTAATCTTTGGCAAACGAATTCAAAAGAATTAATTTGAGAATCTTTCTGGAGTCTGTACATAACAGTGTTGTATTGTACCTAACTAGAAAGTGACGCGTGACTTTAGGAGTGTTTATTGTCTCTAAAAAAATATTCATGGTGGAATTTTTGAACCCTACTTGGAGGAAAAGTACCTGCCGTAAGTATTAGAGATAGAAAAATTTACCCTAAGGACATATTTCTTAATGTTTATACTTAAAGAAACAAATTTGCATTCAGAGATTTTCAAATACTTAGGTAGGTACTTACTACATCTGGTAATCAAACCGACTGAAATCCGAAAAATAACACCTGTGTTTTTATCTTATTTTTATCGGATCTCGGAACGAATCTGTAGCTTTAACAAACACAGTAAATAAAATATAGTCCCTGAAATTTATGTTTTGCTCCAGTTTTCTCCAGGTAGAGTCCAAAAATTCCAATCTGTATATTGTTCACAGATACAGAGAGCAATCGGTTTACTATAATATTACATTTGTGAAGTGCAGTATGGAGCAGACAGTCACAGATAATAAACAGTGCCTAATTAATGTCCACAGGCAGGTTTACTCGTGTAAGTCCATATATGAAGGGTATTATTACATAAGGGCCTGCCTACACGAGTATGTAAGGACATATCTACGTAGGCGACTGCAATGCCTCTACAATTGTACAAATACTAAACCCGTTTCATGTCTTAAAACTATTCGTCTATAGTTTTAAAACTAGTAGCACAGATAGCCTAAATAGTTGACCTAGTGGTACCGTAGATTTTTTTTTTATATAGAACACGTCAATTACTTCGCCTTGCATGATGGTAAGCTGAAGGAAACGTCTCAGAAAAGAGGGTCACCATTACTTACACATACATGTGACAATGGAGACACTCAGCTTGATCAATCAATCAATTAGCCTATTGCAGTCCGCTGCTGGACATAGGCCTCTCTCAATGTGCACCATTTCTGGCGATCCTCCGCCTTCCGCATTCAGTCTGTCCCAGCCAACTTTTCCAGGATGTCAGACGTCAGTCCATCCGGCTAAAGGGCGTCCTACCTTCCGTTTGCCAATTTTTTTTCACAGATAAGTCACACCAGCCCCCCTAGACAACTGGCAATGCGTTGATAGGTGTATTGTATTGATTTGAATTTTTAGTTTATTGGCGAACCCAAACTCGACTAGTTCATTCTCGCGACTCGCGAATTCACTCAGACTTCCGCCGTGGTTAGAGAAATAAACGAAGGAGTTTTTTTTTATACCACTTAGGTGGCAACCAAGCACACGGCCCACCTGATGGGAAGTGGTTACCGTGGCCTATGGACGCATGCAACCCCAGGAGTGTCACACTCGCAGTGCCGACCATGAAGAAACCTGATGCCCCTCTTGAAGAACCCCATATTGTAGGTGCTTGGGAAAACCGCAGCAGGGAGGTCATTCCACAGCTTGAGTGTGCGTGGGATGAGTTTGGTCGGTACTGAAGAATATGATCGGTGAAGGTGAAGGTGTATTACTGAAAAGAATGACATATTTGACAGTCGTCAACGCATGTCAGAAACGTCATATCCCATATATTTATCATTTTATACGAATTGCCATTTGTCTAGAGTCTAGAGGGACTGGGCCGCCCGCATTTTTGTCGGATATCGCAATCAAACATAGCCTGTATACTTTCCTAAACTTAAGTCCATCTCTGTATCGAATTGCCATTTGTCTAGAGGGACTGGGCCGCCCGCATTGGTGTCGGATATCGCAATCAAACAGCCTATATACTTTCCTAAACTTAAGTCCATCTCTGTATCAAATTGCATCAAAATCGGTGCAGCGGTTCAGGTGTGAATGCATAACAAACAGACAAAGTTACTTTGACATGTATACTATTAGTATGAATTACTAATTACAAACGCATTATGCGACTTATTGAACTCGCACGAGAGCCCATTACTTGAGATTATAACGCCACGATATCTGTACAAGCTCGCCTTGGCCCCGCAACAGACTCACAACATATTCGCTAACTAGTTTTTGGCTGTGCCTGTGACAATTAGGTACTCTATCGCAATATATTATTGATTTATTTCAAAATTAGAAATTAGTTATCAACAGTAATCTTATTTTAATAAAAGCGAATTACCACTCACTAATTAACCACGAGGTCTCAGAAACTATAACACATACAAACTTGTGTTATATACAAATGTTTATAGGAGGTAGGACACGGCGATATTTCCGCCAAATTGAGCAGTTCGACTGGGGAAATACCGCCGCCCTACAGAATACCGCGGTTATAATAACTTCGTGTTGTGTTTCCAGCGGTGAGTAGGGTAGCCAGAGCTCACTGGAGAATTTGTGCTGTCAGTGGGATGACTAAAGCCTAGTCCTGCTTTGTCCTACACCTACACTGACGGCACAGAGACTCTGTGCTTACAGGGTCGGCAGTGCGAGTGTGACACACGTCCCTAGGCCACGGTAACCACTTTCCATCAGGTGGGGCGTGTGCTGGTCTGCCACATAAGTGGTATAAAAAAAAAATTACCAAGTTGAAATTTGAAAGGTAGGTTCCTTGTACAGTGTAGACATCCGCTAAGAACGGGTTGTACACAACTTCACCCCTAAGGGGGTTAAACGGTTCAACGCATATGAAGTCGCGAGCGCCCGTTGGTCTTAGGTGTTATAAATTTTAATTTTGCAATGCTTGCGATAGTTACGATCTCAAAATGAGGAATGCTGGCAAATTAAGCGTCGGTAGCTTAGTGGGTAAGGAGTCGGTCTTACGATCGAAAGGTCCCAGGCTAGAATCCTTGCCATTACACTAGCGACGTTAATCAACTCAATCCTAACACAAGCAATTTAGCTTAACTAGAGGGGTAAGATAAGATAAGATAAGATTCATTTATTTGTAAGAATATTAGTAATATCGGCTCTTAATACTTTTTTTTTTAAATATGCAAAGGTAAATATATAAGAGTACTTCCGGTCTGCAAAACTGCAGTGAAAACGTAAAAATTCTGAAAAGATATTGCTGTTCAAATAGCATAATATTAATTTCGTCTATCAATTCTATTATGTACGAAACACTTAGTGTGCGATCAGTTTTTTCATTTAAACATACATACATCTCGATATTAATATATAAAAAACTTGTGAAACGATTTTGAAACTAAAAAGAGATCCCCGCATAGATAGATTTAATTCAACAAGTAAGCTTACGTCACGGTTTCGTTGATGCCAGGCGATTTCCACCCAATCTTATGTCATGCTATCGATTTGTCGTGGCTTTTCATTTCATTCAACGCCCAATCCTTAAAATACCTACCCACTAATGAGTAGTTAACCTAATAAATAATACTTTATGTTAAGAATTTGAATCTGAGTTAGTAAATACCTATGTTGTATTCACCCGAATTATTTTATTACTTAGGTAAGTATCTAAATTAAATTCTGCTTATTATGTACCTAACAGTATCTTTGTTCCTTTGTTATAGAATGAACGAGCAAGATCTAGTGGTGGCGCGAGCGCTGGCAGCAGAGTCCAAGGAAAATTCGCCAGGGGGATCACCTGGACCACTTCGAAAGACAGTTCTTACCAATCTTACTGATAAACTTAACACATTTAGGTAAGTTTTCATAACTTCTTTAGGTATAACTAAACCGCTGTAACAAGGCTGTAACTTACGTACTAAAATAAGGGCGTAAGTAGCTAGGTACTCTCAATGATATATTTTTGGGTACCTACCCCATCGACTCATGTTTAATAAAATACAGAACTCTGTGCCCACGAAGTAAGTACGAGGTAGGTAAGTCGGTACCAGATCAAAATCTTGAATTGAATGACCTCCACTTCTTTCGTTTTACTTAGTATATAAATATTCTTTTCAAAATGTAAGCTAGTGAGCAAATGTAAAACCAATCTAAAATTTTAAAGATGGAAAGTACTATGGTGAAATTTCGTAAATGATACAGAGTTTTATCGCTAGATGGCGCGACTAACACGTAGTGAATGAAAACTCAGAAAACTGAATATTTACATTTGTTTAAATATTTATTAACATTGATTATGCTGTAATACACTAAAATGTATAAACTTTTATAAAAGAAAATTTCTTATTAGGTAATTACGTTTCTAACTTCTGTTGTTCTGTTATTCTGTTATGTTAATGTCATTCTGACAACTCAACACAATTTTTTGTACCAGGAATAAAACAATATAACCTGCAAATTTTGCTGTTGTGTAGTAAATAATACTATTTCAAATATTATTTTGTGCTACAATTAATAACTTTTTGTGACAGTGGACTACGGTGGGCTAATTTATTGATTGATTGAATGCTAAATTAAGATATTATAGTGAAAGCAGATATATAAAATGAACTGTTTTGACAATATTGTTAAATAAAACTGTTATTGAAAATGGATGTGAAACATAATTTTTCAAAACTAAAACCTCGTCCTACTAGCAGTTTAAAAGCGGATACTGAAGCAACTGAAGAAGAAGAATGGTACGTAGAACATAGATTGAATATGTTTTACTGAAATCTATTGATACAACTACCTTTATCTACACGTAATATCCACGAATTTGGCTCCAAATTATGTTTAGATCTACATTTAAACAAAGCAATAACATTCTATTAAAATGGATAAAGTAATTTACTATTTTGATAAAATATCCTATATATTTACCAAAAAACTAAACTCACTATATAGGTGCCCACTTACATAATTCTTTCACGACAGTAATAAAAATAAAGGTAATATTATCATTTGGTTAATAAATAAATAAATATTCTATACAATCCACACAACACTATCAAGAGCCATGGTACCCATAACTTAACTAGCTTGTGTTATTGAATCTAGAACATACTTAGACACTTTTTTTTGTAAATAAATACATATTATACATAGAAACACCCCAACAGATTTTTTCTGACATAGAGCTCTTCATGCTATTTTTGATCATTGAATTTAATGTAACTACTGCATAAGGCCACAAAGTTAATAGTAGTGACTGCAGTTGACAAGAAAAAGAAAATACTTTAAATTAAGTAGTTTAATTTTATTTTATTTTAGAATACTGCAATGGAACAATCTATTAAACCTGTAATTGTGAAATTTCAAATAACAATTTATAGAGTGTTTAATCTGTGAGTATCTATTAATAGTCTTTTTTAAATACTGAAAATGTTTGAAATTTATTATTTTACTTTGAAATATCTATTTGTTTTCATAAATCAACTTCAGCTTGATTATATGAGTAACATTAGATCTTGATACTTAGCCACTTTTTATATTGTAAACAATTTTGACAACTATATGATTTTGAATAACACCCTAAAGCATAGTTACATAGCTTTTAATCAAGAATTTCTAACTAAAATCACACAATATTTCAAATTATATTGTAACTAAAGCGCCACATAAGTGGTATAAAAAAACTATATGAGTAATTCTAAAATAACATTAATAAATAAGTTAATATTCCTAGCCTATAATTTTACCATGTTTTAAACAAAAACACTATTATTAGGTACACCATTAAATAGGGCTGCTAATAGAAATTAATTCTGTGAAATAATTACACATGGTAAAATGCCAGAAAGATCTAATTTTTTTGTAAGGATCCTGAGTTTGAGTCTGCTGACACTTATATCATAGCAACTGCCGTCTTACCTATCCTACATTCTATTTATCTCTTCACTCTCCGCCTAATTTCTAAAAGTAGGTAGTCATCCATAGATAGCCAGTGAGTACCACCAGATCCTAGGCCCTATTTAATAAAAAAAAATAAAGGGTCCTTTACCCTATTTCACTGCATACTTCATCTTATTTATTAAAAAATCATATTTGTAGCAGTTCTTTGCTATTGCTATCATTTTTTTAGCAGGAGTCGCATTATTCCATTATTTTACTAAACTGTGCCTGTCATCCTTATTGTCAAGTTTTATTATAACCATTCCGGAGATTTAGACCAAAATAACTAACAAACAAATAAACAAGGTTATTTTGCACTCGTATTATTATTGTGAAAGTGAACAGAGCGACAACGGTAGCTGACGCATGCTTTTATCATACGGTACACAACCATAAACAATGGCCAGACAAAATCTTTCAAAGAAAATTAATGACTATCCTTTGTCGATTTTATTGCAATTTCATTATAAGCAAATGCAAAGTGAAAACATGTCGGCAAGCTTTATTTACGATGCGATGCGATTTTGAAAATGGTCTTCAGAAACACTATTAGGAAATCATACAATTCATTATTATTTTTCCAACATTTTTGTTTATTAAATTTTTATTTTATGAACGATTTCAATAACTGCATCTGCATCAGCTATCTACAAATCTTGAAAAAAATATAAGTACGATTTTTCCTCCCCACGGATACCCTGACAATGGAGGTGGTTATGGCGGACTTGAACCAAATAAAACTGCACGCCGCCGACTCGGGCCTTCAGTTAACGGGGTGTAAGATGACCCAATAATGCAATTTCTTTGCACCCTGTCTGACCATGCGCAATCTACGGCTTTAAGGGGTCAACCCTCCATTGTGAGAACGACGGTGTCCCTATCTTACCCCGGAAATCCGTTTCTGCTTATGTGACAGGCGGTCTCACCCGTCACCCTTAGGCCTGCGCTCGGTAAACCCATTCACTTGCC
Source organism: Eilema griseolum (assembly GCA_963662185.1). Classification (NCBI taxonomy): domain Eukaryota; kingdom Metazoa; phylum Arthropoda; class Insecta; order Lepidoptera; family Erebidae; genus Eilema; species Eilema griseolum. The sequence continues at coordinate 18,032,292 of OY759247.1, forward strand.
TGTTCTCCGCTATGCCATCTACTACGTGGAAAGCTTTCAAACAACCCTCTACAGGGCCAGGTCAGAGTTGACCGTCGTAGACGGTACCATTTTCACCATCTTAAAGAGGCGCTACCGTCTCCGTTGCCAAAGGTTAACCGCGTGTAAACTCCCGAGCAAGTAGGTACCAGAATATAGGTTACCTACCTACCTAGTTAGGTAATGTAATCAACAATTGACTGTCTTATTGATTTCAAATCGATAAGACATACATATTTCGGATACAATACATCAATTTGAATGGAGGTTTTCCTATTTGTCTGGTTTTTAGAGTATAGTGTCACCAGATCGTGAGGCGATCGATTGATAGTGTCAGATAGCGTATGATAGCGTATTTGCAATTGCTTTCTTCCGTAATACACTCACTTATGCCCGCGTCTCCACCTGTGTGGAGGCTGTTTGAAATAAGAAAAATACAGTTACAAAAGGGTGCTCGTGAAGTCTACTGTTCACAGAACTACAAGTGATATTATTAAGGTTCCGTACCTCAAGAGGAAAAATAGGAACCCTTATAGAATCACTTCGTTGTCGGTCGTTCTGTCTGTCAAATCCTCAGTAATGCGTGGAGGTGTCAAGTTGAAATTCATACCACATACTCAAGTTTGTAACGTCTTGAAACTATGCAAAAATCAAACTAGTCATCGCAATCAAAATCTATTAAGGTTTATGTAGCATAACTTCATCCCTGAATACAATTTTGTACGGAACCCTCGGAGCGCGAGTCCGGTTCGTAAAAGCCGTACCTTTTTTTATTTTGGGTTAGAAGTTGCCTCACCTTAAGTAAATAATAAAATTTAATAAAGATTGATCTCTATGGCAAAAAATAATCTATTTTCTACGCTAAAATGAAACGAGAGAGAGCGATTTTTACTCGGAAATCACTGATAAGATGAAAGAAATAATCATAATTGCGAATCATATGACACGGGGCCTAATGTTACCAAGATTAATATCAGAACAAGAGTCCACTGCTCCACATTGACCACCCACGCGTTTGTCCTGACCCCGTTTTGTAGACAAGCCGGCTAGTGTTTCGACTTTTCAAACGTGACTCACGAACCACCTGGAACACCCGGATTTTGGAACATTGACGTTTGACCTACTGGCAAATTAGATTCATACGGTTGGAATGAAAAAAGGAATAGTCTTAAATTATGGAGCTTGTTACATGTTTCACCTTTTACCGAGTGCCGCAGAGGGTCGATTCAGATTATTGTGCCACTTAACAAAATCGTTGCAAAGCAAGATAGCTTTTAGGTTCTACGTACTAAAATAAAAGTTTGTAAATTGTATCGCAAACACGCCACAGACTTCCATGGTGTTTATATTGTACATAGTACATATCCGAAAGGAAAACGAGAAATCAAACTGCAATAATTTACCAAGAAGGGTTATGTTTTTCAGAAGCATATTGTATGTATGTTTGTAATATTCTTTATTACCTATTATCTTCTAAACCACTTGGCGGATTTCAATTATTGATATTTCAAATTAAAGGTATTCATTGCCCAAGTGTTCTTAGGTACATTAAATTAAAAAAAATGCTATATGTTAAACTTTTGACGCCAAACTGTATGTTGTCAAAAATATTTTGACTCAAATATATCGAAATGAAAAAATAAGCGATTAAAATAAATATTTAAAGTATAAAAAATAAATTACTAAAAATAAAAAATAAACTGGATGAAAATGAAAAGGTACCGCCTGCTATCAAACTTGTTTCAATGTTTTCATAATCAGTCGGTTGTTTTATTTTTCGTAACATTTCTCTCATCTGTATGAGATTAAAATTTCAGCTCTTTGAACCTGTGTTCAAAGAGTTGAAATTTTGAACACTTCACCATAGCATTTAATTAATAAATAGAGAACGATTGTTTTTCTTAGGTAGTAAGCTCTCTAAATTCTTTATAAATTTAATCTCGAACAAGCAAGAAGTGAAAGAAGCTTCGAATAAGCATTGATTAACTGTCCCTTTTATTTCGTCCGAAATGTATTTTATGTCTTCGATATTGCCGTCATTTACAGTTGCCCTCCTTGTCATCGACAACACCTAGATTGATAAGCACGACCATTGACCTGTTTAGGACTCCTTAATTGGTTTGCGGTTACAGAAAACTTAATTGGTAGTAATTAAGGTTATCGTGATTCGTCATCGCGGCGTCGTGTCCCGGTTGGGCCAGGTGTCCTCTTGCCTTGCGAGGTAAATGCCTGCCAACCTCACCTCCGGCAACCAACAACGATCCACAGTTGCCGTGCGTTTTAGTCGATTCGAGTCCGTCATGAACTCTCCCACCGATGCCGTCGCTTTGCATCCATTTCGCACTGTTTTTGACATCTCTGGTAGTCAGAATATTTGTTATCGATAAGATAGTCGTGATTGATTAGTATAAGTAGGTAGGGACATGCAGAAGAATTGTCCCTTACGTTTTAACATGTGCTATGCATATTTATGTAGGCCAGACGGAGTTGATGAACGCAACTAAACTACACGCGGTTCGACAATGTTTTGTAATTTTGACTTTGACTTCGCCTTAAGAAGGTCAAACACCAGGTCGAAACTGAAAAGTGATATGTATGACAATTTAATTATGAACATATTGTCTACCTATTGTGATTAAGTCCTTCCGAATCGAATTAAGTACAATTGGTGGCCGTTTTTGTAACATCCTGTTTCAAAAGACATAAAATGTATGACTATGTATTTAGTATTATTATTTTCTTTACTGCAGCTACTTCGTATTCTTTTACTTGAATACAACTTAGTAACTTTAAATCGGAAAAGGTCATCCAGGACGGAACATGAACCCCAGACTCTTTTCAAAGGGGATTACTCTGACTAACTGAGCCATGTGGACACGTCTTGTTCATTCGCAATTCTCCTCCACGTACGTCTGAAGGCGATTTTGGAACCCTATAAATTATTAGGAAAATAACCTAATAGGACACTTTTTACGTGGAAAAAATACCCATGGATATCCCCCCCTTCCCACCGGAGTCGGTGGGAAAGAATGTCGAACTCAAACCGACTAAAACGCATGACGCCTATGGGTCGTTGTTCTCGTCCCCGAAAACGTGGGGCGCGTAACGCTCGCCGCAGCCGCGGCCTGCTTCTGCTAATGTGACCGGCTGCTCCACCCATCACCCGTAAGCCTACGCAAATGGTAGCCCGCCTCCTCCTACACGAGCATAACTTGCTCACAGAAAGAAGACCTAATAGGACACTTGACTAGACCTAGAGAAGATAGAAGAGACAAATCTGTATGTTTGTCGAAGTGATTTCGTTGAACTTTTGGATGTTAATGGGGCGCCACCAAGACTGGAGCCCAAGTTAGCACCTGACCGGGTGGTGGCGGACGAGGCTCTGTCCTAGTTGGAAGGTTCGACAACAATCGTTCTCACAATGTATAATTATTATCATTGACCAAATTCTTCAAACATGAGAATCCCTGGATCCGAGATGAAAGCCTCGAATGCAACCTTGATCAACGCAAACAAGTGATAATTACTGCTCTCCTACCAACAGAGTGTAAAAACGTCAAGTCTGTTTGAATTTACAAAAAATTCAATATGTTTTCCACAAAGTATTTACAAACACAGGTGACATCTAATCAGCTGAGCTCTATTTATTATCTCTGATGTAAGTTGTTTATGCGGTTGTACAAAAAATTTGGCACTCATTCTGTTTTTACTAACGTATAACCAATTAGCTTTTTATTTATCTACTCGTACGTTTCTTGTTTTCAAAAATGTACGTTCTTGTAAATAAATTCAATTTACTAAACAGTCTTGAAATAATACCTTTTAAACTATCGCGTTCTATGATATACAATAATGTTAACGGGAATTAACGCGATCATGGTGTAGGTATATACACACCTTTGGTTTGCCTGACATTTCGACCAGGTTACACTTGCCGTGGTCACAGGTCACATTACAAGACCAATGATTTTCAAAATGTCTTTTTTATTACGTGTCTAGTTTTAGTCTATTGATCATATTATACAACGAGAAACTACCTGTTAGAAATGTTGAGTGTACTGTGTTATAAAGTTATTCTATGTATTCTTCAGCAGGTGACATAGTTATCAAATGGCTGAAGTTTTAACCATGACTCGCTTTGAATAAAGTCAAGGTGTGTATACCCTCTATTTATCCAATTATGATCTTCTGACAAGTAAAAACCATTTTAACTATGTGAGTGATATCATAATTAACATACATGTACGATAGACCATTGTTTCGCAATAATAAAATAGTGAACAAAAGAACCACTAATGCTATGAAAAAAAAAAAAAACTGAAATGCAATGCGCACAAGACGCGGTCACTTTGACGTGAGCATGTGACAAACGAATTAACCAGTCACTTGTGGCGTCACACGAGGATTTGTGCTATTGTACACATAATTACCATTCAAGTAATGATATAGGAGAGCAAACAGACGAACAATAACAAGGTAGAGTTGTTGGAAATCACTACATGTGTCGTGCAAACATTAAACGTGTGGTCGTCTTCCATAATCTAACTTCGTAGTACCAGAGTGGTACGCTACAATTTGAGGCAATTTCCTCCGACTTTGGTTATTGCCACTTGTCCCAATTATTTGGGGTTGACACAACATGTCAGTTACCTCGATACATTCCCGTCAGATGCTATCTTCTCAGTCATTATTGCCCATTTATATTAGGCACTAATATTTTTATTAAAGTTTTTGGGGATAGATGAATCTATATGTGTATGTTTTTGCGTATTTCCAACAGTCCCGGGTCCTTTAAGCGGGGCGTGAAAATGCGTCCGATGAGGCCGCCAAGCTGAGTGCCGCCACCATTGTAACATTACTTAGTGTCTGTAATGGTGACCCTGAGACTTTGCCTTTAGCTTACCATCAGGCGAGATGAAGTCAAATTGGCGTGTCCTATAAAAAACGGTGTAAAAGAGTAACAAAATCGATTGAACGGATCTGGATGAAATAATAAATTATGCCTAATACTTTTTCCTGTATTATATTCCTGTACCTATTTTGCGTTGGCAAAACTTTGGGCAATCGCTTGTTCTAAATAAATGTTAATACATTGAATTACATACATCCTTTTTGTAAGCCGATTTTATTAGCCAATAGCGTTTAATTTTACAGAAAGTAATAACAATTGATATGTGTTATCGTCTGAGTACAATCACTAAAATAAACATTGGGAATAGTAGATTAATGGATCGCTGTTTACTTTCTTCTTGATTAATACAAAAACATCATGTTATGATGACCTCCTCTTTAGAGCCATCAGTGTCAATCTCAACGATAACACGACCAGACACCTTTTGTTTGCAATTTTAAGCATTACGTTTTGTCGTGGTCGCTGGCGGGAGGGTTGGCCGGCTAACCGCTCGTCAGTCGGTCGCACCAGCCCGCCTTGCCGCCACGCGCATACTCAATCACACACACGTCTACCAGTCGTTGGCCCGCGCCTCTCGGACGTGCAGACCGTGATATAATTTCCGTATACTTTAATATTTCATAATTTGTAACTCAGATTACCTGAGTCGTGGTGAAGTTCGGCGGCGGGCTTTAGTTGCGCGAAATTTTGCAATTTTAAGCACCGATTCACTACAAGAGAAGGTTACCGCACCAAAACATTGCTGATTGCAACATTATACTTGTGGATATAAACTGTGGAATTGCAACTGATTTGAGGACTCATTCTGCTAATGATATACGTAAATTTGCAATTATATTAGTTTTCTGACTACAGCAACAGTGCAAATTGCAAATATTGCAATCCAATTTGTGATTTTTTTAAACAGTTTCATTTTAGTGATGTGTTAAACTAAAACTTAAGTGGAACAATGCTAGCGATGGAATCATTATGGTCTGGTTCGGAGAGTGAGCTGACGACGCTGAAGTTATGCAAAAGTATAGCGGAGAGGCCGGAGTACAGACTGATGAGGCGGAAACCCTCGAAAAGCCTGATCCCTCAAGCGCTGCTACATGCTCCTGAGCCACAACCCAGGTCACTTAGACGTCGAAGGTCTGGTACTTGGCCGTAAGTGTATGCTTAAGAGACACTGGCAATTTTTTTTTTTCATATCTTGCACGTTGCACAAACATGTTCTTGTCGTGTTAGGAAACTGTATCTGTTGTTTGTTCAATCAAACATTGATCTCACTCAATCAAAATTGACAGTATCAGTACAATGACAGAATTATGAACATGGGTATCGACTAAAATAGATGCCTGAATAGGTTCACACCTACTTGATACTTTTGATATTAAAGCATTTGTTGTAACGATATTGCTAGAAGTTTTATTACCAGTATTTACTTTATACACAATTTTATGTTGTAACCATGACGACTTTAGTGTTTAAGGAATGTTTCCGAAGGCGACTGCATACGACAACTGTAGACGCGAACCGTACCGTGAATACACTTGGATATGGTAATTTTGTTAATTGTTTTAATTCATTGCGAGTTATCAATGATGCCGTTTATCCGTAGCGAAGTTAAGAAGTAATGTATGCGAAAATATGTAAATGTATAGTTATAGACAAATTCGGATTGCGGGACGACTGATTTTCTTTTATTTCTATGAAATATTTTTGTGCGGTCGGATAACGTGTCGTCTCTTCACATACATTACTTGTTAAACTTCGATATGGATAAATGGCACTATTGAGAAGTCGCAATGAATCAAAAACGTTAGCAAAATTATCATTTCAATCTTATTTCCCGGTACGCTAATCGTCTGCAGTTGTCGTATGCGGTCCTCTTCGAAATTATACCTTTATGTTTCGTATTGTCGCTATCGTATTCACGTTTTCTGATCATTATTGCCATTTATTGCTAATTAACTCATTATACCTAATTGTTTTATTATTCTTGTTATCGTATTCGGTTGCACAATAAACACTATTCGTTTTTCAATTACTTTACAATTTATCACTACTATTTTTTTCAAGTTCAGTTTCCTTTAGCTTCCCTTTTTTTCATCATTTTGATGATTATGATAACCATGATCATGACCTTCTATTATAGCTCACTCTTGGTCATTGGCAATTTTTTTTTTAAATATCCACGACATTCTACACAACGCTATCTAGCTAGACCCATGGTAAGCATAGCTTAACTAGCTTGTGTTATGGGATCTAGAATGCGGATAAACATTCCAGGCAATTATTATGGTAGTCATAATTTATACTAAATTGGTCTCAATCCTAGACTCAACCTTGGTTAGAAAAACATTTACCTGTTAAACACGTCTGATGTCATAAACTGTATTAATATCTCATGCTCAAAATTATGTATTATCAAGATATTGACCAATATTTGATATTAAATACCTTTCTCTTTTATGTGATCTATATCAAGTTTCCATGCATTACCAACGCCGGTAGCTCTATGGTTTCGCACAATACTTATGCCTTTACATCCGTGCCGACCCAGATGTCCGTTGATGCGTCGCTGCACCAACCTTCGGTAACTTGGTCAATATTACATAGTAGTCAACATTTAGGAGTATTATCTGCAAATGAAAAAGTCCCTGAAATATATTTTTTATAATTTGCTGTTACGAGTGGTAGTACAGAATCCTCGCTCAAGTCAGAACCTGCGTTATCTTCTGAAGTAAATACGATGACCAGTCCACCAGTTAATGACATTGTACTATCAACTAGGGGTTTACTCCTCTTTAAAATGTCAGCGAAGCAGCTATTTCAACAACCAGCCTGGTAACGCGAGAATACCTACCTAATGTCTTCTATGTGCTCTTGAACAGTTTTGAATAGTATAAAATCATCAGTATTCCACGTAGAGGCTAACTTTGTACTTTTGCAAGTAAGCCAAGTTAATTCCGATAGTGTACGGTTTAATTACGTTCTTAACCCCGCCATTCGACTAATGTGAGACAGTGTCTTTACATCTACACTCCTTACTCTATGTATCTAAAAGTAATGAGTAATTAAATTAACGTTAGAATTATTTGTATATTTCACATATTTAGTGGAACTGTCCCTGGTGAACTAAAGAACGTACGTAAGTAAAACAACGTGCCAAAAGACTATTTGCTAATCGCACATTCGGTAAAAAAGGGAGCAAGAACAATAGCCATGAGTAACTCTATAACCAAAGAACGCTCGTTCGTATTACAAATGCAAATGCTCACTTTTTAAAATAATGATTCAATCTTCTGTATACATGCGTCCATTTTGACGTCACCGTACAAGCAATGATACAAAATTGGCGCTGAATGTGAAACTGCATTCATTCACATGTTGATCCTGTTACGAACTTGCTTTGCTGTTCAGGTTTTTAAAAGGAAATAACATCAGAAGTAACTGTACCACCATTATTCCATATCTCCGTGATATTATTATCCACTTTTATTTTACAACCAGGAACTGCAACTGCAGCGCATGATAAATTTTGAAAATTAATTTTACAGACTCGTTTGAATTTCAATTTATTAAAATTTCATTAAGTTTCTTTGCTATTTTCATTACATGTTTAGCATCGAATATATTTTTTTCAAGTACTTAATGTATGCCTTGTAAAGTTGTAACAATTCAAAGAGTACCTATTGTTATCTAGAATAAATCCAGCCCAAATCTTACCTAGAACTATATTATTATGTTGACCTACATTTTCAATGGCCTCCGTACTGTTCGTGAACCCAAAGTTGGTGACTATTTCGTTAAGAATCTTATATTTGACATGGCTTGGCTAGCAGAGGTCCAAGCTGAACATTGTATTGTGTATTGTTTTGTTGAAACTTTAGCCGAGCACTTGGCAAAAGATACTGAAATTGATACCGTCTTATATTGTCAAAAGTTAGTCATTTGAAATTAAACAAAAACCATGTGACCACAGCAACCAAAACGTGATAATATTTTTGTACTTATGTTACTTAAATTGTCTTTATACTGTACTTTCATATTATACGATTTCCATTAATGGCTGCTAAATTTCAAAAGAAAACCAACCTTAACCAAATCCTTTTTAGGTTTATTAACTTGTGAATATGCCGCGTAGTTTCCGGCAGAGTAGAATTAGGGCCACCCCATCTCTTCACATGCTGTGTCGTACAATGCGACTAAGGGATAGGACTGTTTAATATCAGACAGATATATACAGCCCTGACTCAGCCTCAGATGCACGGTTCGAGTCAACAATAATGCCCGGAATACGACAATAGGCTCACCCCCTATTACGTGGGACCGAATACAATTATTGGTGAAATGTGGGTGTTAATTCACCTCTGCCTAACCCTAATATGTCAGTCCCATTTCTTTTCTTCTGCTGAATCTCTGGTTAAACTTTCTGTATTAAAAAGAATAGTAGGTTATTGTAGCAGCGATAGATATATTTCACGATGTATGTAAATCGTAACTACTTCTGCATTCTGGCTACTGCTATAACAATAGGGAAATCCTATACATAAACAATGCAGAGCATAGTGCCACTTGTAATGTTTACTTTTTGCTGCAGTAAACAAAGTTTCATATTCACAATTATTACACTTCAAACAGTACGCAATACACAAAAGACAAGAAGCGCCTTTTCTTTTGTATCTTTTTGTTACTGGTCGCACATGTTTTAAAGGAAATCTTTGTTATAGCACAAGAAGAATCGGCGGGAAATAGGGGCTGTTTCATAAATTCTTAGTATTACATTGCCACCGTTAGAAACACTTGGATATTTTTCCTAACTTGGAGGCATGTAGTGTACAAGAAGTTATGACGTTCAATTTATGTTAAACGCAATTACTTAGGCCCGTATTTCAGAATAACGCTCAATTGTGAATCGATTCTCACAATGACATTAAAACTGTCATCTAGAATACTACTATGTCCACAGATCTAATTATAAATCAAGATTCTGAACTGATTATCGTTCTAAAACACGGGCCTTAGAAGTAAATCAACATGTTCTAATTTTAGAATCATCACAAATTAAAACTTTATATTATTTAGTTAATTAGACTTTAGATTACAGTTGCTAGTTGCTTTGTAGTGTGTACAATTCATCTGTTTATTTATTTTTTTAATTGACCTGTAGCTCATGAACTTTTGTTTAGAATATATATTTTCGCATATCCATTGATATACAAAAAACCCGGTTTTTTTTTGTATATCAATGCGCATATCATAGTGAAGTGATATCTGTCATCTTGACGGTCTTCGTAGTTGCCCTGCCCCCCTAGAAAAGTGGCAATTCGATGACCGGCGTATTGTAGAATGGAATGACAAATGTATGAATTGGAAGCATTTGACAGTTGTCAACGCATGTCATAAACATTGCCCACACATTTATCATTATATTCTACAGTACGCCGGCCAACAAATTGCCACTTGTCTAGAGGAGCTAAACCGCTTACTCCTTTCCCACTTCTTGATTTGGCTTATACGACTTACGCGGTCATGCGTTGACCTTGTGACGTCCTGACATTTTATCAAAGCCTGCTCCAGAGAATCGTCCGTCAGTCAGCAAGTGTACCAGCTTGCCGGTGGTACTTAGTTATAATAAACTATATACAGCGATTAAGATAGGAAAATTTTTGAATCCGGGCGGGATTCGAACCTGCAATCTTACGCTTACAGGGGAAATGCTCTGACCATTGAGCCATCGAACCCTACCTGAAGCCATCCAAATCTTTCATATATATATCCGTCTTAGGGCGCCGGTGGGAATCCTGCCTGAACTGATTCATATTTTTTTCTATCTATCTATCTGGATAGTTAGCATACTAAATGCTGTAAAATTTCATTCAAAAACTATGTATATACACATTACTATAGCAATATCCAAATTCTATTAAATTGATAAAAAACAAAAATCTTCAACCTCTATATCTTAGACGACAAACAAACACGTGATTAATCTCGATCAAGGTTTTGACGTAAACACTAGTTTCCCACTCGTTTTTATATCCAAATTTTGTCAAGGTTCTGTTCTATTATCAATTATCACACCTATACCACGTGCAGTTGCATACTCACTTCAAACAAGTGACGTGACTTCCCCTCATGTTTTGGAAAGGGATGTTATGGTCGTACTAATATCTTCTGAAGCAACCTCTCTTACAATTCAGTACACGCCTGCTTATTGACGGACTAGTATCTGGCGCAGGATTCCTCTCAGGGTTGAGAAGAGTCATAGGACAGTGGCGACAATCAAGATAAATCACTATGAGAGCTTAGCTCCGGACTCGTACAATAACGTGCCACAATTTTCACAAAGTAAAATAATAAGGGGAAGTTTCTAGTTCTTGGAATTTTTATATAAATAGAAAAAGCAATGATAGGAAGTGCTGAGGTAAAGCACTTTGTTCGATTGCAATTTGTAATACATCGAGAACCTTTTCACCTACTTCAAGGACAGTCCCATATAAATTCGGTCAAGATCTTATAGAAAAGCATTAAAATTGCCTGAAATATTGATGAATCTACAATCACTGTGAGATGATTATTTAGATAAGTTTAATCGATTTTCTTTTCTAATTATTTCTTTAATCGTAAGCATTTTCAAACTCAAACAATTCTGTACAGAGATAGAGGATGACAACAAATGATTCATGTGAGGTGGGATCTTAATTTTTATTCAGTGAAACCGCTAACAACAGTGACTCAATAAAAGTAATGAAAAAGAAATTCGTGTGACTATTAATTTCTATCTAGTCCGTGTTCTTCAGACCATGACCACCTGAATGTCTATTTGTCTATTAGCAAACTCTTTGTTTCAGTCTACAAGTTTTACTTTCACAAAAAACACAATTAACTACAGTCTTTTTCTAGCTGTTTACCCATTCTCACCCATTCACTTGCATTGTGACTAAGAAGTATCCTGCTTTCATAGTAATTTTATTAGTACAAAAAAGCATTTTATTTTTAAGTTATCTGTTATGTCTCATCTGTGACAGATATCGTTCTTAATTCAAAGAGGGAAGTAAGTAATATTGTACACTTATATTTGTGCTCCACAATGAATCTAATAGCCCAATCTTGGTCGTACGATATCGCACTCGAGTCATGAATGTGTCCGGTCTATTTGCGTCGTCAATTTACTGTCAAATCACTTACATTCATGTATGACTGTTATACACCTGTCCGTTTTATTGCGTATGCTGTAACATCCGCGTGGTTTTTCCGAAGCAGCATCGCCATTGTGTGGATGCGACTTGTCATGAATTTAGTTGATCGCATTAGTTATGTGATACGCGATCGATAAAAGGTTTTAGAAATCAGTTTCTTTATTCTCTGATTGGAAGTTTTGTACAGTACTAATCTATAATCTGGGGAATATCTCGATCTTATTGAGCTGTAGATTTTAAGTAGCACTGAGAACTTCTCGAAATATCAAAGACCGTTGGTTGTATTCATTATATTTCCAACTCCTCCAATTTACTTCAGTAATTTCGTTGTGGCTTCCAAGACAGTCCGTCATCTGTCTGTGACTGCCCGAATGCTCGGTGCTTTTATGGGTCGCTACTTTATGATCCTGATATACATATATATACGAGTTACAGTAGCCTTATACCACTGTGGCATCATCGTTTAATTTGGCTGTTAAATTGCAAAATGTCAGCGAACAAACATTCCATCAATCATTGATACCCAATTAAGATAGATTATGTTTTTAATTGGAATTTGATTCATCACTTTATAATCTTGATTTGCATAAGAATGTAACCACATTAAAATCTTGTTTTCATTTAAAATACAGAACTGTAAATGTGGTTCAACTAATGCGTTAAACAAGAAAATAGCAAGCTCGGTCTGGTTGATCATATTACGATGAATATCCTAAGCCTTTCACAACCTTTAAGTATTGGTATAAAAATAACCGTATTTTGATGATCTTTAAAAGTAGTAGATAATATTGTCCGAAGTTTACGCGAATGCTAACACATTGAAATAAAACTATGGTGACGGAGAAAGAATACAAGAATCACTAACCCGTCTCAACCGAAGCGTGTCGTAAGAGGCGACTAACGGCAAAATACGCAGATGATATCACTGCGAGAGAAAGAAAACTCAAAATAAAACCCTGTACCAACCCGTCAGGCCAGCGTGGAAACAGTAGGCCAAAGCCTCCCAACATTGGGAGAGGCCTATGTCCAGCAGCAATCGGCTTATTGATTGATTGATTGATTGGAACAGATTGTATTCTATCGCGATTTGTTTTGTGTAATTTACATTGCTCTCGATCCCAATATCTCGGTTTCTTTTCAACAGTCATGGTTACAGGGATACCTACTAAAGATAATGGTGTCTCATACTTTGAAGTGTAAGTGCTCTCAAAGTATACGAACTACGTTAAATTGTTGATGTTACTAATAGCTGCGTGTGTATTCAACTATTAAGTTCAATCAATTCAATTACATTTGTAACGCACTTAGATATTACTACCTAATTATTTACGACTGTGTTTACGTTTCAGTTACCATAGCAAAATCACGTGGTGTTAGGAATTTGAAGGTCAATGGAAAAATAAATATTACATTTATTACATACTTGTACTTTTTATGGTAGATATTAAAGTAACTTTTATATAAAGATCACGTTTTCCATAGCAACGACGTGCATCGTTTACATAATAGGCAAAATACCTATTAACGAATAATGTGCCTATTTTTTTGTTTTCTAATTCAAATTGAGAATGAGGGTTATTGTTAATAGAGGTGCAAAAAAACAGGCTGTATCGTGGGTCACCGTGTCCTCTGGAAGTTATGTAACGATGTTAGTTGATTCTTTAGCTAGCGAGTGATGTGATGAAATGTTCATAGAAAATTGCAACTGCAAAACCAGATTGTACCCGATAGACCCCCTCCCCTCCCACTACAGAAGGAAATATTAAGATGTTATCCTCCAAGCCTTTTCCCAACTCAAGGTCACCTTTCAATCAAACTTAACAAAACGGCCAATCTTTGATATTTTTCGTGAAGGTACTCTATGATCTCTACAACCCACTGGCGAAATTGAAGTTCTGTAGATATTCGTATGGCAATAGGAACCGTCGGCTTAACGCATTCTCCGAGGCATGAAGGTATCTCAATGTGTTAAGAATCAACTATCCATGACTGACCTGGGTAAGAATTGCTTAACCTTACAATGTGCTAACCTGCTCGATTATCACTTAGCCACGAGCCCTCTAAGGAATTTTAAAGTCGTACTCACGTAAGAAAGTTACGCAATACCTCAGTAGGGCACTAATTTCTTTTAATGACACGCTAACTAACAATTTTTCCGTATGGGTACCCACATGGAAAATAAGTTTCGTTTTTGTACTTACCCACTGAGACCGCGACAAAAATATTTTATCTAATTTATACCGCATACCGCTATTAGTATCGCAATAATAGAAATGGTTACTGCGATAATAATTGTATGCGGTAACCAAATATTGTGATACAAATTTGTGCCCTCGATCGGTCCTCCTATTGTCTTGTGTGTTGTAACCAGAGTCACATCGACTCCCAACAGGGGAAACACCAGAAATAGCGGAGACGGCCCGCCATTTTCTTTTTGAAAGATAATGGCAATAGGCACAATAATTCGTCATAAAATTTAAAACTGCCTGCCCCGTTGGAGGTGATGATGTGTACCCTCGATCGTCTTGTCTTGTAACCAGTCCCTCGAGACACATCAGCCGTCAACAGGGGAAGCACCAGAAATAGCGGACAGGACCCACCATACTATTTTTTTTTAATGGAGAGTGGCAATGGACACAGACATTGCGTCAAGAAATGGATAATTGCCTGCTCCGCTGGAGATGATTTTTTAAAAGAGTTTCTTTCATTCCTACCGCCACGTTAGAGCTTAGTTCATTATTTATCATCTTAGTCCTAAGGTTCTCACCTAGGAGTTCAGAGTCCGCTAGACTACGACGTAGTACGACTTTATTACCTCTCAAGTGAGCAGAAAAATAGACTAAACCATCATTATGCATGCGCTTTTCCACACCCACAGCACCCGGGATTTTAGGCAGAAGGGAACGTGGTGCCCGTCTTGGTTTTGTACAGTCAGCGTAAGAACAATCTTGACTACAAAGCCTCAAAATGATCTTATTAATAAGTTATTAAGAGCAAATGAAACTGTTTTATTAATTTAAATTGTATTATTGTCCTAACTAAAGGTATGTACCAAATATCAGAATAATCAATTAACAGAAAAGGGAGAAAATCACTAAGATCATTTTGAGTATCTTGTTCGTCAAGATGGATCTGATGCTGACTGTGTACGGTATTAAGTCTGTCAATGTACTCACTTTTGCATGAAAAGTAAATGAATAAATCTTCTAACAAATGAACGTTGAAAGTGAAAGCAGACGCCAAACATCTTAATCCGACGTACAACTACTTTTATGGCAATATCCTTCCCGGAACTTCACTTATACGGAATAGCCTCTCCTATCTCACATAGAACATCACTCACAAAAAGACATTAATTTGACGGTATGTCGTCAGATATCACTGATTAAGCAGTTTAAATAACGGATATGGTTTCCATTTTGTTCCAAAATTATAATAATTACAAGTACGTTTTCTATATTCATTAATATAAACTGAAAGTTAGGCATTTTCGACAGTTGCGAGAATTCCAACATAACTCGCAGCTGTCGAAAATATCCTATACCTCGCGGTAGCCATATGGTCTTGCTTGGCTGTTGAAAAGCACCAACACCGGGCAGTCGCTAACATAAGCCTAGCGACTTCCCGGTTGCGTCTCAAGTCCCAAGTTTGCACCTTAGAGCCCGAGGCTTTGTTATGTTTGATTGGTATGCCGGCCGTACCGGGAGCGAGCCATATGACCTCCAAAGTCACAATCCTGCTAGTGAAGCCTGCACTAGAACCTCGTCCGTTATCAAGATTAGTCTCCTGTAAATGTTATTATATATACCGGGTGGCAGGGCCATGGATTATATAAGTTATCTTGTTGTTTACGACAAAAAAGTCAATTCATTCTACTGATTCTAGAGACAAAGTATATTATTTGCATAACAATCTATATCATTAACATGTGTAAGATTTCACTAAACTATAGTAGCACGTGCCTGCACAGCTCACGGAAATTCTGTACTATACACATTTTCAGGGTTTACATACGTACTAGGGATGTGCAGGGCCCTACCAAGTTTTTAGGGCCCTGCTGCTATACTGGTTGTACCGCCACCTTTAGCTCCCTCTCCCGGAGAAGTCGGCATATCAATAAGAAAACAATAAGCGGATCCCGGGCTCAAAAGTGCAAACTATAAACGCAAGTGGCAATTGCTATGAAGATGTTGATAACCAATGTACTTATACTAAGCCATATAAATATAGTCACGTAACTGAAAGTAGCTAGCACTGATATAAATTATATTTATCGCAACCATAGATAATATTGTTAAGGCGTCTACAAAACTCCATAAAATAATAACTAATTGCCGTGGCCATGTCAAGATAAAAAATATATTGTTGAGTCATTCAGATGAATTTATATTTATATAGGTTAAGTACAAAGTACACTTGTAATTCTAGAAGTCACGTAATAAGTAAAACTTTAGAATTTAAATAAAAAAGTAAACCAACTAGGTGCCGGAAATACAAATTTTTACTACCATTTAATATATATTTTTATTTATTTGTTACACAGATAAGTCCCTGATGTGTAGACAAAACATGTGAAGACAGTAAAAACAAAAAATGAATTCGTGCGTGCAATACAAACACTTATTGCCTAAGTAAACACCGCAATTTCGCTGATTTGTTCAAAAGTGGTTCACTTATTTGTCAATAACAATGTGCTTGCAACCCTGACGAAAATCATTACTGATTGTAATTTTATTAGACTTATTATTTGAATAATTGACGTGTTAATTCTAAAGGTTGAGAATCTGTTACTACACTGACATCTTTAACGAAATCTGATAAACCATAACATAACATGAACTCACCCACATTTCGCAAGTTTATGTTTAGGTCCCAATGTAATAGGTGGCGAGCCTATTGGCATTAACCGGGCACTTATAAACCTACGATAAATACACACATAACTTCGAAAAGCATCGAAAAGTCATTGATGTGTGCCATGGTAAAACCTGGGATCGAACCCGAGACCTCCTCTCAGCAGGCCATTGCCCATACCACTAGGCTGATAAACCAGTCAGGTCAATTATTTATGCAGTTAGGTGGGGTAGTTATTATGATACTATTAACGGGTGTACTTCAATCCCTGACTAGTTAAAGCCAAAAGTCAATTTAATAGTGCTCTGTGCAATTCTTTTTATGAAAATCGATCCCAATATTCCTTAAAACATATTAAACATATTTACTATTCCTTATAACCCCCTTATTACTTGAAAGTTAAAATTTAGCCTTAGTCTTTACTTCTGTATTTTAAGTGAGATTAGTTTATGCAAATTGCAAATGCTTAAGATAATCTTAAGAACTTCCTTGCATTGTTTTGTTTGTGAATATCATTCCGATCGGATGACGCATATAGCCACCGGTTAAAAGTGAAAGTATTTTGTACTACACCCAAAGTAAACTTTGTGGTTTCTCTGTCAGCGTTTAACCATAATATTATAGTTTTTATTGTCATGACCTCCGTGGCTTAGCGGTAGAGCATTCGACTGCTATGCAGGGGGCGCGGGTTCGATTCCCGCTCAGTGCAAATATTTGTATGCATGAATATGGATATTTGCTTTGGTCTGGGTGTTTCTATGTATAATATGTATGTATTTACAAAAAAAAAGTATCTAAGTATGTTTATCCGCATTCTAGATCCCATAACACAAGCTAGTTAAGCTATGCTTACCATGGGTCTAGATAGCGTTGTGTGGAACGTTGTGAAATATATTTATTTTTATTTATTTATTTATCTGTTTTTTTACTCATGAAAATGGCCTAAACTTCAGCAAACAAGTCTTAGTAAATACGCTTATTGTGAGTCATCTACCTAATTTGAAAAAATCTCAAGTACCCATCTGTATACATGTGACCACAGCATGTGCAACCAGGTCGCAACGTCAGATAAATAATTCAAGGGTACGAATGTTCTATGACATATCTATGCATACCTACTACACATCTCTATCTAGACCTTAAGTAGGTAAACATAGCTTCAAAAACTTGTACTTTATATATATAACAATAACATTTTTTTAAGAGTTCTAGTAAGACTGGGGAAGTACCTACCTCCGCCCTACAGAATACCGCGGCTATAATAACTTGGTGTTGTGTTGCCAGCGGTGAGTAGGGTACCCAGAGCTCCCTGGAGAATTTGTGCTGTCAGTGGGATGACTAAAGGCTTGTCCTGCTTTGTCCTCTACACTGACGGCACAGAAACTCTGTGCTTACTGGGTCGGCAGCGCGAGTGTGGCTTCTCTGGTGTTACATACGTCCATAGGCCACGGTAACTACTTTCCATCAGGTGGGCCGTGTGCTTGTCTGCCACCTAAGTGGCATAAAAAAATAAAAGTTAAAATAGCCGAAATTAATATCTAGAATTCCCGGTAATCCCTCCAGATGAGCTAATATACTATGTGCAAGAGGCAAGTGACCCATTTAGATCAATGGGAGTATGTATAGTTGTGTACGTATTTCATAATTTGCTATGAACAGGTGTCGAACTCTCACCTTGTGATGTAGCAGTCGTATATTCTACCGCTACGCCACACAGGAGATCATCACGCTTATTCCCGTAAACAGCAATTATAAATCTAGAAACATTTTATCACAAAGCTTTATAAATAAAATCAAAATAAGTTGTATAACGCTATCATCACTTTATCTCGGTAGTATAAAGCGACCTCCTGATCGGGGTCAGAAGTTCAGACACATTGATAGTAGTAGCTACACAAGTGCACGAGCCACTCATGCTGGAGATATGTGTTCAGATATCAGTTAAATAAAACTGAAAGTGTCAATCCAAGGACTCGTGTAAAATGGTTGCTGATAGGATTTGATTCTCTACCCTGTAAAATTTTCTTTCAGGGCTAGTTTGTGTTTATGGGTTCAATAATAAGCAGACACACATTAGACAAAAGAAACTAGGCCAAAAAACCGAATATACAAACCACATTATTTACATTTTCTGAAGAACCATGTAAAATATTTGTTTTTTAATTCAAGTTTAAAAAAGATTCTACGTGTTAAAAAAGAAATAACTGCGTATTAGATAGGAAAAGCACTAAAATGTTCAGGTAACGAGCACGACGAAGTTAAAATTTTGTTGACAAGTATTATAGTGCCCGGAAGACGGTAATAGGCTCACCCGCTATTACGTGGGACCGAATTCCATGATTGGTGAAATGTGGGTGTTAATTCACCTCTGCCTAACCCTCCGGGGATTAAGGCATGGTTATATGTATGTATGTATGTAAGTATTATAAAAAAGTAAGAGTGCTCTTCAATAGGGTCACTTTGTTGGTTAATACCTACCCCGTTCTTAACACTGTTAACTACTCAGAACGTTTTGTTTTACTGAGCTAAAAGTAAATGGAACTTATAAATATAATAATTTTACCAACATCGTTATACCATGATAGCTATTATACCTACTAGAGCCTTCAGGCCTAACAATTACCGATAATTGTAATGATCATGGTAATAATTCCTCAATATGTAGGGCACTGCAGTACTAAACAATATACGACTGAAAAACTATGCTATAAACATGCATGAAACAAAACCATATAACACTATCATGTATTTATAGAGGTCAGGGTTCATAGGTATCGTTGAATGCAGGGTTTCTCAAAGTTTATTAAGATTAAGGAGATGTGCTTCAAAGTTATACGATGTAGATGAGTATCTTGATAATGTAAATGCGTGATCAACATAAGTCTCTTGCTTGCTCGCACACCATAAAATGTAAACTAAAGCAAATTTAAAAAAGAAAGATAATCTAGTTCTCTGAGTTTCTAGCTGGTATCTTCTCAGTAGAACTAACCTACCGAACCAGCGGAAGCATCATTTTTCAATGGTTTATTTTTACATTATTTAGTATTTTTATATTATTTTTAGAAATAATTGTAAAATTTTGACGTTCATATGTGCTCTTTATGTGCCTAAATTGAATAAATGTAATTGATTCTTTGATTCTTGATGGCTGTGGTTTTAAAAGCGTAAAACTCCGCATATTATTCTTAGATTGCTAGAAAAGGAGCATTGCAAATTTAATATCTGCTGGTTCATTTGCGATAAAAAGTGAACCCGGCACAATAATTGAAAATTAATATAGGTAGTGTTTCAAACAAAAACATAATGATTTTATCCATAATTATTTTTAAAGGGGTTTTCCGTAGTCTTGAAAGTTTCCTTCTTCCTACAGTCCCGGGTCCTTTAAGCGGGGCGTGAAAAAGCATATGATGAGGCCGTCAAGCTGAGTGTCACCATTGTCACACGGTATGTGTAAGTAATGGTGACTCTCTTTTCTGAGACTTTGCCTTCAGCTTACCATCAGGCAAGGCGAAGTCTAATTGACGTGTTCTAAATTAAAAAAAAAGTTAATAGGAGGGGTACAAGCTATAACTATAAATTTGAGGAACCCGGAGTGCAAAACAGGACTCTCAAAATTGATTGACTGTTTTCTAAAAACTAAAAAAAATATAAATATTCGTAGTTTGTGGAATTGGGGTCAGGGATCTTCTGATGCTATAATACGCGTGTATGCTTATCAGCTAATTAATTTCCGTTCGCTATGCATGTTACTTTCTAAGATTCCATTTAATGATTTTTACAATTGTTCTTTTCAATCGATTTCGCTATTGTCCTTTTACCAGTGTTCAAATTATCAATTGTTTATGTCCATACTAATATTATAGGTGTGGAAAGAACTCTGTCGGTCCGTGTGTCTGCCTGTTACGCTTTCGCGTCTAAACCACTAAACTGATTTTGATGAAATTTTGAAATAGGCTTGTTTGTTCGCGATCAACAGGGACTGAGCCACACACAGCTAGTTAACTAAACTTGTAATTCGTTTACAAAACAAAACAAAGGTATAATTCGTTAAAGATTATTAAATTTAAACTTAATTGATTCGTTTGTAACGTAAAAAATGGTACTTCCTGTGTTGTTGCTAGTTTGTTACAAAGGTCAACTTTGTTTATGCAAAAATACTTATAACATTGAAGGATTAACACGCATATCTGCAAATATCTGCACCTGCCAAGTTACGATTGTTGGCTTACACTGTTCTTACCAAATCTTATCCAGTTATGTCACGTCACATCTGCAATGACACACGTTATGTTATTGTAGATTTAGATCGGAGAAATGAGACGGGTTTTGACATTATCCGAAACAACGCCGTTGCCCTAAGACGAATGTATAAGAAAAGCTCAGTTAATCAGAGCATTACCGCTGTAAAGGACAAATCACGGGTTCAATTACCGTCTTTTTCCGATCTAAAGCTATAGGAAAAGTAAGCATACTAATTGCTTAAAAATGACATTTTTAAGTATGTCAGTATTTCAGTGTATCTAATGTTTGTAGCTAGAGATGGCTTTCTTTAAGATTAATAGGATTTGTAGGAGTACAATCATTTTTGTAGCTTGTGTATCTTGTGATAGATAAGATAATAGTAATGTTAATATTGCCTTTCAAGTACCATTTACTCTACGCCTTTAATATTGAAGTTTGTCGTAATTCCCCGTTCTTGAGTCGCCCCGAAAAATTTTCGATTTCATAAAAGTGTTTTGTCACGCTATTATGAAACAAAAAAATTCGAGGGAAATCACGACTCCCTCATTTTGGCTGCAACACGTGAGCTTTCTTACAATAACTAGGTGGCATGTCTCATAATGGACAATATTTGAACAAACGCAAGTGAATTAAGAAACTGTGAATGGACCCATCAACGGCATCACCCCTACTTTGTCATGGCGGAGCAGGCGGTTGGCTGGTGATGAAACCGGCGCGTAACAAGCGAGGTGCCTATGTCGGTCAATGTTGCCGTGTTGACATCTAACTCGTAACCCGCACATAACACAGCCTTGTTGTTATTGGTCAGGGAAATTATTACCATAATCCGCATTCGGGTCAATCGCTTATGCACCATCTTTTCCCATAGTTAAGTTTTTGCGATTTGCAACTTTTCTATGGTAGAAATTTATAAAAAAGTGGTGTTCGGGGTGACAACCTTGGAAGCGACCGACCGGGACTAACGCTTAGATTATAATTATAATGAATGTTAACTAAATAACTGCTAAGCTTTGGGTTACTGAAGGTCTGAATTCAGTTTTACTTGTAGTGGTTTAATTAATATACTTCCATTCATTATCACACGATAAAGAATTGAAATGTAATTGGAGATTGGATTGTAAAAAAAAACACGTGTACCTGAGTAGACAGGTACGTGGTTTTTTTACAATCCCGGGTTATTTAAAGCGAGGCGTAAAAAAATAGCTACTGCCGAAGCCTTAGGAAAGGTAGGGACCACCATATTAGGATCGACATTTTCTGTAATGGTAATTCGTCGTATCTTCTTGATTTCCCTCAATTGAGGCACAGAATATGAAAAAGTACGTTTGTTGGTAGCCCCCCTGATATGGCAAAGTTTGAAATCCAAGCTGAACCTCTTATTTATAACCTAGAGAGACAATTTGTTATGGCTTATACTTAACGATTATTACTTGGTATACTTAACACGCTAGTGGTGCGTAGGTAAATTATTAAGCCATGGTCAAATTGTAATTATCTGAGCTCTTAAGCCTCTGGTTATAAAATGCCTTGTTAGCCATGTACGAAATTGTGCGACTTTGAATAATGCCTCTTTATAATAATATATGTCTTAAAGTAATATAATAGCTAAGTGCCACAGAAATACGTGAGACGCAGACCAGTAAGTACCTACTATGTGATTTATTCTATAAGCTTTTGCCCGCGACTCTGCCCGCGTAAAATACTGATGCCATTCTCGCGTGTCTGTCGATGAGTGTTGTACGATCATCGGTCGATGGTCACCATAGTGACCACCGGCCCCTACACAGACCTACCTACACTTACCTACCCGTCTGCCCACTAACCTTGGGTGATACGTATAAAAAACTAAGGAACTGGCTAAATAATTTGTTTGTGATAGAACTTAATACCTAAATACCACCACACTTGTTATTAATTTTAAGACGAAATATGCTACCTTTCGTGCGGTTTGTGGGGCGGTCAGAGGAAGTTCTTCCTTTATTTCCACTTTTCTCTACTCTCCTCGCCTCGGTTCGGTTCTGTTCTGTTCTACACTTTGTAGTAAGCAATCAACATCCCTACGAGTGTTCCAAGCATACATAAATCACGATAACCATAAGTACTGTTAGGTGTTAGAAGTTAGGAGGTCCCTGCCGAAATAAACACATTGAGCCAAATAATAAAATCGATCCAAGAGAAAAACTTATTCTAGTCTCTGAGGTGAAAGCATCGGAAGTAACTGAGATCACTGCTAAGATTATGATGTTGATTATAAACTGCCGCTCTATTAGCTTTAGCCGCGTGGTTCCCGACAGAGTTTGGATCACCCCATCTCTTCCCATGCGGTGTCGTACAAGACGACTAAGAGATAGGGCTGTTTAACATCATACATATATACAGCCCAGACTCAGCCTGAGTCAACAATAGTGTCCGGAAGACGGCAATAGACTCACCCGCTATTACGTGGGATCGTGCAACAGGTGGGTGTTAATTCACCTCTGCGTAACCCACCGGGGGTGTGTATGTATGTATTAGTTTTGCGTTTCATAGCTACCGTGTGTAGCACACCACTCGGAAATTGTGTACTTTTGGATGCGCACACAAACCAACCGCGACCATTTATGCTACCGTTTACTAAAGGACTTATTGTTTGTGTCTATTGTGATGTGTATAAAAAAGAATTTGGTTTGAATAATAACTTATTTTACGCGCATATTTCACAGATCAGTTTTCGGATCGTATGTTGGTCAATGTCGAACACAACACACCCATTAAAAATGCTGATTCATACTGTTCGATAAAAACAGTATGCTAAATAGACAAATTTATATAAAGTGTAAACAATTTGCCAATGAAAAATCATTGGGTTGAGTCTTCATTGATAGTCAAGTCGCTGTAAAGATGCCTCAATATAAAAAATAATCAAGTATGTATTTTCTTAGTTTCTTAACTACGGTTATAAATGCGAAAATTTGAATGTATGGATGCTTATTCATGTCAAGACTGCTGAACGGATTTAAATAAAATGTTACAATAGAGAAATTACAGCCTCGAACATATTCTCGGGATAAAAGGCAGCCTGTGTACTACTGACGGAGACTACTTTTTATCCCGGAATTAGGTCCTTGGGGGTTGTGAAAACACGATCAGAAACAGGCTGAGCAACAACTAGTTACCTACTAATGAGCACTAATTTAAATTAACATCCTCGTGAAACCCATTAACTTTTTTCTCTTGAAGTAATCACGGCAAGTGACTATTCGTCCAATGGATACTCTAATGGACGTCTTATCTCCAAATGCATAACTCTCTTCCCACATGCGTCATACTGCGGTCAATTAATGCAAGATTATCTCCAGTGTTTTATAAACAGACAAACAAACTGTTCATAATGTTAAGATCAGATTGAGTGGCTCGTGAAGCCACTCACGATAATCATATGAGCACGCCAAGGTCACCACTGTCACTTAGATCGATGAAAACCTGCGCTTGGACTCCTGCGCAACGTCCGCGTCCAGTCGCTGTGCGCACGCGCACCTCTTCGCGCTCGCGTTTCCCCATCTCGCGCTAACATGAGTTAACACATGTTTTCAACCATAAATGACATCTTTTTTATTATCATACATGTATTTCCTACTTCTAAGTGATGTATCAATATTTGACTTTGTGATGACTATGTGATAAAACTGTTAATTGTGTGTTTGCATGTGTGAAGTTTACATTTTGACATAATGTTACGGCGGCAGTTCTCTCACGAATCTGGTAAAGCCGAGCTGTTTAAAGCAGAGGAGGCATTTTTGGACCGGAGGAGGTGGGGTTTTGAGATTCATCTAATTATTAGTTTGAGTTCTTGGAAATAAGCAGCATTGGCATGATAAGAGGAAATCTTTATAATTGTTTGTAGTTATAATACCTACTCGTACATCCATACAACAATTGCTTGTGTGGATGTCAAGTCATGTTATTATAAAGAAGCAAATATACTTCCATCCACTATAATTACCAACACACATGTTTTAATATCGATCCTGTATATCACTTGGATTTTTGACTGTACAGTCTTTTACAATACACACAAGATTCATGTCTTGCAGACAGTTAATTAGGAAAGTAAGAACGAAAATTCATGAAAATCTAAAAAATACACTATGTATTGTGTAGAGGAAAACAATAAATATTTGCAATGTTTATATACATCTGTTATCAACCACTCCTGGTGCAATGTTATCTTTAATGTGGTTGTTAGTGTGTTAGGTATATGTTACTACAAAGTTCATATCGCTCACAATAATTATGGATTAACCGAGTTACATCCTCCGAGACTATTTTATTTTATTTATTTATTTATTCTTTATGCACGATGTACATTGGCGGACTTAATGCCGTAGGCATTCTCTACCAGTCTACCATTGGGTGGTGTACGTGCTTACGTGGTAGGCGCATATTAATGAGCGATTTGATTGTTCGACAGGTGATACTATAGATTAATTACATACACTTACATAAACAGTACATATATTTACATACCATAAATCATACATATCTGATTAATATACAAATATAACATAAATACAATATAAATATATAATAAATATATATAAATATACAAGAGTGGTAAAAACATTATTGTTGAGCCGATAACTCTGCCAATTCCGCGATGATCAACTGCCGTACCCTGGACTTGAACACATCGCGGCTTGTGCTCTTCCTGATCTCCTGAGGAAGTGCATTCCACAGACTAACGGCCTCAACAAAGAACGAAGAGCCTAAAAAGTTAGTTCTATGAGTTGGGAATGCAAGGAGCCGATTGTCTGTAGAACGAAGATTTCTGTCATTCCTGGAACATAATAGCTGAAAATAAGACATCAAGTAAGTAGGGATAGAGGGAGAGTTGAGAATATTGTAGAGAGTAGTAAGTGTGCGTAACTTACGGCGAGGACGAATAGTTAACCAATTAAGCTGCGAGCTGAAAGAAGACACGTGGTCATATTTACGAAGATTGAAGATGAATCGAATGCAGTTATTGAGAAGACGGTCAAGTTTGTTGAGAAGGTCTGCATTCAGGTCAAGATAGCACACATCACCATAGTCAATCAGAGGATGGATTAAACTTTGAGTCAACATAGCTTTTGTCCTTGCTGGGAGGAAGTTCTTCAGGCGGTACAGAACTCTAAGCCATTTCAGAGGAAACATAACATAAACTCACGCCTATATCCCCGAAGGCAGAGGTGCTAGCATCCACATTTCGCCAGTTTATGTTTAGGTCCCAATGTAATAGGTGGCGAGCCTATTGCCATTAACCGGGCATTTATAAACCTGCGATAAATACACACATAACTTCGAAAAGCATCGAAAAGTCATTGGTGTGTGCCATGGTAAAACCTGGGATCGAACCCGAGACCTCGTTTCAGCAGTCCATTACCCATACCACTAGGCTACCGCGGTTCTAAGAATAAGAAATTAATAATAAGAAATTGTAAGGAAACCTAAATGGGTGATTTTATAACCCCTGCTTAAAGGGTTGAGGATTGTAGGAAGATGGAAATACATGTGATGTTACGAATGTGCCTTAGTAGTGAAGCACAGTTCCATTTTAAACCTGAAACCTGCATCTGAAACTATTGAATAGTCAAGAATCGCTTAAGCACTATAAAGATCCTTGACTGTACGAGATGGTATCGGATGTAAAAAGGGAGACAAATAGAACAAAATAACGTTTGTTCTATGAGAGCCCCCGTTAAAATGTATTTTGTTCTATTTCAAAAAATGTATTTATTGTTATATCAGCAACAGAAATACATCATCTGTGAAAATTTCAGCTTTCTAGCTACCACGGTTCAAGTGATATAGCCTGGTGACAGACAGACGGACAGCGAAGGCTTATTAATAGGGTACCTTTTAACCCTTTGGGTACCGAACCTTAAAAATGTATTCCCATACTCAACTATTTTGTACTAACCTACTTAGTACATAATCCAGATAATCGAACTATCAATTGGTTAATTTTTGAGAAGTTTATTATTAGAATCCATTATTACTACGAGTATCTAAGTATACTAATGTTATAAAGCTGAAGAGTTTATTTGTTTCTTTATTTGAACGCGCTAATCTAAGCTAAGAACAAATGCAGCAATGATTCGAAAAAAAATTTTTTTTTTTTTAATAGTCTGTTTGTCTACGAAGGTTTTAGGCTATTTATGACCACGCTATTAATTAAAGGAGCGGAGCAGTGATTATATATATCAACAAATTCGGTAGATTTCCATACAAATGAAGACTAAAAAATAACTGTGTTAAACTGATCATATGAGGTTGCAAATAATGCCACGGGCAAACCTGAGGCGGTTTAGCAAGTTATACTATAATTTGGAAATGTTTGTTCGCGATTGACGGAAAAACTACTTAATAGATTATATTTGCGGTTTTTTTTGTTAGAAAGTTCTTTGTCACACGAGCGGTGCCGCGGGCCGAAGGCTAGTAACATTATAAACTGAAATATTTACACCATTAATAGGGGAAGGGATTGTGTACATTAAAACTGAAGTAAAAAGTGAAAATATCGAAAATAATCTTCCTCATCGATGTAAACTGATAACGTTCCCAAAAGGCGTTGCCACGTGGAAAGGCATGTGCTTATAATTTTTTTTAGTCAACCTATTTTTTTAAGCAAGGTATAGACACTAGGAGTCGAACACAGAAGATAAAATGGGTAGAGGAATTTTATCCTCTCTCACGTCAATCCTAGAGTCAATGAGTCCAACAAAACTATTTAATAGTTTACCAGGGAAGCAATAAAGGGCGAGAATAGTAACTATGTAAAAATATACGAATTAATTCAATTACAGTGTTCTCTGGTGCTAGCTGAATTTCTCGTCAATTATTCCGTTTAGATTGCGCTTTGGAAAACATCTTCCGATGTATAAATATTTATAAATTTATGAAGATTTTAATAAAAGAACTATTATTTACGCTAAGATAAGTTCAATAGTGAAAATTATGACCAATTACGTCACTATTTATTATGTAACAACGTATACAATTTCATTTCCCATCTACTCTATTATGTTATTGTAAAGTGGTCGTGTCTGTACATTGACCATATTAAAAAAAGCTATGTTCTACTAAAAACCTTTTTATATTCTTATTTGTTTGTCTGTTAGTTCGCAATAGAAGCAAAAACTATGAATGCTACTTTTTGTCTGCAAGGTCTTGGTTAGATTTAAAATTTTACGTTTGTTGGATCGCAATTGAATAATTAGCACCAGAGATATGAGCACAAGTGACATCCACACGGATGAAGAGTATGAAGACTGTAGTAAAATATAACAAGGCCATAGCGCGCAGTGTTTACTTTTATTCCGTAATTGGCAATTTTTTATCACATCACCATCAAGATAATACAGAAGACACAAAGCGCTAAAAAGTAACGCACATTAAACGTTTTTGTCAATTTTTTACGAGTTGGTCATGTTCGTGCTGACTGTCAGGTTTTGCTCATTAGCAATGTCAATAAAGGTTAACTTCTGTGGTTCTTGCGAGTAATGGTTGTTACGTTAATATAAGGTGTGTTTCTTTTGTAGTTGGTAATTAAAGAACGTGTACAACAAGTATATCTTAATAGCTAGGTGGTCGCTGTTCAGCCAAGACAGCATGGATAATGTTAACGAACCTAAAAGTCTTGCTAAAATTATATTGAGTAATACTCTTGCCCGAAATTTTCTTCAACTATCACATCTTACTTCTTGTTACCATAAGAAGTGAGACGTTAGCATTCACGATATTTTTTAAAATTAATAATAAAAAACCCGACTGACGCTGAAAAGATCGAAATAAGTTTGATAGCAGGCTGTACCCATTTTTTTTCGTTTCATGGTTGGTCTGCTATCAAACTTTTTTCGACCTTTTCATCATCAATTTATTTTTTTCTATCTATCTATCATCATTCTAAATTATTCCAAGGTCATCCAGACGTTTCAATGGACTATAGTTGTCAAACATAATAAATAAACTCATACCAGTAATGTCTTGACAAGTAAACATAATATTCGATAAGCTATTCTATTGTTTGTAGCTGTTCTTACTTTCTCTCTTTCATGAATGTTTGAAATTTTATACGCAGATATCTAATTTCTCGGTTGCAACGTAAAATATTCAGATAGCGGCAAGTAGGTATTCACTACATATTTGATGCTCGTAAATAAACTCTTAACTAAATCATAACATAACATAAACTGACGCCTATATCCCCGAAGGGGTAGGCAGAGGTGCTAGCACCCACATTTCGCCAGTTTATGTTTAGGTCCCAATGTAATAGGTGGCGAGCCTATTGCCATTCACCGGGTAGTTATAAACCAGCGATAAATACACACATAACTTCGAAAAGCTTCGAAAAGTTATTGGTGTGTGCCATTGTAAAACCTAGGATCGAACCCGAGACCTCGTTTCAGCAGTCCATTACCCATACCATTAGGCTACCGCGTTTAACTTCTGTGCGCTTACCATGAAGTCTTAAAACAGGTCAATAATTGAATGGCTGTCATCTACTAACTGCATAAATAACTATTTAATCCCATATAAATATATAGGATTACAAAGTTACATTTGCAGTTCGTAGTATAACAGCAGTTCAATTATTGACCAGTTTTAACTGTTTTAAGCGTTCATGGTACGGTCCTGATTTGATTTCAAAACACGTTGTTATAGAAGACCAAAATATTGTAGAAAAACATTGGGCGTTTCCGTTTTCAACCCACGAGTTAATAATTACTACATTTTCTACCCCCTGCTACAAAAGTCCTGTCAGTTTTCTACTCTGAAATATTGTAGATACTCATTCATTCATAAAGCGACATGTTAGTTCTACATAATTATAAAGCGAAGTCATAATTTTGTAAAACAATTTATTGTGTGATGTGATCACCTTGAAATATATGAATATTTTACGAATACCCATGAATATTTTTTGTTGCAAATGATTACATTTGCAAAAAAAAATATTCATGCGAACAAAAACATTCAAGCTCAAGATATCATGTACAAATAAGCATATCTAATATTAATTACATCACCGAGTGTCCGGCGTGGGAGACGCCGAGGCGGGAGCTTGTGGCGGCCCTGGGAGTGAGGGTTCTCACGCTCTCCACCTTGCTCGCGGCGATGGTTCGCAGCGCGGATGCATGGGCGGCCGGCGCCTCCTTCTGCGAGCAAGTAATGCTCGTGAAGGAGGAGGCGGGGCGGGAGCGGCAGCGGGAGCGACGAAGGATCGCTAGACAAGCTGCCCGCGCACGAAGGCAACTCGGGCGTCGGAGGTCGATGAACGACCTCCGCCCCCCATGAGCGCCGGCCTGGGGGTGACAGGTGAAGCCGCCTGTCACCCTTGCAGAAGCAGGCCGCGGCGGCGGCGCGCGTGGCGCGCCTCCCCGTTTCCGGGGACGAGTTGGGGACTCTGTGGTCCCCACACCCGAGAAGAGGGCCAGATCGTGAGAGATGGCCCTGGGTCGGCCGGGGTGCGAGGGATATGCCTGTCAACCTCACCTTCGGCAACCGAAACGACCCACAGGCGGCGTGCGTTTTAGTCGGTTCGAGTCCGACATAACCTCCTCCACCGGCTCCGGTGGGGAGGTATCCGTGGGGATTTTGCGCACGTAAAAAAAAAAAAAAAAAAATATTAATTACATAATTACTTAATAAAAAAAACGAATTGAAGTAAAAATGTAATCAGCCTGTATTTAATTTTGTATACATACACGTAACATACTAACTAACATAACTATACTACGCGTACCTGTTATATGTAATAATGTATGTGTGAATCGTCGGTAGAAGTTGGTTGTTGTGTTTAGTTCGTTAATTTGACTCGCCCGTGACATACGTATCGATGGAAGCTTTGTAGCGTTAAGTTGACATTTTATGTTTATCTGAAAAAGTTATATTTATTTCTTGTGTTAAGAGTAATCCACATTCATACTACGTACTGCGTGTTATGTAAGGTGTGAATTTGACAGAAGGCATAAGGCGTAATCGTAAGTATTGACGCAAATCTAAAATATCATCGATAATCATATTTTTATTTGGATTTATGTCTTACGCCTTATGCCTCTTGCCTTTTCTGTGTCAACTGACTTAAATCAGAATGCATTGAAGGGAGGGATGACTGGATGAGTTAAAATTTATCGAAAATCATAATTTATAGTGAAAAGATTTTTTTTGAGTTATTATTTTTGTTTGTTTTTTTGGTTGTTTTGTTAGTGTTGAGTTGGAGTGAGGTACAATACATCATATTTAGTTATTTGTTTATTGTACTATTTATTATTGTTTTGCAATTTTTGTACTGTAATTAACATGTCGTTAGATTACTCTCTTGTCTCTCTTCGTCCTTATGTTTTTTAAAGAATAATTAGCAGCCGAAATTACTAATATTCCCTGTAACCCTTCGAAGCTAAATTGCTAGTATTAGGACTGAGCTGTCGGTAGTATAATGGCTGGGGTTCGAACCCGGGGATCATACGGCAGACTCCCTAACCACTAAGCTACCGTTTTGTCTATTGTTTATAGTATTGTCTACATTTAAATAACTTTGACGTTCTCGTCACTCACACACCTTTGATGATGAACTAAATCCTGTTCCGTTTGTTCAATGGAAAATAAAGGAAATGATGTGGTTTCCTGTAATTTACTTTGATATGTGTTGTCTAATCCCGGATTGTAGCTACTGTTATCTGACGGAATAAAAAGGATAGGTGCAGATACACAAGTCTACTAGTGCCAAAAGGTTGACAAGTGACAGTGGTATGATAAGTCGCATACAATACTGGAGCCGCTGAAAATATTTAGAAACAAGTGCCAAGTTTATTTTTTTCCTTTTCGCACTGACATCACATAAAAAAGTATCCAAATATGCAACAAAATTTATCCACATTGAGCCACAACACAATCATGAACTTACTACGCGGCTAGTTATAGCTGTCTTCTTTACCTACGCGTCTATTATTTTAATAATATAGAATCTACTTTTCATACTTCTAGACTACCAAAATATAATTATCGCGAGCCATAATACTATTCATGTCGAAGGATCGTCGGCCCGCGGACCGTACTCACTGGTTTTACCTATCGAGCCATCGAAGCGGACCCAGATACAGATAATGATGAGTTAGTACCTGCCATAACTTGCTTAAGTAGAAATATTCAATCAATCAATCAGCCCACTGCAGTCCACTGCTGGACATAGGCCTCTCCCAATGTGCGCCATTTTCTCCGATCCTCCGCCTTCCGCATCCAGTCTGTCCCAGCCACCTTTTTCAGGTCGTCCGTCCATCTGGCTAGGGGCGTCCTACCTTTCATTTACCTTCTCGCGGTCTCCAGTCTAGGACTCGTTTGCTCCAACGGCCATCGGTCCTTCGGCAAACGTGGCCAGCCCTCTGCCACTTCAACTTGCTTATTCTGTGGCTTATGTCGGTAACTTTGGTTCTCTGTCGGATAACCTCGTTCCGAATTCTATCCTTCAGAGAAACTCCAAGCATAGCTCGCTCCATAGCCCGCTGCGCGACTTTTAAGCTATGGACCAGCCCCACTGTAAGTGTAAGAAATATTCCACTTTAATAATTAAGCTATTTTTATTGTGTTAGGAGTAGGTTCACGTCGGTTTATTTATTTCTTATTTAGGCACCTTATGGCCGGGATTCAAATACGTCACCTCTCAATCTTGGGACTGCCTTCTTCTAACCACTAAGCTGCTGACGATTTTCTATTTTCTATTTGCGTGAATTACTTACGCAGTTACAGAAATTGCTGTCGGCCCACACTTTATTTTGTTTCGGTGATTTTTTGTTACTTTTTGTTATTTTTTTACACATATTAATAACTCACTTGAACTTTTCCACACAATAATGTGGAAAAGTAGGTACAAGTGAGTTCTCAATATGTGTAACAACAACAACTTTTTGTTACTTACTACCACATTTTTTTAATTGATTTATGTCATATTAAATATACAATTATTGTATGCACTAGTAGTGTCACAAAAATCAGAAAGATTTGTTCGTACACTATGATCGTCGTATTGTTGTTGTATTCGTACTTAATAATATATTCTACAACATTCTACACAACGCTATCTAGACCCATGATAAGCATAGTTTAACTAGCTTGTGTTATGGAATCTAGAATACGGATAAACATACTTAAATACTTTTTTTTTTGTAAATACATACATATTATACATAGAAACACCCAGTGCACTGAGCGGGGATCGAACCCGCGCCTCCTGCTTGTTTAGTTGGATAATTAAGTACCTACATCTTTTTTTATGCAATAAGTGTATACAAATAAGTGAACACAAATTCGCAGAACAAAGACTCACTTAATTTTTTTTTTAATTTGCGCAAAATCCCAATACCCCCACCACCGGGGCCGGTGAGGGAGGTTATATCGGACTTGATCTGACTAAAACGCACGCTAACTGTGTGGGTCGCAGGTTGCCGGAAGTGAGATTATCTGAGCCACATCCCTCGCACCTCGGCCGGTAATAACATAGTCTTTAAGTACATAGTTTCTTTTTGTTCCGCGGTGTGAAAAATTTTTTTTTCGTGGGTAGTTTGATACAATTTTATCTATGTGTAATTAGGGTGAGGGTAGGTAAATGACTTAAAATCGTAGTACTTATTACTACTGCCACTATAAATAACCTATACATTTATTATGTATTTTATCAATCTGTGCATAAAGTAGGTAGGTACGTATAGTATTGAAAACAGGAAGAAACACCGGGCATTATGCGTTGGTTCATTCGGGTTAAGTATTCTGCTTTGAACTGATGTCACCGCAAAGTGAATAAACATTATTAGATAACTACATAACTACATTATCATACTTAACACCTCAAGTTACGACATGTAATATAGCTTGAACTTCAGATTCCGTGTGATAAATAGGTATCTACCGATATTCATAAAGTATAATACATAACTACCTTTGTCCGCAACATCGCCCGCGTGAACTACGATCTAGGTTTTTTTTAAATGTTTGTATCCGGAATAGCCTAGTGGTATGGGTAATGGATTGCTGAGACGAGGTCTCGGGTTCGATCCCAGGTTTTACCATGGCACACACCAATGACTTTTCGATGCTTTTCGAAATTATGTGTGTATTTATCGCAGGTTTATAAGTGACCGGTTAATGGCAATAGGTTCGCCACCTATTGGGATACATTGGGACCTAAACATAAACTGGCGAAACGTGGGTGCTAGCAGATAGGCGTGAGTTTAATATTATGTATGTTGTACCCAGAACCCAAATATCTACTATAAAAAATAAAAGTAATCTAAGTTACGCCGTAAAACATCAGCTGCAATCATAATTTTAATTTAGAAGAACACTTCTCAACAAAACCACGTAAACTTGTGTAAAATTAAAACTATTTTTTTACTGATTAATTAATTTTGAAAACGCAAAAAGCAAAACTGTGAGAAAATCCTTTGTTTCAGACGCATCGTTTTTACGATACTTAGTTATGCAAATTATAGGAGATGGCAATAGTAAAAACATCCAATTAACTAACGAAACTTCTAGAAGCTACTAGAAACGAATGACGTAGTATACTTATACATAGACGTAACTAAAACATTAAACATTAAAATATCCACTGGTAAATATTATGTACACATAAATTAACTAAATTAAAGCAATGAGTTCTATGCACAAGCACGTAATTGACAGGCTAAAATAAAAAGAAATAGTAGGTGTCGCTAAAGTTCAAGGTCTACAAAGAGGGTTACAGTAACCAATAATATTACTATGGACCCTCAGCTTGACTACCTCATTAGATGCTTTTTCAGGCTCCGCTTAATTGCATTGATAAAATGTATTTAATTTATATGCTTCGTTCCTATTTATATACATAAATACATATAATCACGCCTAGGCAGAGGTGAATTAACACCCACATTTCACCAATCATTGAATTCGGTCCCACGTAATAGGGGGTGAGCCTATTGCCGTCGTCCGGGCACTATTGTTGACTCAACTCAAGCCATGCATCTGAGGTTGAGTCTGGGCTGTATAAATCTGTCTGATGTTAAACAGCCCTATCCTTTAGTAGCCTTGTACGACACCGCATGGGAAGAAATGGGGTGGTCCAAATTCTACTCTGCCGGAAACCATGCGGCTATATACTCTGCCGGGAAATGCACTATTTGCGTTCATTTACCGGCAAATTTATATATTGTGCTGAATGCTGATATAATTTGTTTGTTGTTACAGGCGGACGAGGTCCCTGAACGCACCCTCGCCAATACAGCAGTTTGGACCATGTGGCAGAATAATGAAGAACTCAGCAATGGTTATGTGAGTATTTACACTTCGTTATTTTATATTTTAACTAAGCTGAGAGTTTTAACTAAGAGTAGGCATGTATGAAAGCAATTATAAAAGTAAAAGGATATCAGCAAGTGAAAAGATGATGTATCTAAACTTGCCAAATGAGAAAAAGGCGCATA
The DNA here is from genome assembly GCA_963662185.1 of Eilema griseolum. Classification (NCBI taxonomy): domain Eukaryota; kingdom Metazoa; phylum Arthropoda; class Insecta; order Lepidoptera; family Erebidae; genus Eilema; species Eilema griseolum. Next base: position 18,067,979 of record OY759247.1, read on the forward strand.
ACTCTCCCCATACACCAATGGCCCCAACTTTTAGTTTGTAAAGCAACCGTTTCAACGCTGTAGGTCATAACAAGTAGGACCGCGGATTACCTAATAGTTGTAGGGCCCAATGTTCGAATTCCTTCGCTACCCGTTTTCAGCACTGCGGTGATTGTGAGGAGAAAACCCGACGTAATTTACGAAATGATTAGAGACCGAGTTCTTTCGGGTTTGTTTTATTTTCATTTATTGAAATTTGTAAAATCTTAATATATTGTGGGATAGACTTAATTGAATGTAACATTTCATTAACATCAATTCGACTAATCACAACGAAAACCTCTCATCATAAAACTTATCACGGTCCACATTTATTTATAAAGGAGGTCCGACTGGGGAAGTACCTTCGTCCTACAGAATACCGCGGCTATAATAACCTCGTGTTGTGTTTATCGTGGTGAGTAGGGTAGCCAGAGCTCACTGGAGAGTTTTTGTGCTTTCAGTAGGAAGACCAAAGACTTGTCCTCTTTTGTTTTAAACTGACGGCACAGAAACTCTTGTGGTTTCAGGGTTGGCAGCGCGAATGAGACTCTCTTGGTGTTGCATACGTCCATAGGCCACGGTAACCACTTTCTATCAGGATGGCCGTGTGCTTGTCTGCCCACCATGTAGTATTAAAAATTAAACATTACATCTCTGCTCTAACTGAGCGTTTAATCCCACCTCTAGGACAGATTATTCCACTGTTACGACTTGCTGAATTACATCATCATACATACTGTTTTATTCAATTGTTGAATGTTTAAATTCTTACAAACGAACTAAAATATGTTACGAAGAATTCCCTTATGCTGTATTTTTAAATAACTTATTCAACTAGGTAGGTAGATGAATGTTATAAAAATAAATAGAGTCATACTGCGTAGATAGATTGTTATTGTAAACTTTTGGAAAAATATTCTTTGAATAAATAACTGTTAATCAAGTTCAGTAATATATTATGTTTTTGTAACGTTATTAAATTAATACAACGTCCAATAGACCGCTAGACTTTGATGACTACAGCGAATTCAATAACATAAACTCACGCCTATATCCCCGAAGGGGTAGGCAGAGGTGCTAGCACCCACATTTCGCCAGTTTGTTTAGGTCCCAATGTAATACGTGGCGAGCCTATTGCCATTAACCGGGCACTTATAAACCTGAGATAAATATACACATAACTTCGAAAAGCATCGAAAAGTCATTGGTGTGTGCCATGGTAAACCAGGGATAGAACCCGAGACCTCGTCTCAGCAGTCCATTACCCATACCACTAGGCTTCTACTGGCTTTTTCACAATTTGAATTCAATAATAGGTACAATTCGTCTAGTCTAGATTTCATGTAGGTACTCATAACTTTCTATAAACTGGTAGTCTTCACTTTATAAACTTCATATAAGCTTTCGACGAGGTAGGACACGACGGTATTCTCGTTCCAATTGAGTAGTCCGACTAGGGAAACTTGTTGTGTTACCGGCGATGTGTAGGGGTTTTGCTCTGTCAGTGGGAAGGCTTGTCCCGATTATGTCTTCTGCACTGACGGCATAGAAACTCTCCGTAACACGGGTGGGACTCCTCTGGTGTTGCACACGTTCATAGGCCACGATAACTACTTTCCATCAGGTGAACCGTGTGCTTGTCTGCCACCTAAGTTGTATATAAAAAAAGCTTACCATCATCTGTCCGAATGCAGTCAAACTGCGTTGAAGCGAAGCGGTCAATCGGTATGCTTTCATTGTGATATTCCTACAATGTCATATTGAATTCTATCAAGGTTAATGACTTTTATCATCAAAATAAAGCTTGTAGATATTTTGAGTTTTATCAGCATACAAATAACCTTTCGTTTAACTTACTTTTTGGAGTTAGATAATGGAATTAGTTAAACCGCGAATTCCTCTTCAACTCTCTGTACACTGATTGTAGGCAGTTCTTCACACGAAGAGATATCCCTTTATATTTAGGTGTGCTATACATAAATATAATCACGCCTTTATCCCCAGAGGGTTAGGCAAAGGTGAATTAACACCCATATTTCACCAAAATATCCACATATAAACAAACATCACATCATACTGAACGCAATATACCCATTGATATTTTGGAATCTGCATATGATACAGCTGGACTATACAAGGGTGTAGGATTCAAAAGGAAAAATAAAGAGCATGTTGAAAGTGAAAAGTAAAAATCAGCTATTTACAGTATTACTGAAGAATATTGTATAAGAGAAATTAGTATCACACCTTAATAACATGTGCTGTATCTTCCTGAAACCAATACATACAGTACAACAACTCAATCGTCTGTAACTAACACTAATTTATCACTTCCAGGCAAATCCAAGATCCCGCGTCGCAGCGTTTGACCTGGTACAAGCCGCCGCTCACTGTGCTGGTCATCAAGAAAGTCCACGACGCCACTATACTTGTGCCATTCGTACAACTCGTCCATTGGCTTGTTCATGTAAGCATTTACTTAATTACAGAGTCACAGTATTTTACTGTAACTTTTGAAAATGACATCCTATAAAGACCTTAGCTGTAATCCAACTCTCTGAATCAGATTTGAATTCGATCAGTATAATAATAATAATAATAAAAAATAAAATAAAAAAATGAATCTGGCATGAAATGAATTTGAATCTGGCTCACGATGTTGTCGACATGTGGAATGTGGAATCGGCGATTATTGTTCCGATAGTTGTGTCTGTTCACGGACTGATTGCCAAGAACCTCAACCAACATCAAGAGGCTCGCATTAGACAGTTGGGTCAAGGGCCTGATGCAGAAAGAGGTACTCCTCGACCCGACACGCATTGTGAGGAGATTCCTCTCACTGGAGCCCTAACCACCGGTAGCTTGGTCCCTGTACCCGATGCCGATGGAGCACTATTTTTAAACGGTTTTATTTAGCTCACCCCGTTTGTTTTATTTTTTATTATTTATTCTTGGGTCAAATTTAGTAATTCAAATTTCACCCTCTTCCTGTCAACCGATTAATCTGAAATTTTGTATACACTTTGGATTTTGGTGACAATACAATTATGTTTATTCATTATCATTATAAATTCAAGATGGCCGCCGCTACAAAATGGCGGATAATTTATGTTTTATTAATCCCATCAATATGGGTGTCAAATGAAAGGGCTCAACAAGCAGAATACAATGTACCTACTATATAAAATTAAAATCCAAGATGGCGGCCTCTACAAAATGGCGGATAACTTAGGTTTTATCAATCCCATCAACATGGGTATCAAATGAAAGGTCTCAACAAGTAGAATACAATTTACTATGCAAAATTGAAATCTAAGATGGCCGCCGCTTGGAAGCGGACTGCAATAAACTAATGGGCAAGAAACCTTGCAATAATGAAGCACTAAATGAATTAAACAGAATGCGAAATAAAAACTAAAAACTAGAAAATAAAAATAGGTAAAAAAACTTTTTAAGTTAAACGGTTTTATGTTAAACATACATTGCAATGTTTAAGATAAATGTACTAAAAACCAAAAAATAATAAAATAGATACAGTCGTGGGAATTATAAACATATGCATAGACTAGACTAAAATATAAAACCGTGGGGCACGTCAATTGTCTACAAATTATCGACTTAATGTGCGATAGAAGAATCGTTTAATTCGTCGTTAGGCAGTTGGCCCGCAGACGGTGAGGAAATTACTTACTATTTTCTTGCTCATGGAAATTCCAATAGTTATACACTCCATGTAAATAAAAGAGAGACAATTGACGTGCCCCACGGTTTTATATTTTAGTCTAGTCTATGCATATGTTTATAATTCCCACGACTGTATCTATTTTATTATTTTTTGGTTTTTAGTACATTTATCTTAAACATTGCAATGTATGTTTAACATAAAACCGTTTAACTTAAAAAGTTTTTTTACCTATTTTCATTTATATTATTTTTAAATAATAAACTTTATATTATGTTTACTGTAATAAAGATGAAAAATAATGATAATAATATGCAAGGATTTGTCAATCCTTGCATATTATTATCATTATTTTTCATTATTTTGACAGCAAGTGATACAGTAAGGGTAGTAAGTGCAAGGAGAGAATGTTGAATAGATTTTTTTAACCTAACACCCGTATTGAAGAATCCTATATGTATTCATTTTAGTCGCTTGTGACAACCACAGCAAGGAGATTTTATTGTAACCCTTGTACGTTGTACAGTATCAGGGCACAAACCGTGCTAGTTATTGCAAGATTTCTTTCAGTTTCTTACTATTTTTTTTTCCTTTTACGTGCTTCTCAACAGCAGAACCAATTATTTATTAGAAGAATGTTGTGTAAACTGCCAGTATAGTTTTAAAAAAACAGTCCAAAATGTGTAAAAGTGATACACTTCCGTCCCAATTTCATGAAGGAGTTGTTGAACGTCAGTGTTTGTGGATATGCGTTTGCGCAGTCGAGCATATGTAGTTTATTAATTACAATCATTACGCACGTAGTAGTATTATTGGTTTACGAAGCGAAAGTTGTTTTACAATACTGGGGCACCGGATCATGTTCTCCTGTGGCCTGTGGTGTAGTGGGCTCTAATAGTATTTTATATTATATATTTTTATAGGAGGTAGGACACGAGGGTATTCCCGTCCCAATTGAGCAGTCCGTCTGGCGAAGTATCTCCACCCTACAGAATACCACGTCTACAATAACCTCGTGTTATGTTGTAGGGTACCCAGCACATTGAAGAGTTTTTGTGCTGTCAGCGGGAAGACCAAAGGCTTGTCTTGATTGTGTCCTCTGTATACAGCACAGAAACTCTATTCTTACAGGGTCGACAACACAGGTGTGACTCCCCTGGTGTTGCACACGATCATAGATCACGGTAACACTTTTCACCAGGTGGGCCGTGTGCTTTTCTGTCACCTAAGTTGTATAAAAAAGAAATAGTAATTATTCTTTAACCATATACTGTACAAACACAGTAAATGCATCGCCATCACGTCATCAGTATTCCACGTGGGCGCATATTCCTACTTTTGTTCAAGTTGTTTACCGGCACTTATAAAGTTAATAAGTCAGTCATCGCACTGAGAACGTATCTTATGATTACTGTCCATTGTGACGTTATACAATAGGGCTGATCCACTATAAATATTAATTAATTCAAATATGGCAGAACAATCGCAGACAGGTTTAATTAACACAACCATGTACAGACAACGTGTACAGTGTTGTGAAAGTATGTAAATTATCTATACAAATAAATTATATTGAACCGTCCGCGTCTGTGCGTAATATTGAAATAACAGTTTTTTAAACGACTTCTAGAAATGTTTTTATTAATGATTTTGTTATTTATATCTTGTTTAGTAGCTGTTACCTGCGGCTTCGCCCGCGTGGTTGTCGGGTAATGCGATCAAACATAGCCTATGTCCTTCCCCAAGCTTTAATTTGTCTATGTTCAATATTAAGGTGTGTCTGTACCCTTGCCTTTATAATATTAGCATGCATTTATAAAAATAAAAGTTATAATCATATTAATCGTAGCTCCTACAATAATCTGAATGAAGTAAAGGAATACCACATTGATGAGCCAAGAACTAATATTTCAATCTTTATATAGGTAGGTCATAAATAAAAGCGTGGTTATCGGCAGAGTAGAATTTGGGCCATCACCCCATCACATCTCTTCCCTTGCGGTGTCGTACAAGGCGACTAAGGGATAGGGCTGTTTAACATCGCACAGATATATACAGTCCAGACCCAGCTTCAGATGCATGGTTCAATAATAGTACCCGGAATACGGCAATAGGTTCATACCTATTTCGTGGGACCGAATACAATTATTGGTGAAATATGGGTATTAATTTGCCACAGCCTAATCATCCGGGGAGGCGTGATTATTAAAATCTTTAAGTTATAGATAGAGTTCAAAATAATATCTAGCTACCTACAGTAGGACTTACTATTTAATTTTAGGACCATTTTGATTTTGACATAACATAAACTTACGCCTATATCCCCGAAGGGGTAGGCAAAGGTGCTAGCACCCACATTTCTTCAGTTTATATTTAGGTCCCAGCACTTATAAACCTGCGATAAATACACACATTACTTCGAAAAGCATCGTAAAGTCATTGGTGTGTGCCATGGTAAACCCTGGGATCGAACCCGAGACCTCGCCTCAGCATGCCATTACCCATTCCACTAGGCTACCGCGGTTATTTTTTTATTTAATTTTGATATAATCTTTAATTCTTATTCTGTGATGTTGACGTCAATAGTGATTTTATTTACCTGCTTTTGACGTAGGTAGGTAATTTATACGTGGATTGCTAATAAATAAACAACATACTATTTTTCGATAAAAACGGTGATCGAATGAATTTATGTTTTTTTTTTTTATTTGTAGGTAAGTAATGGAAAATAATTGAAATTCAACACAAGATTGTACGTTTTTAACATATTCTGTGCAGTGAGGTTGTGACGCAAGTAATCAATTGTTTTACAAAGATCACAGTCTACAGCTATAGCCATCCCTTTAGTCGCATTATGTCCAATTCGTAAAATGTCCAACTGTCCAATTCTCAATAGGTCCAGTTCGCAGTTGGTCCAGTTCGCAATTGGTTCAATTCGCAATTGGTCCAGTTCCTAATTAGGGATCCTCCTCGATTACGAGAAGCGTTTTATTTTATAAACGTGTATTTATATATTGTTGTGTGTGAGTATATGGATATGTGAGCTATGTCAACGGAGTCCCGCTTCGCGGGGCTTCTATTTCTTCTTGCATTACACAAGATACCTAACACGCGCGCGATTTATGGTTTAAGAACGTTATGAGACTGAAGCGTCAAAAACGCCTCCCGTAATCAAGCACGACTCCTATTTTACAAACTGGGCCAATTGCGAATTGGACATTCTGAGAATTGGACGTTGTGAGAATTGGACAATTTGAGCCCGCTAGACATTTTGCGAATTGGACATAATGCGACTAAAGCTAGCCATCTTTGTCAACTTTGCCCGCAGGTTTTCTGGCGTATGACGTACAAAACGACAACTGTAGTGAGTAGGGTAGCCAGAGCTCACTAGAGAGTTTTTGTGCTGTCAGTGGGAAGACGAAAAGCGTGTCCTGCTTTGTCTTTTATACTGACGGCATAGAAACTTTCTGTGCTTACAGGGTTGGCAGCAACCTTTGGTTTTGCACACGCCATAGGCTACTTTCCATCAAATGAGCCGTGTGCTTGTCTGCTACCAAAAAACTGGTAAAAAAATGTAAAATAATCATCAGATTCTCTAATGACTTGAGTTGTCTCTTAATTAGGTATTTTTCTGTAGTTAAAATAAATTATTTAACTGAGCTTATTAATGGTAAAATAGGTAAAATAAATCCCAACCTATAAATTATTTGACTATTGAATAACACACACTTCACAATAATTTATTTCATACAATTTTTCTTAAAGTTTACCGTTTTGACGTTTAGTAAAAAGTAACTAATTTGACTAGTCATTAAAATAACCAATTGTAAGAATGTACAACAGTTAACTTACTATAAATAAATGATATATCAAAAATTCCAGGACAAGAGTATGGTGGTGTTCGTCGAAGCTGCTGTGCTCGATGATACATTGCTCGCCGAGTACGGCGACTTTACGTCGGTCAAAGAGCGGCTCATGACGTTCAGAGCGGGCCAGGACGACCTGACAGACAAGATCGACTTCATCATATGTCTAGGAGGAGATGGGACGTTGCTGCACGCTAGCTCCTTGTTCCAGGTGAGACTAATGCAACGTTTTTTTTTTCTATTTGAGCATCCAGACAAGTGGCAATACGTTTGAAGAATAGAATAGATTACTTCAGTGTTCAATACATTGATCATTGTATTCTATTCTACGTTACATAGGTTGACGACTGTCATACACGTCATAAACGCTTCCAGGTCTTGCTTAGTGTGGGAATATACTAAGCAAGACCTAGAATTCATTACCAGCTCACGTGTTTCCTTCTTCCTACAGTCCCGGGTCCTTTAAGCAGGGCGTGAAAAAGCATATGATGAGGCCGCCAAGCTGAGTGCCACCATTGTAACATTACTTAATGTCTGTAATGATGATCCTTTTTCCCCTGAGACTTTGACTTTGCCATCAGGCGAGGTGAAGTCAATATGGCGTGTACTAGATAAAAAACGCGAAAATACGCCGCCGACCAACAAATTGCCACTTGGCTAGTGGCAATTCGTTGGTCGGCTTCTTCTTTCTCCGTCACCACACGATTACGTGTCATAATAAATATGCATAATTATTTGTCCAGCAATCCGTACCTCCTGTGATGGCATTCCACTTGGGCTCGTTGGGATTTCTCACGCCGTTCGAGTTCAACAACTTCCAAGACCAAGTTATGAATGTATTAGAAGGTAAGATTCACTTCTCACACAAAATTTTACTTCTAGACAATAAAGCTTTCATATGAAGTCATATTCTAGGACTGAGGTAGGTACTTATGTACAAAATAATCACACTTAGAAAAAGTACAGGATTGTTGATATATTAGAAGAATTAAATGATATATTAGAGATCTATATTAACCAACATCCCAGGAAGGAATGTTGGTTAATATAGATCTCTAATATATCATTTTCCTAGATGCTAGATTCACGTTTTACAATGTTGATCAGGAGGTATTCCCGAACCAATTGAGCAGTCCGACTAGGGAAGTACCTCCACCCTATAAATTACCACGTTTATAATAACATCGTGTTGTGTTCCCGGCGGTGAGTAGGGTAGCCAGAGCTCACTGGAGAGTTTTTGTTCTGTCAGTGGGAAGACCAAAGGCTTGATTGTATCTTCTGCACTGACGGCACAGAAACTCTCTGTTCTGACCTATGAACTAACCTATATGACGGTAACCACTTTTCATCAGGTGGGCTGTGTGCTTGTCTACCATATAAGTTGTAAAAAATATTGATTCGTAATCTCTTGAAATACTGAGATGCTAAAATACAAAATGTCATAAACACTTCTAATAAACCATCGTCTCTCAGATTCCTTTTGCTTTATTTTTCAGGTCATGCAGCCCTAACGTTACGATCGCGTCTCCAATGCGTAGTCCTACGCAAAAGTCGCGATGATAAAGATGGCAAGGATAAGAAGAAGCCCACCACCATTCTGGTGCTTAATGAGGTGGTGGTAGACCGTGGACCTTCGCCTTACCTATCTAACATTGATCTGTTCTTGGATGGGAAGCATATCACTTCGGTTCAAGGAGACGGTAAGTGAGAATCAGTCATCTTTTTTTTTCTTTTTTGTAACCAAAGCTACTATACTCCATTCTGTTAGGTACTTAAAGGTAAACAATCTTGTAGTGCCTTTTTATAGGCCTGGGGGTGACTGGTGGAGCCGCCTGTCACCCTGGCAGAAGCAGACCGCGGCGGCTGCGCACCTAGTGCGCCTCCCCGTTTTCCGGGGACGAGTTGGGGACTCTGTAGTCCCCACACACCCGAGGAGAGGGCCAGATCGTGAGAGATGGCCCTGGTTCGGCCGGGGTGCGAGGGATATGCCTGTCAACCTCACCTTCGGCAACCAAAACGACCCACAGGCGGCGTGCGTTTTAGTCGGTTCGAGTCCGACATAACCTCTTCCACCGGCTCCGGTGGGGAGGTATCAATGGGGATTTTGAGCACGTAAAAAAAAAGTGCCTTTTTATAAAAACTCATATGAAACAAATAAACTAGGCTGACTAACTGTCTAACTAGTGGTTCAATTTCGGTTTTTAGCCTTTAAAATGAATCTCTAAACAGAAAAATATTAATAAACTGAGTTTTTTTTAATAAAACATATTAAAAAGACATGGTATGGGTAATGGACTGCTGAGACGAAGTCTCGGGTGCGATCCCAGGTTTTACCATGGCACACACCAATGACTTTTCGATGCTTTTCGAAGTTATGTGTGTATTTATCGCAGGTTTATAAGTGCTCGGTTAATGGCAATAGGGTCGCCACCTATTACATTGGGACCTAAACATAAACTGGCGAAATGTGGGTGCTAGCACCTCTGCCTACCCCTTCGGGGATATAGGCTTGAGTTTATGTAATATTATGTTATGTAAAAAGACACATCTAGATTATTTACGTTTAATTAAGTACCTAAGCGAATGGAGTATTATATTCCTCCGGCTAAGCTAAATTGGTGTGTTAGGAGTGGGTTGACGTCGGTAGTGTAATGGCAAGGATTCGTACCCGAGACCTCTTGTTATCGTAACTCCTTAACCACTAAGTTACCAACGCTTCCTCTAAAAGTTCTCTGCACCTATTTCATTACATGGCTTCGAAGTGAACTGTGTCCAAATGTTTCACGCAATGGCAGTGTTCTGTATTATTAAACGAAAAATCATTTATTTGACACATAGGGTTACCAGGTTGACATAATGTAATGTTAATACGGTACAAAAACAGTAGCTGTGTTTATATCTCATAGAGGTACTGGCACACAGAATTCCAAACTAGGCTGCAATAAATTGCCTTTATATTGGAACACAAGGATTCAGTTTTGTTGTATGTATTAGAAGGTGCTGTCAGCATCAGCAGGCAGACCAAAGGTTTGTCTTGATTGTGTCTTCTGCATTGACAGCACAGAGACTTTCTTACAGGGTCAGCAACACGAGTGTAACGGCCCTGGTGGTTGCATACATCCATAGGTCACGGTAACCACTTCCCATCAGGTGGGCCATGTGCCAGTCTGCCACCTAAGTGGTATAAAAAAAAGCTGGATGCAATCGGGACACAGTGCTGCTATGATAATGACTTACAACAGCGTATTTTTCATAATGTTTATACATACATACATATAATAACGCCTTTATCCCCGAAGGGATAGGCAGAGGTGAATTAACACCCACATTTCACCAATCATTGAATTCGGTCCCACGTAATAGGGGGTGAGCCTATTGCCGTCTTCCGGGCATATTGTTGACTCAAGTCATGCATCTGAGGCTGGGTCATTTATGTGTATATTGATAAGCAAAATATATAAGTGAACAATATTTTAAAAGCAAACAGCTGCTTAACGAATAACATAAATAAATTTAACTATTTCTGTCATCTACATAATAATTGATATAATGTATTTATTCAGAGATCAAGGCGTGAAAAACTAAAGTCACGGCTGACTAATTATGTCACAATATGCAGTCAGCATCAGGTCGATTTTGACGAACAAGATACATATATACAAACAAACATATAAACATATAATCGCGCCTTTATCCCCTAGAGATGAATTAACACTCACATGTCACCAATAATTGTATTCGGTCCCACGTAATAGTGGATGAGCCTATTGCCTTATTCCGGGCATTTGTTGACTCGAGCTTCGAGTCTGGCCTGAATATATCTGTCTGATGTTAAACAGCACTTACTCTAAGTCGCTTTGTACGACACCGCATGGGAAGAGATGGGGAGGTCCAAATTCTACTCTACCGGGAACTACGCGGCGAAACAAAGTACTCAAAATGATCTAATGCCTTTGTTTTCCCCCTTCCTGTTGACTAATTGTTCTAATATTTGGTACACACCTTTAATTCAGACAATAATACAATTCAAATCAATAAAACAGTTTGATTTGCTCTTAATACCTTTTTTTTTACGTACGCAAAATCCCCACGGTTACCTCCCCACCGGAGCCGGTGGAAGAGGTTATGTCGGACTCGAACCGACTAAAACGCACGCCCCCTGTGGGTCGCTTTGGTTGCCGAAGGTGAGGTTGACAGGCATATCCCTCGCACCCCGGCCGAGCCAGGGCCATCTCTCACGATCTGGCCCTCTTCTCGGTTGTGGGGACTACAGAGTCCCCAACTCGTCCCCGGAAACGGGGAGGCGCGCCACCGCCGCGGCTTGCTTCTGCCAGGGTAACAGGCGGCTCCACCTATCACCCCCAGGCCTGCGGGGGCGGAGGTCGTTCATCGACCTCCGACGCCCGAGTTGCCTTCGTGCTCTTAGTACCTTGGTATTAAGATCATTTCGAGACTGTAGTCTAGATCATTCTGACGCTGATTGTACCAATGTAAATTAATTCAAATTAAGGTGACTCTAACTAAGACATTATATCTTTTAATTACTCATTAGCAGCGTTACAGTTACAGATTCAGCTAAAATCGATTTCGACAGCAAGAATAATCGAAACAAAAGAAATCTTACGAATATTATGCTCAATTAACTGTGTCATGCGCATGGCAAATTAATTTCAGGCATGCATTGCAATTAGAGCTAAATCAGAGGCTACTTTATTACGAGAACCTCTATTTATTTAGTTATTTATTATAACCTACTAACTGATGCCCGCGTCTTCGCCCGCGTGTAGTTTTAATCCTGTTCCCGCAACTCTATTTTTTATACTACTTAGTTGGCAGACAAAAGCACACGGCCCACCTAATGGAAAATGGTTACCGTGGCCCATCGACGTGTGCAACACCAAGAGAGTCACACTCGCGCTGCCAACCCTGTAAGCACAAGAGTTTCTCTGCCGTCAGTGTAAAAGACAAAGTAGGATAAGCTTTTGGTCTTCCCACTGCCAGTACTAAAACTCTCACCGCCCCCGGGAACACAAAACGAGGTTATTATGACCGCGGTATTCTGTAGGGCGGAGGTACTTCCCCAGTCGGACTGCCCAAATTGGACGGAAATACCGTCGTGTCCTACCTCCTATAAACCTTTTCCCAGTATAAAAGTATATGTGTTGTTCAAGGTTATAACCTATCCCTGTACCAAATTTAAATCAACCAGATCCATCCAGCCGTTAGAGCGAGATTGAATAACAAACAACCAGACTTCATTATAATTTTTCAAGTTTATAATATTAGTAGGAAGTAGCGTGACATAACCAAAATAATGTTTTTAAATACATCATATTATTGACTACAGAAATATATAGAATGGCCATGTAAGCGGAATACACGTAGGAACTTTTTAGACAATTCCTACCGTTGAAGCAGAAACTTTCAAACGCTTGCTCAGTCCTACTGTTAAGACTAGATTGTAAAAATCTTGGTAAAAATACCGTGAATATGATGCCACTTGTGCTATTTCCAACTGTAGAATAAAAATGGAGAAGTAAATTGGAAAAATTGAGGCATTTCTTATCTGTCGTGAATATTTATTGACAGTCACCACGCGCGAAATGTATGCATTCTATCCTAGTATATTTCTGTGTTATTACATTTAAACATACATACAATCGCGCCTTTATCCCCGAAAGGTTAGGCAGAGATGAGTTAACACCCACAATTCACCAATAAGAATAGAATAAGAATAATTTATTTCAATAGGTACACTATAAATTTCTCCTTATAACTAATAATTCTCCTGGAATGTAGGTAAAAGTTAGATGCTTTACAATTAAATAAGCTTATAAGGAGTGCTTAGGCATTTGTACTAGGTGAACCCTGTATCATGAATGCCCAAAGTTAGTCGCCTTGTACAACACCGCATGGGAAGAGATGGGGTGGCCCAAATTCTACTCTGCCGGGAACCACTCCATATTCCATTGTTATTGTCTGTGTTATTAACTATCTATTTCAATTTCCAGGTTTAATAGTATCTACGCCTACCGGCAGCACAGCGTACGCAGTAGCCGCCGGCGCGAGTATGATCCATCCATCAGTTCCAGCCATCATGGTCACACCTATTTGCCCCCATTCGCTGTCGTTCAGACCTATTGTGGTACCAGCTGGTGTGGAACTGAAGGTGAATATACTTTAAATATACATTTTATTTTTATTTTTAGCATTGTAATAGATAAAATAAAGCTAGGAGTAGTTCATTGCACATATTCGTCAATATTTTTCAAGACAACCGTGTGCCCAGCGTCTACCAAACTGAGGATGTGAGGATACCTTGATCATGTAACAGAGCATAGGGCTGTCCGCCTATTGTATACCAGACTGATAAGTCTATACAAGATTGCAGTGCAACTCCATTGGAAATTGAAGCGAAGCATTGGTTTTTGGAATAAACTTTGAAAAAAAATACGTTTGTAATATTCTCAGACGTATGGTTGGGTCACCGAATTCTTACCAATACTACTTAATGTATGTATAGTAATGTGAAACTATGACTTTTCATTATTTTTAATTCCTAAAATAGGTCAAAATATAAACAATAGAAATAAAGCAAAATTTACAACTTATTACATTCCTTATTAAATTTCAAATCAATCTTATTATGCACTGTATATGTGTAAACGCAACGAAGACAGATAAATGCGATATTCTCTTGTACCCCATACATTTGCACTACGAACCAGCGCGCTGTAACGTCACCACATTCCACGACTTTGTATAGAGCCTTTTCGGACGGCTCGAGAAATTGAATTTTTGAAATCAAATATTTTTAAAACTTTTTGTCATAAGAAAGTTTCACTTTTACAGTTCATTATATTATTGTTAAATGTACAGTTTACGATAATAATAAAAAATAGGACACAACCCTACTGAGAAAAATTACTATGACTGCGGAAAACTCTCGTCACATTTTGTTAGACACTGGAATAGTGTATGATAATTCATCTGCAAGTGAAACCTGCCGTTCTCGAAATGAAATTTGACTTCAAGCATTCATGTGGAACATTACAACTTTATAATCTACTTAAGACATTCGATTACAGTCCTTAAGAATATTACTATGTATATTATGTCTGTACAATTACATAGTAGGCTTAGCTGTTTTAGCTCTTCACTGATACCGTGCTGCTGAATTTCGTATTTTTTTCTAGTTATATTCTCATATTATTCACTTTAAGAAAAGACGTGAGTGAATGAAGGGTCTATCTGACAATAGGCTATTTGACAAGGTCGTCCAATTCTTCCCAATACTGCTTAATATCTTAGTTTTGGGCTAGAAAAATTTGCCTTGCAAAATAAGATATTTCCTAACACAGCCGAAACTATGACTTTTATTTTTAATTCCCAAAGTAAGTCAAAATATAAACAATCAAATTTAGTCCCGATTTTTAACCTTGTGTAAGATTCCTTATTAAATTACAAATTACTTTTATTATGAGCTATATATGTGTAAACGCAACGTAGACCGAGATAAATGCTATATTCTCTTGCGTTCCATACATTTGCACTCTCGCAACTGGCGTGTGACGTCACTCGCAAGTACTATTTTGTATGGAGTGTTTTCGGCCAGCTTGAGAAATTGAATTTTCAAAATCAAATATCTTTAAAACTATTTGTCGTAAGAAAATTTATCTTTAGCAGCTCATTATACATACTAAAGTGATCATTTTTCGACAATATTTTTTTGTCAAATAGCCTATCTCAAAATAGTGAACTTCGAAGCTTTAATACTTTACAGACAGAAAACGTTATAGTTATTTATAAATGAGATAAAACAGCTTTGAAGTCATTTATCTCAATTTTTTTAAATGTCATATAGCCCCTTCATCCACTCACGACTTGAATTCATGTATTTTTATAGTGTATTTCCTCACAGCAGTACATTTTGTGTATCCTCACGCAGAGTTTAATGTGAAGATATTTCTAGATCGCACTGTCACCGGACGCGCGTAACGCCATGTGGGTATCGTTCGACGGACGGAACCGACAAGCGTTGCACCACGGAGATAGGTACACTACGGCCCCGCTAGGGGCGCTACTGTACTAGTAACGCATCCGCTGTGCACGCTAGCTGTAATATGCTTTGTATCGCATGTGCTGCCCCTATAGACGAGTGGCAATTCTTTGGCCGGCGTATTGTAGAATAAAATGATGAATGCATGGAATTAATTTAATGTAGGTATCATAAACGTCTAAATACGTGTCAAATCGATTCATATAGAAAAAATTGTAACGGTCCATGTGGGATTCTCAGACCATTGAGCCACCGAACCTTCGCCTGAAACCATACAAATTCTTCAAAACATATATTGGGCTCTGCACTACCTATTGGGTTGACTGGTAGAGAATGCCTGTGGTATTAAGTCTTTGTGCATGAAGTTTAAATATATAAATATATCTGTCTTACAGTGACGGTAGGATCCATCTACTGATATTCGTACGAACTATCGATAGATTGCTCCCATCGTCGCCGTAATGTCAGATCGCGGGTTCGGATCCCGCTTGAACCGTTTAATTTTTTTTTTATCTCAATCGATTTGAATAGTTAGCTTACTAAATGCTATAAAATTTCATTCAAAATTACGTGTGTATCTCATACATTCATCATTCTACAATACGCCAGCCAACAAATCATCACTTGTTTAAGGGAGGCTGTTATCTATAGTGTAGTGATTTATAGCACTTTTAACACTTCCGTGTCTGTATTTATTTATCTCTCCGACCTTGTTTTTAAATAATATTCTAGGACTATTTTGTATTATATCTTAGTCTACTAATATACCGAGGAATTTGAATTATTATCCTGTAGAACATTCACAAGTTACTGTAATTATATAAATTATGCAAATAATATTCGTGATAAGAATCCCGGCTAATAAATAAATTAAATATTACTTTTAAGGAGCACGCAAGTTGAACAGTGAACTGTAGACATACATATAGCTACTCCTTTCAAAAACTTAGATTTTAAAATGAAATATTAGAAGAAAAAAAAACAAAAATCGTTTATTTAGAAAACGATAAGGTTCGGAAAACTTTAAATAATATATTTAAAGTAATCCTCACACAAAGTATCACCGTCACTGCTCATTAAATACAATAAATTGAGATTTGAGGGCTTGTTTCAGATAATGCCCACACTAGAAGCGCGTTGCTCGGCCAGCGTTTCGTTCGACGGACGCTCGCAGTTGACTCTCAGGCCTGGCGATAGGTAACAGGGTGTACTAGCCATTTGAATTATTTAGGTCACATCGCGACTACATAATTGTTCTCGAATTTCGAGCTTATGTTGTTCCCGGCAGAGTAGAATTTGCGTCACCCCATCTATTCCCATGCGATGTCCTACAAGGCGTCTATGGTATAGAGCTGTTTAACATCAGACATATATGTACAGTCCAGACTCAACCTCAGGTAAATGGATTGAGTCAACAATAGTGCCTGGAATATAGCAATAAACTCACCTCCTATTACATGGGACCGAATACAATGATTGATGAAATGTGGGTGTTGATTCACCTCTTCTTAACTTTCCGGGGATAAAGACGTGATTATATGCATACATGTTAGAAAGTAATCAATTCGGTTAAGTACTTGACTAAAATGTTAACAATCTTGATGTGTCATGTATTATTTAAAAATTCAATTTATTAATAGTAGTCTCTGCCTACCCCACTGGGAAAAAGGCGTGACTGTATGCATGTATATATTTATTAATATTTTTTTGTGTGCAAACTCATTTTGAAGACTAAAAACCGAAATTGTATCACAAGTTAGCAATAGAAAGCCGCGTGGTCCCCGGCAGAGTAGAATTTGGGCCACCCCATCTCTTTCCATGTGGTGCCGTACAAGGCGTCTAAGGGATAGGACTGTTTAAAATCAGATAGATATATACAGGCCAGACTCCGCCTCAGTTGCATGGCTCGAGTCAACAATAGTGCCCGGAATACGGCAATAGGTGGGACCGAATACAAATTATTGGTGAAATGTGGGTGCTAATTCACCTCAGCCTAACCCCCCGGGGATAAAGGCATGATTATATGTATGTATGTAGACTAGATTATTTGTTTATTATGTGCTATTATAAAAAGTCGCCACAATATTATTTACCTAAACGGATAAAATATAGTTAAACATGCGCTTTTGATTCGAGACTTAGTGAAGTTTAGCGGTATCCTACATAATTCAAATTCAGTACAAATAGATAATATCACGAGTATAACATGGCGACGCCAACTGTCATTGAGTACTTCACACTTACTACGTACTTTACATTATCATCGAGTTTTGAGTGATAATACCAACACACTTCTTATTGTTTTGGTTTTGGTTAACTATATATAAAGTAATGTAGGTTAAATAAATGGCTTATCTGTGTATCTGATTGTAGTTTTTAAAATTAATGGGTAATGGTTTATAATTGCATACTTACTTGTTTATATATTTTAAACTCGTTTGCATGCTTCTGCTTTGCATGTTTAGTTATTAGAATGCATGTGGTGTTAAATGTTGAAAAACTATATTTACAGTTGACAAAGGAGATACGGTCGCACTTTTTCACAAAAAGGTGCAATCGTATCTTCTTTCTCGACTGTACATATTTAACAAACCAGCTAAAAAGAACATTTCTCTATCTCATTAGATAAGCATGTAAAGATAACTTTATGTTCTAGTGAAATAATCGTTTTATTCCATCACTATGTACAGATTATGTTATTTCATGCATTCGCTTTGTAGTAAATTGATTATTGGGAAAATGCATTTCACTACTCACCCTCAAATTGATTTGACAATTAAAAATAAATATTAGAATAAAGAAAAAAATTGAATAGTCAAAAATAAAAAAGTATAGTGAAAAAAATATTGAAAATAGTGAAAAAAATATTGTAATAGTGAAAAAAATATTGAAATAGTAAAAAATATATTGAAATAATGAAAAATAAATAGAAAAAATAGAAAAATTTTGAAAAAAAATTATATTTGAGAAATGATAAAAGTTAAATTCTTTATACTCTTGTCTTCTGATTTAAGGTATAGATTATAAGACGAGGGTGAGTTGTGAAATATGTGGTGAATCATCGTATCCAATCAAGTAAAATTACCAAAATCTTTATCTTTTCTTGTTTTTGTCATTCAGCCTGTACGTAACGACCTCCGTGTACCCTGTGCCGTCGATATGCGCACAAGATCAGATCTCAGACTGGTTCGATTCCCTAGCGGAGTGCCTGCACTGGAACGTTCGCAAGAAGCAGAAGCAAATCGACGAACTGAGCGACATGACGCACTCCTCAAGCGACACCCTGGAAGACCTTGACCAAAACCATCATGACGAGAGACCAACTGACACATGACCACTGATATAACACATGTTTAGTCAGGTCAAGGAATATTTTCAAGTGTAATTAGGTTAAGTGTATTGAATGCCTAAGCCTGCATACGCATGATTTTTAAACACATTTACGTGAAATACCATTAAGTAGACTCACCCTCACTCCTTGCAATGAAAATTTTTATTTAGCGGTGTACCAAATTACTTTATAAAGTAAAATACGGTTTGTGTCTATTTTCGGTTGCACCTTTAAAAAATTACAAGGTTGAGGTGAGTGGTAGATTTCCAACTTCTATTTTTTTCTTATAAAAAAATAATTTTAAATGTTGATGAAATATTATGGCCTTATATTGCCGTGGTGCTCTTTCCTTTGCCCGTAAGAAGCATTTTTCATCTACAGTGGCCTGTAAACCTAAAATTTATATTCAAATTGTATTAAATTATAAGAAAAATATTCGCTAGATATGTCGTTACCGTTAGGAAGACATGTGTTCGGCAGGAATAATTATAAATATTGGTAATGTACAATTTAAAAACAATATATATATGTATGAAGGTTTATTGATAGATGTGTGATATATCTAGTTGATGATAATTCTTATTGTACTGGTGTGGGTCCAACTCAACGGGGATGGCACCATCCCCATTAACTGATATAATTTCTATTTAATGTTTATTGAATATAACACATGAAGATTACATTAATTAGATTAAATGGTTGTAATGCAAGCTAATTTGGCAGCTTTAAATCTATGAACAATGCTACAATATTTTCAAATATTATATAGAACTGAGCCAAGAGACCCGCCTCGGTGCAAGAATTGTCTTTTTTTGTGGTTGAGTCGTTATGTTGTCTGCTAATATTGTGATACTGATCTTAACTATGTTATTTTGACATTCCCTTGGACAATAAAAATGTAATGTTGTTATGTCTTTCTCGGGTGTTTGGTTCTTTATTGTTTTATGATCAACTACCTAAGTATTTCAATTTGTTTTGTTTACGAAGAATGTTATTAATCTCATACAATAAACTTGATAGATATAGTGTTGTCTACGCAAAGGTGCTAACGATATAAAATTAAAAATAGTGCCAATGTTAAAATAGCAAAAACTATTTTTGACAGTAGCGAAAGTCATTTGAATGGAATTTATGGTCAAAAATAATAGTTTTACTCTGTGGTAAACCATAGTGTTCATATAAGAGCACAAAATGTAGATAATTTATAGATTTTTTACTTTGAGTTGTTAGATATTTATAAATGTGTAGAGTTGTGTACAAAATAAGTCGGTAAATTATATTCAATTCACGAAATTCATGACGGTGTATTCCCAGAAAAATTACTTTATCCATAAACAAATTATTACCAATGTGACAATTACACTGATTTCTAATTAATATCTACTCTAAAATAATTTTATTTATCTTGGAGGGACTAATAAGGTCCTGTGAGTATGAATATGAAGATAGTTATGTATATAAGTTTATTATAAATTATAAGAATGCGAATATAACGTCTTATTTCTTTTTTTTCGACCAATTCTTTTATAAACATTAATGTGTCAGAAACAATAATTATGAAAGTGGAAGAAATGAAAGATGTATGCCAAGATCGTAGCAAGTGGAAAACTGTAGCCTCTGCCTACCCCACTGGAAAAAAGGCGTGATTGATGTATGCATGTAAATTTGTGTCCGAAACCACTACATATAATGATTTGGATGGAAATCTCTCTCTAGCGCACTTCAGATTGACAGTTTTATTTAAATGTCTCAAACTGTCCGTCTGATGTTCGAAAGGGAGAACATGCTTTGAAGCTGAAGCCAACCGATAATAACCGAACTCTCAATCTTAAGCCCGACACGCCAACCCAATCGACCCGAATCGCCATGTACTGTACATAGTGTTGTTCTAAATAACTTGTTTCGATCTTAAAATAAATACATTTCAGACCCACCGTACCACTAGCCATGCCACATGCAGGTGAGTAATTTAAGTTTTATAATTATGATTCATTAAAATATATATTATTTACTAGTGTCTCTCTCATTATGGCAGCAATATTAATGAGTCATAAAAGAATTAAGTATACCGGTCTTTTAATTTTTTTGACTTTCTAGGTATTTTACTATATTTAACTTAATTATATTCAATGCAACAAGACCATTACATCGTAAGTCATCGTACCTCAAGAAAAATGATCTTAAAGTTCGTTTTGTATGATTATAACCACAGACTAAGAGATATTATAACGAAAACAATTTATATTATAACCAATGAAATTATGGGAGTTGTGTAGGAGAATGCAGTTGCACTAAACTTGCAGTCTTAAACGGTACGCCCGCTGCCGTGCGAGGAAATGTAAGTACATAGACAGATGTCTTCAGATAAAAACAACAAATGTACTTTTGTAACAAGTACCGCGTATACATTCTCTTGCAAGCATGACCATGCTGTTCATGCTGTTAGTGTGAGGAGGGTAGCCAGCTCACTGGAGAATTTGTGCTGTCAGTGGGATGACTAAAGTCTTGTCCTACTTTGTGCTCTACACTGACGGCACAGAGACTCTGTGCTTACAGGGTCGGCAGCGCGAGTGTGGCTTCTCTGGTGTTACACACGTCACGCCACGGTAACCACTTTCCATCAAGTGAGCCGTGCGCTTGTCTGCCACCTAAGTGCCTAGCGAAAGATGGTTAAAAAAACGGTAAAAAAGTTTGCTTCTCGAACGCGCAGGACAGAATATGAATTTCCCGAACGAAATATTACATTATCTGTGGCTGTGGCTTGGTAATGTCAATATTTTATTTTGACAGTGACAGTGTTTTAACCTAAAATTCAGAAAAAAATCTAAAAATTGAGCGATATACTTATTTTTTATAATCAATAAGAATGTCTAAAATTGCTTATTTAATTAACCATATTACAAAAAGGAGTATTTCTCTAACAGTTCCAAGAGAAGGTAAACGAAATTTCAGGAAATTTGTTATCGCCAACAAGAGAGGTACTCGTATACACAAACAACAGCAGACGACCGACAAAAGGGAATTAAACATTGATAAGCTAGGAGTTCGTGATACAGGCTATTTTGTTAATGGACGCTTTGTCTCTGTACCTGAGATGATACCAGAATTAATCGTTCCAGACTTGAAAGATTTCGAGTTAAAACCGTACGTTTCATACAGGGCTGAAGACGTTATCCAAAGCGAATTTACTCCTGAGCAACTGTTTGATGCTGTTTACAGCAAGAAAATAGTAATGGACTTCAAGCAAGGCAAGCTTGACGCTGATGGCAATCCATTAGAACCTTCTGAAGAGGAAAAATTACAACCAGATGAAGCAGTGAATAGAGCAAAGAGAACAGGCTCAGATATATTTTAGCATTATTTTTTTCTGAATGTGTAGCTTAGTAATAGATAAATAAGAGTATTATAATAAAATGTTATGTTATTTAGTTATTGGTATATTTCTGTATTAAATTTTTGTGTTCCTTATTGTTAGCTTATGTAATTTGGGAAAAATGTATTTGATTCAGTCTCTTACGCCACACATTAAAATGTGTTGTCTAACACATTTTAATGTGGCTTAATCTACAGTTTTATCTTTCATTTAAAAATTTCATGGCTACTGCATTATCTTATAACTAACATTAGTTAATACCAAGTAAGTCTCTCATATAAAGCAGTCCGAAGCAGTTTTTGACATACATACTAAGAAACTTAATACTACAAAGAGCCTCTATTATTGTTTTTGGCCATTCTCTATAACATCCCATTCATGCCAATCTTCAGAGAGGAATATTTTTATTTATACTACTTAGGTGGCAGACAAGCACATGGCCCACCTGATGGGAAGTGGTTACCGTGGCCTATGGATGTATGCACGCACCACCTTTTGTTTCCAAAGTAATGGTAATGAGACTAAGTCAATACTTCTTGTGTCTAATGCTTCTACTGGGGTCTGGTGGAGGTGGACATTAGTTAACTACATGGCTGCACTGGCAAAGGCGACTATAGGTGAAGTGCAGTAGATCCGACCTTGAAGACAGCTGTGCTCATAAGATACTTAAAATTTTCGAAAATGGAATCAGGACATGTAAAGAAGTATTATTTATTTATGTTTAGAATTTTCCATTACACCTACTTATACATCTAATTGTTAAACAGCTCATATTTATATAAAGATTCAATCTATTTATACACCGACAAGCTTTGATAATATAGTAACAAACAGCCAAGGATCAAACTGGTTTATCTCCATATATTATTTAAATGCCTATAGGTAGGTATAGACAGCACTAAAAACGTTATAGATGTGTCTTATCCTATTAATACTTTACGTTACAACTTAATTTATTTCTGTAGTTGGCTTTTTCGTGTGGAAATCCCGACGGATCCCCATCGGGGGTGGTTATGTCGGTCGGGGATACCGTTTAGGGTCCTAATTACCGAGGTGTAAGGTCATCCCACCCATAATGCATTTCCCTCGCACACGTGCTGACCCTAGATCATCTACGGTTATAAGATGGCTCCCTCGTGTGTACTCGTGGTACTATTATCTGTGGCGCGGTGTCTCCATCGCACTACGCAGAGGAGTGCCATGTATAACGACTGTCAGATATGTTCATATGACAACCAGGACCGAAGACTTAACGTGCAAATAACCATTCTATTCATGCACATATGAATATCTGCACTGAGCGGAAATCGAATCTGCGTATCGAATCCCTCAGCATAGTAGACGAATGCACTACTGACACTCCAGATAGTCCAGATGCTGTCTAGTGTCCCTACTAACTTTTATTTATGTCAATAAGTGTACATAATAAATACTAGTCTTACTATTAGTATTTTTACATATGTACCTATATCTATATTATTTTCGCCAGCATTCAAATCTTTAAAGTAAGACAGACCTATGAGACTATCAGTTTGTACCGTAAATCTTCGAACACAAAAAATGTTTAAATACAATTGATATTGAATTTTTGTAGAAGGTAGAACACGACGGTATTTCTGTCCAACTGGGGAAGTACATCCGCTCTACAGAATACCGCGGTCATAATAACCTCGTGTTGTGTTCCCTGCGGTGAGTAGGGTAGCCAGAGCTCACTAGAGCGTTTTTGTGATGTCAGTGGAAAGACCAAAAGCTTGTATTGCTTTGTCTTTTACACTGACGGCACAGAAACTCTCAATGCTTGCAGGGTTAGTAGCGCGTGTGTGACTCTCTTGGTTTTGCACGCGTCCATAGGCCACGGTGACCACATTCCATCAGGTGGACCGTGTGCTTGTCTACCACCTAAGTGGTATAAAAAAAAGATAAGACTATCGATAAGCCTTCTCCGGCTAACTTTAGATAGAAAAGTATCTACGCCTTAATCACGTATGAGAGCAAACTTAACTAAGTATACTGTTGGGTATCTACGCCTATAGTTGTTTAATTAAAATAGCTAAGTAGGTAGGTATTTGATTAAAAATAAACAATAAAGATTGGTAGGTAAGTACGACCGCTTGTGGCACTATTGACCCGCATTTTATCTAAACAGTACTTACCTAACCGTCTGCCACAAATAAATTATAATAATCAGTTGCTATTAATCGTTTAAACTAGCGATATCATTTCGCGCGCTTGTGACTTGTGAGGCGCATGCGCACATCGTACCGGTTAGACAAATCAACGGCCACAGAAAAATAATGGGAGGCAACTATTCCACAATGGATCCGATGGAAGTTCCTGTGCCCGATATAGAGACTTTATTCCAAAGAGATGGTTATTTAAAGCCGTATGAACGTGAAATTCGTCGCAGGTGAGTCATTAATATTTCTAGAGTAAGTTACATTAAAGTTTCAGTCAAATTACTATCCAAAACACAGTTTTGAGAAGATAGTTTATTTCGAGGTTAAGTTAGGTTAGGTGTGTTTACGAGCTTGTTATCAATGAAGCGATACATCGCTTCAATGAAGCGGCTCAGTCTTGATCAGCTGAACTATGTTTTTATTACAAAATAAGAGATGCAAATGTGATTTCTATATCTTTGAGCATAATAACATTAAACTTTACAGCTTAACATAGACATGGCATAAATTATTCAATGTGCGTATTATAGATACAAACAGCTCATATATTACCGCTACAGCGCTGTTTACGCTTAAAGTGGATTGTGATTGTGTTGTGACATTCTCAATGTCAAACTTAAGGTCAATTAAAACTTTAGAGAAATGTATTGTTTTACGCGCCTACTTCCTATTGGAATAGTCCTAGATTATCTTATTGGCTATCACCTAATTATAAAAATGGTAAAAAACCGGCAAATTTGTTTTTTTTATAGAAAACTACATTTTATTACAAGTAGGTAAATTTCTGGCGCGCCTCCCCGTTTCCGGGGACGAGTTGGGGACTCTGTAGTCCCTACACCCAAGAAGAGGGCCAGATCGTGAGAGATGGCCCTGGGTCGGCCGGGGTGCGAGGGATATGCCTGTCAACCTCACCTTCGGAAACCAAAGCGACCCACTGGCGGCGTGCGTTTTAGTCGGTTCGAGTCCGACATAACCTCCTCCACCGGCTCTGGTGGGGAGGTATCCGTGGGGATTTTGCGCACGTAAAAGTAAAAAAAAAACAAAGTAGGTAAATTTTGTTTAAAACATTAAAATACGAATTACTTAAATGTTACTACTTAATTAACATTAGTTGTTTACATTTATAAATAGGTAGTCGTTATTATTATTCATAATATGAGTATCTACCTACCTACACTTAATATTTACTTGATAGTAGGTAGGTACATAAGTGAACTTCCATTTAATAACCCTTTTCGAATTTGTGAGACTTTGTGAGAATTTGTGAGTCACGTCTGTTCAAGACTAGTAGACGTAGCGGTATGTCTTCAATGATCTATTTTTCTCGGTCTGATGATTTTATTCTAAGACATTCTACACAGCGCTATGATATTAATTAGACCTAAAAGTAAACATAACTGAAAGAGAGAGAGAAAGAGATAGGTTTTATTTTATAAAAAGGTAGCTACCTACCTACATACATGTTACATTGAAAAACCCAGGTATCAGACCAGTGCAAATATAAACTGTACCTATACGCTCATAATATTTAAACTGAGAGAGAATCGAACCCGCGACCTGTGACTTAGCAGTCGAACACTGTATCGCCACAGGTCGTCAACGTACAGTCAACTTAGATTAATACATTTCTTTTCTCATTATTTTATGAGAGGTATAGGAGGCACAGGCCACAGTGCTCAAGAAATTAATATTTGTTACGTTACTTTTTACGTTTACTACAAAGAATACAGTAGGTACCCCTAGCACGAACTGTACCCCTAGCACGAAAAACAATCGTAATCGTATCGTAAACGTAACGAGAGAATGGAGCATTGTGATTGGCCGGTTTCAAACACAAACAGATTTTCAGTAGTCAGGCGACCAATCGCAGTGACAGAGCATTGCGATTGGCCGCCTCTCGTTACTTTTACGATACGATTACGATAGTTTTTCGTGCTAGGGGTACAGAATAAATAAGGTTTACTAGTGTAGTCAAACAGCTAATCGCTGACCACTCTCAATTAAATACTAGACTTTTATTAAGCATTCCATAAAATATTTTTATAGAATGTTTTCAATACTCAATACAGTTATTGATTGCGTTAAAAGTATGTACAATGATGTGCTTGTTAACTATATCAGATAAGTAGCATTACAACGTGTTTCACAACTTATTATGAGGCGATAACAAGTTAGAGTAAAAAAAAAACGAAGCAAAATTACGATTTAATAAAATAACGTTTTTAAAACGTGTTTTTTCAAAATCTATTCTTATCTAAGCAGGTCGTAAAACCGCTAGAACTGTTAGGTACTTTAGGTATTGCCTCCCGAAAATGTGGTAAGGGAAGATCATACATATCATACTGACTTTCTTTACGCATTTCTTGTTAATCGAGTTGAAATCAAGCATTAAGAAAACGCAGCGTTACTGAATCGAAGCTCAGAGATAGGGCTAAACATCAGTCGTAAATGGGATCCCATTTTTTCTCACAATGGTTTTTGTCCTAATTTAAATTGTCACAATAAGTTAGTCATAATTTTCTTTGTCATAATAATAGTGTGCCATAATTGGTTTTTAGCATACTCTATTATTTATTAAGCATAAATATTGTATATCCTAATGTTTTATTCCTAACTTTGATATGCATAAATTTGTAAAGCATATTGTTTATTTGTCTAATAGTTCAGTGATAGATTTATTGAGAAAGCCCCTGATTCCGACTTGGATAGATTAGGTCTTCGTGGTTATTTTTTTTATAACCATGTAGAATTTTATTTAGTCAAATGAAAAAATCTAATTTCAAACTGTTCTTGGTAGTAACAGTATTTTATTACGCGTCTCCATACATTTTGCACTATGCGCAACTGGCGCGTAATTTGTATGAAGCGTTTTCTGCCGGCTTGTGAAATTGAATTTCCAATATCAAATACCTTTAAAACTATTTGCCCTAAGAGAATTTCTCTTGAGCGGTTCATTATATTATACTAAAGTGATCATTTTTCGACAAAACAAATAGTCAAATAGGCTATTGCGTGGCTGATATTGGTTCTGTCACTTGCTGACAATAACGCACAGGATATACGTAATTACGACGCAGCGACGGAACTATTACCTTATATTGAACAACGCTACGGCTTGTTGTTCAACGACACTACAAAATGTACATAGAGGATATAATCACGCCTCTTTCTCATTGGGATAGACAATATCGTTTCTCCTGTTACTTGTGTCCTGGCATACGTGTTTTGGTTTTACTAATTTATAATTGTTTTCATACATGCACGCCAGTTGCGAGTAGGTAGTCTTGCATATATTTAGGTATAGAAGATACAATACAGGGCAAGGGAAACTCACTCTGTGTGTAAAATGAAAATTTTAAAAGTGCTACAAGCTGAAGGTCATAAGGCCCCTCGCCCACCGTGGCTTTTAGTAGCGTTTTTGCAGAGTGAATGATAAAGTGTAATGAAACTCTTTTTATTTAATTTTGGACTTTAAGCGTATAGAAACAAATTCTTAAATATATTTTTTATACCACTTGGTTGACAGACAAACACACGGCCCACCTGATGGAAACTGGCTACCGTGGCTTATGGACGTGTGCAACACCAAGGGAGTCGCACTCGCGCTGCCAACCCTGTAAGCACGAGTTTCTGTGCCGTCAATGTAAAAGACAAAGCAGGACAAGCTAACGTGGCTCTTCGTGGTGGAATTTCTTGAAAACTTGATATTGGCGTATCACCATTAATAATTTTCTGACTGAATCGGCGGAATCGTTGGAATCAAAATAGAACAAAAAAGAAAAAGAAGATCTATTATACTTTACAAACATATCTATTCTATTTTATAAACACGAAGAACTTAAGATGAATGTCTGCTTTCAGATATGGCTGCTTCAGAGACCTCTGGGACAGTATCGAGTCGTGGGAAGGAGGATTGGATGGGTTCACAAAGGGCTACAAGTATTTCGGACCGCAGTACAACTCAGATGGGTCAGTCACGTGGCGAGAGTGGGCGCCTGCAGCTAATTCCTTGCACTTACAGGGAGAATTTAGTAAGTTCATATAACTAATGGCTTGTCCTGCTTTGTCCTCTACACTGACGGCACAGAGACTCTGCGCTTACTGGGTCGGCAGCGCCAGTGTGGCTCCTCTGGTGTTACACACGTCCATAGGGCACGGTAACCACTTTCCATCAGGTGGGCCGTGCGCTTGTCTGCCACCTAAGTGGTATAAAAAAATATCAAGCCACTCTGCACTCTACATATTCTACACAACGCTATCTAGACCCATGGTAAGCATAGGTTAACTAGCTTGTGTTATGGAATCTAGAATGTGGATAAAAAATACTTAGATATTTTTTTTGTAAACACATACATATTATACATAGAAATAATATAATATAATATCTTTATTGGAACCATAAAATACAGGAATTTTAAACATGAATAGTGTGATAGTGTCTGCATTAGTTTAGAACTGTGTCGCAGACCCTAACGCCACCTCCAGGCCGAACTGGGCACCAGAGTTCCATCCTAGACATGAGTGCAACAAGTATAGGCAAGAAGAGAATTTAAAAATAAAAATGCAATATTGACAGCTCTGAACATTAAAATTAAATTTAAAATTCAATCTCATAATTCTATATTAAGTTAGTGTGCTCCGTGTGTATGTAGTGAAGTGTATGTAGATGTGTCATGTGTCGTGTCATGTTAGTGTAGGTTCGAGTGTACAACCCTTATAAAACAGTGAACATTTAAGAGAAGTGAAAATGCTATTCAAATAAAAATGGTTGAGCTACATCCTCCAACTCATCATAGTCACCCAGACCAATGCAAATACATATTCATGTATACAAATATCTGCAATAAGAGGCAATCGAACCCACGCCCATGCATAGAGCTGTCTGTGTGAGTCACCAAACACACTGTAGGTAAGTACTGTAATGCCAAAGACCTAGAGATATATATATATATATATATATATATATATATATATATATATATATATATTGTACTATGTATTACTATGTATATGTATTAGTTACTCTACTTATATATATATATAAGTAGAGTAACTAATACATTAAGTACGAAGTTACGTAGGTAATGATCCTATATCTACTAGCTGATAATGGTTACTTAGTGCGAGTTGCATAAAACCAAATCACTTTATCTCCGCGCCCTAGGGCAACTGTTATTAGAGTAGATATTCTTGGGTCACTTTGATAATGTTTAATCTAGCTTAGAAGATCTTTTCTAAGCTAGATTAAACGACACCGAGGTCAGGTTAGAGACATAATATATGATTAAATAACGATGTCCCAATTTCTCTATAGAAAAACGCGTCGCCAAATGCGGGTCAGAATTCATTCTGACATCACCCCGACCTCATTTGGCCTCATTGAAGGCTCACGGCTCAATTGCCCGGTACCAATAGTACTGCTCAACTCCGCTATAATTCTCTACGGCATGATCTTTTTTTACCATTTCAGTGAGACTGCTGTAGTGAGCGCGATAGGGCCCCGCGTTATGTATATTCACGATGATTTGTTCACGAATTATTGTTGAATTTTTCTTTTTACTCGACTACGACGAAGCCAAAGGAGGGTTATGATTTTGACAGGCTATGTATGTATGAGGTTTATTTGTTCCGAAGGGTCTTGACCGTCAGCTGGTTATAGGCTATATGAAGTGTCACTGAGTCTAATATGGCGCCCTCTAGCGGTCATGAAGTGCTGTGTTAAAAAAATAATTTGAGATAAATATGCTGTGTTTGGTATCAACTGAAAGGGCATAATTTTTTTTTATTTTTTATACCACGTAGTTGGCAGACAAGCACACGGCCCACCTGATGGGAAGCGGTTACCGTGGCCTATGGACGTATGCAACACCAGGGGTGTCACACTCGCGCTGCCGACCATTATACCCATATAATTAGCACATTTTAAATATCTATGTCTAAATAATAGATGTTGCTTGCTTGATATATTTAAAACAAATAGTACACAACTATTTGGAGAATTCGTGCTGTCAGTGGGAAGACTAAAGGCTTACCCTGCTTTGTCTTTGTCGGCAGCTCGAGTGTGGCTCCTCTGGTATTACACACGTCCAAAGGCCACGGTAACCACTTTCCATCAGGTGGGCCGCGTGCTTGTCGGCCACCTAAGTGGTATAGAAAAATATATAAAAAAAACTAAGAATATTGTGTAGCGAGTCAATTAGACTTCGCCTTGCCTGGTGGTAAGCTGAAGGCAAAGCCTTAGAAAAGAGGGTCACTATTAGGTACTTACATATACCATGTTACAATGGTGACCCCGCTTAAAGGACCCGGGACTGTAGGAAGAAGGGAACACATGAATTGGTTATTCTGCACCGTGTGCGTGTGACATCTAAGCCCTGCACGTCATGTGAAGGAAAGCTATATCTGAAGCAACTGCCGTCTGATTTCCCAGTCTTGTAAAAAGTACATACCTAATAAATGTAATAGTTCTTCATCAGAAGCGGAACTTTTGTTACGAAACTGCATTGAACGCCTTTTCTATTCCAGACGGTTGGAACACAAAAAGTCATCCTTTCAAGAAATTGGAGTACGGTAAATGGGAGCTGAACATACCAGCGAACCCTGACGGCTCCTGTCCCCTGAAGCACGACAGCCGGGTGCAGATCATAGTGAACGACCACCTGTACAGGATATCCCCATGGGCGAGCTACGTCAAACCGTTCGAGGGGTTCACTTACCAACATTTTATATACAAACCCGATCAAGTAAGTATCTATATTCCCTTCAGTTAGGTACTGAACTAAATGTAAACCATCTTGACGTGTTTCAATGAAATTTTAAAGCATTTAGTATAAATTCCCGGCAGAGTAGAATTTGGGCCACCCCATCTCTTCCCATGCGGTGTCGTACAAGGCGACTTAGGGATAGGGCTGTTTAACATCAGACAGATATATACAGCCCAGACTCAGCCTCAGATGCGGGGCTCGAGTCAACTATAGCATCCGATATACGGCAATAGCACCACCTATTACGTGGAACCGAATACAGTTATTGGTGAAATGTGGGTGTTAATTCACCTCTGGCTAACCCTCCGGGGATAAAGGCGTGATTTTATGCATGTATGTAGTATGCTAACTGACATAGGTACCGATGTTTTCTATCTTAATCAATCTTGATGTGATATTTTAATATGTTTTATTTAAAAACTCATTTTGTTGTTTAGAAATTAATTTTCTAGACTAAAAACCGAATTGAACCACCAGTTAGTTAGACTAGTTTATTTTTTAACATGTGTTTTTATAAAAAGTCGAAGTAGGTACAAGTTTATTTACCTACCTTTAGTTAAGTAGGTAACTGTATTTTACTTCGTAACAAACGTACATTATTCAAATCGCAAGCTTGGTAGGCAGACCCGATTCAGCAATGCCGCATAATTCAAATCGATTAGTAAGACAAACGTGACCCCAGTCATCACTGCCAGGCCCGTGTTCATGGAGTACGGAGATTGTTCCGTGATTGCCGGCCCCCGATACTTTCCACGGCACAGGAGAGTGTTATACCTCTCTCGATCCTTTGCCGCCTCTCAATTCTTTCGTCCATTCCATCCCTAACCTTGAGGAGAGCATGGTCAATATCCCTTACAACCTTCGTGTTCGTTTAAAATCTTGTGATCTATTCCATCTTCAGATTACCTGGATCTACTAGGTCTTATATAATTTTAGAGGAGCAAGTACCAAAGACAGAAATTAACAGAAACCTTTTATTTCTTTAGCCTTACGAATTCAAGCAGAAAAAAGTAGACAGACCAAAATCCCTTCGGATATACGAATGCCACGTCGGCATCGCTACACCGGAGGGCAAGGTCGGCACTTACAACGAGTTCAGGGATAATGTTCTACCTAGGATTAAGAACCAAGGTACGTGTGTCAAGATCCTCCCCATCATCATCGTCTTAGCGTTTTTCTAGGTTACGCGCGAGGGTTTTACTTTGGAGTCCTGAGCCTGTTTAATCCTTCTCTTTGTTATTTAGCTGTTACAGTATTCATAAGAGTGGCTTCCTAGCCCTGTGAGGAACGCCTACACCAGCTTTGCAATTCTCTAAGTATACAGTGTCGATGCAACAGGCTTGATCGAGTTGTGTGAACCAGTGACGTCACCCAATCCCACCAAAAACAATCTGTATTAAAGCTGTCGCAGCGCTGTGCTCCACGCTGTAAGCTTAGATAATTGCATAGCAGAGCCTTGTCCGTTGTTTAACAGATGTAGTGGCTCAATAGGCCTCTGTACAATAGGGCCGATAGGTACTACATTGCGTGAGGGGCGAGTATGCCAGAGGCAACCTCACCCTGGGCAATTGATGACCTAAAATGACATGTGCTTTTATTCGTTCCGTGGTTCCAAATAACCATACCTTTCGGCTCCAATAGGGACCCCAGGGTATTCAAGGGGTTTACTGCACTATAATTTTTTTAATACCATTTAAGTGGCAGACAAGCACACGGTCATGATCTCACGGTCTCCTGATGGGAAGTGGTTACCGTGGCTTATGGACGTGTGTCGCACTCGCGCTGCCGACCCTGAAAAACCTTCTAATGCCCCTTTTGAAGAACCCCATATTGTAGGCGCATGGGAAAACCGCAGCAGGGAGTTTATTCCACAGCTTGAGTGTGCGTGGGATGAAGTTTCTTTCATACTACACAGTGCGCACCGTCTCAGGCAGGATGCAATGTGTAGCATGCATTGCAACTACATTGTTGTAAAATAACATTTGTTTATGTGCAATATTTCAGGGTACAACGCAATCCAACTCATGGCCATAATGGAACATGCTTACTATGCGTCCTTCGGCTACCAGGTCACTAGCTTTTTCGCGGCTAGCAGGTAAGTTTGAATTAATTGATTTGGTTATAGAATACTATGACCTCTATATGTGTAACTAGGAAGAAATTAGAGCGAGCTGTCAATCTTCGCAAAAATAATATCCCCAACCACCACTCATAAGTGTACCTAAGTTCAAGAGGGTCTTGACATACATAAGAAGGGCTATGCAGAGGTGAATTAACACCCACATTTCACCAATCATTGTTTTCGATTCCACTTAATAGGGGGTGAGACTATTGCCGTCTTCCTGGTACTATTGTTGACTCGAGCCTTGTATCTAATGCTAAACAGCCTTATTCCTTACTCGCCTTGTACGACACCGCATGGGAAGAGATGGGGTGGTCAAAAGAAGAAAGCTCTCTTGTCTAAGTATTTTTTCCTTCATCCTTTTTTGAAATTTTCTCATAGACTTAATTATTGCCTTGTGAATTTGACAGTAAGTATAAAATGATTTTGACGTTCATAAGTGTTACTTTGTGACCAATTTGAATAATAGTATGTAATTGTTGAAAACTTCTATCCCTCAAACTACCGAAAGGCGTTACGGACCACCCTGCAAACTAAAACAGCAAATGAACCGTGCCCTAAAATCTTGACGTTCATAAGTGTTACCTTGTGTCCAACATGAATAAAGATATTATGATTGACAACCATTTCTAACCCTCAAACTTCCCGCAGTCGTTACGGAACGCC
Source organism: Eilema griseolum (assembly GCA_963662185.1). Lineage (NCBI taxonomy): Eukaryota > Metazoa > Arthropoda > Insecta > Lepidoptera > Erebidae > Eilema > Eilema griseolum. The sequence goes on from OY759247.1 coordinate 18,102,040, forward strand.
CTGCGAGCTAAAACAGCTGGTGGACCGTGCCCATGAGCTCGGCTTGTACGTGCTGTTAGACGTGGTGCACTCACACGCCTCCAAGAACACTGCGGACGGACTCAACGAGTTCGACGGTTCCAACTCCTGCTACTTCCACGACGGAGCCAGGGGCACGCACTCATTGTGGGACAGCAGGCTGTTTAATTATTCTGAGTAAAACCACCTTTTATACCTTAGTACTATGTTATTAAAATTTAAATACATGTATAGTTATATAATACATAAAAAGGACTTACATATTAGTGTAACGATGATAAACGAAAAATTAATCTGTAAAATGATATTTTTCTCTTTTAGAACAGAAGTTTTAAGATTCTTGCTGTCAAACCTCAGGTGGTACCAAGAAGAGTATCAATTTGATGGATTCCGGTAAGTAAATCATAAATTAATAATTTATTTGGTTTACAATCCATACTCTAGATTGTACATTTTTTAACTAATTAGTTTAACTAATTATTATTGCTTTGATGGCTATTGTTTTTAGCCTCGTTACCTGAATATCAATAGTAACACCCATGAATGTTGAAAGTAACACCTATGAATGTCAAATGCCAGATGATGTCATTATGTTTTTTCAGGTTTGATGGAGTTACCTCAATGTTGTACCACAGTCGTGGTATAGGCCAAGGCTTCTCCGGCCATTACGATGAATATTTTGGATTGGGCGTCGACACTGAAGCGCTAGTGTACCTTATGCTCGCCAATGAGATAATTCACAAGATTGATAACAGGGCTATCACTATTGCGGAGGTGAGGGCTATTAAACTCAATTTCTTTATATTTATATTATGAAAGAAAATAAATAAATTAAAATAGACTGTTCGGACTTCTAATAATAATAACAAAACTGTGGAGTAACACAGTGCTATGCTATCTATACTCCATTCGGTGTACTTAACTAAACGTATACAATCTTTGTGTCTTTTTAATATTTTATTTAAAAGCTCAGTTTATTAATATTTTCTGTTTAGAAACTTATTTTACAGGCTAAAATTAAAATTTAACCACTGAATAGTCAGAGTTAGTTAGCCTAGTTTGTTTGTTTAAATGTGTTTTTATAAAAAGTCACTACAAGACTGTTTATCTTTAGTACAAGAATTATATTATATTATTTGTGCCTTTAGTTGAGTACCTAACCGAATGGATTATAGATCCAAACAATTTGAATAAATACTTAGTGTGTACCGGGTTAGTGGATCTCGCCGCCCAGTCTTTACCTGGGACTTAATAGTTCTCCAGTTTAGTTGAATAAAGACCCAACTGAACTGACAACGTTCAGTAGGACTGATTTCTTTGAAGTTCCACGATCCATAAGATCGTGAACGCGTGCCATCAGGTGGATTACAATCAAATCACATTTCTTACAGGATGTATCTGGCATGCCTGCATCTTGCCGTCCGGTAGGCGAAGGTGGCACCGGTTTCGATTATCGTCTCGGCATGGCAATCCCAGATATGTGGATCAAGCTGCTGAAGGAGGAACGAGATGAAGACTGGAAGATTGGACACATCGTACATACTCTCACAAACAGGCGGTGGATGGAAGGCACAGTGGCTTACGCTGAGAGTCACGACCAGGTAATCAAATACTTATATTTTTAAGGATGGTGTATTAGTTGTAGCATTTTACGAGATATAATTTGCAAATGCTAATTTTAATTACTGATGAATATTTTTTACATAGTTGTATTTCTTACCTTACGAATTTAACATAAACGCAGACGCCATTTTTTTGGCGTTCATAGGTGTTACGGACAAGAAATTCTGTAATTTTTTTGACGTTCATAGGTGTTACTCTTGCGTTCTTGCAAAATCGTTTAATAATCATTTGTCATAGATAATATAATAATCAACAGCGTTGTTTTCTCGCCGCAACCTAATTTAAATAAACTATGACTGGATTGGATCCTTTCTAAATATTTATTTATTTATATTGCCAATATAGGTAGAAAATTTGCATAAAGTTAGTGAGATAATTTTGCCACTTTCTACAAGATTTATTTATTTATGTGAAATTTACAACATTAAAAGAATAAAAACAAAAATAACATCGATGACAACTGCAGAGGTATTATACGGAGATGGAACGATGGAGCTACCTAATCATCTAAAACTTCCTCCCTCACCAGGCTACAATTAAAATGATAATACGATATAGCGCGTGCCCGCAGGCGCTGGTGGGCGACAAGACGATAGCGTTTTGGCTGATGGACGCGGCCATGTACACGCACATGTCGAAACTGAGCGAGCCCAGCGCCGTGGTCGAGCGCGGCCTGGCGCTGCACTGCATGATACGGCTCATCACGCACGCGCTCGGCGGGGAGGCCTACCTCAACTTCATAGGTTTGAAACCCCTTCCTTGTAGGAAACCCTCCAATGATGCCATGATGGTAGCGATGACATGGCTTTTTGAGGTTAAGGATCTGGTAATACGATCCAGAGTCCCTGGTCGAATCCTGGCGATAACATTGACCGACGTGAAATAATTTGACACATGCAATTTAGCTTGGCTGCAGGGGTTAATGGGACTAGGTACTAGTAATTTCGGCAGTATCCATGTATGCTAGTGCACAAGAGAAGATACTCTTACAACAACAAAAAAAACAGAATAAAACAAAAAACCTGAGGTAGAGGTGAAGGGTCGGATAACTCTCGGCCGGAGTGCGAAAGATGTCTCAGATAACCTCCGGCAACCTGCGCCCACAGTCGACGTGCGTTTTAGTCGGTTCAAGTCCGACATAACCGGCTCCGTTGGTCCGTGGGGATTTTGGGCACAAAAAAAATGTCTGATTTCTCGATTCCTGTCAGCGTCTCTTTGGACAAAAATTGGAAAGTAGATACAATCCAATGAATCGCATGGTGCGTGACAAATTAGATGAAGGTTTTCCCCATCGGCGTCCCTTTTAAAACTTTTCACCCTTTGCGACTGCCACACGGTATTTCGTCACGGTACCTATTACTGTGTACTGGGTTCGATCCCCGCTCAGTGCAAATATTTGTATGCATGAGTATGGGTATTTGCATTGGTCTGGGTGTTTCTATGTATAATATGTATGTATTTACAAAAAAAAAAAGTATTTAAGTATGTTTATCCGTGTTCTAAATTCCATAACACAAGCTAGTTAAACTATGCTTACCGTGGGTCTAGATAGCGTTGTGTAGAATGTTGTAGAATACCTTAGAAATTAATCTTCACCAAGGGCTGCCTATTAAAAACGGGCAAAGCCTTGTCCAACAAGCGGTATCCTAAAAACTTCTGCTTACAAAATATTGTTGTGTTCAGGTAACGAGTTCGGCCACCCGGAGTGGCTGGACTTCCCCCGCGCCGGCAACAACTCCTCGTACCACTACGCGCGGAGACAGTTCAACTTGGTCGATGATGATCTGCTCAAGTACAAGTTTTTGAACTTCTTCGACAAAGATATGAACGAATTGGAAGACAAATATGGATGGTTGAGTTCAAATCCGGTAAGTATTTAACATAAACATAACATAAACTCACGCCTATATCTCCGAAGGGGTAGGCAGAGGTGCTAGCACCCACATTTCGCCAGTTTATGTTTAGGTCCCAATGTAATAGGTGGCGAGCCTATTGCCATTAACCGAGCACTTATAAACCTGCGATAAATACACACGTAACTTCGAAAAGCATCGAAAAGTCATTGGTGTGTGCCATGGTAAAACCTGGGATCGAACCCGAGATCTCGTCTCAGCAGTCCCTTGCCCATACCACTAGGCTACCGCGGTACAGGGTATTTACCCTGTTCCATTTAGTTATGGAACCAACTTCCCACATAAAGGGAAAATAGTGGTTGATAAGCACTGCATGAACTGTGTGAAACTCTAAGGAGCCGTTTCGAGATCCTTCTTATTAGCCTTTTGGGGCTTATGGAGAGAAAAATGAGCTTCCAGCGTTGGCAAGAACCATGTTTCATACATTCGCCGAACTACAGAAAAATCGAGCGATTCATTTATCAAAGATGCCATCAAAATTATAAAATTTCGATGGCATCAACTAGGTTTAATCAGTAAATTGGATTTCGGCAAAATGTATGGGTATTGTGTATGTAATGATTCCCCACCGGTCCCCAGGCGTACGTGTCCCTGAAGCACGAGGGCGACAAGGTGGTGGCGTTCGAGCGCGCGGGGCTGCTGTTCGTGTTCAACTTCCACCCCTACCAGAGCTTCACCGACTACCGCGTCGGCGTCGACGTCGCGGGCAACTACAAGGTTTGTCTTCCAAACTGTTCGTAAGGCACGATAATAGTAGTTCCTGTAGACCTATCATGACATCCGCAGTTTCGGAGAATCCATTCCGTGGAATACATTTCACTCGATCGGAAAATAAACTGAAGTGATCGTACCTACCTATATGGCTAAATGCTACATCTTTACTTCATGTGTGAGAGATATGCCTGTCAACCTAACATTCGGCAACCAACAACGACCCAAAGGCGTCGTGTGTTTTAGTCGGTCCGAGTCCGACATAACATAAGGTTGTTCTGGGTAGTTCCCCAGTCGGACTGCTCAATGGGACGGAAATACCGCCGTGTCCTAATTCCCCATAAGTAATTCATTAGTTCTTAAAAGGCCATTTTTATACTAGAAAGTACTACAGTCGATAAAAAGCTATTGGATAAATAAATTTTACTAGGAAATTTCCTTTACAGGTAGTCTTAAGTTCGGATAGCAAGAGGTACAGTGGCCATGGACGAGTGGAGCCAGATCGAGACGTGCATCCTACACAAGGGATCCCATGGGGGAACAGGATTGATTCTCTTCAGGTGAGTGAGTTGCAGTTCGATTAAGCTAGAAAAAATTGAAACTGTCCAGGCGGGATTCGAACCCGCGATCTTTTCCTTACAGGGGGAACGCTCTGACCAGTAAGCTACCGAACCTCCAAATTCTTCTATCCATATACCCGTCTATCTACCAATATTCGTTCGAATCCAGCCAGGACAGATTCAAAATTTTCTATCTTAATAGATTTGAATAATTAGCATACTAAATGCTTTAAAATTTCATTCAATCAGTTATAATTGTTTTGTACTTTTTGAGATGGATCTTGTATGAACCATGCAAGACTGTATGTAGTTTTTTTTTTCTTAAATATAGAACACGTCAATTAGACTTCGCCTTGCCTGATGGTAAGCTGAAGGCAGTCTCAGAAAAGAGGGTCACTATTACTTACACATACCGTGTGACAATGGTGACGCTCAGTTTGTTTGTGTGTTTGTGTACATTCAATCAAAGTACAAATACTTTTCCCTTGGTGTTGCACACGTACATAGGCCACGGTACCCACTTTCTATCAGGTGGGCCGTGTGCTTGACTGCCAACCAAGTGGTATATAAAAAAAAACTTTATCCATCCATGTCTATTTACCTTAACTTTTCTTTTTAATCAGGTATACATACCCTGCCGTACTGCAATAGTCTACGCGCGTGTAAATTAGGATGGAAGAAGTGCAGCATAATATTTTCACTTGTTAAGTACACCTACCATCAAATAGGTACCAATGATACGTTTTAAAATTGGTTGAATGTTAATACTAGCCTGTGTAGAAGATATATTGTTTTTTATATAAAATTTTTGGGAAGGATAAATAAAAATTATTGTATAGTTGAATCCTATATTTTTTCATATTATAATATATGATCTGTTAATTGCTTTTTATTTTTATGATGGAACTCCTATTAGCAAATTATTTTTAGGTGTACAAGAAAGTGGTTTTAACCGTGATAAGGTTACTTTGTAACCGAACTCTTCGGCCAAAAGACCTCTATCAGAATCTATGACAGCCATACACCTTGCACCTCTGACTGTCAAAGGATGCTCTTCATGAGTTTGGTCAGCTGCATGCCCAATACACAAATATTGGTCTATTGGCAGATCACTATATCTGGTGCTCCTTGGATATACCAATCTGTCAGTGGCATGTAAAGAACCATAACAGCAGGGACACAGTACAAACTTGGCATTGGCCTTCAAACATTTATCCAACACCAGATCACTGGCAATCCCACAAGCATGTAAACCAATCCCTACGTCAAATTTTCCTATGAAGAAATCTAGATTACATTGAAAGAAATAAACATTTCTTAGGCCCATTTCATGTACTCTTAGCCTAGCTCTTAATAATGACTGTTCTTTATTTTCTAGCAGTATTATAGTGCATTTAGGCAACAGGTGAGCAAGTAAAATGCCTAAATGACCACTTCCACAGCAAAAATCCACTATTAAATCACCCTCTTTAGCTATATGTAAAACTGCTAAAGCTAAATTTTCCAACTGCTGTGATTTTCGGATTACTCTTTCATCTGGCAAATGTCCTGCATTTGGGTTAGCACCATCTGGAATGTCACTCCAGTTAAAAGCAGAATCATAATCATTATTACAGACCATCAGTTCCATGTCTTTTGTAATGGAACTTAAAGCATTTTCTACATCAACGTCTTTTGTAAATAATCTCTTTTTGGGGTTATGTCGCTTTGGGTCACACTTATATAAGCTTACATCTTCAGTTGTAGGAATGATTACATTATCCATCATAGTCAAGGGTTTAGTACAAAGTTTCTTCAAAGGTGTTAGAAGTGAATCAATTTCAAAAATAGAAATGATATTTTTGTACCATTTATAAGTAAATGGTAATAATGATTCAAATTTAGAATGACCAAATGATTGAATTATTATGTGAAATGAAGGTAACAGGATTATATCTGCTAGGGTTAAGAATGGACCTTCTGCGAATTGGTGGCTAATTTCAAGATCTTCAATTTTGATTGAACAGTCAATTTCTAATTCTTTCTTTTTATTTGATTTCCATTTTCTGGTCTTTTGCACTCTTGCATTCTCTGTATCTTGCTTTGTCTTTGGATTTTCTTTATTATTATCTGTTTTGACTGTAGGTTCAATACTCAAATTCTCTTTTTTCAATTCTCTGGCCACTTTATAGACATTATGAACTCTCACAGGTTTCTTCAAGTGATTTTCAAACCGTACTAAGTTTTGAGGTACTTCTGTCAAGGTGGAAGTCTGTAGTATTTCTTTGAGAGTTTTTATAATATCTACTTCACAAAATTTTGTCCATATTGATACTTCATTTGGAGCCTGAAGGCAGCTTTTACGAAAGCCAAGCAATCCCTCTTCATGTTCATGTATATTTGGTGGGGTACTTTTGTATTTACAGATATGTCTAGCAACTGCACTCAGCCCTGTTATAATCGTGTCATCGTACTTGACCACCGGATAAACACAGGAAGCCACTTGCCACGGTACATCTTCAGTACTTAGAAATTCAAGGTTTTCATCATTTAAATAAACAAATGGTGTTTCTTCATTGACGACTTTCTTTGATGAAATTAATTTTAATCTAACTAATTCTGGTGAACAATATTTGTAAACACAATATGTTATCAGGGATTCCAATGGTACTTTTATTTCGTTAAAGTTTTTGCATTCCTCATTGTTTGAATAAACTTCTAAATACACAACGTTTAACATTTTATTAATGTTATTTTAACCAACGAGGATATTTTTATTTTACTGTGACTGTGAACGTGAACATGAAACATGCAACACATGATATATGATGACATTTGACAATTAGGAATTTTAGTTTGACGTTGACGTTTGACGGTATCTGTATCTGTTATAGACCATAGATACCTCTTTTTATATGTAAAAAAAGAGGTATATATGGTATGTTTGGTGCATGATAATTGTTAAAATTTTTTTAATCCCTAGCTTTAGTTTTTTTTTCTTCTTTGGTCTGTTTGTGTAGGTATAATAAAAGGGATTTCTGCATTGTCACGAGCTTTTTTCATTTCAATACCCATTTATTTGCCCAAAGATCAACGGCAACGATAAGTTTTCTTCTTGCGTTTAATGACATTGCTTTTCTCAGTGGAATGGAATGAAATAGAAATGTGGCTGTCTGTGGATGTGGAGCGTGGATAAATAAAACTTATTAATTTTGTAAACATTTTTAGTGAGTCGTTGGTGGAATCGCCATAGAACAAAAAGAAAGAAACTTATTAACATAAAATTAACGACACTTCATTTCACCGATCTCTTATTTTTACAAAGTCATTTGTTTGTTTTGTAATTTTAACTTTAACCAGTTCATAATTTATCGCAAATCAGTTCAAGTTGGAACAATTTTGGCCTCTGAATTGTCACAATTTTGTAAGACTACGACAATGTTGGAGGTTATAAATGGATTTCTTTTGGTTTACTTCGTTATTATGTGTTCACTCAATGTTTTGGTTCCTCACCTAGTAAAACCAGTACGTAATAATAAAAATATATTATTTATGAACTGATAATTAACTTATATGGCAATTTAATAGCATTGATATTGATATCGTTTATTTTAGATCGCTGCTTGTTTCTCGAGACCATCTAATGAAGAACGTACAATATGGGCTGAAGTAATACGGTTGAAAGCAGATCAAAAAGCTATATCTATGAAGGATGAGTTTGCTGCTTATTCCAAACTGCAGCGTAAAATTAACAAACTGGAAAGCGAGCTGAAAATTGGCTCACAAACACGCATTAATAAGAGTTTAGCTCTCAAAAGTGCGATCCAAATAGGTCTTCAAGCAGTTTTAGCATTTATCACTGTTGTATCTGTAATATGGTTTAGGCGCGAACCTATTGTAGCATTGAAAGGGGACCTTTTTCCATTGACAAACATGCTGAGGTACCCTAGTGACATGCCTAATGCAATCTCAACTCATGTCTGGGTTATAATTTCAAATGTTTCAATTAGAACTTTATTGAAACCTATTATCTCATAACAATTAGGAAAAAGGAATGAGAGACCTATATTTACTAGTCAGATATGGACGTGGGATGATAAATAATAATTATTTTTAATACAAACTATCTATCACCATTTCAATCCAAACCAAACTAGGCTTCTCATATGGGTTCTAAAATTTAGATAAAAAAACATCTTAGTTCCTGTTCTGCTGTAAATACTAACATTTTATACAAATAAATACCCAGCCCACATACAAATACCTATTTGCATTGAAAGTGAATCAAACCTGCAAGCCTCTGACTTTGGTATTGAACAATTTACTGTCATTTAACAGAGAATTGTTGAAATGTTTTCTTAATTTATTTTTAATGTATTTATTGAAATGGATTTGTAATATTGAATTAAAAGAGGGAATGTGATATTTTGTTCTATTTATTTGTTCAGTTTGATACCCATTCAACTGAATTCATCATTCATCATTTTCAAATTCATCATTCTATGGAGCAGCATGGACAATTGTCCATGCTGCTCCATAGAATTAAGATACATGAAGTAATCTACGATCTCTATTTTGTAAATCCTATTCCTAAATTGTCTGCTCTGAGTGACAGTGACTTATGACCATTGGCAGAGGTATGATGATATTATCATGATCATAATTCACTAATAATCATGAATTTCCCCAATAATTGATGAATCTTTTACAGATTCAGCTGTTATCGCCATAATAGCATACGTCATACCACATAATATAATATTTTTTACATACATACATATAATCACGCCTTTATACCCGGAGGGTTAGGCAGAGGTGAATTAAAACCTAATTTTTTTTCTTTATATAGGATACGTCAATTAGACTTCGCCTTCCTTAGGTCATCATTACTTAGGTACACATATCATGTTGGTGACAATCAGCTTGACGGCCTCATCATGCGCTTTTTCACGCCCCGCTTAAAGGACTCGGGACTGTAGGAAGAAGGAAACACGTAAGTTGGTAATGAATTCCAGGCCTTAATGGTCCGACAAAGGAAACAGTCACCGAACCGCTTGGTTCTTGATCGGATATTCTGCACGGTGTGCGGGTGACATCTAAGACCTGCACGTGTTGTCCTGTGTAGGAAAGGGGAGTGTGGAACTAATTGGAAGAGTTCATCAGAACATTCACCAACATTCGCGGTAAAATACTGCCATGGACGCAACATCTCTACGCATCTGCATAGGTTCCAGGGTGTTCGTGACCTCGGGATTCCCAATGATGCGGACCGCACGTCGCTGCAACCTGTCGAGAGCATCTAGTAAGTACTTTGCTGAATCACCCCAGAGATGCGTGCAGTATTTCACACAGGAGCGAGTATGTGTTCTGTACAGAAGACACCGCTGCTCGAGCGTGAAAAAACGTCTCACTCTGTTCAGGACTCCAGAGTTTACGCAAGTCTGTTTTGATGATACACTCGATGTAGTTTTTGTTATTCAGGTTGCAGCGAACATCCATACCTAGGATATTGAGATTGTCCTGCAGTGGCAGTGGCGTGCTCTGAAAAGTGGGGAGGGGAAGGAAAGCAGATACTTTTGCTGTAAACGCACACGCCTGCGTCTTCTAGGCATTGAACTTTGAGGTTCTCAGAGCTCCATTGGGAAATGTGATTCAGGATCCGGTTAAGCTCAGTGACAAGAAGCTGCCTTTTCTCTGCGATATCTGACTGCTTGACCGCTGGATGTCCATGATAACTCCAGTGTAAGGTGCTATCGTCTGCATTTCAACATGCTGTCGTTGATGTGCAGACGATAGCACCTTACACTGGTGACAAGTGGGTGATAAGACGGACCCCTACGGGACGCCAGCATTTACCTACCTGCAGAAACTCCGAAGCTCGTCGTCACAAAGGACGCGGATACGGCGCCCCCGCAGGAAGCTTGCAACCCAGTTGCCCAGCCTAGGAGGCAGACCAAAGGCTGGTAGCTTCGATAGAAGCGAATTGTGCCAGACTATCGAAAGCTTTGGCGATCTCAAGACTAATTGCCAGTGACTTGCCGTGCTTGTCCATAGCCTCACCCCAAAGATGGGTAACGTATGCTAGATCATCCGTTGATCATTGTATTCGGTTCCACATAATAGAGGGTGAGCCTATTGCCACATTGCGGGTGCTATTGTTGACTCAAGCCATGCATCTGAGGCTGAGTCTGGGCTATATGTTTCTGTCTGATGTTAAACAGCCCTATCCCTTAGTCACCTTGTGCGACACCGCATGGAAAGAGATGGGGTGGCCCAAATTGTACTCTGCCGGGAACCACGCGACACCGTTTTTATAAGCTACTTGGTCCAAATTGGTCTTTGGGTTTGCCCATTACCTATATTTGTGTTATTCAGCATCATTATCATTGACAACTTTACATACTGACATTTAAATGAAACTAATAATTATTTAAATATTTTATTTATTAAACAATAATAGTACTTTATACTCAGTCCGACAAAAGTCCAAAATGTGTCCTCTAAATTAACATAACCATCAAAGATCTACCTCTTGTCTGGAAACCATATTATGCTTAATTTATAAATCACTTTTCATAACTTCAATATAATTAGACATCAATTAAAAAAAATATTGACAACCATCAATATATGATCAAGTACAATTCAAAAATTTGTTTCCAGACCGAATAAAAATCTATATAAAAATTAATACAATTTTGAACGAGTGATCCATTTATAACAATTCTTGTACATAGGTATAATAGCTTTCTCATCAAAACTTTATGTAGGTTATCTTATGTTTTAAGTTGTGGCGAAACTCGACAGGGGGGTTAACCTTTTGCCATATTCCGGGTAGATAGCATGTCTATCTTAGTTAAAATATATTGCGATAAAAAGTAATCTAGTCGTATGATAACATCATTGTATGACTTTTAAATTGCATTTTAATCGGCCGGTCTCTAAAATCTGAAATGACATTGACGAGACTAGACTTTAATTTCTTAAAAGAAAACCCGGTTATATGTACTTAAAGCTATTATAGCTATCCCTGTAGAGTAACGACAGTTAAAGTAACATTATTGAAGGGACACTACTTTTCCACTATAGTTTATTTTTCACCGGTTTTGACCGGTTTCGATTTCCAATAAATTCCTTTTTCATTTCTTTTTCAATAAATTCCTATAAAATTCGTTAAATGGTCACTCATATGGGCATAATTACAACAATTCAGTTAATAAGCAGATTCTAATTTTGTGTAAATATCGCCACAGACAAAATAAAATCCTAATGCGATTCCAATAGTGGCCTTTTTAGAGCTCTAGGTCAGGTGAAAAATAAAATATAGTGGAAAAGTACAAAGTTCAATAATGTGTAGCAGGTTCCACCAAGCGCCGCTAATCAACAGTATTAATTTATATAATTCTCTTTCACACTATTAAGGTGGCTGAATATGGCTAACTGGGAAGCTGTCATCATAGCTTATGAATGCCAGTAACATAAGAGGACGCCTCTTATGTTATTTGCCCAAATTCGCTTTAATAATTTAAATATTTATGTTATATATATTTTTATAACAATGTTTATAATAAGCAACTTTTGAATACAAGGATCAATACCCGAGGCTACGGGAAGTCGCCGATTTTGATTGCTCTGAGCTTCGCAACGACAATCTCTCCCAAATATCCCAAATGTTAAAAAATGTATTCTCGTAACACAACGAAAATTTAAATGGTAGGTAATCGTTTTTGACATATGGGACATTGAGATTAGACGTAGACTGAATTTGGAACAAATCTTTATTACGAGAATTGGTTCCCAGGGCTCTCTTTATTTTGAACTTAAACTCAATAACATTCAGTAATCCGACGTTCGATATATTTATAAACACAAAACATAAAAATTCTCAAAACTACAATGTTTAAAAATTGCAGTATTATATTGATAAACCCTTCAACTTTATGTAACACGGATAACAAGAAAAACCTGAATTATACTCTGCAAACAGTTACCTCGAGGTCAATCGCTACCACATTCCTCGAGGGCGTAGCCTTGTACGGGATAATAACGGCTATAAATGGACCACTGTATAAAATTTAACAAGGAATATAACATCAAGCACCTCCACAGCACCTACACAAGACTATTATACTGACATTTATTTCTCGACTCTTTTGTTGTGACGCGATCCGTCATGTCATAAGCCTGGTAACACCTGAAGATCAATTCTATGTGATCGTTATGAGACTGAACTGAGATTATATTGAGATTAGACTAAACAATTTCATTACAGGATTGTATTTGTTTTTAATACCACTTAGGTGGCAGACAATATGAGTAAGTATATGTATTTTCAGTCATTTCAGAATTCAATTTCAGTTCAATTACTTTTCTGTGCTGGTTTAAAATTACGAGCATTGCCATCAATTTGCACACTAACGAGGTTTGGGTGGCTCATCTTGATAGTACATTCCTTGCAATTAAAAATATGGTAGTCGGAAATAATGTGCGCGACTGTATTATATATATATTTATTCAATAACTAATATTTACAAGCTCTATATCACAGCTTACGTTATAATATTTTGTGTGCTGAGAGTACAGAATATAAATAGAAGAAACAAATCTTTGCGTGGACACAAAGATTTAATTTTGACTTCGGTGTCGAAATATAATTCTAAGATAATTTTTAGGACGAAATATTAAGGAATATTGGACATTGACTGACTAGTCCATTGCGGTCGATCATCAGTCTGAATTATACAGAATGTCAATTTTATCACAGGGGCCGTTCAAGTATTACGTAAGCAGATTTATTACAATGATTTAACCCACCCTCCCCCTTGTCAGCAAAAGTAAGCAACGCAAAGTCCCCCTCCCCCCTTTAGTGCTTACGTAATACTTGAACGGCCCCACATATAATAATGCCCTCCTCCCCCCATGCTCACGAAAACATTGATATCTATTTGCATATTTATTTTCATGTATTTTGTTTCAGTTTTATAGTGTTCTCTCTTTCACACATTAGACTGACAGTTTATACAAAAAGCATCAACCCTCTCTTCTCTGGGGAAAGATGACAGATCTTGATTCTCAAATCGAAGACAACCTTGGGTCAGACGTGGTGCGAGGGAAATGCCTTATAGGTCCCTGACACTCATCTGAAGACCCAAGGCGGCGTGCGGTTTTGTCGTTTCTGGTCTACATAAACGCAAACGGGCGTACCCGTGGGGATTACCGCACGAGAAAAAAAAGGTATCAAGTACAGTTGTGTGACAGAGAGAATGCTCTACAAATCCGAAGCAAGCCGATCTTAATCGAACTTGCACTCTTCTTCCCGAAGTGCTAGCCCAATCCTACGGTTCTCAGTTCGCTACCGTCGCTTCTATAGTAATAGGTACTTATCTAGATTGTATGCTTAAGTGGTCATCTTTCTTTCTTTCAATGAAATAAAGAGTCTTCCGACTTTTAATAAACACAATCATGTATTTGAATATCGTATCAATAACAAATCACATAATAATGTAATAAGTATGAATGGCTGCCTCAATGCAAATGACACCCAACACATATCCCTATAGTATTTCAATTACCTATTGATTTAATTGAGTTATTCATTGTTTGTTGGTCAATCATTCCGTCATAAATCATTGACTGACCTTTATTGTCAGAGATTGACTGCTGGTTGAAAAGATAGTTTGATGACTGTATGCTTAATATGACTTAAATATATTTTTGTACCATTGTGATGAGCACTGAGGTGCATTATTGCAGCTGATAAAAGCGACATTCTGTATATGCATCTCTGTTACACATTACTAATTTCAATGGTAATGAGTGAGACGCAGGGACAAGATTAACCTGCATTTCGCTCTTTCTCAACAATTCCACAAAGAAAAAAAGGGATGCAAATTTTCATGGCGCGCTATGCGCGACCGAATGAAGTTCGACTTACCTATTTTAGTGCCTATTTGTAAAAGCGTTTTGACACATTCGACTTACAAAAATATATCGATAAAGCAGTAGTACCAACGTTACCAAAACAACATTTTTTTTATTAAACTTGGCACTGTACAGCATATTATATTATGTCCACTCATGACCAGCAAATCTTACAAAATAATGATCTGATGAGAGCGAAACGACTAACGTAAAATATGGTTCAAACACTTATCGAGACTAGAAACTAATGACTAAATGAATTCAAGATTAATGGTAGGCAGATTATTTGGAATTAAAATCGCATCTCTCCAAAATAATCTTTAAGGAGAAACCCGATTTTTTATATAAACATCGACTTGACTTTACAGAACTGAAAATTTCGTAGGTTTCCGTAGAAGTATTTTCATAACTCTTAGCAATGGCCAAATCAATAAAATCCTGGCCCCTTATTCTGAGTGGCAAACCGTTTCGTAGCTACGCGTGTTCGTAATAGCGGACACATTTAAGTTGGTCTAGTTTTCCGCCAGTTCTTTCTCTATCTTTTATATTATACAATTGAAATCTACCGACTCTCTCGCGTTACGAGTGCGTCTGAAACTCAATATCATTCAGAATAAAGCCCTTAGCAGAAGCTAGACATAGTTTAAATTGTATGTTTTGTGAACGACTTGGCCATTGCTTACGAGGTTAAGATTTAATTGGTTTTTAAACAAATCGATGGACTATCAGATTTCTCAGGACCGAAACTGGATTTCTCCTTTTTTCTTTGCAATGACTGTCCACAACATTAAGATAAATTTCGACACAATATAGCCTTCATGGTCATAAATAATCTCAGATTACTACCGGCTCAATGTTCTAATTCTTCAGCTAATCAATGAGAATATCGTCAGTCGAATGCTAAATTCTAAATTACTACGTAATATTTGACCGTAAACAGGAAAATTGCACCATCAATTACGTTATTAATAACTAGAGTTGTTGATAAATTACTTTGACCGAACACTGTGGGACCAAGATCCAATGTTATTAAACAAGTAGCTGTTCGTATCCGGCGTCTCTCGTTCATTTTTTGGAGATATTCTTTCAATGCAAGGTGCATTACGAACGCAACCAAATCGAATCAAAATCGATGCAGTCGTTCTCAAGTTTTATGGGTAAGATATAAACTAATGGCAATTTGGACTAGTATAAAAGTTTCCAAAATGGATTCTGAAATAAGAATCCAAAACATATACCGAGCAAATTGAAGATGTTCTAAAAAGAACATCTCCAATTTGAGAAAGTTCGTGTGCTTGCTTGTTCCTATGTAAGGCTGTTGTATCTGCCTTAAATAAGAAACGACTGGACCTTGATTACACAAATTCATATAACATTTTAAATTCTTAAAAGCCGACCAATCGTTAAATAACTATTTGATCTCATGCGATCTATCTTCTACAACAGAAACATTTGGAAGAACAATCAACCAATTAACAAAAACAGACAATTTATCTCTTAGAGTAAACAGGCCAATATGATATCCATTGCCTTGTAAATGGACTGCTGGCGGATTCTCTAACTCAATATTTAAGAACGTACTCTTCCAAATATTGGGTCTACGATTCTACCGTTCGACGAACGTCACAGCTCTAACTCAGCTAACATAGGTCACACCAGTTTGCTAGGTGTTCTCATAGAAGGAACTATTGAAATGTGTCGTCAGAAGATACACGACCGCCTCGTACGTTGACATCATGATTGCCGTGTTTGGTATCTGACGCACTAGTTGTGTACCCAAGCCCCTGGAAACATACCGGAGATATTATTAGATTTGGTGAAGTTTGTTGAGGCTGTTGACTTTTGTTAAAAGGTTTATGAAGACGCTTACCTATAAACTCCGCGGTACCCTTCCTCCTTTAAGACGGTGTGTAATGTCTGCCAGAATTTGCGATACTTGTCGCCTTCCTCTCTGAGACGTGTTCTTGCCACCTCTGAAAAAAAGAAAACAAAAATTTTCTTTCATTTCGTGGTGTCCGGAGATGGTGCCTTATATAGATTTTATGACAGATTGTCCAACGTGGTAATCTACACGATATGGATTCCTTAAATGCCTAACCTCACCTATCATATAAGTATCTACTATATCTATTCCTTGTGGTGACTGAGAAAGAATACAAATAATTACCACCCCATCGCATCCGGAGGGTGTCGTAAGAAGCGACTAACGGAAAAATACGCAGACTATTCACTGCGAGAGAAGGAAAATTTGAAATAAAACCCTGTACGAAACAGCCAGTGTGGAAACAGATGGCCAAAGCCTCCGAACATTGGGAGAGTTCTATGTCCAGCAGTGGACTGTGATAGGCTTAATTGATTGACTATTGTAAGTATTTCCTTTAATTTAGGAATTATGCAAGGAGAAATATCCCAGAGCCAGCTTTTCTATTGTCATTTCCATTATTAAAGTGCATACTAAAAATCAAATCGGAATAAATACGCAAAGCTAGCCAGATGTTGAGCCTCCAGGTTTGCATTAGCTCTATCGCCTGTCCCACGCAAGTCTCTTGGGATGTTGCCAGAAAAGTGCAAACAATCTAAAGACGTGGATGTGACTACCGATCTGTACGAAACAGATGAATTAATTTTCCATATAAATATCGAGTAACGTGAATCAAATTCAAGTCTCACTGCTTACACAAAATTCTCGTCATAGATAGTGATATTGACAATAATAAAAGCAGATTAGAGAATGTCATGGACAATAATGGTAACTGTTGTCACTAGTAATGGTTACATTAATCATATCTATGATAGCTGGATCACTCTCTGATTCGAAAAAGGTTAGAAGAGTAATGTAAATACTTCAACCAAAATTATATTTGGGAAATACATTTTTCGTCGGTAAAATTTATATTTTGTCATAGAATGTTGTAACTCAAAATAGTAGATGTACCAAATACTGAAATACATCGAATATTGTCTGTAGAATGGTAGATATTTCCGCAAATATATCGATTGTTGTGGTTATTGCAGATAGGATATGGTCGCTCGAGACGTCATTTTCGCGCAAGATCTTCTATTTTGTGAGAAATCCAAATAAATCGCATCCATTGTCTTTATATCCCTATTGTGATACCATATTGGAGAGTTTAAATAGCTCGGAAGACCGTCTATGGCTGTTAACTTGATTAAAAAGAGAAGAAACGCTCAAGTGCAAACCTAATTACTTTGATTGATTAAGAAGACATAAAAATGCGATGGATCGGAAGAAACCATGACGTACTCGTTATAGAGTACCTAATTATTAGATGTTATGTGGCTTTGGTGATTGAAATAGGGCAAATGACGCTATATCTGGCGAAATGAGACTCATCGTACATCACGATCTAAATATAGATCGATAACTTACTACGCATTACATAAATAGAAATCAGATTATTAAATCTTTAACGTATATACAAGCTGTAGTATTGTGTTCGTCGGTATCCTCGAATACCTCCAGGGGATGTCAGGTGAATCTACTGCAATTTTTATTATTTTTATTTATTTATTTTTTCCTTATGTAACTACCATTACAGGTTGCCCCAATGCGGCAGTTAGCAAATTGTACATTGTTATCTTAACATATTCTACTAACTATAATAATAATAAAAAAAATAATAAAAATAGTTTATTTCTTTACCATTTCTCTTACATAGTTATTCAGTTACCGGAACAACCCAGGAAGCATGTAGTAATGCTTGTGTTGGGTCGTCCCGCTCCTCCTTAGGGCTACATAATTAAGGTGGTAAGGGTATTGCAGGTGATCACATGGTTAAACTATTTTAGGTAACTAAATTAAATTACAAATAATGATGAAAAGAAAGATAATAATGGTACTGGTATGACTGTTTGTGTGCGTGTGTGTGTGTGTGTGTGTGTGTGTGTGTGTGTGTGTGTGTGTGTGTGTGTGTGTGTGTGTGTGTGTGTGGTGTGTGTGTGTGTGTGTGTGTGTGTGTGTGTGTGTGTGTGTGTGTGTGTGTGTGTGTGTGTGTGTGTGTGTGTGTGTGTGTGTGTGTGTGTGTGTGTGTGTGTGTGTGTGTGTGTGTGTGTGTGTGTGTGTGTGTGTGTGTGTGTGTGTGTGTGTGTGTGTGTGTGTGTGTGTGTGTGTGTGTGTGTGTGTGTGTGTGTGTGTGTGTGTGTGTGTGTGTGTGTGTGTGTGTGTGTGTGTGTGTGTGTGTGTGTGTGTGTGTGTGTGTGTGTGTGTGTGTGTGTGTGTGTGTGTGTGTGTGTGTGTGTGTGTGTGTGTGTGTGTGTGTGTGTGTGTGTGTGTGTGTGTGTGTGTGTGTGTGTGTGTGTGTGTGTGTGTGTGTGTGTGTGTGTGTGTGTGTGTGTGTGTGTGTGTGTGTGTGTGTGTGTGTGTGTGTGTGTGTGTGTGTGTGTGTGTGTGTGTGTGTGTGTGTGTGTGTGTGTGTGTGTGTGTGTGTGTGTGTGTGTGTGTGTGTGTGTGTGTGTGTGTGTGTGTGTGTGTGTGTGTGTGTGTGTGTGTGTGTGTGTGTGTGTGTGTGTGTGTGTGTGTGTGTGTGTGTGTGTGTGTGTGTGTGTGTGTGTGTGTGTGTGTGTGTGTGTGTGTGTGTGTGTGTGTGTGTGTGTGTGTGTGTGTGTGTGTGTGTGGGTTTATGAATGTGAGGGGGGTGCATTGTATTATATAGCTTGTGTGACTAATGCTTTAATTCATTATTATCAAGTTTCCGATACAACTAAAATGAGTAATGGGTTTGTATACACATAAAACTAACACTTATATTTAAATAGCAAATTCTCAGTTTCGTTGTACCCCAGTGGCTCAAGTTCCTGTACAACTTTTTGTTTACATTTATGGAGTTGCATGTTATATATTGAACATTTGTTGTTAAGTTCATTGTATAGGTAGGCGGAGTGTGCGAAAAATTGTCGCCTGGCAAACAGAGTTCTACAAGAGGGAGTAGCGGCTACTTTACATTTTCTTCTGCCTGTTTGAGCTTTATATACGTAAGGTAAGGTTTTATGTAGTTTAAGTACTGAGTTGAGAATGTAAAGTTTTCTTAGAGACAGTGTTTTATGAATTTGATATAGTTCGTCTGTAGGAGATCTAAATGGCTTAAATAACATTGTCTTTATCAAGCATCTCTGGGCCCTTTCTGCTTCAAGAAATTTAATTTTCGAGGCACCACCCCAGATAGGGATACAGTAAGACATCACTGATTGCGCCAACGCAATATAGATACGTTTTAGGAGGTCTTGAGAGGTAACATGTCTTAACTTTTTAAAGACCCATATGAGTTTACGGATTCTCTCATTTAAAGCATCGATTTGTGGGTGCCAAGAAAGTCGTTGATCCAGTATTATTCCCAGGTATTTGGTGGATTTTACACATGCTATCTTCTCACACCCACACTGTGCAGTACGCATATCAGTGAGATCACAGGTATGAATCCTTAATATTAGGTTTGGGGGCGGGAGTGTGTGTTTATTTATTGCAAAGCAAATGTAATTTGTTTTACTGATGTTTAGGGTAAGAAGAGCTGATTCAAGCCACTTTGCAACGTTATGGAGACCTTGTTCAGCCGCTGTAAAGACGGAGTTCCAGGAGGCCCCATTAAATATAATGGCAGTGTCATCCGCATAAGAAAATATATGCGCTCTGTCAACCATGAGACTTGTTAAATCATTAAGATATATTAAGAATAGCGTGGGCCCTAAGACACTTCCCTGGGGCACGCCGTACTCAATTTTAGTGTCAGAACTAGTAAAACTGTCGATTTTTACTCTTTGAGTACGATCTTTTAGATAGTCAGTTAATAGTTTTAAAGTTATACCCCGAATACCCACAAGCTCCATCTTTTTTATAAGAGTGGGAATCGACACAGTGTCAAATGCTTTTTTCAAGTCTAAAAAGACTGTAAGACATTTTTCTCCACGATCTAAATATTTAGTTACTAGAGAGGATAGTCCTAAGATGGCATCTTCTGTAGATTTTCCTTTCCTAAATCCGAATTGCGAACTAGAGAGAATATTAAATTTTTCGAGATAAGTAATAAGGCGTGAGTTGATAAGCCTTTCAATGACTTTTGAGATAACGGACAGGATCGAAATAGGACGATAATTATTGATATCTCCTTTATCTCCTCCCTTGTGTACAGGGGTCACAATGGATTTTTTAAGCAAGATCGGGAATACCCCTTTTTGGAAACATAGGTTAGCAAGATGACTAATAATGGGAGCAACCTGTGGTTTAACCATTTTCACGAACCCAGTCGGTATACCGTCCCAACCGGGGGCACTGTCAGTTTTCAAGTTTGATATAACACAATCTACTTCCCAAGGGTCAGTTTCTAGAAGTACAAAGGAAGATAGTTGTGATTTTGGAGCAGATAACTTATAACTAATTCTAACTAATCTATAACTTATAACTAATGACATACAAAGATGCCCTTGTGAATTCACTCAGAGAACCCGTAAACATGTCCACTATTTCGGATATCATATTGAGGGCGCGAAGGGCCCGAGTGAACGGGGCCTCGGCCTGCAGATTCGTGCGCGCTCGCGGCACCGCCAGCAGCGGCGGCCGGCGACGGCGCCACACGTACCGGTCCGGCACACACAGACACAAAGCACCCAGTATTGCTGGGTTATCTAGCTTACCCCTCAGTACCGCCAACATATACGTTACCAGCGCGACTTCACGCCTCACCCGTAGTTCATTGTACCCCACCATTCCCAATATGAATAAGGTGGGATACATTAGCGGATAATAAGGATACACACCATACAACCTTAGATATAGAAATCTAACGAATTTGTTTTGTATCCGCTCCAACATTAGATTATATTTGGCCTCATATGGTGACCATACGGCTGCGTTGCTTTCCAGCTGGCTTCTCACTAGCGCATTATACAATGCTATGATCGCTCCTATATTTGTAAAATTATTTGCTCTTCGCAATATGAAACCTAAATTTCTGTAAGCTTTCTTACACACCGCAACTATATGGTCCCCAAATGTAAGCCCCGCATTAAGACGGACACCTAAGTCTCTGACCTCATTTACCCTAGTCATGGCCTCCCCCCCCCCACATTATACTGGTATAGTGTGGGGTTGCGCGCTCGACCAAAGGTTATAGTTACACTCTTGGCGGCGTTAAATTGTAACCCATTTCTGGTACTCCACTCTACCACCCGGTCAATGTCCCGCTGCAACTTCACACAGTCCTCCTGATTCCCAATGGGCATGTACACCTTTAGGTCATCGGCAAAAAGTAGACACTTCGCATTGCTTACGACTGTCGGTAAGTCATTGACCATCAGTAGGAACTCCAGAGGACCCAAGTTGCTCCCTTGACTTACACCAGATCGAGTGTAATATAGCTCGGAGATATACCCCGAGTACTCTACGTATTGCTGCCTATCCCTCATGTAACTAGCAAACATCCGCAGCAGATGCGGGGTGAAACCGACGCTCGCCAACTTTTTAAGCAGAATATCATTATGGACCCGATCAAATGCCTTTTTAAAGTCGAAGTAAGCGGCGTCCACCTGTCTCCCACTATCCACCACCGGTATGATATCTACCATGTAACTGAGGAGATTGCTAGTTACACTCCGACCTGGCCGGAAGCCATGCTGCGCGTCCGTCAGTTGCTCGCTCACTTGAGTCAATCGGACTCTTCGGGAGAAATTGATAGTATATTAAAAGGAGATATCGTTTGATGCTCTCATTCAAACTGATGGATCCACTTTCTCATAAATTGGATAAATAGGTGCAAGCTACTTTAATTGACCAAACTTCTGATGTACATGATATCATGTGACGGTATGTAGTTTGTTTGACTTCAATAAATTCACTATTTCATGCTCTTTGTGAGTTGGGAGTTAGAAAAGCTTCCATATACAAAGAAAATGGAGTAGTTTAGTTAGGTCTACCTGGTGATTAAGTATAATCAACAAAAAAATGAATTCTACCATTTATGGAAATGTTTATAGTGCAGCATTTGAGAACTCGTGATTAAGTCACAAGGTCTATTATAAAATACGTAGCATCTAGAGCCGAGATCGTTATTATGGCATTGTTTTAGTTACAGCATAAGTGGTCAACTCGCTTCGTATAATATTAGGTCAATGCACTTATATGAAACTTATGCACAAGTATATTATGTGATACGGCTCTATTAAGCTCTTGGAAGCCCAAGGCAACTTCATTTGCTAGTCGCTACACCTATTGAACAACGAATCTGTGTTCGAATGTCAGAAGTTAGAAGGCTCCAGTAATAGCCAATACGTTAGACAAAACGGTAAAAGGCTTTTAAAGACCTTTGTCCTGGAAGAGTCTCTTGATGTAAGTTCATGCAACGGGATCAACGCACAGAGAAAGCTAAAACTACTTGTTGATTAGATAAGAAGATTGGAGTATGTATAAGTGTTCTTTATGCAGGGCTCTCTTTCCCACTGACAACTTAGGGCAAGTGCTTTTTTCATAGTGCGGAAATTGGATACCTCCAGGGGAGCCGGCGGAGGTGGTTACGTCGGGTTTGAACAGACTAAAACCGCACGCTGTTTTGGGTTATCAATATCTTTGGCATATCCCTCACGTAGGACAAGTGCCTTATGCCCAGCGAACTAGTCAACAATATAGAGAATTTTCAGTTTAGCTATTACATCCTGGTTAGGTGCAAACAAAACAAATATGGTAGATAACTAATTTTGATGAGATAAGTACATAAGTATCGACAAGAGTGAACAACAAATATCCGGCAATAAATTTTTATATACGACAAAGGAGAAAATTGTACAAAACAGTTCACAGACGTCAATCGGTATCTGCTAGACGGTTAGTAAATCTGAGATAAGAAAGTGACACACATAACTACACGAAAGAAACTAATACGTACGTATGTTAATGACCTATTAGTGTGAAGTCTTATCATAATCCGCATTCATGTTTATCCTTTGTTTCTAAGGGCTTTTTATAAGTGGAGTGTCACTAATCCGGCATTTCAGTATTTTGGCACGCTTGCATACATACATATAATCATGCCTTTATCCCCGGAGGGTTAGGGAGAGGTGAATTTGGACCCACGTAATAAGGGGTGAGTCTGTTGCCATTTTAAGGGGCAAAATGTTGACTCGAGCCCTGCATCTGCGCCGTAATCTGGACTGTAGGTATATATCTATCTGATGTTAAACAGCCCTATCCCTTAGTCGCCTTGTACGATACCGCATAGGAAGAAATCGGATGGTTCAAATTCTACTCTGTCAGAAACCACGCGGCACGCCTGACATCAAAAAATTATGAGGGAAGAAGAAAAGTTGGACACAACGCTGTAATGATGATGAAGAAGAAATATGTGACGAAACGCAAGAACAGGAAAACTTTGTGGAAATATTGGAGGTATCTAAAAGTAAACACATATAGCGTTCAATTATTCAATTATTCTTTCTGAAATAAATACGTAATGACATTCTTTACGTTATTTATCGACACGAATATTCCTATACAGTCCGAACATTTAATAATCCGGCACCCCCTAGGTTTTATTAGTACTGAATTAATGATAGTAAACACGCACACGATCGATGGAAAGCGGTACCGGCCTTCACAATACCTTTATTATAAATATTTTCAGCAATACTTTGTATTACAGCAATCCCGATAAAAAGTTTCTGGTAAATATTATAAGAATCAACTAAATAAATTTAAAAAATCTATGCTCACCATGTGGATATGCAATGCAAGAAGCAACTGTCTTCGAGAAAGCACCAGCTGCCATGAACTCTAGGAAATCTCTTGGAGAACGTTGATCACTGGGCATACCGTCCACGCTCCTCGCTGCCATCAATCTCGCTTTCACACCTTCGTACAGCACGAAGTGTACCACTGTCTCACTGATGCCCATATAGGACGCTGTTATACCCTTGTAGAATCCCCTTATACCCTGAAAATAAAAATCTATTCTTAATAAAAAGGCTGGCTACAATTTAGAAAGATTGACAGTAATAAACTACAATTGCCTTAACCGGAAAACTGTGTGTACGGGGGCCACACTCACTTGCTGATTAACGGGCTCTGGTGCAGGCTTTCCTCTCAGTATTAAGATTCAGACGGCAGACTCATGTAAAAGTTAAATCAAGAGATAGACTCGGCAAGCGAAGTTTTGGACGGAATTAGGCATATGATGACATATTTCCTTAATCGTTAGATGGACTCATAAACTCTATCTATAACAAATTAATTCAAGTACCGTTTTAGCATATATCCTCTTAATACATTCCAATGCCGTCACATTCTGTCCATCCAACTGCAATCTCGTCTTAACAAACCAAATTGGATTGGTCATGGTACAAGACACAAACCCTGAAACATTTTAGCAACTTGTAGTAGTGCATGACAAACTAAACAATTTATGTCATAATATGAACGTTTATGAACAGGGTTATGAGAGAAAGACGATGCTTCAGTATACAGTTTATTATAGTCTACATTCCAAAGTGTAATAGGTACGTGTGTATAAATGAATAATAGTGTCCCATGACATAGAAACAGGGCATTACCTGCAGCGCTTGCTGCGGACAGATGCACGATCGGAGTGTCCGGTGATATGTTTTGGTTCAATATTGCTTTAGCTTGCGAATACGTGCAGAAGTATATGGCTCTAGAAGGTGCAACGCCGACAATGTTCGGCCCTAGACCTTTGAACAACGCTCTAGGCCCCTCAGTCTGAACTATATGCCTGGAAAAAATAAGCTCGTGTCAGTTTAATTCACCTTTGCGCCGATAAATTTATCGCTTCAAAGTATGACGTAAATGGATATCTCTTCCATTGAGATAAAATTTTAATGTCAACATACGGCTATTAATACAGACTCCAGTTGAGGTCGGATCGTAACCTCGAGAAAGTTTAACTTCTAATTAGT
This sequence comes from Eilema griseolum, assembly GCA_963662185.1. Lineage (NCBI taxonomy): Eukaryota > Metazoa > Arthropoda > Insecta > Lepidoptera > Erebidae > Eilema > Eilema griseolum. The sequence goes on from OY759247.1 coordinate 18,127,676, forward strand.
CTGTTTGTTCTGCGGTGAAGCTAGCACATAGTGGATCGGAGATAACATTGTAATATACTAATATGAAATGTAAACCGATACACAATCAGCCGGTATTGGCAACCAGCGCTAATCTGCTAACAATGCGCACCAATGGGGTCGCGATCGCGAATCCGCACCACGTTCAGTTCTCGTGACACTTGGGCATCACAGCTCTTATCTAATAACACGTCTGATAACCGGGCCATTTTGAAGCGATACCAACTTCTTCTGTTTACCGGTGCTTGAATATTTACGTATGTGACTTATGTATCTTCATTTCTAGATAACAATTATTCCATATGTTCTCGGAGTGGCGTTATATCATTGCGATAATTTCGATTGACAAACTTGGTAAACGTTGGAAATAAAGGTCAATGAGGCGAAGTAGCCTCAATCGCCAGAATGGCTGGACGCCAAAACAACAAAACACACACACGGACAGCAAACACTTCACACTCAACTGTAAAATTTTATTTAGGAATGTGTAAACTTAAAATGGAATGAAACGATAAAAAACAAGTCACGACAAAGAAGCAAAAGCATCCAATTCCGACGTTTGACATTCAGACGCTTGAATAAAGCAAAGTCTTACCTGATACATTGTATAAGGCTCATTCTGGAAGGTGCCCTGGCGTGTCCCGCCCTTGCACACTGCTGCACCTGACAATTGTACGACATCAGCATACGATCTGCTTGCTTGCTGTATGCGAACATCGCGCCCATCGTCCGTCTGTAGCCCCATTTGGCCTCCTGCATTATATCACGGCCAAAATTATGACAACCATCGCTTGTGTTAAGCTTACATGCATTCAGGGATGATGGTGATGATAAGTTTGGTTTACACAAATTAAATGGCAAATCTATACTAATATTAGCTGCTTAGCTGAAGAGTTTCTTTGTTTGAATGCCCTAATCTCAGGCCAGTGGTGTTCGAATTCTATTTGTGTTGAATAGTCCGTTAATCGAGAAAGGCTTTAAGGCTATATATTATCACGCTACTACTTAGGGTAGCGGAGTAGTAAGCATAAATGTCAACAAATCCGGTAAATTTTCATACATTATTTGAAAACTAAAAAATACGAGCATATATTGTTCAAAGGCGATACGTGGTTTCGAAATATATCAGAGGCGTAGTCGGGGTGGGTCTTCTAGTTAATAATACAGTTGAAAATATTCAAATCTATTAAGATAGGAAATATTTGAATCAGTACAGGTGGGATTAAAAACCGCGATCTTATCCTTACAGGGGGAATGATCTGAGCACTAAGCCACCGAACCGAAGCCACTTCCTTAGTTCACACCTGGATGCTAACCGATCAGTTAGGTTAGATAATATCCCCGAGGAGAGGGCCAGGTCGTGAGAGATGGCCCTGGGTCGGCCGGAGTGCGTGGGATATGCATGTCAACCTCACCTTCGGCAACCAAAAACGACCCACAGGCGGCGTGCGTTTTTGTCGGTTCGAGTCCGACATAACCTCTTAGTCCCCGGCTCCGGTGAGGGGGTATCCGTGTGGATTTTGCGCACGTATAAAAAAAGGTAAGATAACATCGAATAAAAATATTGTCATCCCAGAGCCAAGTTACTTACATTTAAAGTTCGAAATCGATAAGGCAATTAAAAGTTTTTCAAATTTGAATAGATAAAATTTAATAAATTGAGGTGCGTATAAAATTTTCATTTGTTTGTCTTTCTGTCTACTTGTTCCGGCTAATCTCCGAAGCTAATGTTTTAAAGCATACTTAGGCTACTTTTCATTTTAGAAAAAGTTTTAATATTACGCGTAATAAACGAATTGAATTATATAAATGCACGTGGACAAAGTATTATATCATTTTATCGTTCTGTTGTTCGTAAAAATAACGGTACAATAGCAACTGGATAAAATAATCTTACAAAAAAAACTGTCAACTGGTTTAAGCCCCGTCCTGAGTATTGATGTATTACCTACATAGATATATGCACCAAACTTGTTTATGCTTAGTTGCTGAATTATTCTCAGTTATCTACTTATCAGTATATTAAATCTGTAGCAGCAGAGATCGGAAGTTGATCTTCACAAGATTAAAAGAAGACATCTGAAGACCATTCTGATTTATTTACCAAGGGCCGAGATAGCGTTGCGTAAAATGTTGCAGAATATTTACATACATAAAATACATAAAATCACGCCTTTATCCCCGGAGGGTTAGGCAGAGGTGAATTAACACCCACATTTCACCAATAACGTATTCGGCCCTACGTAATAGGTGGTGAGCCTATTGCCGTATATCGGACATTATAGTTGACTCGAGCCCCGCATCTGAGGCTGGGCTGTATATATCTGTCTGATGTTAAACAGCAGAATATTTATTTATAAGAATACCAGTTTTCAGTCATAACTATTCATAACTTCAAAATAAAACCACTTCTTAAGCAACATGGCACCCCGCAAGGTTGTTGAAAAGTAGCCGAAACGTCAGGCAAGTGTAATAATAGAATAATACCAAATATTAATCGTTATAGAAGCCAAGAAATTTATTTTATTTAAATGATATTCACGTAAACTTCTAACATACAGTATCACACTCATAATATATCGGTCAATTAAGTACTTGAATTGATTTCAAAATTTTAATCACTTCGGTTAATCAAAGTAAAAATAAATAAATAAGGGAAATACGAAAATCCGCTTATCCATTTAATCTGTATCTAATCTACCAATACAAAGAAAGTAATAAATCAAAACAGTTATTAAGTATTTGCAAGATTTCAATTGAACGTGACTCCAAAAATCTGGTTAACTTTCAAAAATGTTTATTTTGCTATTTATCACAGAAACAGCGCAGTAATATATTCTGCGCAGTAGACAAAAATAATGAATTTTAGTTTAACATTTCAAATGCCACATTGAAATTGCTAAAATATGCTCATTTACAAGTAATTAAAACTGCTGAACATACCGATGTTCCTAAACTGGAGCACAAGAAGTCCTTTAGTAAATCAATTGTTGCTCACATATAAAATTACTTTCAAAGTAAGTATGACTATATCCTATTAGTCCTACTTCCTACTCCTTAGTCAATCGATTAGCCCAGTCCACTGCTGGACATAGGCCTCTCCCATTGTTGCTCCTATTAATAACTATTATATATGGGAAAATTTCTGAAGGTGTTCGGATGTTCGTTATTGAATCACACTCTGACATTTATTTTTATACCACCCAGGTTGCAGACAAGCCCACCTGATGGAAGTGGTTACCGTGGCCTATGGACGTGTGTAACACCAGGGGAGTCACACTCGTGCTGGCGACCCGACCCTGAAAGTATAGGGATTTTCTGTGCCGTCAGTTCAGAAGAGAGTATAAAGCTGGACAAGCCTTTGGTCTTCCGATTGACAGTTGAATGTATCTAGCTAAAATTTAGTACAGGGATATTTATCATTATTACCGCGGTAGCCTAGTGGTATGGTTAATGGACTGCTGAGACGAGGTCTCAGGTTCGATCCCAGGTTTTACCATGGTACACACCAATGACTTTTCGTTGCTTTTCGAAGTTAATGGCAATAGGCTCGCCACCTATTACATTGGGACCTAAACATAAACTGGCGGGGATATAGGCGTGAGTTTATGTTATGTTATGATATTTATCACTACAGTCTGGGGAGCAATAGCACTTAGGCTACTTTTATCCCAGGAACGGGCTCAAAATTCCACGCGGGCGAAACTGCTAGTAGCTAGTATACTATGCCGAAGATCAAACAACTTAAACTAGATCAATTCCCATGGCGCAATTAAGTAATATATTTATGGTTTAATATAATCCATATGACTTCACCAGAATTAAAAAGATCAAATAACTTAAACTAGGCCAATTCCGTTGACGTCATTCAGTGATATATCTATATAACTTCACTAGTATAAAATTGCCAATAATCTAATATCAAAAAGTGGTAAACCAGTATGTACAGTCGGCGTCAGAACGAACTTGACTACAAAGTCTCGAAATGATGTTAATAATAAGGTATTAAAAGAGCAAATCAAACTATTTTATTGATTTAAATTGTGTTATTGTCCGAACTAAAAAAAAAGGGCAGCCACAGCTCACTGGAGAGTTTTTATGCTGTCAGTGGGATGACCAAAGGCCTGCTTTGTCCTCTACACTGACGGCACAAAATTTCTGTTCTTACAGGGTCGGCAGCACGGATGTGACTCCACTGGTGTTACACACGTTCATAGGTCCTGGTAACCACTTTCCATCAGGTGGGCCGTGTGCTTGTCTGCCACTTAAGTTGTATAAAAAAAAACTAAAGGCGTATCCCAAATATCAGAACAATCAGTCAACAGAAGGAGGGAAGCCCAAGGCATTAAGATCATTTTAAGTACTTTGTTCGTCAAGATCGATCTGATCCAGGCTTTATAAAAACTAGCAGGCCGAGACGGCGGCGGCGCGATGTGCTTTTTCTAGGGAAAGATGGGGACGTCGTAGTCCCACACCCGAGAGGGCCTTATATGGACCCGGGTCAATCTGGGTGCGCGAGGCCACTCACCTACTCTACCTCTAACTCACCCCGGCAATTAATAGCCTGAGGCGGCCGTGGGGTTTTAATCGGTCCGAGTTCGACATATCCACCTCCACCGGGTTCAACGTGGTAGTATTCGAGGGGATTTCCGCTCGTTAAAAAAAGGCTGTATAAAAACTGAAGCAAGCTGATGATAATCCGGACTCTTCTTCCCGTATCCCGACATAATTAAAAGTCGAGTACAGTACCTACATCATGTTTTATGGTCAAAGTTCACTGCACCGTAACTACATTGTACAGTGTGCTACATCTAGTAGATGAGCTATTTATATCATTATATACTGTATAAATATATGTAGATCGTAGATCAATCAAACTAAGTAATCATGTCTGAAGCCTTGTGGCGGCGGTGATTAATCTGAGAAGACTGAACATTTTTGCCCCATTTATGTCACAACAATATGACAAGTGAAAATACTTATTTTTACCGCCAGAGATAGGGAATATACAATTGATTTATATGTTATTCTGTGAACTTCTAATATCAACAAAAAAATATGAATTGTTATTGCTGAACAACATGTAGGTAGTAGAAATGGCAATTCAATGATAACGACTCTTTTTACTGTTGTTACAAAACAATGCTGAACTAGTTTAAGAGGACAGGATTACAATGTAATCTTATCCTTTTTTTCTCCGAATGAGATACATTTATTAAAGTCAAACTCGTTTAATTAAGTTTTTGTAACAGATAATAGAAACAGTATAATAGAAACAGCGCCATAGCGTACATATTATCTCCTTACTCTGTGTTCTACATACCGGCGCGCGGCCGCCAGTAAAAAAAATTAGGCGCGTTTGGTCCACGAGATAGTCTATAACGAAAGTGTATAAGCAAAGTATGTAGTCTGTAAGCCAATAAATGTATATCGTAATTCCAACTTGGTATGTATATTCTCCTTTTAGAATAACCTTGATCATCGCTAGCTTCAAATGTTTGACATTGTACAAGGTCACTATTAATCTACAATGGACTACGCAGTAAATTTAACATTACAGAGTCACGCAAACCTAACGTATAAATGTACAATCGTTTAATATTGCATTTTAAAGTACAAAGTTACAGAAACAATAAATAATATAGTGCTTTTCAATGTGTTATTTGTTTTAAAAGAAAATAAATTAGGAAGGTTGGTAGGTAAGTCGACCTAGTTTTCATTGGTTATTTTTGAATATTTCTAGAAACTAATAACGAAAACATTATACACTTGGCTTGCTTCGTAATACATCTATTGTTTCAACGAGCAAGATAATTTATGTATTATGTAAACACGGATACACAGTGCATTTTTTGTGAATCACCTATCTACAATTTCCACCACATGCCAAAATTTGGATTGGATATTATTTGTACATTTCTGGGACATTTTTTTATATAAACGATTTTACGATTTGGTTAGATTTGTGCCTGACTATAACCCGAAACTATACCGCTCCGAAAGAATCCAGGGACGTCGCACCTGCTAGTCAGTCGCTGATTTTTTTAAATATAATCTTTCTTTTCAATATTTATTCTTCACCATTAACAAAAATATTAGCTTAGCTAGACTTCTTTTAAGTACCTATAGAGATCCTATTTCAGAAGATCCCACTCTTCATTCATATTCCATATCCAGAAAAACCACAAGCGGCGAAATCTAGAACTTTAACCACTTCCGTAGTAAATATAACTAAAATTAGATCTGCCTCACGCAGTCATATATCTTTAAGACTTTGGAAGAAAACATATTTTATAGGAAACGGAAAATTTTGTGTGAGTATAAGTAATGAAGTTGTTACCTATGTTATAATTACACTAACTACTAAGTAACAAATTAAAAAAAACCTAGTTTACATTTACATTTTCAATTATAGCCGGTAAATCTTATCACGGTAGTACGGCATACTTGTTTACAACCGTGCGGTACAAAATATGATTGCAATAAATTGTACAAAATACCAGACACTGCACTCAATCATACTATTTTTGTACATCCTTGAAATATTTTGCGTAGGCTAATAGAATCGATTTGTGAATATTAGTGCCGGATAGCGTTGATCAGCTATACGTCAATGAACTGGTTATTTATAATAATAGACGTGCGTTATCATCGAATACTTTCAGAGTCTTCGAGCTGAACTGTGATTCCGGAAGATCTGTTTTAGTAGTGTCTACAGGTTTAGCAGAACTTTTACAGTAAAACGCAGATATAACATAATATTTCCTATGATTCTTATCAAATACATCTAAGAACAAAACATTAATGCAGTCATACGAAGCGAAGTCAACCTTGCAGATTCAAGAATTGATTGTGTTTTGTTGTGTAGAATATATTTTGAAAATGGACGAGGGAAATTCTCTTTCAGAGCAAATAGTAGCTGCAAATTGGAACAAGTCTACAACAGACGTTGTGGAAGCTATGAAATGTTTGACATCTATCAAATAGTTTCAATGAATTCAATTGTTGAATTATTGGACGCAAGTAGAACACGGTATGGTATTACAATTATTGGACTTGTGCCAATGCCAGGTTACATGCTCAATAATTTTTCTTTACAATACCTAGAAATAAGTAGTTAACCTGCTGAGTAAGGACAACATTTTGGCATTCAATATTTTGGCGAAATGCATAATTGATGACAAATCCATCTATTTATAAGAAAAAACGAGTCTCCAGAAACGGTTATAATCTTCTAGATTTATTGTTTTAAGTATTATAAGAATCAGTTAGAATTGGTATTGCAATTGGTATTTGACCACCATAACATCCTGTATATTTTAGAACACTATTTGGATTTTGAGGGTACTGAAACTACTGAATAACAGTTGTTCACCTTGACCGATATATTAATATACTCTCCCGTGTTGCAGAAGTGTGGATCTGAACATGTCAAATCACCATTCTATGAAGCTGACTTTAGCAGCTAAGTTCAAGGTAATTTCCACTTCCTCGATAAAGATCAATAACTTTATTTAGATTTATTTCTGTTATATTAATTTTGATAATATACGTAAATAATCAACATCTCATTAGCTTCGTGCCTAGCGGGTACGATAAGGACAGGTTATAGCGACTAGCACGCAATAACAATCAAATATAAATAGCTCGTAATTGCAAATATGTAGTTAGAATTTACTGAAGGAAATTGATGTAAGTACGGTTAATAAAAACGGTTGACAATTGTCACAATAGGCGGCTACACTATAGGATTTAAACATTTAGCATGATGCTGGCCTATTCTGATATCATAAATTTATACGGCGTAGTAGCAAAATTTATCATTCGAGAAAAAACCGGCTCATAATCTTTTACAATCTTTCATTATCATACCTACAATAAATACTTTTATTTAAGCTGTGTTGTGCCAACAATTGTAACTGATGCTCAATGAATCTTCGCCTGCAGTGACTATTATTTGACTGCGAAAAAAAATCGAGAAATACTGTCCAATAATGTCCTGAGGGATAGTAGGGATAGCATTTTGTTCATGATCGTTTCAAACTGTTTACTGGAAGATAGTAAGATCACAAAATCCGGGGCGGGGAATCTTATTTCAATGAACTGTTTTGCAAAGCGGTAATGCGAATATGATTAAAAACATGAATAGGCGTCGTGAACCGGTCGCCGTTCCTAATTGCCATATTACATAATACGTACATGTAAAGAATTCAACATATCAACGTTTAAGCGCGCAATTTGTTTACCTTTGAAACCGATTGCTTTGCAAAAATTAATGAGTTCTAAAGAGTCTGAAGTGCTAACTATTACATTAGTTTTATAACATCGGCGTATCAAAATAGAGTGATGATTCAGATTTCCTCAGGGGGAGATGTTGTCAGATGTAAAACGAATGTTGCTCTTGAATTAGTTATCAATGTAAGCATTCATACAACATTTTAATTAGAATGTAACTGTGTACTTCGTAATGACTTCTGTTTAAAATGTATTCAAGAACTATTCGTAATTTTGAAAGATTGAAATATACCTATTGAATTTAAGTCGAAGGCAACTAAACTCTAAGATAACGTGTTAAAGAATACACTCGTTGTTTATTTTTGGGCAGTCCCTCTTCTATATTAATAAGGAAGTCCCATCCGGTGCGTAGGAATGTGCCTAATGTTTAGTGCAAATATGTATTATTTTTGCAGTTGTTTTTAGATATGTGGCCGTCATTTCATCTATATCATAACATTTTTATAGTAGCCTTAGTAGCTATTTTCTGTTGAACACTTTGCTGATTCAATTAACACTTGTAACGAGTAATTTTCTTGTAGAATATCCTCGCTACGACGTGATATGAGTTAATTTGAGAACCTGCACTACAGTTGCTCTAACAGTTAAGAATTCATCATAAAATAATGGATATAATAAACAGTTGATACTTCGCTAACAAGCTAACATGGCACATCTAAATGTAGTTGAAAGAACTTCTTGTTAATTTTATTTTTGTAACTTGTGGCCTATAGCATCAAAGGAAGCATAGTGTGCCTCTATTATGTTTACTTTGTAGTTATCATAAGCACTTCCTGACTTGCCCGACCGGGTGATGGGCAGTGGGGTCCTGGGGTCACAGTTACACTAAATAACGACTTTAAGCAGAAGTATGCTCCATTCACTAGTTTCACACCGTCCTTTTTGGCCATTCTCAATAATGAACAAGATATCTTATTTGATTCCCTTGTATGAGTGTTCAGCAATTTCGATAAAAAATAGACACCGTTGTTCAATTTCAAGACAATAGTCTGAAAATGTACTTCTATCTGTCGTCAGCCTATACCTACCTTGTTTAGAACCGATCATTGTGATGTATCATTAAAGACTGTACTTGACAGTTAGTGTGTTTACATGGTAATTTTGTGCAATTATACTCAGAGATACATTATCTCAACTGCGATAATGGTTGTGTAATTCGCGCCACATTTTCTTCTGATTACATTCTATATTTAGAACACATGTAGACATCTGAACATTCAATATGCATTAATTTGTGAGATTAGTAGTATAATATAAATAGTATCTTGGTAATCCGGATAGCAGTAAATCCATTATGACTACTTAGGTAAAAATGGCGCCTAATATTATGATCTATTTTTTATTTGTGACTTTTTTTGCAACAATCAAGTATTGCCATTTGATATTAGCAATATATTTTGTTTCTAACTTATGGTTAGGTGAAATTATCGACGTTTATGCGCATTAAATTATGTTATATCTCAATAATACAAGTTTGTTTACTTAGTAAGAGACAGTTTTATCACGAGTAATCCCTTTAAATCGTTTTATCTCCTACTGATATAAGATTCACTTGGTTAGAATTTAGAATGTTGGTGGGTTTCTTATACCTATTTATTACTCAGGAATGAGTTCTTATAAATAATATAGGTTTGTTAACTAAGCATATCTTTGAATTATTCATAGAACGTTTACGACCATCAATCAATCAACTAGCCCATCGCGGTTCACTGCTGGACTAGGCTTCTCCCAATGTTGGGAGGCTTTGGCCTAATGTTTCCACGCTGGCCAGGCGGGTTGGTACAAGGTTTTATTTCAAGTTTTCCTTCTCTTGCAGTTAAAATGGTCTGCGTATTTTTCCGCAGTCCTAAACCGCTGAACCGATTTTGATTATACCTTGAGAAAGGACATAGGGTATGTTTTGTCGCGATAACCGACTTCCACGCGTGTGGACTCGCGTGCAACAGCCAGCAGCTAATAAGCTAAATAAAAATAGTATTGATAATGTATTGTATTTTGAGATAACGGATGTAAAAACAGCAACAGTGGTTTATGTAAAGCACTTTTACAGCCTCATTTCCTACGGTGTTCTGCTATGGATTGCTTGGGCAGCTGGTATACAAAACAGACTATTTTTGCATTCCAAAAGCGAGCAACACGTGCTATATATTGCTAATTTAAATTTAGATGCTCGAGTTTTCGGATCGAAGAAACACGAATTTAATGGATGCATCGCAATTTGCAAAATATATTTTGTTAAGACTGTGTTAAACAACATATCTATGCTCTATTCGGTTACGTACTTAACTAATGGTAAACAATCTTATAGCGCCTTTTTATAAAAAACAAATAAGGTAAGCTAACTAACTCGTGGTTTGATTTTTAAATAAGCATAAATTAGTAAATAGGTTAATAGGCAGCGTACGAAACATAGACACATCGCTTGTAAAAATGCATAACTTCATTTAAAATGTTTTCATGATTTCAATTTGATTCCCAAGTCATGCATATGAATAATGAAATACTATTTCTTTTATGAACGCATTCGTTTTAGATATTTTATTTATTTATTAACATACTTATAACCATCATTACAGGATATACGTAATACAATGGTAGAAGGAAAGTTATATGGAAACACTAGATCGAACTACTTAATAATAATTGAGTAAACATGGACTCCGTTCTTTTTTATTTTATTATACCACTTAGGTGGCAGACAAGCACACGGACCACTTGATGGAAAGTGGTCACCGTGGCCTATGAACGCGTGCAAAACCAAGAGAGTCACACTCGCGCTGCCAACCCTGCAAGCATTGAGAGTTTCTGTGCCGTTAGTGTAAAAGACAAAGCAGGACAAACTTTTGGTCTTTCCACTGACAACACAAAAACTCTCCAGTGAGCTCTGGCTACCCTACTCACCGCCGGGAACACAACACGAGGTTATTATGAGCCGCGGTATTCTGTAGGGCGGAGGTACTTCCCCAGTCGGACTGCTCAATTGGACGGAAATACCGTCGTGTCCTACCTCCAAATAAACATAAAACTCACTTCACTCCACACTCGTCCACATCTAAAAAACCCACATACTTTTGGCCCTAAAATAAATCAACTAGCACTTACAACATTATACCTATCTCTACATTTTCTAAGATCCAAATTCTTGATACTGACCTGTTTTATGTAAATATAGCATATTATAATAAAATATAATAATACAATAATATGCATAGAAGTATTACAACATTTACTGGTATGCATTACATTTATGTTACACAATTTATAACAGTATGTAGTGATATCGTTTGGAGTCCAGAATTTGGTGTTATTTCACCATAATTCTGAGAATTACTATTTGCGCTTTGGCGGTTACATTCCAATATAGTAAAGATTATAATGATGTAAGTACAGTACAAGCTGTTGATATGGCACAACAGGAAGAAAAGAGTGTCCAGTTTAAGTTAGGCTAGCTAAAGTTTTTTAGAACGTACAACGCATATCTTTTTTTTAGATTATTTAAAATCGAAGCTTTATGTGTTTATACTTTATATTCGCCAACGCAAACCGGTTTTAACTACTCTAGTATGTGCTTTTCTACGGATAACATCCCCTGTCGATGTATATGCAAAAATTGCAAGCTGATCGGTTTAGTAGTTAAAACGAACTATTTTATTTAAATTACTAATAGAATCAAAGAATCAATTTCATTTATTCCGTTTAGGCACATAAAGAGCACATATGAACGTCAAAATTTTACAATTATGTATGTCAAGAAATAATATAAAAATATTAAATAATTTAAAAATAAACCATTGGAAAATGATTCTTTCGCTGGTTCGGTAGATTAGTTCTACTGAGAAGATACCAGCAAGAAACTCAGCGAACTACATTAGAACTAGATTATTTTTCTTTTTTAAATTTGCTTTGGTTTACAATTTATTTTGTGCGAGCAAGCAAGAGACTTATGTTGACCACGCATTAACATCATTAAGGTACTCATCCACTGTATAGTAACCTTTACTCATTAAAGTTTTTTTCACTTCTTCTTTTCTTCTCTCAATATTCCCTCTAACCCTTTCAGCTAAGCTAAATTGCTTGTGTTTGGAGTGGGTTCACTTCAGTAGTGTAATGGCCAGGATTCGAAACCGGGACCTGTCGATCGTAAGGCCGACTCCTTAACCACTGAGCTACCGACACATTTATAATAAATAGATGGTATTATTAATCTGAAGAGTTAAATTTATGTGCGGACGCATAAAACGTAATAGATATATCCGCAAATACACGGATATGGACACACATCACTTTGTGCGGATACGGTCTTCAACTTTCGCACTTACTGCGTTGTAGTGTTGTACCTGTGGTTGTACGGTGAGTGTTGTGGCCTTGGACTTATATAGATTACGAACGAGCCGCCTCACGTTGGCAGAATTAAATTATGCAATGTGTTTTGACTTGCACTGAGCGTATTTTTGTTTATTGTTAAACAAAACAGTGTAGATAAGGTATTTTTTGCTGGAAAAATTGGTAGTAAATAGAATGCTTATCAACAAAACCGTTAAAATACATATTCTCATTGAACATAGTGCACTGCACCTACCTCAATGTATCTCTGCATCACCCTAAGGTTGACTGTTAGATAATGCCTTTGGCATTAAGTCCGCCTTTGTACAAAATTACTGTGCATAAAGTTGAATAAATAAATAAAATAAATTCTCCAATATGGAATATGGAAAAATTGGATTCACTTATCTAAAATCCGTTATCATCACCCTCCGAGCCTCTTTCACAATTCAGTTGGGATTCAGTCAGTCTAACTAGGTAGGTACGAAGCAGCTGAATTTCCGTAAAGCGATTGCAATATCAAAGTTCTATAAAATAATTAGGCCAGTTGTTGGATTTTTAAACGCATCTAAACAACCGTCTTGGGTGCTGCAAAGCTTCGATATCGCCTATGGGTTGTTCAAGGAAAATGTCAACGTTTAGCCAAATCCGCAGTTAGACTGGTAAAGCGGACCCCAGACTTCGAGGGGAAAGCTTCGGATGCGACTGGGATTAAACTAAGAAGAACAAGAAGAACAAGAAGAAGAATGCCATATGAAACGATATCATAATATAACATAACATAAACTCACGTCTATAACCCCGAAGGGGTAGGCAGAGGTGCTAGCACCCACATTTCGCCAGTTTATATTTAGGTCCCAATGTAATAGGTGGCGAGCCTATTGCCATTAACCGGGCACTTATAAACCTGCGATAAATCGATATCAATCAATCAATTCATTAGCCCATCGCAGTCCACTGCTGGAAATAGGCCTCTCCTAACCCAGTGTTAGGGAGACTGACCTACCGTTTCCACGTTGGTCTGGGCAGTTGGTACAGGGTTTTATTTCGAGCTTTCCTTCTCTCGCAATGATATCGTCTGCGTATTTTTTTCCGAATAAAATAGGATAATAATATTGATAATACAGTCTTAGGTATCACAAATTTTTTCGCAATCTTAGAACCAGATACGTAATCAATAGGTAATCATATTAGCATTGCAGTGATAAATATTTGGCGCATTTATTATGTTTATCGTAATCTAATTGACTACCGGCCACCAGCGTTGATAAAGGCGATTATGAAATACTCAGAGCGCTTATTGCTTAATTCAATTTCTCAGGAAGTATTTTTTTCGAGGTCCTCTACTTGAAACGCACGAGTGTGTTTCAAAATCATACGGCTTATATACCTGCTATAGGTGGTTCGAGATAAGAAAAAATAAAAAAGTAGTGCTTGTGCTGGTGCTTAGAAAATTACAGAAGTAGCAGAAGTCAATGTCATAACTTAAAAGTACAGTCGCACTCAAAAGTGGTTGAATACTAACAATTTTACAAACTATCTTTACATTCTTTTTACCCGACGACGGCCAAGAAGAGTTATGTTTTTCGCGTTATAAACAACCTTAAAACTTTCCTTCTGATATTAATATACTGCGTTACGTACTTAAATAACTGACAGCATTCAAGATAAGGATCGTAGTTAATAAATGAATTTTCGATTGATTTGTTTAGTTAGGTACCTTTGCATATCTAAAAATAGCTATAGATAATAATATGGAGTATGCTGTTATTGTTCCTATATTTAGATACGATGTAACGTGCCATTCTTGTCCGTACATTCCAGTCAGATGTCATTTCCTCCAGTTACTCCCTCCATTGCCCTTTCACGCAATACATATCTTTTCTTGGGCCTACTTTTCCCTTTCTCTGAGAGTTGATTAGACCGTCAATGAATAATACTAGGAACTTGTAATTATAATGGTAGTTAGGTAACATCTCAGTATTTCTCTATACATATAATATATACGGCTTTATCCTATGAGGGTTAGGCAGTGGTGAATTAACACCCACATTCGGTCCCACGTAATAGTCTATTACCGTATTCCGGGCACTATTGTTGACTCGAGCCATGCATCTGAGACTGAGTCTGACCTGTATGTATATGCCTGATGTTAAACAGCCCTATCCCTTAATCGCCTTGTACGACACCGCATGGGAAGAGATGGGGTGTCCCAAATTCTACTCTGCCGGAAACCAAGCGGCTTCTCATCTTTTCAGATGTTGATTTAGTAAACAGTCTCACATACACTTTGCTCTACGGAGAAATGTTTTAGGTTAAGCTGACTAATATCCACCAGCACTAAATATGTGAGAATTCGAAGATAGTGAAGCGTTATCAAGTGCGTCGTGAGTCGTTACTCACTCTATTTGGTGTACAGATTGTCGTTCGTTATTTACATTTATTTATTTGTTCTATAATCACTGTCAACACACTATTCAGTTTCTATTTCCTATTAGTGGCTCCATTCTGAGCTGTAAGCAAATAATCTTCCAAGTCTAGTGTGAATTGGTTTCTAGGTTGGCAGACGTGATTAAGATAAGTTATATCAACATAGTTAACAGACGTGGGACTAGCTATACTTAAAACCAGAAAAAAAAAGAAAATCTTCATCCCAGCTCGTATTACCTCTCGTTTACACCTAAGTATAAAACATGTATTTGACAAGTTGCAATATGTCACAGGCATCAGTGTGTACTCAAATATGTTATAAACTTGTTGGCTATACAAACTATGTGAACCAAAAAGCATCTGAGACAGTCTCAATACATATATAAAACAAGTATTGTGTTTTGACTAGACTTCTGCAAGTCTTCAATAAGTTTTGTATCAAACTAGTTTACAACTTGTTTTTTGGTGAGAACGTGGGGTTATTGTGGTCCATTTAATGTTTTTTTTCTATCTATATTTGTTAACGATCTTTTTACATTTTGTTGTTTATTATGTAAAAAACATAACCTTTTAATGAAGAATTCATTCGAAGCTAAATTTTACATCAACAGTAAATCACATGGTTAAATTGAACACGGCTGAAAAGTTTATCAGGTGTCATATTTTTTATCATAACTATTTTCAGTAAGCATTACATAACACATGTGATAAAGAATACTGTAAGGATTGTCTGATTACATTCTTTACAGTTAACATTCAGGTCAAATAGTATGTCTATAATAAATATACAGGTATATGTATACATACAAGCCCCATACAGGACGTCCTTGTATACGGACACACAAAGGGCCTAGTATGGGGCCCATCATTCGCCTACGTGACAACATCACCTACAAGCTACAAGCCGTTTGGTACACCCGCTAATAGTCGGGCGATGCTTGGGCCTAAGGACCTGAGGAGATTTTTCCTACCTTTCCCACTTACACACAAAACCACCATATGTAAAAAAGCATACTATAGGACAGATGATTACCTTAAAGACAAAAATATTTCTAAGTATTTATAATGCAATTTAATGTAATGCCTAATGTAATCTACAGCATATAAGCGCTTTGGTGTATACTGTAAGCTTATATTGCTAACAATAAATGAATAAATGAATTTAAATAAATAATATGTCTGGTTTGAGCATGGCGCACAATTTATTGTAATAGGCACGCTAACTTTATTGTTAATATTTTAGCTTTCTAAAACTAATTAAATTTTTAACTTAGGTTAATTATTTTATTAGAAGGTTTTATTTTATTATATAATTTTAAACATCTTGACACGAGGCAATAATGTACATTCGATCACATTTAGTCTTAAGAAATCACTAGCTATATCTTCATTTATTGATAATTTGCGCCGTTTCTTCTCCACTTGCGCCTAGGAAGCGGTGGTAAACTTAATTTCAAGCAGAATTTGACGTCAAAAAGATGTCATTATGTTGCAATATTTCGAGTAATAAAGAATTTGAATTTTGAATTTTCGGAATTAGGAAAGATGATCCCCCGAGCCCTAAATTGCAAACTTTGGACACAACAGAGCTTAATACTTTTTGCTGGGCTGATTGATGATGATGAGTCCAGTTTAAATTAGCTCTAAACGCGATATCGTAGTTTAATTTGAGTTTATCACGGTTACTATCATTGGTGTAATTCCTTAACAGGGTTCAATTTTTTTACGTTAGGTAGACAAAAGACGGTTTGACATTCTGAATATATAAAAAAATCCATAGAGCATTGTTAAAAAATAAATAAAAGTCTATACTTAAAAAATATCTAAATGAATATAGACATTTACAACACTTTTTACTCAACTAAGTTTCGGGGAGCACAGGCTGCACAGGGAAGAACTGTAATTTTTCGTATGGATAACGAAATTGCAAGTATTGCAACACAGTTACACAACCTAGGGTGTCTTGTTGAACGAAGCTGTTGTTGTGGCATACTAAACAGTAAAAAAAAAACTAGCCATTAAACGTCATTAAAGGTTACAACGGTTATAAAATGAGCTGCTCAGTAATCATCTTTCATTCATAAGTGAATGAAAGTATCGATGGTCGACTTCGTTACTTTTAACTTCGTAACGATAAAATTTTAATTTCATTTATCGTCAACAGAGAACTGACTGTTAGCCGTACTAACGGTCTGTTGACGTTATATTGAATTTCACTCACATTATGTAACAAGTGTCGCGTGGTTTCCGGCAGAGTAGAATTAGGGCCACCCCATCTCTTCCCATGCGGTGTCGTACAAGGCGACTAAGGGATAGGGCTGTTTAACATCAGACAGATATATACAGTCCAGACTCAGCCTCAGATGCATGCCTCGAGTCAACAATAGTGCCCTGAATACGGCAATAGGCTCATTCCCTATTACGTGGGACCGAATACAATTATTGGTGAAATGCGGGTGTTAATTCACCTCTTCCTAACCCTCCAGGGATAAAGGCGTGATTATATGTATGTACAATAGTGGTAAGAGCATTGTCGCATTGGTATTTTAACTGTAAAGGCAAATTATATAAATAAATAAATTTTCACAAAAAGATATTTTAAATAGATCGGGATTAAGGGCAGACTGGAGTTATCGGTAGTATTCTTTTTTTCAAAAACAATAGTTAGTGAAAAAATGTGGACGAAAATATTATTCAGTTTTCAATCATTTAGAATTTAGATACAAAACTAAAAACTATTGCTCTTTTTTTTTTCAAAAATTACCCTAAGGGGCCCAAGGCTTTTATCACAAAGTTTTTTGTTAGAAAAATTCACCCAAATGGCCTGTTAATGGCGAATAGGTCAGCTGGTCACCAACTGGTATCGGGTTAGTGTTGGAAGCTGATCCGCACCGCAGGGGAATTCCCTGTCCCAGTTATAAATCTATTTCGTCTAACGCCGAGTATGTCATAACATTTCGTCATGTTTTCGGCAAGATGAGATCCGCGGGGTGCTTCTATTTCCACGAATCCATATCTTCTTATTATTGAGTTCCCTATAACGAGGTCATAATCGATTAATTCATATTTAGTTCATAGAACTAACTTCTATTATAAAACGCGTGGCTCCCGGAGTAGAATTTGGGTCACCCCATCTCTTCCCATGCAGTGTTGTACAAGGCGACTAAGGGATAGGGTTGTTTTACATCAGACAGATATATACAGCTCAGACTCAGGCAACAACTAGGCCCGAGTCAACAATAGTGCCCGGAAGACGGCAATAGGCTCACTCCTCTATTACGTGGGGCCGAAAACAATGATTGGTGAATTTTGGGTGTTAATTCACCTCTACCTAACCCTTCTGGGATAAAAACGTGATTTTTTTTATACCACTTAGGTGGCAGACAAGCACACGGCCCACCTGATGGAAAATGGTTACCGTGGCCTATGGACGTTTGTAACACCAGAGGAGTCACAGTCGCGCTGCCAACCCTGTAAGTACAGAGTTTCTGTGCCATCAGTATAGAAGACAAAGCAGGGCAAACCTTTAGTCTACCCACTGACAGCACAAATTCTCCAGTGAGCTCTGGCTACCCTACTCACCGCTGAGAACACAACACGAAGTTATTATAGCCGCGGTATTCTATAGGGCGGAGGTACTTCCCCAGTCGGACTGCTCAATCGGGCGGAAATACCGCCGTGTCCTACCTAACCTAATGTAACTAACTTCAATTATCACTTATCACCATCACTTGACCATATATTTCATAATATTCACTAGATTTGCCAAGATTACAATAATTTTACAATGGAATGAGTATTTCAATGATATGATTCAAATTATATAATATTTGTTTTCTTAGTTATACTTCAAATATATTTATTAATTAAGAAGAGTCGGTAGCTTAGTGGTTATAGAGCCGGCATTCGAGAGGTCCTGGGTTTGAATCCTGGCCATTAAATTACCGACACGAGCCCACTAAAAACACGCAAGCAATTTAGCTTAGTTGGAGGGGTTAGAGGGAATATTAGTAATTTAGGTTGCTAATATTCTTTAAAAAAAAAAGAAAATGTACACAGGCCAAGGAGATATGTATAACATCACACACACACATATATATCCATACTAATATTATAAATGCGAAAGTAACTCTGTCTGTCTGTCTGTTACGCTTTCACGCCCAAACCACTGAACCGATTTTGATGAAATTTGACATACAGTTAGATTAGACCATGAGAAAGAATACAGGCTATGTTTGGTCGCGATAACCGATATCCACGCGGGCGGAGCCGCGGGCAAAAGCTAGTATATATATATATGTGTGTGTGTATAAATTTATCTTCTTGGCCATGTATACCTTATAACAGTAGAAAAGTTTTACATACAATTATTGTTGAAATGTATAAATACCTGATGCTTAGGAATCTTCGAGCAGATTTTCCTTGCATTGGCAGTATTGCCTGATGGTGGGGGTTGTGATGGAGGCGATACTCCCACACCCTTTGAAGACTGAAGACGG
The DNA here is from genome assembly GCA_963662185.1 of Eilema griseolum. NCBI lineage: Eukaryota > Metazoa > Arthropoda > Insecta > Lepidoptera > Erebidae > Eilema > Eilema griseolum. The sequence continues at coordinate 18,147,241 of OY759247.1, forward strand.
GTTTTCACAACCTCAAGTGGGCATGTTACCACAGCCCCTGCGGTACCCGCAACACTGTTGGAGTTAAAAGATTTTGTGAGTACTTTGAATATGAAGTAATTATTCTGTTGCAATTGAATCATTTTTATTATGAGGCCTATATGTATTGTGTCTACTTAATAAAAATAAAAACAGCTTAATTATATTTTTTTGTGATTATTCATACTATTATAAATGTGAAAGTAACTGTCTGTATGTTACACTATCACACCTAAACAGTTGAACTGGTTTTGGTGAAAACTTAGATTGGACCTTGAGAATGGACATAGGGTATGTTTTGTCACGTTAACCGACATCCACCCTGGGAGCCGCCAGCAACAGTTAAAAATAATTAGTTTACCAACCCAGTGGTCAGATTCAGAGCATAATTTTAAATCAAAACAATTTCTAACAATATATTTTTTTTAATTTGTAGATTATAGTATGCATATGAAATCATATACCTATACATTCCAAGTGGAATTGCCCATAAAAATCATAGCACGGTCTAAATTTTTATTCTAATATCATAGTAGGAGTAGGTACGAAAAAAGAATGTAAGTGGAACAAAACTACAGAGGCTACAAGCTTACTAGTTATTATCTAATATATATTGTATATGTACCTATTATATTTATGTATATTATATTTACGTCATTACATCAATAGGCTCACCCCCTATTACGTGGGACCGAATACAATGATGGTGAAATATGGGTGTTAATTCACCTCTGCCTAACCCTCCGGGGATAAATGTGTGATTATATGTATGTGTATATTATATTTAATACATGTATTAGACAGGAAGGCGGCCCATTGTACTGTTTCCGTTTGTAATAGACTTTAATAATGATATATTTTATTGGAGTACAATAAAGTATATAATTAATAAATAAATAAACATGTAACTTCATCAGCATAATTTTTTTTTATATTTATACTATTTTTTTATAGAATACTATTGTTTTATATCATGTGAAAGCTGAAGAGTTAAGACGGCAAGATTGCACTTATCAGCTGTAACCTTCAGTAAATTATCACATATTGTTACATAAATGACTATGTACACTACAAACTGGTAGGAAATATATTAATGTACACTTTGCAAGCACATTTTGATTTATTGAAAGTTTTACCTTTTTCAAATGTTTAATAATATGATTTTTTTTTTATTATTTACAATTGTGTGGATTTGTCTAAATAGAAAATATTTATCCATAGGTATAAGTACTTATAATATTAATATTATAATTATAACCATGAAATTATTAAAAAAAAAATATTCTCGGTCATTATTTTATATAATTATGTTCTATTTTTTATAGGTCTATGCTTACACCAATGAAAAAAAAATTGTTATATAAAGATACTTAATCAAGTTATTCCTTTTTTAACTAAAGAAAGATTGTTTAATAAGAATTGGAATTTATTTAAGACATAATATATAATTTTTATACTTTTATTATAGAGTAGATACCTACTTATATTAATCCACATTATAAAACCCATTTTACAAGCTATGTTGGGTTTAGAACCAGATAATAATAACAGATATAAAGTAGTAGCTTCAGAATGCATTATTATAAAAATGAATTCAGTTTTTTTTTTTATAAAATTATATTTTTCATGTTTAGAGATGTTGTTTTGTTACCTTATTAACATAATGCTAGAATAACACTTGTGGTCATACCTTTGTATTTATATTCACTTACAATGTTTAAAATTGTTTTGAAAAATGACTGTTGTTCAGTGTCCTTGAATTATTTATACTGTACTTAATTAGTTAAAAGATGATAATAATGAAATGCGACATGTATGATCAAATAAATTTATATGTTCGTATATATATGTATGCCACGCGTAGGCACAGTAAAACTGCTGGCGTAAACATCGTTTGGGAACATGTGCCAATACTCCTGTACCCACCGAGATTATGATATATTTATGTATTTTGCTCTGGTCTATTTACTTCATTCGAGGACCCCTATGGCGAGCAATACGTACCCTCCAGCGACCAAATGTATCGCTGTATCTCTCTGGTGAGACATTTTAGCGCCACAGGAACAACGTTACATGTCTGTAATTGCGACTGTCTATAAATAAACAAATGCACTGCTTATTAAAGATATGTCCACACGATATTGAAAACACTCGGTTATTAAAGATTTATACGTATACACGATTAGTCAAGATTTCGGTCAAAAAATAATGTAGCTTTTGTATGTAATCACAATTTTTAAATCGGCAAAAACAACAACTTTATCACACAACACCGCCGCACGTTCGTCGTCTCGTAACAATGTGCACACGAAGACAACAACACTCGCGTGCGAACAGTGAAGAAACACACACTAACGTAAAAAGCCGAAGGAGCTACGTGACGTCTCGTCTGTCGGCAGTAGTCGGCACCGCACCGCAACTTCGAAAAAAAAAAGCAGTTGGCCGGTATTAGTGATGTGCCAATTTAGAAAACCACAACTCGAGTTGTCATGAAGTTAAATTTTCTAATCCCAATTTAAACACGAGTTAGAAAAATTATGTTGAGCGTTAAGTTTCTTTTATATTCTACGAAATTCTACACTGCGCTCTCCAGACACCAAGTAAGCATAGTTTATACCAGCTTGTGCTAAATTATAGAAACAAACATCTAGATCAATACAAATATACATGTTCATGCACATAAATATTTGCACTAAGTGGGAAACTAACCCGGCGTGGCTTCGGTTCCCACTAATTGAAATATAAGTTGTCCTATGTAGCAGTCGAATGCTCTACCGCTACACCACAGTGGTTGTCATTGTTGAGAATCAAGTTGAAAACTATTTTAGACTGCACTAAGCATAACATAAAGTGGTATTTTTTCTTCATCAACATGGCAAATCCCTAAGACAATGCGAAGTGGAGGAAGAACAGCAGGGAGGTGGATTTCGGCCCACTGGGGCAAAATTATATTAAATACACGTGTTCCGTGGCTGTGCTAATAAAAAAAATATACTTATAGCCGCATTTGAACTAGAATGTTCTTTCTTTAATAGTATCCTCGTTAATCTATGCAATATTTAGCATAAGGCAATACAAATGTAATGAATTAATATTAGGAAACGCACTGCGTTAACCTTGATTTAATATTATCTGCTTTATTATGTTAACCTGCTAATTATTCTCTTCCCAACACTATTCCCATTCATAATTGTCAAACTTGTCAGAAATGTCAATGTCTGAAGTCGCGTTTCAGTATATATTTCGCACTATGTAAAGCGAAGCGAGTTGTCAACTTGACCTTAAGAGGGATAGCTTAAGCTAAATTGTGTATGTTTGAAAGAGATACTAAAAATGACCTAACAGCAAAAATGTAATATCAAGAAGATTAGCATGATATTTCCAGCAAGTTGAGCAAGTCTGAAGTCAGATGATATTGATTTGATATTTGTTTCATCCGGCATCAGACATTTCTTTTTCTCTGTTGCATAAGTCTACTTTTTGAAACTTTTACCTGCTGCTGTGACCTTCGGCATTTATATTTTATTATATAATTGTGCATTTCATAACAACATCTTCAAAATGTTCTCGGTGCGCCGATTTGGATCACTGATGTAAATATTCATTCGTTTATTACGGAAATTCTACATTATTACTTATAAGCCATCTCTGCCTACCCCGGAGGAAAATGGGGAAAATAGGCGTGTGCATATGTATTTTGATGCGTATGGCTATCTTAAGAATAGACCAGCAAATCTTGAATTTGGAATTATAGTCGCCGTAAATGTGGACTAAAATTCTCTTTTTCAGTGCGGCCGGTACTCGTCAGAAGCATACCCTACCTGATCTGCCCTACGAGTACAATGCCTTAGAGCCTGTGATCAGCCGCGAGATTATGAATCTGCATCACACTAAGCATCATGGTACTTATGTGAACAATTTGAATGCTGCCGAAGAAAAACTGAAGGTGGCACAATCAAAAGGTTATTATGTTATCAAATTTCTTTTCACAGGAATTGTACAGGACATTCCACAAGAAAACACATATTTTAAAACATTTGTAATCTTTTTTTTAGGTAGGCTTACAGGCTAATAACAATTATGTAAAGATTATGATATGTTAAACATATTGCTAATTACAATTAACTATATATAAAACTGTGTGTACACAGTACATCTACACATTTATATATTTATATATATTATATATATATATGGTGTATTATATATATATAAGGTATTATATTTGCTTGTATAACAATATATATATAACAAAAAATACAAAAGATAACATTGCAACAATATTAAGGAAAAATATATAAGAAGACACAAAATATAAAATCACAAGAATAGTCTGCAGTAAGTGTCACTATACTTAACTGAGGTCTTTGACAGTGACTAGCACCTTTCCCTTGTACAGAACGAATCTGTGTCCAGAAGTATTGAGATGTCATTAAACTTTTTTAGACAGGGAATTAGAAACTCACCATATTTGTCAACTCTGGCCACTGTCTGAAGTCCTGTAGATTTGTGCGAAGCCCTAAGTTAGCAAGAGTTCCAGGCAGTCAACAGAGCCATTTACTGTGTCAGCCAAGTAACAGACATCACTCACATTACACCATTATATACTTATATGAGATTGCCTTGAAGTAATATTTGCTTTTATAATACAAAGTTGTATTAAGGCCTTTTGGCATTTCACAGAAAAGCATTTCCAATGTTCTAATTTTAGTTGAAAAGTTTTGTTTTCTTACTAACAGCAGCAGACACAGCTACCATCGTACAATTGATGAGTGCTGTAAAATTTAATTCTGGAGGTCATACAAACCATGCAATTTTGTGGCAGAGTCTCTCTTCAGAGACAACTGCACCTTCGGATAAGTTAAAGAATGCTGTGGAACAGTAATTTGACATTTTCGTAGCCTTACTTAAAGTACAGAATGCAACAAAAGTTGATCAGATATTAAAATTTTCATGAATCCAAGCCATGCCCCAAAGACTGCATCTGGCATCTACAAACGGATTGATTACTGTGCCTTGATCTGACACCTGCGTTAATTTATTATTGTATGAAATTTAACAAAATGTTTATTAGTTTTTTATTTATTAATTAAATAATGGTCTTCATAAGTAATTGAAGTACAGACTGATCAAATTTTTGTTGATGAACCATCATAACATAAATAGTAAACATTTTAGTTGATATGCATGATATGATAGTATTCATAAATTTTGTATCAGCTATACTCTAGTAATCAAAAAATCTATTCCATATATTATTCAGTAATTGCATGTAGAATCGAATCTGGACAAATAGACATCACAGTTAGTCTAAAAATGGCTGTCTAGTCTTGTGTCACATGGATGATTAACACAGAGATTCCGACGTGACTTGATGGTTTAATCCATCGGTCCCAGTTGTCATACAAATGTCTGGTGTGTTATTGGAGCCTTACAAGGTTCAACAACCAGATCTCACTACAGAACTCCTAAATGGCCTATGGGTTGTGGAGGTCTGATGGAAGCAAATTCATAAAAATATCGAAGTTTGCCTAACTTCAGAGTAAGACTTAAAGGTGGCATCAGTTGAATTGGAAACGGATGATAAAGTAAATCAGCTTTCCGAGTTTGTTTAGTCTTCTGTTCTTATTACATAATCTCTGTCACTATCCCCTAACTCTATCCAATATCCACATCCTTGTTGAAACAATCCATTTATCTCCTAAGTGCCTGTTCTTGTGCTCATCACATATTAAGAGTCCAGGAGGAAAATGTTGAAATTATCCTTGTTTTACAAATCTGAATTAGTTTTGTAAGATTTCCATAAATCTGACCAAGTTCTACCTTGGAGTCAGTTTATTGACTTAAGTAGGCATATCCTGTAAATCTACTAGTGTATGATGTGTTCTGTAAAATTAAGCTTAAATTAAAAGAATGCAAGTCAAAATGTAATTCTCCAATTCATTCGAAATTTTTGTAATCGAGTTAAAAATTGTTGAACTCCTTCCTTTTTTCTTTAGAGAGAGTGACAGGTGCACTTCAAACCTGTTACATACCTACTTTTATTACCTTCGTAAGCACTAGTCTGAGGGCTTCTAAGAGTTTCTGTCACCAGAGACAGATGAAGTAATGCCCCACTCGATGGATAACGCGATTAATTGACACCTTCAAACCCAGTCAGCTCGAAACCCTCATCCCCAGTTATCCTAACATTTTAGAGATACCTTTGGACTAATTTTTGAACATAATTCTGGAACAAAATTAAAAATTAACTATTATCTTGTTGCCTCTGTCCTCAGGTGACGTGAGTACAATCATCAATCTCGCCCCAGCCCTCAGGTTCAACGGCGGTGGTCACATCAACCACGCTATCTTATGGCAGACCCTGTCGCCTAAAGGCAGCGACCCTTCTGCAGAGCTCTGCAAAGCCGTTAAGACGTAAATTTCATTATAAATTGCTTGCATGTGAAGCTTATATTATCTTTAATGTTATCCCAATCGTTATTTATCGCATGGTAGGCTATAGTCGACTATTTTAATGATTGAACTAGTATTTTCCTCGTGGAAAGGCCGGAGTAGTGACGAATTATCCATATCGTTCTCAAAAATCTTTATCTTTAAAATGTTGTTTTGGTTTAGTTTTGCGATCTTATTGGATTATTGCCTACAAAGGTTCAAAGATCTGTACCTATTGTTTTGCCCTCGTTGTGAAATCCGCCATGAGTTTCTCTCACTGTTTTTCCATGTTATGATCTTTTATTGTTTTGCTATAATAGAATATACATAGGTATAAAAGAGTCTAGGTATGGTACCGCATGTAGTCAATTTTCACATTTAAAATGGCTAACTACACTGACGGACTCATAAACTGCATCAAAGTTCAGGTTTACTCTAAAAGGATTTTTTATAATAAGTATGCAAACTTTTTAGATTAAATTATATAAATATGGAAAGACTGGCTCTTAATCTTAAAAAAAAATTAAATTTAAAAATAGAACTGCAGTAAAACAAATGAATATAGCCGGGAAAGAAAATTTACTTGTAGTATCAGATTTGCGTGTTATTTATAGCAAAGTTTTAAATTGATTCTCATTGATTTTTTTTGTTTTGTCAATTGAATTATTGTTACCAGCATAATTGTTGGGTTAGTTTTTTAACACATCGAGAGTTTTTGAACCATAATATGGATACTTCGTCCGAACAAGCGGCACAAATTGTAGCATTGGTGCGGGAGGGCTTGGATCAACGAACGATTGGTAGAAATTTAAATTTAAACCAGTCTACGGTTTCTAGAATATACAGAAGGTTTGTAGAGACAGGTTCTTACAGGAGGAGACGTGGTACAGGCAGAACTCGAGCAACCACAGGTCGTGATGACCAATTTATTGTTATAACTTCCCTGCGAAATCGTTTCCTCACGTCAGTTAACATCAAAACCGAGCTTAATGAAGTGCGTGGAGTAAACGTGTGTGCACGAACAATAAGAAGAAGGTTAAAGGAAGCGGATATCACCCCTTTTAGACCAGCAAATGGTCCAAAGTTGTCTACAGCTCACAGACAAGCTCGCTTAAGATTTGCGCGTCATCACCTGAATTGGACAGAAGAGCAGTGGGCCTCTGTATTGTTCACGGACGAGTGTAGGACATGTTTATATGGTGCAGATGGTCGCAGAAGAGTCTATCGTCGACGTGGGGAGCGATATGCTCAAAGTTGCATTGAGGAGCGTGTTCCTTTTGGAGGCGGTTCATGTATGGTCTGGGGTGGCATATCGATGAACGGGCGAACCGAACTTGTGTTCATAGACATGGTCCGTCAAAACGGTAATAGAGGGGGTTTGACAGCACATCGCTACATAACAGAGATATTAGAAGATCACGTGGTGCCTTACATGGGATTCATAGGCGAAAATTTTACTTTAATGCAGGATAATGCCCGGCCGCATGCAGCTGCACAAGTTCAACATTATTGCGAAGAGGTTGGGATACGTACAATGAATTGGCTAGCACGCAGCCCGGATCTTAATCCCATCGAGCATGTTTGGGACAATTTAAAAAGAGCTGTATATGCGAGAAACCCTTCGCCCACGACAGTGGCAGCACTAAGAACAGCACTTTCAGAAGAATGGGACAATATTCCGCAAGATCTTTTAAAAACCCTTATAAAATCTATGTGGAACCGATTAGAATCCGTAATAAGGGCACGTGGGGGTAATACACCTTATTAAAACACAAATAAACCCTTGCATAAAGTTTGTGTCTATTGTTAAAACCAATTTTTTAATTAAACCAATTTTTCTTAAATTTCTGTTTTTTCTTCAATAAAAGTCTTAAGGTCCTTTCCAGTACATAAACTTAAACTTAAAGATATGACCCTACGCTGTTTTAAAGTTCACGAACCAATCTAGAGGTTTCAATTTAAATCTGCATAGAAAGTATGCATACTTGGTTAAAATATTTATTTCAAAGTCGTCTATTACTTTGATGCAGTTTATGAGTCCGTCAGTGTATATCTCATCAAAAGTTTACCTATTACACATTTGATATCTCTGGAAATAACTTGTTTTACGTCAATTCCGCAGATAACCTGTCCACGATTGATCAGTTTGTAGTTTTGACCTATTGTTACGATAATATCAGGGGATTTAAAGAATAATAAGCTATTTAAGTAGATAGGTACCACACAAACACCCGCACCCGATTGTACTTACGTAAGCACGTGAATGCATACTAGCATCAGGCATGCGCGTGCACGTGCGCATGGTGGTCTCCAGTTTAAACTCTGCCGAGTTTACTCCAGGTGGAATCTAGTAAAGGCTCACAGCGACAATGACATCTTTTCTGTGTGTCTGGATGTATTCCTATTTCGTTCTGTTGTATAAATCTCTCCGCCCTGTTATCTCTCTTTCTGCGATCACTATAATAAAATACGCACGTTCTATTCAAGCTTGAGAGTGCCATCTGCGCCAGGCGCAGATATAGGATCTGGGCGAAAATATTTAATAGACCTCTCTCTAAATCTTCTCTCCAGAACAATATTATACGTGCTTGATCTCCCCCCAACGAATTTTATACATTTGCCCACCTAAATTGCTCTTCATTTAGTCTCATATCTTTAAGAGCGTCTACATACATTCTTAGTGTACCATTAGTACCATTAGTGTACTTTTTGTAGAGTTCAAGTTTGATTAGATAAATATACACCTTTCTATTTAGTAGTTAGTGACCACCTTGTACTGAAAACTGTATTTTTTTTTGTATTATTGACTAAATACTCAAATAGTATTATTCTTTTAGAGACTTTGGGTCATGGGATAACATGAAGAACCTATTGACAGCTGCTTCCGTGGGTATCCAGGGTTCTGGTTGGGGTTGGCTAGGATATAATCAGCAACTTAAGAGACTACAAATTACAACGTGCCAGAACCAGGATCCTTTGGAAGCTACCACTGGTAAGTGAACATAATGACACGATTTTTCGAAGGTCGACTTGGAAATCTCGTATAAGGGCTCAGATATGCTTCATTTATAGCTGATATAAAACTGGATGTGTCCATGACAGTTTAGACGCCAGTTTGGTGCTAGGCCTAAATTCTCACTCGGCCTCTGGGCTCTGGGACCTGAATGACTTAACCCATTGATGGCTTTGCGGTGTCAATGTTAAAATAATGTTTCATAAAGGAGTTGTCCAGAAATGGTTTTTTGTTCTTGAAATAATCCAGCAGCTATGAACCAAATATTTTTGGATAGTGTTACATTTAACTAATATTATAATTTATAAAATAGAATATTAAGTTCCTGCAATTTTGAGATAACATCGTTTTTAGTTTGGTGTATTTTTAGGCTGAATACAAACAAAACTTGTGCTGCCTGAGCCTGACAAAAAAAAGTATAACATCTTGTCACCGACGCGTCACGCGTGATGACAGATGGACGTCAGTTCTATTCATGCTTTTGTGCAAAGAGAATACAATACTACGTAAGAAGAGACGGGACTTCCATAGTGCAAAATAATCTAACGAAATGTCAAATCAGGGCTAACTGAACGTAGCCAACCTAACAACTGTAACACATAGTTGCCAACATAAGGGAAAAATAGAGATGTGCCCTTAATATTATTTGATTTATCGATATCGACTAAATTAGCCGATATCGATAAATAGTGGTCTCTGATTTTTATAATTTAATTTTATATTTTCACAGACGCTATACTCCATTTTTGAACTAAAGTACTGCGTCATACAAGTTATATGTTGAAAATGAATAAGCGATTAAATTCGCGGAGGCAGTACATTTAATTACAAAAACAGAATATAGGCTCATTTGGGCTTTTAAAATGATAAGTTCATAAAATTATTTAATATTTAATTTGTTAGTAAAATGTTTTCCGCAAACAAATTTTAGCTCATGGAGTTTCTCTATGGGTATATAAGCAAGATCCTCGTTGCCTGTTCTCTTCACCCATTCCTTACACCTAAAAATAAAACATCGATATACAATTATGGAAATACTTCTACCACACTATTTTCAATTTCAATTTTCATTGTTTTTATCCCATAAAATCTACAAAACAATGATAATTTGAATAACATACTACTCACCGAAGCTCATCCATAGGAAATCTGGCCATGAAAAACCGTTTTTTGCCGTCCTTTCTTCCAGATTTTAAAACACATATTTCACACTTTCTATACTTCATTTTAATAAACAATGTATAAAACAGTATTTTCTAGAGAACGTCCTTAAAGAATTTATAATAAAATTCAGTTATTATCACAATTATTTCACTAATAACATTTAAAGAAAAACATTGAAAATAACGATTAGATATTCAAAATACAAAGTGACAGATACATGTCAGACAGATGACATTTAATTAAGGAACGAGCGAGACAGATTAGGAAGTTGAGTGAGACAAATATAGTCGACATGAAAATTCTCCCCCGTTTCATAGTACCTACGTTTTTTTTGTACGTAGTTGCGACAGACTGCTTTTGTGGACTGATTTGTTTGATTTTTTTGAGTGAGAATTAAATATAAAGAGAAATAGACAGAGACACCGTGTTCAAACGAAAAGCGTAACCTATTATTGTTTTATTTATAACTAGGTACATAACCATATCGTTCACATGTAGTGTTTCGAAATTATGAGACTTATACTGCATCATTGTAATCCTCCTACGAAGCTGCTTGGTGTAATTAAAATATAATATGTAGACTGATTGTCAAAGTACGACTGTTGTTGATCGAAAATATTTGAGACTTACATAGCTACAAGCTACTCAAACAATAGCAGTTCCAAAACAAAACTGGAACAATTTGCTTTTACCAAATGCAAGTTAAAAACTGATTCTGTAGTTATGATGACCTAGTAAGAAGTCCTGTATAGTAATAAAAGTGTAATTTGCATTATCGTACATTACAAAAATGAGCATGGTTCAATAGAGATTTATGCGTTATAAAGGGAAACCAGAATTTTCGAGCATGGTTCGAAAGTGACTTTAAGTGACAGTTGACATCGGCGACCAAGTGATGACAGCGATAATTGCTATTAAAAAAATAAAATTGTAATGCCACCCACGAATTACAATATCTACTAATATGAAATAACTTTTAGTTTATCTGTTAAATGCAGGATTTAAAAATAGTTATGTATCAGTGTAATTTGAGCCATAATGGATTTTATTAGGAATAAAAAATCAACGTCCATGCATAAAGTGGACTTGTCCTTTTCTACTATGTGGCGCTAGTTAAATATGTTGATCACAGTATGGATAAAGAATTTTGGTCATTCCATCATTGCATGGAATCTGCAACTGTAATGTTTCTGATAGCATTGTCTCCTGTAGACTAGCGTACAACCGGAGAGATTAGGGGCTATAATATTTTCGGAGAACAGAGGGAAAGACTTAAGAGAGGAAAGGCTTATATGGGGCCGGGGTGTCGTAAATTTGCACATAGCAGGAAAAGCATATCAATTAACTTAGGTTTGAACAGGGTATTTTTTAGGTTAGGTGACTCTTGCATGAGGACTCTGTTATAGCGGCGGTAAGACCCATCATGTGGGAGTGGCTAGAAAGTCCACACGACAACCTTTCGTACAGGCTGACGCAGGTTATAACCGAGCACGGGTGCTTCGGGGATTATCTGTGTCGGATCGGGCAAGAGTCATAGTCCGAATGCCATCACAGAGACTCAGGACTGCATACGCTCACCGAGTGCCCAGCGATCGAGACGCTGAGGCGGGAGCTAGTAGCGGTTCTAGGAGTAAGAGTTCTCTTGTTCGCCGACTTGCTCACGGCGATGGTGCGCTGCGTGGATGTATAGGCTCCTGCCGCCTCCTTCTGCGAATAAGTAATGCTCGTGAAGGAGGCGGCGGGGCGAGAACGGAGGAGACTTGCTAACCGCACAGTCCGCGACGCGCGGATCTTAGTTGTTATATAACACTAATCTATTTTTTCTTTACCAGGTCTTATTCCGCTCTTCGGTATTGACGTGTGGGAACATGCCTACTACCTGCAATATAAGAACGTGCGACCTGATTACGTTAAAGCCATTTTCGACATTGCCAACTGGCAGAATGTCTCTGAAAGATATGCTAAGGCTTCGGGAAACTAATGCATTTACACGTTTGTTGACATGTCTAGCATTTTGGTTAAACCATTTAGAAAATAGAAGCTTAAACTATGTTCTCACACAGTGAATCCCGTATATATCAGCATTAGAGTTATATGTAATAATAAAATTAGTTAAAAGTTGGTTGTTTTATTTGCATGTCTGTTACAACAAATAGTGGTTATGCCTAGCGAATAACCACAGATATCGGATCAACGATGAAACAATTATACAATTAATCAACCAATTAGGCCTATCGCAGTCACTGCTTGGCCTCTATATACAATATTAGTATATCTCCACTGAAACAGCAGCGGGTTGTGGTGGCCAGGCCAGTTTGTCTTGCCAACCGCACGATGTCTCGCGGCGCCGCGCGGCCCCTTCTTCGCCTTCAAATGACTGAACTTTGTCTCTCGTACATAAGATTCAAAATGGTTTATAATAATATCGCCTCATACAGCCGCTACCAGCTGCTACTCTTTCAATGGGGATTGACCCCTACAGTGCAGGGATAAAAAATACCCAATGTACCACTTGAACTACGCACCTACTAGTTGAACTAGGAATTCAGTATTACTACCTGGTTCGGAGGGAGTGACCTATAATCGTTTCTGCACAATACGCTGATACTCTGAATAAGTAGGAACTAGGTCTGTCCACTAGAACTACTCGATATTTTTTATTGTATTGTGAGTGATGCGAATAATCCTTGTTCTGAATAGCTACTTCACTTCACCAGTGGTACTGAGTCTACTTCTCTTTGTAATGATGAGATCATTGTTAAGTATTGTAGTCACCATTACGTCTCCCGACCTCCAATGAGTATTAGATTGGATTGGTTATGGAGGTCAGATGGCAATCGCTGCACGGAAAATATCACAGTTCGGCCGCATCACAATTAGACTGGAAAGCCAACTACAACTCAGGAAGGAGTTAAGGAAGGAAAAAGCTCAAAGAATGATGACGTCCGCCAACTAATTTAAAGTCGAAAAGCAAATTTTTGGAGCTCTATGCAATTAAAATCTTTCCTAGGTCCTTTCACTATTTATTGATGTTTCCCAAAAGGTATAAATGATTTGATGCATAAAATGAAACGTCATGTCCTTACAGAAACTGTACTTTCGTGTAACGGGACGGAAATGTCATCCTACTGTCAAATCAGTTGATTGTCATACTGCTTTGTTAAACTTGTGGTGATAAATAAATAAATAAAAATATAATCTTGAATTATCAGTAGTGAAAATATCGATGTATTTGTTCTTGAAGATCTTCTCTGTCAACTTGTGAAGAGGTAAGTCAACCTAATGCATTTTAAAGGCGTAACTTTGATTAAAGAAATAGACATGTAAGCCCGTGGCAGTGTTATTGATTTTTCAGGCCGTAGACGTTACCTACTTATTTGATGTCTTGAAATTCTTAGAGCATTAAAGTGTTTAATGTTGCCGACTGTGGGTGCAAACTTTCTCCTATTGTGAGACAGGTACGCGTATACACTCACTTGAAAGGTACATTCGTTCTTTAGTAGACTGTAGGCAAACGTTCGTCTTTTTAAATTTTCAGTGATACACTGAAAATTGCGTTCTTATTTAGACTTCTTAGTTGTTACCTAAATATTTATGCTGTCTAACATCTTGATATTGTACTAATTCAATGTTGTTGATATGAAATTCTATACATTGCATTGTTGTTAATAGTTTTTATAATTAATCATCTCAATTAAATACACTGTGGATTGAAATGTTATCAGTTTAAAAAGGTATGTTTAAAATTGAACGATCAGTAGTTTTTTCATAGAGTAGTCTTATCAAGAAATTTGTTTTTAAATCTCTATCATTAAGTCCCATCAATCATAAAGACAATTTCAAATAAGTGACTTAAATTGTATAGACTTAATGTATACATTATTTGTAAATTCAGATGATAATTAATGAGTTGATTTTAAAATTATTTCTTAAAACAGTTATTGGATTTTGAAGATTTAAAGGCTATCTAACATATTATTGAGTCTTTGCAAAATGATGACTGGTCAAAACATATGCATATAGCTATTCACCATTTTTCTAATGATCATAGCAGAACATTTACAAAATGAGCATGATAATATTTAGAAAATAAAAATGCTATTGATAAGTATTGTTTTTTAATCATCATTTCAACTTAAAATGAAGAACAAGAAACTTTTATGAAAATCAATTAAGATTGGAAAACCTGAATGCTCAGATGGAACTTGAACCTAGGACCAGTTGCTTACAGGGGGATAGCTCTGTACACTAAGCTACTATTATATTTTGTTTTAATCTCATTAAATTATATCAAAATATAACCATAAAATGCGGCCACATGCAGGAGGCATGGGTTCAATCCCCGCACAGTGTAAATATTTGTATGCAACTAATATGGGTATTTGCATTGGTCTGGTCATACCTCGGAGAGCATGTTAAGCCATCAATCCCGATTACCACATGAAAATCTATGGCAGTTGTTATGGGTAGTTGGAGCCTAAAAAGTCCAACAACTGGTCTAGATGCAGGGCTGTGGAGGTCAGATGGCAGTCACTTCATGGGAAATATCGAAGTTCAGCCTAATCTGCAGTTAGTTTGATATAGCGGACCGCAGACTCCGTGGTTCAAGCTTGGTATACAACTGGGATTAAGATGAATAAGATAACTGTCAAACTGTCAATTGTCAAATTGAATTGATGTTTTTGGAGGTACACATAAGATCCTCCAGTGTATATTCAACTCATATCAGCAGATGAGTCATGGTCTGCTATGCTGACCAATACCATGCTTATGAGTTTTAACATATTGTTCAATGAAGAAACAGTTATAAGTGCAGTACAATCTGTTGGTAATAAATATTTTTAACATCTGTGCGTGTGTGTGCATTCCATGCAGCATGTGAGAATATATTAATTGGATAACAAGAACTTAATACAATGACTCATGCTCAGTTTTTATTAGGTATATCCTGCTTACATATAGAGACAGTTATGTTGGTTATGAGAACGAAACTTGTCTGTAACACCATGGAGGGGGCAAGGAAGTATAGCTGCACGGGTTTGCAGTTGTACCCAGAGGGGTCAAACAAAAAAGGATATACTCTTTTTTTTACGTGCGCAAAATCCCTATGTATACCCCTCCCCAACGGAGCCGGTGGAAGAGGTTACGTCGGACCCGAACCGACTAAAACGTACGTCGCCTGTGGGTCGTTTTTGGTTGCCGAAGGTGAGGTTGACATATCCTTCGCACCCCGGCCGACCCAGGGCCATCTCTTACGATCTGGCCCTCTTCTCGGGTGTGGGGACTACCCCAACTCGTCCCCGGAAACTGCGAGGCGCGCGAGACGCGCCGCCGCCGCGGCCTGCTTGTGCCAGATTGACAGGCGGCTCCACCTGTCACCCCCAGGCCTGCGCTCATGGGGGGCGGAGGTCGTTCATCGACCTAAAGGAGTATATCCTTATCCAAAAGATGGTTTTCAAAAAATATTATTCACTGATTTGTGTCTTGTAATAAAATACAGAATATAAATATTAAATCTGTAGAAACTATACACCTCTCTCGGAGAATAATTCCACAGGCGCCTATGGTAATAAAAGTGCTAAGGGCGGACTGTGACTGCAGTATGGATGTCGCTAGAACCACACAAGCAGGAGCTCTGTGTCGCGAAAAGGAAGTGCGCAGTGTTATGCGTAAGATCGCATAAGGAACACCCGCATTCGGCTTTGACTTTTTTACTACAATCCGAAACCTTCGAACGTTGGCATCGTACGACGTGGACGCGTGCAACGTCCGGCCAACGATCTAGTTAGTAAATGAGCCATAAGTGATAACTACTAAACTCACAGCGTGAATTTGGGTAATTCTTTATACTGGCTAAAGTCCCTGTATAGGTTTTAAATTCCATTGCATATTATTTTAAACAGAATATAACAGAGAAATACATTTCGTTATTACGGCTTAACAACACATTCCTACTTTAATGAAATGTTTGCCAATGGCGCCCCGGTAGTAGGGGTAGGCTCGATATGTACTGGCTTGACGTCGTGGAGGGTGATATATACTTGCCAATGGTTTCGCCATTGGAGGAGCAAAAGCCAGAAGGCGGACCCTGAGCTACGAGTTCACCCTGGATTCGGATGCAAACAAAAAATACGTCTCCAAGATATTTTTTTTTATACCACTTAGGTGGCAGACTAGCTCACGGCCTACCTGATGGAAAGTGGTTATCGTGGCCTATGGACGTGTGCAAAACCAAGGGAGTCACACTCGCCCTGCCAACCCCGTAAGCACAGAGAGTTTCTGTGCCATCAGTGTAAAAGACAAAGCAGGACAAGCTTTTGGTGTTCCCACAGACAGCACAAAAAATGTCCAGTGAGCTCTGGCTACCCTACTCACCGCCGGGAACAAAACATAAGGTTATTGGTCGCGGTATTCTATAGGGCGGAGGTAGTTCCCCAGTCGGACTACTCAATTGGACAGAAATACTTAATTGAAACATATCAATTTAATATCGTATAAATGTACTCCTGGCTGTACATAGAAAATGTACACGATTCTAATTACATAGCAGGAAGACAGCGGCAGACGGTGGTTATTGCTAGAAATGTGCCACGTATAGAGATAGGTCATGGATTTTAATAGGGTGACCATGGCCTTAGTATGTATTCCTTGTAATCATGTACCACTGTATAGAAATGAGTAGCGACTTGCTTTTTAAGTAGGCAGGATAGTTGTGACTGGTATTCTAACTTCTAAACAGAATTAAGTATTGTAAGGTTATAATTATTTTATTGCACTCGAGTGAATTTCTTTTTTATGCGCTAGATGGCGTTTTGAACTTATATTTGCTGTTAATAATTATTTTGTAAATATTGCAACTACTTTTATCTAATGATATAGTGATTATGAAATTTCCACATTACATCAGTATCAAAATAACCGGGATATTTACCATGTTTCATTGTTTCATTCATGTTGTCTTTGCAAAAACAACCGGGAACAAGCCAAAACAAAATCGCGAGTGGATACAGTAAACATCATGTGTCGAGAACGTGATCGAGATCGGGTTCGAGTTTGTAGTGAGAGTGTAACCAGTGGTAGTGCAGATACGCGTAGTAAAAGAACTCGAAAGAGGGTAGAACTTTTTCTCTGTTAACCGCCACTACTCCAGTTCCTCGTGATCATGGTGCTTGCAACAGCGCCGAAATATCGCTAACTCAAAACAATGAAACATGGTAAATATCCCGATTATTTTGATACTGATGTGAGTGACCATGACAATTTAAATTCCACATTACAATTTGCATACTAACCCTGTTACCCTGCCTACGAACTCCTATCAAAGGTTATCTTAAACAAATAATTAGTCGAAGAAATTAAACAACAACACTGATAGACTATCTCTGTATTTCATAACGTCATGGGGCACCTACAGCACGATGGTTTATCGGGTCCGGCGCCGCACGCGATCCCGCCTTCGGTTAATGCACTCAACTGCAGGGGTTATCCATAATAATTGAGCCCCGAGGCCCTTTGTTTCACGCACCCTTCTGTAATCCTCGGTAATATTGTGAGTTATACAATATTATGCAGTAACTTCGATATCGCCTTGGTTGTGGAGGCCAGGTGCCAGTTCCTTCACGGAAAATACCGAAGTTCAGCTGCATCACAGTTATACTGGAAAGCCAGCACCAACTAAGTTAGGAAAAGGCTCAGATAATGATGATAGAATAGTTTGGAACAAAAGGAAGTGCTGAAAACTGTAACGATGTTTAGCAAAATACGCAATGCGTTAGTTGATGGGGCTAGCAATGCGGTAGTGCATCGGGGATGTTTGCTGAAGCCAGGGTTGACTGCTTCTATGCAACAATCAGGAAGAAGTGCGCATCCTTGGTGCGCCGGGTGCGGGCTAACCCCAACAGTGTCCTGAGCATGATTGCAAGCAGGTTAAACTGTATATTTATAAATCGGTGTTGCAGGGTTTCCTCTTCAGTGCTAACCTTATAGCAATTTTATGTTTATTGTAAAATTCTATGTAAATATAAAATAAAAATCAGAATTAAATGAATGATCAGATAATTTAATTGTTAGGCTACTAAATGACATTTTACTACTTTTCTCTGTTAAAATGTGTCTGGGTTACAACCACAGTGTCTACCTAAACTTATCATGTACGTCCATAGGCCACGGTAACCACTTTCCATCAGGTGGGCTGTGTGCTTGTCTGCCAACTTAGTGATATAAAAAAAAATGTATCTAAAATCTCAGATACCGTTCAGGCAATTTATAGTTGCTCCATGATGAATTAATATAAAAGTATCCTACTTCACTTAAGTACGCTTTTCCCTATTTCTTTTTCTTTCTTCCTGTTTCCAATCCAAAGTAATGGGTTTACCTCCTGTAATGTAAACTCTACTGTTATTAAATATTATAAGATAAGGAAAGAGTTCGTTATCGTCCTCAATACAAGGCTGCTGAATTTATTAAAGAATAGGGAAGGCGTTTGAATGAAACAAAGTACTTAACTCAATAGTTGAATAATCTGGGTTTAATATTAAGAGCAAGCACAAATGCATACCTCAAAGGAAATAAGACGGATTTTACTCATGGTAGTACGATTAAGGCATCAGATGTTTTTCGTATAAAGATGATTTGAGTTCTAGGCGTATTGACGTCTCAGACATATTGGGAATATATAAGTAGGTATGTTGTAATCGATCGGAGTGTAACTACTTAGATACTCTTTACGTAACTCATGAAAGAAAAAAGGAATCGTGGTAGGGATTTGTATTTCACTATAGTTTGTTTGTTATTGTCAATTTTGTTGTCACTTTTTAATTGAATAAAAGTGCTAAAAGTAAACTTGGGTGTCAAGATTTAAATTTTTATGTTCATAAAAAGATTTGCGAGCACTTTTCACTGAATATTATGACAGAAATGGCTGAAGTTTTCCCATTATGTGTAACGAAATACCTTAAAGCCGATAAATCGGTTTGAACAGTTTAGGCCCTCTTGGCAATCATAACTTTGTCTGGCGTAAGGCGTAAGCGCCAGGCATTGTGTCCCGCAAATAATAGATTACAGAGATACCTACTGTAAAAAGACGACAAAAAAGGCATTATCGTTCACATTTTTGCTTTATTTTGATGTTAAAAAATGTTAATAGAATAAACATTCAATCAAAATTCGTTGTGCCATTGTGTGTGTGCGTGTGCATGTCAATCAAAGAATCAATTTCGTTTATACAGTTTAGGTCAGTGAAATAAATCATCTAATAATGTTATCAGAATACCGTTTTTAAAATTTGGGAGACACTGAATTTTGAACGTCTTTTTTCTTTTTTTAAAAAAAACAAACAGTCATTTACAATTACGTTAGAATAGACAGCACTTTTCAAATATAGATCTTCAGTTTCCTACATTTTTTTAATTTTTTGAAACGTATAGGTAAGCACATAACCTAAACCTAAACATATAAAATATGATGATTATCTACTAAATCTATCATCAACGTAAATTTCGAGATTCAAACTTGTAAAAGTCATGTTCTGAACACACATTGTGTTTCTTCGCCCTTTAAAATAATCTCTTAATTCTTTTTAAAGCCAAACGCGTCTGATATTATCTTTATTATCCCAATATAATTAAATTTAATTTCATTGCTCAATTTAAAGTAAACTACGTTTATTAAATTGACGACACGAAATATAATTCAGCCTACATCGAAGTACAATGTTAAACGACTATAAAATGACAGAAAAACACTGTCTAAATTATTATTAAGGGTATTAAACATAATTGAGGCAGAGATTTAGGTAATAAACTTGAGATTTCACCAGAGTATAATTAATTTTGAAGCTTGCGACCTTACATTTTCATAATAATGTACAGTTATTATTGTAATGATATTATCTTAACGAATATTTGGTCGTTTAGAATCAAATTAATAGATACTACTGTCTGTCTGTCTGTCTGGTTGCTGTAAGTACTTTCTTTGCAGGTTTAAATTTTAATAGATTGGGTATTTCATCCAAAAAGAAGTACGAGGGGAGGTCCAAAAGTTCGTGGAATGAAGGGGTTGGAGTGGGGATAGGTGCGCTCGCTTAGTGTCATGCTCCTTAGTGACTCATAATTAGTATATAAACTGAGTTTCAACCCTAAAGCGTCATTCGTTCCCGAATACTCGCCTGATAAACAAGTCAATCCGGAAGAAAACGAAAACTATGGAGAAAATTGAACACCGTGCTGTAATAAAATTCCTTACCAAGCAGGGAAAAAACGCTCAGACCATTTTGAATGAAATGGAATCTGTTTATGGGGAACAGTGCCCTAGTTAATCAATGATTTACAAATGGCATAGTCTTTTTAAACGTGGTCGGGAGTCGATTGAAGATGACCCCCGCTCAGGCAGGCCAGTTGAGGCCACCACATCAGACATTGTGGAAAAAGTGGAAAATCTGGTACTGGACGACACCCGTTTGAAGAAGAAACAATTATCTGCATTAGTTGGAGTATCAGATACCACCATTCTGCGAATCCTACATGACCATCTGGGTATGACAAAAGTTAGTGCAAGATGGGTACCGAGAATGCTTACGCCGCTTCAGAAGCAGCAGCGCGTCGATGCGTCTAAACAGTTTTTGGAGTTGTGTGGAGACGATCCTGCACCGATTTTGAAGCGCATTGTTACCGGAGATGAGACATGGGTTCATCACTTTGAGCCTGAGTCTAAACAGGAGTCCATGCAATGGCATAAAAAGGGAACACCACCGCCAAAGAAATTCAAAGTGTCGGAGTCGGCTGGAAAGTTGATGGCAACTGTTTTTTGGGATTGTGACGGGATACTATTGATTGATTACAAAGAAAAGGGAAAGACCATAACCGGCGAATATTACGCGACGATACTAGAGAGATTAAAGGAGGCTATCAAAGAAAAACGACGAGGAAAGTTGACTAAGGGAGTGTTGCTCTTGCAAGACAATGCACCGGTTCACAAGAGCCGAGTGGCAATGGCTGCTCTGAATGAGCATGGCTTCGAATCACTAGTTCACCCACCCTACAGTCCAGATCTGGCCCCTAGTGATTTTTATTTGTTCCCCAATTTAAAAAAAGACTTAAGGGGAAGGAAATTTTCCGACGATAATGAGGTCAAGGAGGCAATTTTGGCTCATTTTGAGGCAAAAGATAAAAAATATTTTTATGATGGTTTAGAAAAATTAATTCACAGATCTAATAAATGTATTCACCTTAAGGGTGATTATATTGAAAAGGAAAAATAGATTTATTGTTTTATTTTATTTAAAACCCTGTCATTCCACGAACTTTTGGACCTCCCCTCGTAGGTACACTTATTTGTTATACTTTTCTAGTAAATTCTGTGATTTACCATAATAAAAAGAAAATATGTATTAAAAAAAACCTTTTAGTGTTTTACACTAAAAGTAAAAAAGTAAAACCGCGGTAGCCTAATAGTATGGGTAATGGATTGCTGAGACGAGGTCTCGGGTTCGAACCCAGGTTTAACCTTGGTTCGAACCACACCACACCACACCAATGACTTTTCAATGCTTTTCGAAGTTATGTGTGTATTTATCGCAGGTTTATAAGTGCCCGGTTAATGGCAATAGGCTCGCCACCTATTACATTGGGACCTAAACATAAACTGGCGAAATGTGGGTGCTAGCACCTCTGCGTACCCCTTCGGGGATATAGGCGTGAGTTTTTGTTACGTTCAAAAAGTGCTCAAGGTAATGTAAAATACCTACTGGATAAACTAACTTTTAAACTTTTACGTTCCATGATATACAATAATGTTTAAGGGAATTAACGCGATCATGGTATGGTACATACATACCTTTGATTTGCCTGACGTGTCGACCAGGTTAATCCGGCCGTGGTCACACGCTGACTGGTATGTATGTACTATGGATAGTTCAGAAAGTTATATATTAGGTATTTTGAAAATAGAATGTCACCAGCATCAGCATTTGGCTTTGGCACGCAAACGTAGTCCCGGCAACAGCTAGCACAGCCATAAATGTACGTCATAAATATGACGTGTAGGCACAATAAAACCTCGTAATACAACGGGACGTATTGTTGCAAGCTCTTTAGTGGAAAACTAATGAGTTTTCTCGAGAATTGCGATATGTACCGCGCGACAATGCTTTTTGAGATTCTGCACGAATATTTCACTAATGCGTAAAAGGTTCTTTGTCTAGCTTTTATTAAATCTGTGAAATATCAAGAAATATTTTGTTAAGAGTTCTATACTTATTTTATTTTTATATATATTTTTTACTCTTCATTAGATTTTTAATTATTTCTACCTGCCTGCCTATCTGTAAAATATTCAGAACCTAGGTTATCTTCTTCACCTTTTTAAGATTATTATACACTTAAAAATTACATTCATATCAAAAAATAATGTGCCTACTTAATATTTATTGCTCAAGCACAGATTCATATCACTTATAATCTATATATATTATATATAGGTCCTTACTGGTACGAATATTCTTTAGTTCAAATATTAATTGATTCCCGTTGAGCGCAATAAAGATGTATTTTCCACAGACGTGGGTGGTGCATCGTAAAGTATGTTCAAAGTGCACCCGGTATTTAAACTGTCCCTCCCGTCTGCGCTCTTTTCCGTTTGAATTATTCTCTTTGCAAAACTGTATATCAGTTCGAACTAGGAACCATTTTGTTCTTTTATTTTCGTCGATAGTTCCTATTTTAAAATGTATCGACAAGCGAGACCAACGGTTGAAATAGTTCTTTTTAAAATTGGAATAATTGTTGTTTGTTGTCTATTGTGTTTGATTGATAGATAGTTCATTTTATTCTTTATAATACACCAAAATTGACAGTTAAGTGCACGATGAGCGGCTATTTGCTATAGTTTTGTGGAATATGTAAATATGTAATAGTGCAAGTAAATAAGCGCCGATACTTTAACGTCAAATCTAGAAGTTGTATTACTAGTAAATCGATTCAATTCAGTATGAACTTGGTTGAATGGGTTTACCCCTATAACTATACTTACTAACTTATCGATATCAACTAAACGTGCCACATTCTAGGATGTACACAGACTGGGGTCGATTCATTAACGCCACGTTTTCAAAACACGTGATTTCGATTTGCAATTTTACTGAATTGGCCCGTGATTGCTATAACTTGAGATTAGTAATCAGCAATACATCTCTGCCTACCTATTGGGTATATAAAGATCAATGGCTAAATGTCCAAAATGTTTTAAGCAACACCTGAATGAAGTCACTGTACTGTAAAGAGTTTATGATGTCGTTTGGGACCTTATCTCTTTGTAAACTCGGTCGATATAATAAATTTAATGGTTTTGTACGTGTTGCTAGGGCGTCGGCTTTGTCATGTTTCTGTAGGGTAGTCTTAGAGTTGATTTTACCGATGAGCGTCTGTTCTTCTTGGCCAAGATCAAGTTGAATCAAATGAGGCATTACGTTTGAATCGTGAGCAAGATTCAATCCCTGGAATCAATTTACTCTAATTAATACTTGGGAACATTTCTATCAAAACGAGAATATCAAAGAATAGTTTTAGAAAGAAAGAAAATATAAGATAAAATGTATTTCCGTCCAATTGAGCAGTCCGACTGGGGAAGTACCTCCGCCCTACAGAATACCGCGGCCATAATAATCTCGTGTTGTGTTCCTGGCGGTGAGTAGAGTAGCCAGAGCTCACTGGAGAGTTTTTGTACTGTCAGTGGGAAGACCAAAAGCTTGTCCTGTTTTGTCTTTTACACAGACGGTTCAGAAACTCTTGTACTTACAGGGTTGGCAGCACGAGAGCATTGGTGTTGTACACGTCCATAGGCCACGGTAACCACTTTCCATTAGGTGGGCCGTGTGCTTGTCTGCCAATTAAGTGTTATAAAAAAAAGAGTTTTTTTTTTTAAATCTTAATTTTAATTAGGGATTTTTATCCATAAAGGATATGCCAATCCCATCGTACCTTTCGATATTATACAGGACAACAATAATTTATCAAAGTGGGTAAACACATAAGATGCATCAATTCACTGCTGAACCACCAGAGCCAAACGACATAATTTCATAGCCTCTTCAGATTTAGGTCTTGCTAAGATCGTTTGAATGAGACCTATATCCTGTCTATTTAAATTTAGTTCGGTCAGCAGTGAATCGCGTTCGTCTTTATTCCGAACACATTCCATCAGCAAATGTTGTATATCTTCAATTGTATTGCAAACAATACAATTGGGTGAATTTGTTTTTTTCATTAGGTATGCGAACTTTGCCGATGGGAGATGTCCAGATCTGATCCTTAGTGCTATCTTTACATAATTTCTAGGTAATCTAGAATCATCGAACCAGGGTGTACGAGGTAGCTTATTCTGTATGGTCTTATACCATATGCCCTTATGCACAGATTTAATCTCAAAAATCTTATCCCATTCATCATAGCATAGTTTTTTATATTTAGGTTCTAATTCCCAGTAATCAGGTGAATAGTTTATCAAATTGCCATCTGTTGCTACCAGTTTAGCAATACGGTCAGCTCCTCATTCCCCCTTAGGCCAATATGTCCTGGAACCCACTGCAATTTTAAGCCTTGCCACTTTTGTTAAAAGTAAGTATGATTTCTAGTATAGCATAGGCTATCGATGCACCTCTGCGGCCAGAGGCACATCGAGCCACATGTTGCAAGGCACTCTTGCTATCCGAAAAGACAACAATTATATTTTGGTTTATTTTGATTCCGTAAGATAGTGCCTGATGTATTGCAATGAGTTCCAATGACATTATAGATACATCGCAATGAATTTTGAAACCAGCTTCATACTGCTAGGTTTTGTCATAAAATCCAGCTCCCAGACCATGGTCACACTTAGACCCATTGGTGAATATACTATGCCAGTCGAGATACTTATTATTTAATTCTGCAAGGACACTATTTACTAACAAATTAGGTTCTAAGTTATTTTTAGAATACTCAATGCAGTCTAGATTGGCAAAAACATTTTTTTTTATATCAATATCTGTAACCCATGTGTCTAAGTTGAACATGCAAAGAACATCAACTGAATGTACATTAGTTTCGCTCACATCTTTATAAGTTTTTGTTAGTCAAGGCTTATTTTTCTTTTCCCAATATTTTAAGTTACAGTGAGCAGTTAGATCAGAAACTATAGTAACAGTTGCACTATTGGTCCAAGAAAATATTTTCAAACAGTATTTATATGCTAAGTATAACCTTCTCAGTGATAGCGGAACTATATTTAACTCGCTTTCCATGACGTGGATTGGTGAAGATTTAATAAAACCACCTATTACTCTCAGAGCTTGATTTTGTAACTTATCTAACTTTTCTGTATGAGTTTTAGCACTGCAATCGTATATAAAGCAGCCATAATCCATTCGACTTCTTATTAGTGCGATGTATATTCTTCGCATGTGAGTCATATGACTTCCAAAAGAACTACCTGCAAGTACTTTTAAAATATTCAAGAGTTTTGAGCACTTTTCAATAGTCTTATTAATGTGTTTGCCCCAACGTAGACTTTGGTCCAACCACATTCCCAAGTACTTGACGCAATCTGAGAAAGGTATATTGCAGCCATCCACCTTCAATGTAGGCAATATACGTCTTCGACCCCTACTAAAAACACAATAACATGATTTATTAGAAGATATTTCTAACCCTAATTCCCTTAATTGTAGCGTTATGTTATCAAGTGCTCTTTGTATATACAATTCACTCCTATAAATATCTCTGTCTTTAACATACAGGACGTAATCGTCTGCATATTGTGACAGAACTACAAAAAAGAGTTAAGCAGGAGTCGGACAAATGTACGCACAATGAGGTGTTCCGCACTTAAGACTTATTTGATTTCAAACGACGGCTGCGCGCATGTTTTTCTTTTAAATTAAAACCACTTATACCTAATTCTTTACAACTTCATTATTTATTTATCAAAATTATATTTCTTATACGTACTAACTTAATTTTTTACCAAAATTTTATCCCCAATATTGGAAGCTTAGGATATAAACATCTTTGAAACTGAAAATGTTGTTGCTATGACATTTAATATATTTTTGAAGGATCTAATAAATGATGCCCGCTTATATGCCCTGTAATTATCCCGTCTCATTGTTTCACCGTTATTTGACTACATCATCCTGTAGCTACAGTGTCCATAGTAAATATCTACCTTCTAAATGGCCGAGCAAAATGGCTGTGAAATATGGGCGGATGAAGTATGATATTATAAGGGTTTCGTGTTTGCCGTCTGGCTACGGCACTTAAAAATCCTGTTTTAATTAAGCGATATCAGACCTCAGAAACAGGCAGGGTGAATTTACCATCCATTCTATATATAAAAGTACACTTTTATTATTAGTTTTTTTAACAGATTATACCTGAATCTCAGTATGTCCCAGAAGGTAGATGCGTTATCTTCTTTAATGAAATTAAACACCTTTAACCAATTAAAATTTGAGTAAATTTGAATCAGTTCAGGCGGGTTAATTTTTTTTCCTATCTTAAAAGATTTGAATAGTTAGCATATGCTAGCAATGCTTTGAAATTTTATTCAATATACCTAACAAAACTTTATTGTGGCGAGCCGCCCCGTCGAAAACAGTGACTCTTATTGAATATCAAAATAAACGGGATATTTACCATGTTTCATTATTTTGAGTTTCCGATATGTCTGCGCTGGTAAATATCCCGTTTATTTTGATACTGATGTGAGTGACCATGATAGTTTAAGTACCTAGACTCTCGGATATTATACAATGTTTATTTTTTTAAATAGGTATCAATATTTAAAAAAATAAACATTGTAAAATCCGTTGATATACAATCACCTGAACGGCAATTATTACGATCAAGGTATGGGTATATGGTAAACACCATACCTACCAAATAATTGTGTAGCTTATTGAATAAACATTAATTGTGAATTTTCATAATTAGTAAAACATCGATACAGTAGAAGCTTCTAAAATAAAATACATCAACTTCAAAAGGCTTTAAGTCTTAGATATACATATAGATAGATAGATTATTTATTGTACACCAACAGATTTACAGTAGGACAAGTAGGTAGCATGTATACAGTTTGATGTACAATCACACATATTGATGAATACATATAATATAGGTACATAATATATGTAAAGATAATAATAGATAAAAAATACCGTTCGGAGACTTTTTTCTTTGCCGCACCACCAATACCTGGAATTCATTACCAGCACACGTGTTTCCTTCTTCCTACAATCCCGGGCCCTTTAAGCAGAGCGTGAAAAAGCATCCGATGAGGCTGCCAAGCTGAGAGCCACCAATGTAACATTACTTAGTGTCTGTAATGGTGACCCTCTTTCCTGAGACTTTGCCATTAGCTTACCATCAGGCGAGGTGAAGTAAAGTTGGCGTGTCCCAGATAAAAAAAAATTCACAATGCAATAGGTACAAATCGCCCATTAATTTACCTTTCACTAAGATCCAGTATTGACAGCAGTATAGCCGGCCCCGTCGACTAAGGCGACACTTGATGCAAATTTAATTATCCAACCGACGGCTTAATTGAGTGTGTTCGTGTTTATGCAAACATCTTGCCGCCGTAGGCACGTCAGAACTTTATGGAATTTGTAGCGAAATGTCAAGCATAACTTACTGAATAAGGAGCTGCTAATTTTACGCACCTTGTAACGTGTTGCTGAATTTACTGTTGCGTTAAGATCATTAGGAAGTTCAAAGGTTAAACTTTTAAGACACGTTAACGTTCGCGCCAATTTCACTCAATACTACTTGTCAAAAATATATCTTGAAAATATAGATAACATAAAAGTACAGATTAAAAATTGCAAATTACCAGAACTATATTAATAAAAAACGTAGTCACCTCTTTCGTCATAAATCCTCCCAATATTAAACTATGATATTTGGTTAGTTTTTGGAACTTTTTTAATAATTAAGTCTAGTTACGAAAAAATTAAAAGATTTACGCTGTAATTTATACATAGATCTGAACCCGGAATAGAGCATGGGACCCTTTTTATCTCGATAATAGTTTCCTGTAAATAATAAAGAACAGTTTTAAAGTCGTAATCTTCGCGAACGGAGTCGCGGCTAATCGCTACTTTCAAATATCTACAAGTCACGCAAGTTTTAAATCATGGTGTTTTGAAGTCGGTTGTACCTCCGTTACCCATATAATCGAGTACAAAAGTGTTATCAACTAAGTTATTTTTAATTTTAGGCCACTGCTAGACCGCAACCTCTTTAGCCCTTATTTATGAAGAAAAAAGTGGGCCAAAAGCGTTCCGGGAATTTCTTCTTTGTTGTCCGTCTTCACTATTGTAAAATAAAGCTGCTCTACGTCCAATATTGGGGGTAAGCGGATTGCTCAGAGATTATGGGATTAATTAATTTAACCTTCGCTTTTATTAATCCAAGGTCTTGGGGTTTGCGCTATTGTTAATCAGATTTTAATCTTTTATTCTGTTATACTGCTATAGGTGCCCCTATATGTGCCCTATAGGTGCCCCCACCATTGTTTTTCTACTTGGTTTGTCGGTATCAAATTCGAAGGCGAACCTAGCCAAGCCTTACTTTCCTTCTTTTTCAGTCATATTGCCGCGTAGTTTCTGGCAGAGTAGAATTAGGGCCACTCCATCTCTTCCCATGCGGTGTCGTACAAGGCGACTAAGGGATGTTTAACATCAGACAGATATACACAGCCCAGACTCAGCCTCGGATGCGTGTCTCGAGTCAACAATAGTGCCCGGAATACGACACCCGAGAAGAGGGCCAGATCGTGAGAGATGGCCCTGGGTCGGCCGGGGTGCGAGGGATATGCCTGTCAACCTCACCTTCGGCAACCAAAACGACCCACAGGCGGCGTGCGTTTTAGTCGGTTCGAGTCCGACATAACCTCCTCCACCGGCTCCGGTGGGGAGGTACACGTGGGACCGAATATTATTATTGGTGAAATGTGGGTGTTAATTCACCTCTGCCTAACCCTCCAGGGATAAAGGCGTGGTTATATGTGTGTATGTGTAAAAACGGTTCATAACATTATACTTAAGTACTTCAACTTATAATATGAAACTAAAATTAGTAATAATAAATAATAAAGCTAACACTATTCAACCTGACCTCCTCTATCCGTAGCGTAAGCATAGCTATTCCAACTCTATGGTAGACCTATTATTCCATTTTGCTCTGCCCCATTAAATGCCAAAAAAAAGAGAATAGGCCAAATCTGTAAATATCTCGGCAAAACTATTTATACTGCTGATTGATGGCATTTGGTGGAATTTGTCATTACACATGTTGAGAATAAACGTGTACTTTTCCACAGTAATTACTGTGGAAAAAGTACAAGCGTATTCTCAATATGTGTATCTTGGAAAAATCCTCTCAGATTTGGGCAGTTTTTATTGATCCAATGTTTCATGTGATACAATCAACTTAAGTTCTAGGTTTATGATACTAATATTTACTCAATTATGTTTGATAGCATTTGTCCGACCGACAAACACGACGAACAAGTTTATTGTAGGTATATTTGTACCTATCTACCTACCCAGTTATCATCATCTAAGCGTTGTCGCCACTAGGTCCTGGGGTCCACTTACTCTTTCTCCTTATATCGGTTTGGTTTATTCGATTTTTATAGTAGTGACTGCCGTATGATCTCCCAACCCTGAGAGGAAAGCTGCCCCATAACTTCGTCCATCAATCACCAGTTTGCAGGTGAAGTTGGCTTGGGCCTCGAAGCCGTTGTTGGCACCCCAAAAATACTTCTACCTATCTATATAAAATCATTAGGCATAACGTGAAACTGAGATAACGTATAATGCCAAAAGTTTGTAATCTAATTCAGAAATAAGGTCTACGTACGGTTGGCAAACAAAGATGTTTAGCATTACAAGACAAAAACAATATTTTTACCCCACTACGGCGAAGCCAAAGGAGGGTTATGAGTTTGACAGGCTATGTATGTATGTAGGTTCATCTGTTCCCTCGACAAATAAGGTATCTAAATCATTAGAAGCGTCTTGGTCGTTCGCTGGTTATAGGCTGGTTACGTATCACTGAAACTAATGTAGCGTCCTCTAGCGGTCATAAAGAACAGTGTTAAAAATAATTTGAGATAAATATACCGTGTTTGGTATCATCTGAAAGGGCTTAATTAGCACATTACAAATATGTATAAATTATAGGTGTTGCTTGCCCCAAATAATATAATAAAAAAATAAGTTTAAAACTAGAACCCGACTACTGAATAATCACGCTTTAAAAAGTATCAAGGATAGCCGTGGTCGTATGCCCATTAGTCTAACAAAACAATACATTCTAGGAAAAAGTGGCATACGACCACGGCTATCCTTGATATTTTCTTGTTTTAATTATTTTTCAGTAGTCGGATTTTAGTTTTAAACTTATTTATTACTGAGATCTAATGACTGTCCTGGTGGCTGTTCAATGACTAGGTCGGGTGAAGAAATTTTTTTTGATACATTTTGTACATTTATATTATTTTGGGGCAAGCAATAGGTATAATTTAAATCGTTTTTGAACCCTTTCAGTTGATACCAAACACGACATATTTATTTCAAATGTATTTTTTAACACATTACTTTATGTCCTCTAGTGGGCGCCACATTAGATTCAGTGACACGTTATGTAGCCTATAACCTGCGGACGACTAAGGTGCTTCTAACGATACCTCATTTGTCCAGTTCTAATTAGCGGTTGAGGAGCTATATGAGGGAACAGATGAACCTACATACATACATACATAACCTGTCAAAATCATAACCCTCCTTTTGCTTCGTCGTAGTCGGGTAAAAAGACGTTGGACTTTTTTATGATTCTATAAGAAAAAGTTTATTATATTTTAGAGATAACGTGCTCCGTAAGTCGGACGTTCAACTAATTTCTTCGCTGACTGTACTCGTGGCAAGAGTAGGTAGCTGTCGGCTCGTTCGGCCCTAATGAAATTATTTATATTCACGGCGGATACCATCTCGGCGGTGGGTAGGTGCCTAATTTCTTTCGACACGTGTTATCAAATTTCCATTACGTGAACCTCACCTAATATTCCAACTACGTAGGTAGACTTCTCTTAAAACTTCACTGGACGTGAGGCTCTGTTTTCGTATTTATTACCGAAAAGGATAGCACTTAATGTAATTTCAACTTTGTTTCTTATGAACAAGGTCGAGTTTTACGTGAATATTTTGTCGGTATGTCTGAGGTGTCGTTTTGGGAGCTTACTCGGGTCGTGTTATTAGAGCCTTGTCCTTCTTTATTGGAATATACGAGGGGTTCCATCCCTCCCCAAGTCGCCTCTGCGGTTGAGAAACGGGACCTGATAAGACTGGCTCTTGGCCGCAAGCATCAAGAATGCATTTTGGACATTTGAATTCCATTAAGTAATATTGGTCGTATAATAAGTAAAGTTTTGCAGTAGGTTGCTGTTTTTGGAAATTTGTTACGTTTGTAAATAAAGTTGCTTGTTTGTTTATATATAAAATATTAGTGTTATGGCTCTCTACCTGTTCTAAGCAAAAAAAGCGTGGGGATATATGTATAATTTTTGGCAAATATATTGAGCCTTGTATCGTTGATTCCTAAAGTAGTTGAACGTTTCCAATACTTTCTTTGTGCCGTTTTATGAGTATATTTTTTTTATTAACCACATATTCTCTGAATAGGGCATAAACTTTTATGTCTTTGTGGCGTACACGATAAATTGTTTTATCAAAATCACTCGCTATTTTCTGTTATAGGCTATAAAATGAAATCTACAATTACTTTTTATTTTTTCATGAAGCTTTCTTGTATCCAAACGGGTCCTGATCATACATAGCAAAGTGGTACCCGAGGTTGGTAAGGTTAAACTATGCTGGTCTGATCAGTTTTAGAATGGATAACCATTTTTAACACAGTGAGAACCCTTTCTTTCGGACTATTTTTTTTTAAAGTTTATAAAGTACCTAATAAATAATTTAGTGAGTGTGAAAATTTTATGAGGTTTACACTGTAGTAGTTGGGCATGCGAAGACCGGAAAACATCCATTTATATGGTGTAATGCTGATTCACAGAACCGTAAATAATTGAAAACTTAATTACTGTAGTTAATCATCTACAAAATATAAAGTGTAACTTATGTACGTGGAATTTATACAGCAAAACTTGTATTAAATGTAACTGTGACATATATACGAGTACCATGAAAAACTGTAGCCTCGTAGCACATTACTGTAGCGGTGCTACGAAGCGTCTACGCTCTTGACGAGTACTTAGAATTTTGCGAAGTTAGAAATAAATATTTTTTCTCTATATAAAAGCCTGGGGTCATGTTTTTCATTGAAATAAATGTACTGAGATAATGACGTGGATGTTAAAAATATAACAGTTAATTGTTATTACTAAATTGAATATCAAGGTCCGTGTTCAACAAAGGTCAAGGTATTTAAAAAAAAATAATATACCACTTTAATGACAGACAAGCACACGGCCCACCTGATGGCAAATAGTTACCGTGGCCTGTGGACGTATGCAACACCAGGAGCGTTACACTCGCGCTGCCGACCATGAAGAAACCTTCTGATGCCCCTATTGAAGAACTCCATATTGTAGGGGCTTAGGAAAAACTGTTTTTGTTGGTGTACTCATGCATTTATTCCGAAGAGATAAGCAGAGGTGCATTAATATCTATATTAGACATGGCCCCTGGTTTTGATTCCATGCTGATCTCGAATTCTCAGTAAGCTCAAACAAGAAAATTTTTTAAACTAATCAAAACCTTATTATCAATGAGTCCAAACTTTCAAGCAGAAACCGTCCATACAGATTTGCAATATGTAGTTAAAATCAATTGAACAGTGGTTGAACCCCCTGGGGGGTCCATGGACACTTACTATTACACTTGGACCCTCTTGATGGTTCATGGATACTCGGTGTTACTTGTAGACCCCCTTAACATGAAATAGATGGAGATGTCCTATTATACAGTGATCATCAGTATCACATTAAAAAAGCGTATAAAAATAAATCAATGCAGTGGAGATATGCAAATAAAAGGAAATTAAAATGTACAGGATACCTAGCTTTATTTAAAACAAGACAGAACAAGTCTACGAACAATAATGGGGACAATAACAGACTACTGTCCCCTCCACAAGCACCTACACACCATCAGTGTTACGGACAGTTGCCTTTGCAGGGGGTGTTTTGTTGCCGAGGAAACGGCCGCCCACGTAATACTGGAATGCGAGGCAGTTGCCCATCAACGATCACAAATCCTCGGTACAGTGAGGTCGCTCCACGAAGCCTGTGATGCCTCCAGTAAACTTCTGCATTTCTGAGCGGAGCTAGGCTGGCTGCTCTAGCCAGTACTCTGCACGCACAATGACCCAATAAAGGAGGCTATGTGTGGTCAAAAGAATCCCCTTTCCATTCCATTCCATACTGGCTAAATAGGGAGTTTATTGTATTTTTTATACAACTTAGGTGGCAGACAAACACACGGCCCACCTGATGGAAAGTGGCTACCGTGACCTATGAACGTGTGTAACACCAGTGGAGTCACATCCGTGCTGTCAACCCTGTAAGAACAGAGATTTTGTCCCGTCAGTGTAGAGGACAAAGCAGGACAAGCCTTTGGTCATCCCACTGACATCACAAAAACTCTCCAGTGAGCTCTGGCTACCCTACTCACCGCCGGGCAAGTTGAATACGATATTGTTTTTTCAATATTTTATTGGAAAGCTTTTCTAACAGTATTAGAAAGGAAGTTGTATATCTAAAACTCTAAGTGGAAGAAATACTAGCGCTATTCCAAAGAGTCGTAACATACACTTTGCAGCAAATACATTTATTTATTTACTAGTTCCGTGGTCACGTTCCACGGTCTTTGAGGAAGGAGCTTAACTACTAACTACATCTTTAAAACAAGTACTCTTAGCGGAAACGTGTTACAATGTTATATAGTCCAAGAGCCAGTGGGTACCAGACAAACGTCACGAATAAAATCAGATTTTTTTATTTTTTTATTATTTATTTATTTAACCAGAAAAACATACATTGGGTCTAATGCCTTAGTAGTGTAACAAAAACCAGAAAGGTTTGTCCGTACACTACGTTCGTCGTCGAGTCTATATAATACTAATTCTGTACATCAGGTAGGCAAGTACTAAATCTAGGTATAACAATATCAGAATTAAATCTGCAGAAAATGCAGAATTATAACACACGTAAATATGTTATCGTCTTTTTCTCTCCGGTGTAGGCAGGAGGAATAATCCGCCATCTGATTCTATCCTTACACATTTTAGATTTTTCAAAGTCAAAACCTTTTTTTAGAGTATTCAGATTTTTTTTTATTACAACCACAGTCTTTCGACTCATACTACATATCGATACTAAGATTACTCGTTATACTGTGTAGAACTTTTTTTTGACATGACGAATACAATAATATACACGCTGTATACAGGACGGCAGTAAAAACTTTGCTAATAAAAAGTTAAGTATGTACACATACATACTTCATTTAGATATAAACGTGTGAATTGGGTATTTTCCTATAGTTAAAATCAGTAATTTAACTGGACTTATTAAATTAAGAAAATGAAAGACCGGTAAAAGTATTTTTAGTCCTCCACCCAACTTATAATAGTAAACGATTTGGCAATAAAATGTTATGACGTCATAATAAATTATTTCATACAAGTTTCTTTATAACTAACCGTTTTAACGTTTAGTAAATTATATAACCAATTGGGTATTTGACAGACTAGTCAAATTTATTACTTTTTACTAAAAATCAAAACGGTAAGTTATAAGGAAACTAAAAAAACTTGTATGAAATCATTTATTGTGACGTCACAATATTTTAAGTCAAATCATTTACTATTACAGCTTGTTTTGATTCCATGCTGATCTCGAATTCTCAGTAAGCTCAAACAAGAAAATGTGATTTTTTAAACCAATCAAAACCTTATTATCAATGAGTCCAAACTTTCAAGCTTTCCTCAGTATCAGAATAAACGGGATATTTACCATGTTTCATTATTTTGTTGTCACTGATGTCAGTGACCATGATAGTTTAAATACTTATATTTCAAGCTTTCCTTTTCCCAAGCGCCTACAATATGGGGTTCTTCAAGAGGGGCATCAGAAGGTTTCTTCATGGTCGGCAGCGCGAGTGTGACACCCCTGGTGTTGCATACGTCCATAGGCCACGGTAACCGCTTCCCATCAGGTGGGCCGTGTGCTTGTCTGCCAACTAAGTGGTATAAAAAAAAAAAAAAAAAAAAATAATAATAACTGACGAAACTTTTACCGCTCTTTTACCATTTTTAATTTAATGAGCTTATTTAAATAATTTATTTTAACTACAGGAAAATACCCAATTGTTACAATTGGTAAAAGAGGTGTCGGTCACCGTGTCATATGTTCAACTGTTGTTTCCCATCTCGAAAAGTGTTCTACGATAAATACCTGACCCTCCGGGGATAAAGGCGTGATAATATGTATGTATATATGTATGATAAATACCCAACGCGCTTATAGAAGTTGCCACTTCAAAAACTTTTGTAATTTTATAATAATAAGTGACGTAGAGATAAGGGGAAGGGTGGGGGGTCGTGACCCGTAGCGACCCAAATATTTACAATCGTTTACTTTTGTTACAGATGACAGCAGCTTAAGCAGCGGCATTACATTAAGGTAAGTGGAGCTTGGTAAAGGAATACGTCTAAATTATTTTGACTCTAATATTCTCAATTAAGACGAATTCCTACCGACGATGGGCCATCCTCTCAGGCTCTCCTGAATAACATTCAGAAATGATTTAAAAAGCTTTTTAATCTAAGCAATATCGTTAAAGTCATTATTTTAAAGAGCCCTAAATTCTTTTAGCATATTAGAAAATTCCATTTACGTTCTAAAGGCCTATTATCTTGATGAATGTTTCTTCAAGTACAAACTGAGTTACATGGTAAATTCACAGGCCTTTTCTTAGAATTTTCTGTAGTCTCAATGTTTAATTTTTATTTTACGCGGAAAGTATGTATTTTTTCTTTGGAACTAGGGTTCCGTTTGAAGCAGTAAAGTCACCGTAATATTCGTCTCCGATTCGAGAAAGTGGCTTACTTTGTTTTTGTCCGTATGCCTGTTTGTTTTTCAGTTCCGGTCTAGAGGGCGCATTTCTTAACCGATTTTTATCAAACTTTGCACATATGTTGTTAGATTAAAAACGCAACTTTTGTCGAGAGCATTTTTTGATAGGAGAGAAAGTAATGAAGAAAAGTAGTTTGCTGTCGTGTTATTTATGAACGGATTTGATGATTTTTGGTTGAAACTTCAAGGACATGATGCCTCACTGGTTGTTGTGAATAAAATTCATGCCTCATAAAGATAAACTTCGTTAGGAAAGGAGGTGAAGTTTACTGTAGCGTTTTTCAAGAATGGATCTTCATTATTTTTGGTTAAATATCCAGGGCTGTTTAACATAAAAAGATGCATATATTTTTTTAATATCTTAAGTATACCAGATTTGATAAAAGGTACAACAAAAATGTGGCAAAAGGAGCTCGCAACGTCTGCTGTTCACTGAATTACTACAAAACGGACTTATAACCCCCTCGCTGCCTCATGCATGTCACGTATGCGGGCGTTCGCATGTCATGCAAAACGAAATTAGCCCAGTATCATTTGCACGTAACATGCGCCAGTATGCGTGCACATGCACGACGCAGTGCAACCCCTATTATCGCGGAAAGACTAATAAACAATGCAATCGTAATCATCACTAAGTTAATGATGACCAATTCAGCGCGACGATACTATATACATCCTTGACAGCATGGATACACAGTTTTTGAAACCTATTTTTTGTATATTAAGTTATTTTTTTAATGACCGCGTGGTGCTCGGCAGAGTAGAATTTGGACCACCCCATCTTTTCCCATGCGGTGTAGTACATGGCGACTAAGGGATAGGGCTGTTTAACATCAGACAGATATATACAGCTCAGGCTTAGCCTCAGATGCATGACTCGAGTCTACAATAGTATCCAGAATACAGCAATAGGCTCACCCCCTATTACGTGGGACCTAATACAATGATTGGTGAAATGTGGGTGTTAATTCACCTCTGTCTAACCCTCCGGGGATAAAGGCGTGCACATGTATGTATGTAAATTTTTAATGAATTGCATCAATTTTTTTATTTAAATTCGATTTTATATAAGAACACTAGGTTTAAACTGTATTTTTTCTTTGTTTTCGGTTGGTTTGAAGCTATGTATTCAGTTGATAAAGTAATAAAATGTAAACACGAGCGTACTACCTCAAATTCATTTTTGTCGGAAGAACAGGGGAATCTATGTCAAGGTTAGCGCAATGGATTAAACAGAGTAGATAGCCTTGTGCTGCATCTTTCGAGCAAGATGAACTAGAAGTAACTAGAATATTAATAGTGATATTTTAGCACTTGGTTCTTCTGCCTTTTCATCTGAGCGATAATCATGGTTGCATTTCAAGCTTACACTTTGGAGTTCAGGGTCCACTTTTCTCCTTTCCATAATTTGGATTTTTTATTGATAATTACGGGATAGACTGCCATCTGGAGAGTCAAAGGATGTAATGGTATTTACATATGTAAAATAAATAAATAAAAATAAAAAAAATGCATATAGTATATTCAAAGAGGTTGTGTAGTTACAGTGTGATCTCGAATAATTTTAAGATTCCTTCCCCCAGAAAAACTGATTTGACACAGTTTAACTACTAAGTTTTACCACGAGGAAGAAATCGGAAACCTGTACTGGAGCTTCATCATTTATTCAGATGAAGTTGGCTAGGGTCACACACCGCACTTGTTACTATTTTATCCAAGTTTTTTTTTGTCATATTTTTACAATACATTTTTTGTGATATCTGGCAATTGTAGTCTTCATTTGGGACACAACACACTTGCCATAATATGAATCTAATTCGCTAAGTTATCCAAGCTATGTTGTGAATATAGCTAGTATAAACGTAATATTAATCACATAACGTCATGACAGCTCTCAGGTGTCTGTTAAGTTAATTCATGTTATACCCCTTGTCAGGCTTTGTTCTCCAGTTATGATAATACACGTCTTACGTAAGTTGTGAAACTATTATGCGCACTACTCGAGTTGAGCTGAAATTGCGCTTTGAACTTCTTTGTTCTTAGAGCTTATTGTAAAGAGTACTAGTAATTGAAGTTACTCGTAGACTCGTAGGTATGTCTGTTAGCCCCACCAGTTAAGCTAGATTACTTATGTTAGGAGCGGGTCGATGCGTAATGGCTAGGATTCTAATTCGGGACCTCTAGGCCGACTCCTTTGAACTACCGATGCGTGCTTATACAGTTTCGTTCTAATACACGCCTTTCTATCTTCCTTCAATACCGCATTCTTCAATTCAAACGAAACCTTATCAAAAATGAACTTTTTCTATATGCCGTACTTCCCAGAATCAGTTTTTTATAAGCGATATTATAAAATGGTGTTATAGGACAGTAAGTTTTTTCAAAATCCACGGTTCTATTGCTGGCTAGGAATATAGGATTTACATAATTCCAATGACGCAGTTTTAGTTTTGAATAAAATTTAACCCGAGACCTTGTAGTGCTTTTCTCTAAACCTCATAGTTTCGTATTTCCCTCCCGTCCACGCTCACTTTAAAATTCTCTCTGTATAATCTGGGTGCTTCGACCTTACTTCGGCAAGTAGTGACTTATAATCAGGGTGAAACGTATCTCTCTGAGTCACCCCTCAATCAAATAGAAGGAGGTGACTCAGCACGTTATTGCAACTGCATTGGCGCCAAACACAGACTTTGCCGTCTATCTAAAGCGCACACAATAGACGGAAACTTTGATAGTTGAGTTCCACAGTATAATTCGGATATCTCTTATATATTCT
Source organism: Eilema griseolum (assembly GCA_963662185.1). Taxonomy (NCBI): domain Eukaryota; kingdom Metazoa; phylum Arthropoda; class Insecta; order Lepidoptera; family Erebidae; genus Eilema; species Eilema griseolum. The sequence continues at coordinate 18,186,840 of OY759247.1, forward strand.
GTGCTCGTAACTACGATAGCTTGTGATTTGGCTTGTTCGTATTTCGATAGAAGATTCAAATTTCAGCTTACATTGGAGTGATTTAATTTTATGAAACTAATCTCTGTTGCGGGGTCCTGCCTTTTCGCCAAAAATCGTTTACCCGATTATCACTTGCCAACCAACGTTACGCCAATTTTTCACTTTGACGACTAACGATCGTCAAATGTTTGTATGACAACGTTTCATTTGGTAGAATTATTGTTAAGCTGATTATTGTAATGACAAAATACGTTTGGGGCATTTATCTTTTGCCAATTTATTTATTAGGCCAGACAACTTTTAGACGAATAACAGAATCGGTTAGGTTAGGTTAGGTTAGTATTATGATAAACAATGCACGAGCCGAGCGAGCGAAGCGAGCGTGTCGCGGCAGCGGCCGGCGAAGTGCCGTAACCATTTTTTTTTACATTTTTACATACATTTACATAATAAACAATAAACAACTACATGAATATTATGCCAACTAAAACATTCGCTACTTGAAAGTTGGCATTTTGAAAAGTGTCATTCTAAAAGGTTGACCAAACGTAAAATTGGCAACTGAGAAGTTGGGTAATAAAAACAAAATGAAATCACAAGTTGGCAAATGATTATTCTGCGAAATATAATTCTGGGAAACGTTAGTTGGCAAGTGATAATCGGGCAAACGATTTTTGGCGAAAAAGCAGAGATCCCTCTGTTGCACAGCACATATTTAAGTACATATATGTTTTTTTATATTTAGTTTAGCCTGTTTGTTAGAGGGTCCAATTTAGTCATTGAAATTGTACTACATCAGTAATGTCTATTCTTCTCAGCTGTGGTGCTTTCATGATCGATGTAAAAATCACGCAACGGGTGGTCCGACGGGAACTTCAGTTCCTAGATGTTCGCCAGTCGATTATTTTGTATAATTGGATTTTACCACCTTCCTGTTGAATAATTGATCTGATATTTGGGTACAATTTCAATCTTTAAAATCTTTTAACTTAAAAAATAATCAAATATTACTTGTATAGAGTTTAAACCAAAACTCACCACCATCATTATTTTACCATTGTTCCCGGTTGCATCCGAGACTTAGCTACACCTCCTTTTGTTTTGGTTTATAAATATTCTGTGGTCTTACGCATGAAGCGCTTAATTAACTGTTGTGACAGTGTCACTGTTCAGTTTATTATTAGGTACTAAGCCTTATTACGATGCCTACTGTGCCTATATTGGAGTATGACGTCATTGTTTCAGCCTTAATGACGTAGTTGATTTGAGAGTATGAATTATGAGTAGTGTTATTAATGTAATTAAAAATGAAATACTAGTCCCTTTGACTATAAGACAATACCCTTCCCCTTTAATTAAATAGTTGTGAATATTGTTTCATCGTTGTTGTAGCATAATATAGCTATTCGAGGAGGTAGGACACGACGGTATTCCCGTCCGAATTGAGCAGTCCGACTGGGGAAGTACCTCCACCCTACAGAATACCACGGCTATAAAAGCCTCGTGTTGTGTTCCCGGTGGTGAGTAGGGTAGCCAGAGCTCACTGGAGAGTTTTTGTGCTGTCAGTGGGAAGACCAAAGGCTTGTCCTGATTTTGTGTTCTGGACTGAGGGCACATAAAATCTCTGTTTTTACGGGGTCGTCAGCACGGATGTGACTCTATTGGTGTTACACACGTTCATAGGTCACGGTAACCACTTTCCATCAGGTGGGCCGTGTGCTTGTCTGCCACCTAAGTTATATAAAAGAATAAATAATAATATTGTTTTAATATATTTTGTATAATTAGATAGTTTTTATTGATTCCGGTAGGTGGCACTGCATTCGGGATATAATTTTCCTATGAAAAGCCGGTATGGGCAACTAACTATATAGTTTCTTCTTTATACTTGTCGGGTCATCAATACCGCTTGCAATGCTATTTAGAGCCTAGGATCCACTTACTTATTCTTCCTTAGCATTTACGGGCGTGACTGCCGTGTGACCTCTTAACTCCACGGCTTGCAGGTTACGTTGGCTTGGTCCTCGTAGGTCTTGATGGAACCCATATGTGTTTTTGGCATTACGTTTGATTAATAAATAAATAGAATATCAGATAACTATAAATCAACATACGAAATAACTAAGAGATTCTTAAAAAGGTTTTCTGAAGCAATTATTATTTAGCACTTTCGTTCGCAGCAGTGCTCCAGTGCGTATAATAAATTGAATTAAGTTAGTAAGGTCTATCAATAAAGCTTTATTTATTACTCTGATTGTACTTTGAGGGCATCATGTTAGTAACCTTTACCACAGAATAGATAATAGTGCCTTTACAGATATTAAATATACACTTGTACTTTTACTACAGTATTTTTTATTAGAATCGGTCAGGTCTATGGACTTATTTTCTGGCGTTGGCTCTCCGCATGTATATTAAGCTTTTGACAAGTGTATCACACGCTATAATACGGTAAAAGTGAGTTGATATGACTACCGCTCAACACCGTGCCTTTTTATAACAACGTATAATTGTCAGGTATTACATTCATTCATAATTCGCTTTGCTAATAGCGCAAAGCTGTAATGTAGGATTCATGGAAAGACGTCTATTAATTTACTCGAGAACAAGATCTTGGAATAGATTAATTCTGAAATAGTAAACTCTTTTATAAATTTATGTTTGTTCAAATCCACCCTGAAAAATATAATAATAAGTATGTTTCAACCTTCTATTAAACAAATACAAACTTAACCCAATGTGTTCTCCTAGTTACATCTGCTAGTTCATAAAATTTTCTTCCGTCTGGCCTCGCGTTATCGACTCAGCATGAGGACCTCGCTCTTACAACTAGGTCAAGGCATCTGTATCCTATATTGTCCTACGGTTTACAAGCACGTACACTGCTGCTTTTATATGAACATATGTTTTTTGAGATATGCGACATATATTGCCGTATGTTTTCTATGTTATCTGTAAATATTGGGGCATATGGAATGCGACGATTGTTAATACTCGATGCCATGTGCTGTATTTGTAACTCTTCCATGTATAAGTACATCAAGTTTCGGCAAGTTTCGGACAAAGTTCAGCTAGCAACACGCAAGCTAAGCTAGCTCACAAGCAACCATAATTGAACACTGCTTGTTATGGTCAATCATTTTCACAGTGCTTTTTAGGGTTCCGTACCTCAAAAGAAAAGAAAGGGATCACTTCGTTGTCCGTCTGTCTGTCAAGACTATTTTTCTCAGGAATGTGTTGTTGAATATTGTTGAATGATATCAATATATCGAATAAGATATAGAAAGAATTGAATAAAGAAATATAATAAAATAAATAAATATACCACGACATTCTAGACCCATGGTAAGCATAGCTTAACTAGCTTGTGTTATGTTATCTAGAATGCGAATAAACATACTTAGATACTTTTTTTTTGTAAATACATACATATTATACATAAAAACACCCAGATCAATGCAAATAGTCATATTCATGCATACAAATTTTGCACTGAGCGGGAACCCGCGCCCCCTGCATAGCAGTCAAATGCTCTACCGCTACGCCACGGAGGTCGGTTCAGACGGGATTCGAAGCCGCGATCTTTTCCTTTACTGGAGGAACGCTCTGGCCACTAAGCCATAGAACCTTTGCCCGAAACCATCCAAATTCTTCTATACATATAGAATCCCGCCTGAACAGATTTATTTCTATATCTTATTAGATTTGAATAGTTATCATACCTACCAAACGCTTCAAAAATTCTTTCAAAATATAAATAATTAAAAGCATAGCAACATTCGTTCATTTTACAAGCTTTAGTAACTTGTGAGTAGGTATATCTGAATGATTGGGTCCTCAACCAATTGAGACTGAATAAAATTTTGCATACACATTTAGAATGCATTAGAATTTTTCGTTTTAACCCTTGCATGATTATTATCTATTATTTTACAAATATTATAATTAAAAATTTCAATTTCTCCAAGTTCAATTAGTCTTGATGGTACATGAATTTTGTTATCAAACGACGATTTGAATTAATCTTAGAAGATAAATGAACATTGTGACATATTAATTAGTATTTTCCGAGGCCCCAGGACAGTAATTGGCTTCGTATTACCTAAATTGCCGCATGCTGTCGATACCCACCTGCGCCATTAAAAGGTGCGTGCAAATTACTTGTCATTCTTGGAAAATAATTGCTTACTTTGTTCATAATCTTACTGATATTTGTGAAGTTTGTGTGTGTGTGTTTCTTAATTACTCTTAAAAGGCTGTAGAGATTTAGATGAAACTTAAAATGCTTTGTAGCTTCTAACTTAATCAACTTTAATTTAACCCTGCATGGATTTCTTTGGGTTTAAATGTACACTTCAAGTGTTTGATTCGACCTTTTCTAAATCTGGATTTGTTTTGAGTCCATTAATCTTTTATAAAGACCATATGAAACGAATTCCTCGGTATGAGCAAAACTAAAATGTATTTTGTAGTTATTTACTCTTTGTGAAACATTATACTCCTCTGGTGTTACAGACGTCCATAGGCCACGGTAACTACTTTCCATCAGGTGGGCCGTGTGCTTGTCTGCCAACTAAGTGGTATAAAAAAAAAATATTATAGCTTAATAAACCTTTTTTAAACTTAACAATGCGGAAAACCAATAAAGTTAATATTTTTTTGAGCAATTTAAGCAATTGCGAGAGTTTGATTTGATTATAAGATCTGTTAGGTACCTACTGTTTTGTAGAATTATGAGACATGTAGGCGTAGGGGTTGTTAGTGTTGTAAGTTTTCGAATATAAATATATACATGTACAAAACACAAGACAATGGCCTAAAGTAAATTACAGGCTGCCCTTTCAAAAGACACAATTTTTACTTTGACCGTTTGCAAACTTAATATCTTAACTTATTAGAATACTTAGGTGGGAATATACGAGTGTATTAGATTATTCTAATATATATTTGCTTGCATTGAGATGAGATATGCTAAACGGTTTTATCATTTAAAAGGGATTGTTATCAGATAGTAAAAGTACAATACAGTCCATGACGGCAATATGCTCTCCCCCTATTACGTGAGACGGAACATCATAGTTTTCGAAATGTGGGGTGTTAATACACCTCTACCTACCTCGTTGGTCATTTACAGGCGTGAAGAGACGGGGAAGTTAGTTCTGTAATTGCCTATTATGTTCGGATATTGCAAATTGCGTTCTTCGTAGGATTTCCAAACTCGATATCCTGTCCAGACAAATCGATTGATTCAATCAGGATTCAGGATGCTAAGCCTTCTTATTTCAGTAACTGGAAAGTACGTGTCCAATTGCGGAAAATGATTTTTTGAGCTTTCAGAGCAATCTAATCCGGGCAAAAAGTTGTGCTGTAACTTTTCTTTGGTGTTTATTTTAAATTGCTGATGGCTTTGACTTAAATATGAACTTAAAAACTAGTCTACGGGTGTTTTTATAACGGTCATGTCAATATGACTTTCATCGCCTGATGAATAAAGTCTTAGGAATGAGGGTGCAGATAACAATAATGCTACAATAGTGGGCCTCAGTTTTGTGGACATACAAATAGAAAGATGCATCTCTGCCTACTCCAATGGTACGCCGTCTATGGGTTGTTGTTGGTTGGCGGAGGTGAAGTTGTTTGTCAGGCATATCCCTCGTCGTTCTACTTATTAAATTACTTAATAAATTCTTGTATCTTGTTGTTTGTAGTGTGTTTTATGTAGTATTTTCCAAATTAGCTTACTGACCCGCTTTTCCAGTTTGCCTGTTTGGCTGAACTTCAATAAGACTTACGTTATATAACATAACATAAACTCACGCCTATATCGTCGTAGTGGTAGGCAGAGGTGCTAGCACCCACATTTCGCCAGTTTATGTTTAGGTCCCAATGTAATAGCTGGTGAGCCTATTGCCATTAACCAGGCACTTCTAAACCTGCGATAAATAACTTCGAAAATCATCGAAAAGTCATTGGTGTGTGCCATGGCAAAACCTGGGATTGAACATGAGACCTCGTCTCAGCAGCAGTAGCCTATACCACTAGGCTACCGCGGTATTTTACTGTATATACTTACGTTATATTATTCTGTTATATATCAAGTCGTATCAAGTTTAAAGACAGTTGGCAAAGTGTGAGCTGTTTTACGTCCTTCCGAACATTAAAGGTTCCAACAATGTTTCAACGATATCTAAACAAGTTACGACCTACGGTCTTTTCGTACTTTACATGCTTGAAGGTGTATTAAAAGTATTTTTCCAGTATACTTGGGATACGGTTTCGTGAGCATCTTAGTAAGATGTTTAGTCATACTTTCTTATCTTCGATGATTTCTGTAATGATGTTGCTTCTTAGATGCTTTATATTACTACGTATGTACATACATACAATCACGCCTTTATCCCCGTAAGATTAGGCAGAGGTGAATTAACAACCACATTTCACCATCATTGTATTAGGTCTCACGTAATAGGAGGAACGGCAATAGGCTCATTGCCGTTTTCCAGGCACTATTGTTGCCTCGAGCCATGCATCTCTGACTGAGTCTGGACTGTATATATCTGTCTGATGTTAAACAGTCTTATCCCTTAGTCGCCTTATACGACACCGCATGGGAAGAGATGGGGTGGTCCAAATTCTACTGTGCCGGAAACCACGCGACTACGTATATATCTTCTAATTTAATGTATTTTGGTAGTAGTACTACAAGTAGGTACTCCATCATCGTAGAAAGTGTCCCATTTGCTTCCGAAGTCTCGACCTTGGAGGCTGGTGATCACTTGCCTATTTTATTCTACCTTCGCATGATCTTCAGCATCGGAAGCACAATAACTAAAATTATATCATATTTGGCATTTCTCTAGTTGGATATTGTTATGCGCAAAGTCGTGCAAAGGATTATGATGTAGGAAATAAACCTGGGAGGGGGCCGGGTGCAAGCGAAGATTAAATCTCACTGACAGTGAGATCATAGCCACTCATGTTTTCCCTTTTTTTTTACGTGTGCAAAATCCCCACGGTTACCTCCCCACCGGAGTCGGTGGAGGAGGTTATGTCGGACTCGAACCGACTAAAACGCACGCCGCCTGTGGGTCGCTTTGGTTGCCGAAGGTGAGGTTGACAGGCATATCCCTCGCATAGCGGCCGACCCAGGGCCATCTCTCACGATTTGGCCCTCTTCTCGGGTGTGGGGACTACAGAGTCCCCACTCATGTTATCCCTTACGATGCATGATATCAAGCCAGAACTTGTATGTGCCCCTCCTACTATTACTAGGACTATTTATATTTGAAATCAGGAAAATGTTCTGATTTTTTTTATACCACTTAGTTGGCAGACAAGCACACGGCCCACCTGATGGGAAATGGTTACCGTGGCCTATGGACTTGTGAAACACCAGAGGCGTCACACTCGCGTTGCCGACTCTGAAGTAACCTCCAAATGCCCCTTTTGAAGAACCCCGTACTGTAGGCTCATGGGAAGACCGCAGCTGGGAGTTCATTCCACAGCTTGAGTATGCGTGGGATGAATTCTCTGCCTACGGCGACTGATGCGATGATAGAATGTAGCTGTGGGCATCATTCATCTGAGCACAAACCGTTGTATAGGCGGTAGAATTATTTAATGTACTATCCGTAATCGTACGGTTAAAGAATTTGGAATCGATATAGAATTATGAGCTTTTTGTGTTGCAATGACTCAATCATTTTCCTCAATTAGTGGGCATTGTTGTGAGATTGTTCCGGATGTTTCATTGTGATGTGCCCCTTAACAATCGCTGTCGGTGGTCTATCACTTCCACTGGTCGTAAACTCGTAAATAAATGAGAATACTATTTCCTTATTATCTTATAAATGGACGATGGGGGAAAGTAAGGATAGGAGGATAAATGTTAGTTTCTTCCTTACTTGCTGACCCATATGCGTTTCGCATGGGACAATTTTGTATAAAAATCGTATATCGTGATTACAGCGCCACCTATCGGGTCCTGTAATTGTGTTATTCATATAAACTTTGCACAATTACAAGATAAACGCTGAAAAAGGAGACATGAACGAACAGATAGATACCTAGGTAGAATTGCATTACCACTTACCACCCACATTTGAGGGCCTCTTTTTTTTTTTTTTTACTTGCATAAAATCCCCACGGATACCTCCCCACCGGAGCCGGCGAAGGAGGTTATGTCGGACTCGAACCGACTAAAACGCACGCCGCCTGTGGGTCGCTTTGGTTGCCGAAGGTGAGGTTGATAGGCATATCCCTCGCATCCCGGCCGACCCAGGGCCATCTCTCACGATCTGGCCCTCTTCTCGGGTGTGGGTACTACAGAGTCCCCAACTCGTCCCCGGAAACGGGGAGGCGCGTCAGGCGCGACACCGCCGCGGCCCATTTGAGGGCCTCAGTGGTGTAAGGGTAGAATTGTATGCACGAATATGTATATTTGCATTGTTCTGAGTGTTTCTATGTATAATATGTATGTATTTACAAAAAAAAAACTAAGTATGTTTATTCGTTTTCTAGATTCCATAACACAAGTTAGTTAGAGATAGCATTGTGTAGAAATATTAATTAATTTATTATTCACCTATGTTTTCGGTTTCTCGGGGTAGGTGGTGAGTTTGTTACCGTAAAAACAAACAAACTTCTATATTATTATATATAATGTACTAACTGCATAGGTTACCATAAAACAAATGGCGCGTAGGGTAAATAAACGAGTTATACTTTTTTATGCAGCCAAGGTACTTGAAAACGCATCTACATGGAAATTTATCTGCGCAGGTCTAATATTCTTCTTATAACTTTAGCCAAATTATGCCTAACCATACTAATATTATAAATGTTATAGTAACTCTGTCTGTTTGTTACCTGCTGAACCGTTTACATCACACAAGCGCATAATTAATACTATGCTTATACCCGTAATTTCGAACGCAGCTAGAACAGTTTTCAGTGTATTCACTATTCATATGACGTCACAAAATGACAGTTTCGTTGAACGTGTAGTAGGTTGAAGGTTTTATTTCGATCAACGTGGGTATTCGTATATGTATTTATAGGTTACTATATATCGTTATTCCTATTTCGAAATGAATCAACATCGTTCATTAAACTACGTCACTGCCTGTCTCGCCTGACGTCATCGATGTTTTGTCCTAAAGAGTCAGCAGACGTTTCGGAAAGTCACCTCGTCTGTAAATAAACGCCGCGGGTTCCCAGACGCAGCTTATCCTTTTAATCTGGGAATGGGTGCGTCACAGTCGCGTCTGGGAGGCGCCTCCGCCGCCTCTCATACCGGAATAGGGTAACAAGTTCTTAAATTTATGAATAGTTGTTACTGTATGAGGAAAATTCAGAAATTGTATTGACATCCTTTAGTTCCAATGTGGTGGTTATTTTTGTTCTACTTACTGGTCTTTACTCTCAACTTAACTCGTGTATAATTGGCAGATATGTTACAGTTAAAATCGTATTTGGTAATAAAAATATTTATAACTGACACTCAAAATAGGTTTTGATAAATCAGAGGTCCAATAATATATAGTTAAGATTTTTAAAACCTTATGGAAAATTATGAAAAGAATCTATTTCCTACAACCGTAATATCTGTAGAGCCATTTCATGGTATTTTTTTGGAAGAAATAAACTGAACGCTTATATGAGCTGAAAATACTGGCACCTTATAGTTCTAAAATTTTTTTGGAGGAGGAAGGACACGACGGTATTTCCATCCAATTGAGCAGTCCGACTGGGGAAGTACCTCCGCCCTACAGAATGCAGCAGCCATAATAACCTCGTGTTGTGTTCCCGGCGGTGAGTAGAGTAGCCAGAGGTCACTGGTGAGTTTTTGTGCTGTCGGTGGGAAGACCAAAAGCTTGTCCTGCTTTGTCTTTTACACTGACGGCACAAAAACTCTTGTGCTTACAGGGCTGGCAGCGCGAGTGTGACTCTCTTGATGCTGCACGCGTCCATAGGCCACGGTAACTACTTTCCATCAGGTAGGCCGTGTGCCGGTCTGCCAACGAAGTGGTATAAAAAAGTCAGTAGGTACAGAAAACATTCTTCCGTACACATTGCAAGTCCCATATCGAATCGAATTCCTTATTTGAATACGAATAAATACATTTACTAAGTATATTTACCCTTTCAAGGACTTCACAAGCGTTATTATGAGTGCTACCTTCCGTGCCCTTTACACAATAATTATACGAAGAAACATTTCAGGGTCGGGTCGGTGGATTTCTATTGGGTTTGCAGCCCCTCGGCACAATGTTTACATCTACTCGCTTATAATACCCTTAGGAAGATTTGTTCTGCGCAGTTTCCACTTCGAAGGTAAAGAGAAAATGGTTCGCGATTGTGTTCAAATATTATGTTAGTTACCTTTCAGTGATATTAAAAGGATTGAACGCTGGAGAAACTCTTAACTTATTTTAAGAATTTCAATAATATCTTAACAAGAAATAGTCAATCGAATAGATATTTAATATCTGTTACCCGTTTTTCTTCTACCTTTATAATACTTATCCAGAGACGCTGACAGAGGTATAAAATATTCCAAATAGTTTGTCGGGCGACCTTCCACGAGTATTAATGCGCCCGGTAACTTATAACACACCGTGTAATAAATTCCCTGGCGCAGTAATTAGAGTTTGCAATGCCAGCTAACTATGGAAAGGGTTTAGTTGGAATTCCAGCAATTCCAACTTCCAACAACCAACATTCGCGGTAATTGATTTATATTACCTACAGTAATACTTTTGTAATTAGATTTTAAAAATTGTGCAGTAGTGGTGCTATAATCGCCAGTTCAATCCCGGCACTTCACTCCATCTTCTTCACTAGCAGGGATTATTAGAAATATAAAATTTATTAATACTACAGTATTAAAAGTATCTAGATATTTGCCCGTTTCTTTGGTACAATTGAGAAACTGAATCTAGTTTCCCATTTAAGCCGATTCGTACATGTTAGAAAAAAATTACTTTACCGTTTTTTGGTATTTACATGTTGTAATTTAAATTAGCTTAATAGCTTTCATGATACAACAACGTGGGCGAATTAACTAGGATACTAATAATTGCAAGTAGCAGTAGAAATATTACGCATTTCCGAGCATAATACGGTAGCGTGGGCGGAACAACTATGATTGGCGCGGGTACCATTTTGATGGAAAGTGCTTCCGAACGAGATCGCGTGGGTTTTTGAATCTCTAGGATTCCGTAAGTCTTCTCTCTATCCTCCAAACAGTGTCAGTGGGGAAACTGACGAATTTCCATGCTATGTGCAAGTGACTGTAACTCTCTGTTCTTACAGGGTCGGTCAGGTATGACGCTCCTAGTATTGCACACGTTCATAGGTCGCGGTATCCACTTTCCATCAGGTGGGCCGTATGCTTGTCTGCCACCTAAGTTGTATAAAAAGGGACTTATTTCTTTGCGGTAATTCAACTAGCTATCAAAACCTTTTAGTTTAGGAATGCTAACAAACCTATTACCCCTGGTTTTATGCACCGAGGTATCTATACCTCTGTGCACTGGAGTAATACAGGTCTCTAACTATATTGCTCATTTCGAGACATTCTTGATGATTATGTTCTCAATGAGTAAGCAGAGGCCAACCTTTTGCTTTTTCTACTTTCATAATTGTCTACATACATGTATGAAAAACTGTATTATTTACTTCATACTATATTTATTGAGTGAATGCAATGCTACAAGCTGCAATGACAAACGTTTTCTTTGAAATAACATTGCGTGTTGAGGCGGGGGCGGCAATTGACTCCTGATTGGCAGTAACTAGCGCCTAGGCGGCGCGGTGGCGCCTCGCGGGTGCTGTCTAAAATAGTTATGTGCATAACCTTAGGCTTATACTAGCTTATTCAGTTTTGAGTAAGAGAAACTTACTAAACCTACTTTTTTATACCACTTAGGTGGCAGAAACGCACGGCCCACCTGATGGAAAGTGGTTACCGTGGCCTATGGACGTGTGTAACACCAGAGAAGCTACACTCGCGCTACTTATATTGTTTAAGGCCACGGTATTGTACAAAGTGCCCGGTTAATGGCAATAGGCTCGCCACCTATTACATTGGGACCTAAACATAAACTGGCGAGATGTGGGTGCTAGCACCTCTGCCTACCCCCTCCGGGGATATAGGCGTGAGTTTATGTTATGTTATGTTATTCACAAAGAACTTCACGAGCCTATTACAGTGCACCAGGCATTATTTATCTGTATTGCTATTGAGAATTTATTAACCCAATAATATGTCGTTCATTCGATTGAAGTAGGTACGCCTATATAGACAGATCTTCAACCGATTACCCAGTCTCCCCCTTACCACAATAACTTGAGAACAACTACAATTATCCACTAGAATTGAGATCTCCCAGAGCGCACATGTTGGTTCTATATTTCATTTTTATTTAACTTATTCTAGAAATTATATCCAATGACGAGTATTTGATCTTTTTAATCATAATATTTGTGTATGTACTAGGCATTCCACGATCGCAGACAAGGTGACTTCTGTGCAGGTTTTTAAAGAATTACCCCCAACCACTTTGTGTAATTGTGAAATATTTCTTTTTTTCTTCTGCTCAAAGACTCCAAAGGGACTTTAATGTAATTCATATATCGATAAACAATATTTTACATTAGTTATTTCGCTTGTTTCGACATTCATATGTATGGTATAAATGCATTTACACATATAAATAACAGTCTATATGCTTTAGTTCAATGAAAATTTACAATTGTGGGGGCAAAAGTCATCGCAATTTTATTTTTTGAGTGTCAAGTATATTTATCCAGGTTCGTGGGGTCACCACATCAACCTTGTGACATGACTATAAGTATGTTTAAAGGCAATAAAATGTTATATTGACCTCAATGTTTTATTACGCTTCAGGTTTTTTTTTTGTTTTGTTTTCTTCTTTATGTAATAAACTCTAAAAGTAGGTACTATTTCACTGTGTATTTCGGGGATGACATCAATATTCTGGAACCGCATGTCCTATTTTTGTGACTTTGAAAGTAAGTGTACACTAGGGTGTCCCAAAATTTTTTGAACATTTTTTTTGTAACGCATACCATCTAATTTTGTGTGGTAGGTGTTCATATGCTCCCTGGCAAAATTTTAGCCCATTCTATTAATGGGAACCCGTGACAGTATGGTGCAGTTTTATACGGTATGCTCTCTCTGACAAAAGAAAATTACAACATATGCAAGAAGGTTTTGAAGGTAACTTTGCACCTCCTATCTGTTTTTTACATCACCAACAAAGTAAACATCTCTTTAGCAATTTATTATATAATAGTTGTCTTAGAAAAGTTAGTTAAACTGTGTTATTTATAAAAAAAAACAGTTTCGCCAATAACGAATTGAAAGGTATTTGTCATTTTCCCCATACAACTTATATGGGGATAATTCAAATGCCTGTCGGCACGGATTCCCATTGATGGAAGGAGTTAAAATTTTACCAGGGTGCATATAAACACCTACCACACATAATTAGAGGTTATACCTTACAAAAAAAAAGATGTTCGAAAAATTTGGGACACCCTAGTGTACACTGAAACGGACGACAAAATATTCAGTTTGTAAACTTATTTATATTGACAGAAGTTGCAAGGAGCTTCTACCTAAAACACTGTGTCTCTACATTTTTGGGCATAAGAATATTTTTCTTTTCCTACCACAGTTCAGTAGAATAACGTTTTTAAAGCTTGCGATTTAAACTTTTAGATATCGCAATTAAGCTATGAATGAAGAGTGATTCGAAGATGAAATACATTTTTCTTTCTACCCACTTTCAGTACCTACTTCAAGTTAATAATAATATTTTTTATTAAGCAAATGAGTATATTAGGAGTAGGTTCAGTTCATAATCGACTAGCACGAGACATTCCTATCGATGCAGTCACGCTTATAAATCTATGACCCCTGGCTAAGTATGTCTCATGGGGTCTCAGTCTTTGGTTAAGAAATGTCGACATATAATACATTCAATACAAAGTTAGGTATATAAACAGATCTATACTCCATTTGATTAGGTACTTACTAAAGGTAAATAATCTTGATGTCTTTCAACATGTTTTATTTAAAAACTCAGGACCAAATCGGGGAATTTTTAGAAAAGGGGCAGGTCAGGAGTGCTCTAAACCGACGAGCATGAAGAATGTAATGAGAGCGAATGAAGCGAGAGTAGTATGTCAGGATCGTAGCAAATGGAGATCCGTGATCTCTGCCTACCGCTATGGGAAACAGGCGTGATTTTATGTATGTATGTATATATTAATATTTTCTGTTTATAAACTCATTTTAAAGATTAGAAACCGAAATCGAACCAGTAGTTAGTCAGTTAGTCGTGTTTTTATAAATAGTAGCTATAAGATTGTTAACCTTTAGTTAAGTATCTTACCGAATGGAGTAAAGATGGGTGCGTCAGCAAGTACCTTCTGTCTATATTGGAATGATACGCTTCTAAAATGATCAAGGAAAGTAACCTTGATATGTTATCAAAGGATTCGAGCAAATTTAACACCAAGTTTGTTTGACGTTTACTGAACTCACTTTGTTTTTCAACAACATAAATTTTTGTATGACCTCAAGTCTTCTTTTTAGTATTTTTTGAGCATTTTTAATCCTACTAACTTATATGCATATATAGATAGTCGTGTGATTCCCAGCAGAGTAGAATTTGACCACCTCATCTCTTCCCATGCGGTGTTGTACAAGGCGACTAAGGGATAGGGTGGTTTAACATCAGACAGATATATACAGCCCAGACTCAGCGCCAGATGCATGGCTCGAGCTAAGTGCCTGGAAGACGACAATAGGCTCACCCTCTATTACGTGGGACCGAATTCAATGATTGGTGAAATGTGGGTGTTAGTTCACCTCTGCCTAACCATCCGTGATAAAGGCGGGATTATTTGTATGTAGGTATGTATGTAACTTATTTTAATAATTCAAAAGCTTCGTTGATCAGACTAGATAGGTACCAAGTACACGTAACAGTGTTTATGGGCTTGTATTCGAAACAATAAAAAGCTAAGTGTAACTAGATATGCCAGAATGACTAAATGTGACTAATAATTTAGATTTGTGATAAAAGCCAACAGTAAATTTAGTTATTTGTGTCGCGATATAGAATCTAGCACATTACATAAGTAACGTTGTTTAGCTCTCTTGGCGGGTGATTCTAATTTTAGATAAGTATAAATTATAATATACATCAGAAATATGTTGTATGTAGCATGAGGCTATTAAAAAATTCAAGAATACTTTGATGATAAGCAAGCTTGTAAATTATATTCATGTACATAAACAAAATCGTTATATATACGCACTATATAACGCAGCCCTGACCTGATGTTTGTAAATAAAACAAAATGCACGTTAAGTTTCTTGGCAGGGTCTTCTCAGTTCAGGGCTGCGTTTCGAACTGGTGGACCACTGGCTAAACTAGTCTTTTATGTTTCTTTTTAAATTAACGTTTTTAAGTGCCGTTTTAATAGTCTATGCAGAATAAATGATATGTGACTTTGAATTTGCTTATCCATACACCCCACCTTGTAACGTACCTCTAGCACTTTTTTTTTTTTTTTTACATGCGCAAAATCCCCACGGATACCTCCCCACCGGAGCCGGTGGAGGAGGTTATGTCGGACTCGAACCGACTAAAACGCACGCCACCTGTGGGTCGTTTTGGTTGCCGAAGGTGAGGTCTCCAGCACTAAAGATGACCTGAATAAAGCCACTGACTGAGATGGTAGAATTTTAATTTATTCAATACCAGCTGTTGCCCGCAGGTCTGCCCGCAAAGATTTATGATTCCGTTCCGGACGGAATGAAAAGTATCCTATGCCCGTCTACTGGTTCTAAGCTACATCCCCATCAATTTACTGTTAAATCAGTACAGCCGTTCTTGATTTGTAAATAGTGTAGGTAACACGACTTTCTTTTATATAATATATAATATATATAAGATTAACAATGATTTGACTCACATTTTTTTTTACGTGCGAAAAATTCCTACGGTTGCCAGGTTGTGTGAGAATAGGTGAGCGTGTGCAGAGCCCGAGCCCACGCGGCATTTTTTACAATAATTAGTTCTAAAATAATAATTGGAACAATTATTGATAAAATTTCATTTTCAAATAATTTAAGCAAAAGTGAATCATTGAAGAAAAGCCACACTTCGTAGCGACCTTAGCCTGTTAAGTTTTTTTTCTTAAATCTCGATATTTAAAAATGAGGTAATGACTTTGTGAAACCTTGCTGTATTAAATATATATAGCGTGATTTTTGCAATGTCCTCTGTGTGAGAGAAGCAAATGTTGTACATTGCTACATTGCTAGTGACTTTTTTGTTTTTATGGTTCCGTACATTAAAAGGAAAAAATAATGGAACCCTTATAGGATCACTTCGTTGTCCGTCTGTCTGTTTGTCTGTTAAGACCTTTTCTCAGGAATAAGTAAAGGTATCAAGTTGGAATTCATACCACACACTCAGGTCTGTAACGTCTTGAAACTTTGCAAAATTCAAACTTCTAAGTCAACGGTAAAATATATTACGGTTTATGTAGCTTAAGTTACGGTGTGCAAGTCCGACTCGCACTTGACCGACTTCTATTTCATTTCGGACAGCCAGTCTATAAGTACATACAGGGTGTATTTTTGAAACGGGGCAGTAAGGACAAGTACCTTAACCGTTGCAGTTACAGCAAAACGTTCTTAGAAGACCTTCCCTAACTTTTTGACATATTTTGAACTGCATTCACAGATTTTGTAAAAAACTTACAGTTGGCAAAAAAAATGCAAAAAGTCCAAAAATTTTTTTTTCATGCCAATCGATTCTATTTCATGTGGGGATCAAAAAACTCTATTAGACCATTTTAGTTTTCAGTACTAGGAAAGACAGAAATCGCCAAAAACGTTTCCCATACATTTCGGCAACAGAAACAAATTTCTACGATGGTCTAACTTTTTGTTATGGCCAGGAAGTGGGTAGAATTGACTGTAAAGTAAATAAAAAGAATTTTTACCCTCAAATTTCGAATTTGATTCGAAAATCTGTGTGTTATACTTAGTTTCAGCTGAGAAACTTCGTATGAGTTATTAATTAAGGATTTTCGCTAAAATGTCTTCTAATCGTGAAAAAATTGACTTATTAGAAGCGTATTATGTCAATAATCGAAATGCGGGAGCTGCATTTGTGTGGTACCGCAATAAGTATCCGTTGCGGCATGTGCCAACAAGAAAGGTTATTACAAATCTTTTGAAAAACCTGGAATTGCAGGGTTCTTTCAAAAGAAAGCGGCAGCCTCGTGTGGACATGGACACGGAGATTGCGGTTCTGACTTATGTCGAAGCATATCCAGAGGTATCGTCCAGGCAAGTCGCCCTTGAAGTAGGTGTATCTCACTCCCTTGTGATAAAGATATGGAAGAAATACGGCTACAAGTGCTATCGATATGGGCGCATAGTTCAAGTGTTACATCCGGGTGATGATGTTCGAAGGCTTACTCTTTTTGCAGATGGCTAAGAGGAAAAATAAGCAGAGATCATGAATTTTTAAATTACATACTGTGGTCAGACGAAACGAATTTTTCCAATAACGGTATGTACAACAGAAAAAATCACCACTATTGGTCCAAAGAAAATCCACTAAGAGTTACGGCAAGTCATAATCAGGTTCGCTTCTCATTCAACTGTTGGTGTGGTATAATGTCCAATCGAGTCATAATGGTGGAATTTTATGAAAGGAAACTGAATTCTGCCATGTATAATGAAGTCATTTTACACTATCTTGAAAACGAGATGGACGAATGGCCCCTGTCGGAATTGCGAAAAGTTCATTTTCAACAAGATGGTGCTCCGCCACATAACATTCACCTTTCACGTTCCAATTTGAGCCGCCTATTCGGTACACAGTGGATAGGTACACATGGTGGCCACCTCGTAGCCCCGATCTAACACCACTTGATTTTTTTTTATGGGGCTTCGTGAAAAACGAGGTGTATAAGACGACGTACGCCAGTGTTCAAGAGCTAGAGCAAGAGCAAGAGCAGATTTTACGTAATATTCATCCCAGAACATTATTAGCCGCCATTCGTTCAGTGCAAAAAAGGATAGACTTATGTATTTGTGAAAATGGAAATCATTTTGAGCAATTTATTTCATAAACCAATTTCTTAAATGTTTAAATGATTTTTTTTATTTAAAAAAGTTCAAAATTTTACCTGACCTATGAGTTTCGAGTTGATTTATCATATTTCCGTACGAAATGTATGGGAAACGTTTTTGGCGATTTCTGTCTTTTCTAGTACTGAAAGCTAAAATGGTCCCATAGAGTTTTTTGATCCCCACATGAAATAGAATCGATTGGCATAAAAAAAAAAATTTGAACTTTTTGCATTTTTTTGCTAACTGTAAGTTTTTTACAAAATCTGTGAATGCACTTCAAAATGTCCCAAAAAGTTAGGGAAGGTCTTTTAAGAACGTTTTGCTGTAACTGCAACGGTTAAGGTACTTGCCCTTACTGCCCCGTTTCAAAAATACACCCTGTATATGCCATTGTTTTTTTCAGACACAATTATACAATAAAAAATGCTTCCATGACTATGCCTTTTCTAGTTATAGGAGTATCTGGATGAATAGGATAGTTTTTTTTTTTATATAGGACACGCCAACTTGACCTCACCTCGCCTGATGGTAAGCTAAGGGCAAAGTCTCAGGAAAGAGGGTCACCATAACAGACACTAAGTGCTACAATGGTGGCACTCAGCTTGGCGGCCTCATCAGATGCTTTTTCACGCCCCGCTTAAAGGCCCCGGGACTGTAGGAAGAAGGAAATACGTGTGCTGGTAATGAATTCCAGGTCTTGGTGGTGCGGCAAAGAAAAGAGTCTCCGAACCGCTTGGTTCTTGCTCGTATATTCTGCACAGTGTGAGGGTGACATCTAAGGCCTGCACGTGTTGTCCTATGTAGGAAAGGAGATGGTGGGATTAGTTGGAAGAACTCGTCAGAACACTCACCGTGGTAGAGACGGTAAAATACAGCCAAGGAAGCAATATCTCTACGCATCTGCAAAGGCTCGAGGGTGTTCGTGACCTCAGGGTTCCCAATAATTCGGACCGCGCGTCGCTGCAACCTGTCGAGAGCATCTAGTAGGTATTTCGCGGAGCCATCCCAGAGATGCGAGCAGTATTCCACGCAGGAGCGAATTTGTGTCTTATAGAGAAGACACCGCTGCTCCGGCGTGAAAAAACGTCTCACTTTGTTTAGGAGTCCGAGTTTCCGCGAGGCTGTTTTGATGATGCTCTCGATGTAATTTCTGTTATTCAGTTTGCAGCGAATATCCATGCCTAGGATATAGAGATTGTCCTGCAGTGGAAGTGGCGTGCTCTGAAGAGTGGGAAGGGGAAGGAAAGAAGATACCTTTGCTGTGAACGCACAAGCCTGCGTCTCCTTGGCATTGAACTCGACCATGTTCTCGGAGCCCCATTGAGAAATGTGATTCAAGATCCGGTCCAGTTCAGTGACAAGAAGCTGTCTTTTTTCCACGATATCAGACTGTTTGGCCGCAGGTTGTCCGTGATAACTCCCGTGAAAGGTGCTATCGTCTGCATAGCAATGTATGCTGCCGGTGGACAGCATGTCGTTGATATGCAGAAGAATGAGAGTGGGAGATAATACAGACCCCTGCGGTACGCCAGCATTTATTTGCAAGAACTCCGAAGCCCGTCCATCACAGAGGACGCGGATACGACGCTCCCGCAGGAAACTAGCAATCCAGTTGCACAGTCTAGGAGGCAGACCAAAGGCTGGTAGCTTGGAGAGAAGCGATTTGTGCCAGACTCTATCGAAAGCTTTGGCGATATCAAGACTAATTGCCAGTGACTCGCCGTGCTTGTCCATAGCCTCACCCCAAAGATGGGTAACGTATGCTAGAAGATCACCCGTTGACCGTTTCGGCCTGAAGCCATATTGCCGGTCATTAATTAAGGAGTGATCCTCTAGGTGACGCATGAGCTGTTTGTTAATGATGTGCTCGAAGACCTTGCACAGCACTGAGGTGACGGCTATGGGTCGATAGTTGGCTAGCTCTGAGCGATCCCCCTTCTTGGGGATCGGCTGTACATTCGCCTCTTTCCAAGCCGAAGGCACTGTACCCGAGCTGTAGGACAGTCGGTACAGCCGCGTAAGCATCGGAGACAACTCCGCTGCACATTTTTGTAAGACCACCGCTGGAATACCATCCGGGCCACTGGCTTTCCGGACATCGAGTGATTGAAGCACCGCACGAACATCGCATTGCCTGATACGTATTTCAGGCATTACGTGGTCACCATTGGGTAGTGTCAGCGGCTGTATACCGCAATCATCGACTCGGGAATTGGCCGCAAAGAGATTTACTAGCATATTGGCTTTCTCTTGCGGTCCATGGGCCAGGGATCCATCAGGGTAGCGCAGCGGTGGCAGCGAAGGCTGACAGAAGTTGGCCTGCACGGCTTTGGCCAGTCGCCAGTATCCACGGCTGCCCGTGGGATGTGCCACTAGCTCTTGACCAAGCCGCGCAATGCGCAGGGCATCCGCTCTGACGTAAGCCCTCTTGCAGACCTTTGTGGCTCTGTTGTACGCCGCCTTGAAGTGGCTCACATTGAGATCGTGCGTGGCACGCGCCCTTACCCAAGCGCGATACGCGGACTGCTTTTGATCAACAGCCCTCGCACACTCGCGCCCGAACCAAGGGCGCACTCCTCGGGCACCGGTGACATCAGTGTACGGGATATAGTATTCCATACCCAGACCGATCTCACCGGCAACAGCAGTAGCACAATCTGAGGGTTTCTTACCTTCAAAGCAGCGTTCAACCCACGGGATGGACGCAAAATAGTTGCGCAGCCCATCCCAATCTGCTGACGAGTAGTGCCAGAGACGCCGCTTCCCCTGCACGGGTCGTGAAGGCGCTATAATTGGCACCTTGGAGCAGACCAGACAGTGGTCGGAATTGCCTAAAGCGGCTTGTACCGAAACACTGTACAGGTCTGGGTGACTCGTCAGCAGAAGGTCTAGCAGAGAGGGTGCTAGGCCCGACCTTCTTGGTATTCTAGTGACCTCGTGTACCAATTGGGTCAGGCCATGCGCCAGAGCAAATGCATGGGCGGCTCTTCCCGCATGGTCTGTTTTGGAGGAGCCCAACCAGGTTTCGTGGTGGGCGTTAAAGTTCCCCAAAAATACCACTTCGGCGTTCGGAAACCGTTCCTGCGCATCATCTGCCGCCTGACTCAGATATTCAAAGAGTCGAGTTGTCTCAGCATCTCCTGTATGGGAACGGTAGAGGCGGCACACATAGATCTGACTCGTAGAGCCATGGTCTACGTGTACCCATATGGTTGAAAAGGATGGGTCCTCAAGGCACCGCAAACGGCGACAACAAACATCCGCCCTAACAAACACGCACACCCCGGCTTTTGCACGGAAATTTTCCTCGATAACATAGCCGGGGTAAAGCAAGTAGGTCGTGTCATCAGGGCGGCCTATTTGTGTCTCCGTGAGAAAGAGCATATCTGGTTTCGCCGTCTCAAGGTGTTGGTGGACGGCGTTGAGGTTCGCATGGAGTCCACAGATGTTAGTGGACTCCACCTCAAATAGCGAGCTTGTGGGAGTTTGCAGAGCCGCTGTGTTGCCCAATACTCTTAAATGCGCTGCCATGATGAAAAGGAGAAAAGGGCGTGAAAAAAAGAGGTGATTGTCGTCGCAGCACCGCGTGACAATGTGCGGGATATTGGTTTTGTCTATGATTATGAGGCATGGCGTGAGCCGACACGCCGTACGGAAGGGCCCCCGTACCCCCCCGAATATGGTCGCCTGGCCCCCACTTCCGGTCACCAACCGGCACGACGAGCCATACCGGGATTATGCGCGGTCTGGTGAGGCAGCCTTCCAGGGTGGTTAGTCCCAGTTGGGCCTCTGTACTATACCGCGGGCGGCCAGCGGCACCACCGTTTCTACGGGTCTCCCTGACCGGCGCGTCGCCCCGCACCATCCTCACTAGACTACGCCAAGACCCACTGGTCCCACTAGTGCTGCGACCACCATCATCCCTACCCGGCTATGCATTTGCTGATCCCTGAACGCAATCCAACCGAAATTGAATTACTATGAAGGGTTTTTCGCAATATTGCACGGTGGTACCAACCCGGTCGAAATTTGTGACAAATTTGTGCCGTCAAATCTCTACCACCAGGTTGATAGTAAGAAAGAAATGAACTCAGAAATGTAACAGCAAAGAGATTTGCTGATTGTGTTGAGACCTCTGTCTTATTTATGTCTATGGTAGGGGAATAGCACTCATTCATCTTCCACATAAATCATAGACAAAAATACTGCTATAAATTATTTAAGGCAGAATGTTAATCAAGTGAACTTTTAGGAGAGCTGTTATACCTACTTCTAGCGCCACTGAGGCCAGAACTCTCATGCTAATAAACGAAGACATTGAGTTTCTCCGTGAGGAATCTGTGTTTACACACTAGAATTGTTTGTATACGTCGTTTAGTTATGTATCGCTAACCAACTTACTTAAATATCCTTTTGTTCATGTATACAAAAATATTTCTGAATCGAGTAAACAATTGATAAATTTTAATTTTATCGTATTAGCGCAACCACAGACGCGGTAAGAGCTTTTTTCGCGTCATCTAGGAATTCGTACCCTATTATTCAGTTGCTCTACATTTCACAATACCAAATGCCTCGAGCGACTGGTAAGTAAATGCCGAGGTATATTGAATTCTCGTAGGTTTCGAGATTTTCTTACAAACATTTCCAAAATTAATGATTTGTTATTGTAACCAACAGTGACTGTTTTTCCGAAATATTCGAATAATAGTGTATATTTCTTCGGTTTCAAGAATTAGGAATGTATAAAATGTACCACTGCATCGAGGCAGACTTATATTATCGTATTTCAAGCTTGGTAGCTTATGTATATCTAGTTACTGATAACAGATCCTCTTCTCATTTACCTGGCACTTTTTTATTTTCGCTTAGCTGCGAAGTTAAAAAAAGTCGGGGTTATATATATTGTGTAGAACTGATCTGTTCCCATGTTTTTATAATATATGTTGTGAAATCAATTATAAAAATTATATCATCTCTAGTTATCTTATTTTTCGCATCTATCTCCACGTTATATTTTTACGCCAAGCGTTATTTAACAGTAAATAACGCTTGGCGTAAAAATATCGTCTGAAATTTGAAGTAATTCAAGGTGCGTGGCCGGAATACGTGCGGGATGTGAGTTACGCTCGATTTATGGATGTTATCCGGGAATTTGTTCCTCCTCGGGACCCATCCACCGACTTGTTTATACCAGTGTTCAGACCTCCTGAGGGTTCGACGTGTATATGTACATATGTATGTATGTTACAAGTCGAACAAGAGTCAGAAAATTTATTACAACTTCTGTTATGTACAGGTGTTAAATGGAGTTGAGCAGTCTGTTTTCTTTTATATTGAAATTGATAGCGGTGGATGTGACTGAGTGATTGAAGAGTGCCTGTTTTAGAAGATGTGCTGGGCAAACGGTGGAAAATAGTGGACATTAAATTTTCGCATCGATGCCTTTACACTACGGAAGAACTGTGAGTCTAACACTTAAATTAATTAATTATGAAAGAATTGGCACTGCCTTTACAGCGGGTGTCAACTAATGAGTGGATTCCCGTTTGGAAACTACTGGCATAGAGTAACAACTTGATACCTTCCAGACTAGCATGGTGGCACAGTCTTGGCATACTATATCACTGTTACAAGTGTTCATTCTTATTTGTGTTAAGGTGCATTTAGACCAAACGAACAACGAACATCCTTTCTTAATTTTTTAGTTTAAACTAAACCTTATTTTAAAAGAAAGAACAACGAACGAATGTTCTATCACTGTTTACACTGAAAGTATCTGACGTGGAGGGGACAGAATGGTCTAAACCCACCTTTAGGAATACTAATTGGAATTTTACCTGTTCACCTTTGTTTCATAAAACAAGTGCAAAATAATTCATCGGAGAATTTATAAACTAACGTAGGTACCTACTTAGTTAAATAAAAAGTAAAAACGTTTAAAAAACTTCCTATCTTTTTTTAATACTGTTGTAGGTTAAGTGATGCGACCTAGCATACTCTTGACATTGACCAACTAGTTTGCGAAGGTCGCAGATCGACTGAAATGAAATAATTTGATCTTGTGGGTCACATTGTGTAACTTACGATGGTCAGAGTTTACAATTGATACCTGGTTCGCCATACGTAATCCGTCCAGTTTATCCGTATTTACGGGAGCGATTGCTGTTCGATCCTCTACCATAACTCCAAGAAGGCAGCCTGTGCTATAGGCTCGTTCCTCGTCGATATATAGGTGCTGTGCTATAGGTTTGCAGGTAGTTCTAAAATTTTGATGGAGTATCATTCACCTGTTTGCGTAGGACCCACCTGTTTTTCATTTTTGTAAGTATTCAAATCGGCCAGTACTTTTAAGTTGCCCATGTTATCATTTTTGTCTTTATAACTACTTGTGTATCTATAGAGTCTGGTAGGTACATGCTTATGTAAGCACTAGTTGTTAAAAGGAGATCTTTGTTATGCCAACATGTGTTGCCAACATATTGTTATTTTAGTTTTACCCTTTTTGCGGGTTCTATATTATATTATGTAATAAATTACGTTATGATAGGAGGCCTATAACAAGGGTTTCTCTGAAATTTGTAAGGAAAATGTTAGTTTAGTTGTTTCTGTAGAATATCTATCTATGTATATCTATCTAGATATACCTTTGATTTGAAAGCTATTTCTATCAGAACTGCCACCTCTGTCTGTCCGTGACTACGGCTGCTTAAAAGCATCCGAAACGTCGGGATCAGCCTTAAAACTAAAGCCGAATACCTAAATCGCAATAGAATCAGTTAAAAAATGTTTTATTTCTATGTGTTATATTAGCCTGTTGATCTTCAACATGGAATTATCGTGTTTAATCGCACAAAATAAGACAAACCTAGGACAGTAGAATTATTGTTTCATATTACCTACAACTAATTATTCTTTCTTCAGTTCTCAATAAAAATATTCTCTTGAATTTTCCACGCTTAACATAAACCCTTAATAGATTAGCATCAGCCATCATTCTAAAATAATCCTGTAATTAAAATTCCGAAAGATCAGACTGTAATCGAGTTTCACATCGGTGCGGGCTTCAATTTACATTTTAGATCCATCGAGTTGATCTACCCTTGAATACTGCGAAACAGTTTTGGACATACCATTGTCTGGATTAAGTCCCTTAAATTGTACGAGCCTTTTGTACTACGGGCCACCAGTGTTGTGACGGGCTTTGCCGATGACGGTTTGAATTCCGAATGCCACAATAAGTCTGGATTATGGTAATGGCTGGGTTTTTAGCAGCTCATATAAAAATAATAAAGATAGGAATTTAACGGTCACGTTCTAAATTTGAATATTGTTTGCTGGCAGTTTTGTGTCTATATTGCCAACGGTTTTTTTCAAATTTCCCCCCATAGTCACACTTAATAGTACCAGCTTAGGTATATTAGAAAGTTGTTATAATCGTGACAAATATGCTTCAATTAATTTATATTATTTTAATTATGATTTGTCGTGTAAGTGAATTGTTATTCTTAGGTAAATAAGAACGTAGTTTTTTAAACACACACTGTTGAAAGGCATATTTGTTTCAAACTTTTCTTTCTAATTTCTTACTTTTTTTTATTAATCACAGCGATTTATGAGATGCTATGAAACATATAACGTGTCTGAATATAATATTAAAGGTATGTAGTTGTCTATCATAGTATGGTAGTTACTATGAGGTGAATCTGGTAGGTATGTGTTATTATTCCAGTCTGAATGTCTGACATCCCGTCTGCCGCTGGGCCTTGCCCTTGGGGACGAATCGATAAGTCGAATGTTTGCATGTTGATTAGATTATGCGATGACATACCTAATATTCGCAGATTTATTCCTATAACCTATTTTAAGTATTGATCATATGGTGATGTACAGATTCATCGCACTGCTACTCTGTAGTAGTGATAGTTATCTGTATGCAGGTTGGAAAATTTGAGGTAGAGGTAGGGGTAACCGCATTCTTATTACCCGTCACTGTACTGCAGACACAACAGTAACTGAATTAAAACCTGAATATTCTATATCATGCAAATATTGATAACTCTCTTGTACTTTTCCACATTACTTTTAATATTTGTTAGACCTGACCGGTTTCGTCTTACGGCATCCTCAAAGGTTTACAATGACATTTAAGAACATTCCTTTATAAACATTCATATGTATATAAAGGAATTAAAAGTACCTACAAGTGAGTTCTCAATATGTGTAACAACGAATTCCACCAAGTGCCATCAATCAACAGTATAAATAGTCTATATTCATGCCTCAACACCATCATAACATTTATTTATATTAAAGTATAAATAAATGTTATGACGTACTTCCTATTGAACTTTTAGATGATACATAGGATAAGCCCACTTTTGCTACATTATGTTTATAATGATTGCAACATACCTGCTTATGTTAGCGAATTTCGGTCTTGGCAGCCACTAGAGTTTGACTGCAAAACTAGTTTTGTTAATTAAAACAAAATACTAAACGGTTTAAAATGTGCAATTTACAGAGTAGTGTGGTAGGATTATTTTTTTCCCCAGTTTCTGTGCAAATTACTGTCATCAGGTAGGTAACCTAACCTAACCCATAAACTGTTTTATAAGATTATAGTTATATATTATGTATGCATATAGTCAGTGTATACTACATATATTACCTTTGGTATCCATGAAAGTGGAAAATATATTATCACAAAAAAGAAAAACCGCCGCGTGGTTCCCGGCAGAGTATAATTTGGACCACCCCATCTCTTCCCATGTGGTGTCGTACAAGGCGACTAAAGGATAGGGCTGTTTAACATCGGACTGATATATGCAGCCCAGACTCAGCCTCAGATGCATGGCTCGAGTCAACAATAGTGCCCGAATTACGGCAATAGGCTCACCCCCTATTACGTGGGACCGAATACAAATAATGGTGGAATGTTGGTGATAATTCACCTGTGTCTAACCCTCCGGGGATAAAGGTGTGATTATATGTATGTATGTAAAAAAAGAAAAACTCAAAAGAGGCAATTAAAAATAGACGCTGAAAAGTAATTTGTATGGAACTCTTTTAATTCATTACGTTCATTCGACAGTAGATGCGTTGGCCAATCGCGATCGAGTTCTATATTTGACGCATGCGCGTCCGTAGGCGTCGGGTCGATACGGTTTGTGACGTCACGAGCGTTGACCAATGGCGCCGAGCCGTCGCACATCAATCGATGTGAACGATTCTTCTATTTTCTTGCCTCCTTTTTGTTCATATTGGCGCGTATGTTTTTAAATATGTTTTGTACTTTCACGGCCAATGCATAGCACAAGCTTGCGAATTTATTGCGCGGTTTTCATGCGTAGATAGGTCTTTATTTTTATCTATGATCTGATAATTATGATATGAGGATGGGATCTTTATTTCTACCTATAGTAGTATGCAATTTGCGCATCTTCATTTAATTTGTGCATTTACAACTTTAGCTATTGATCGGTCTAAACACTCTAGACCAAGACTTAAATTGATCATAAGTTGTAGAGACAACACGATTTCTTTGATAGCCAAATTTTTGAGGGTAGGTATGACTGAAAAGTAACCTAGCTAGCTTCACGCGTGGGACTGGATGAACGCTTCACTTGGTGGTAAATATCGTTGGTTATTAGGTAACCACTCAACCAATTGCGATCAAACTACAGCAGGTTTTTAAGTCTTACCAAGACCTTTTTAATAAATACCGTTTGACAGTATTTTTTGCGCCCATTGCAAACAAATAAGTTCAGAATCGTTAATGTAACATAAATAAAGTTTTTTTTAAATCTCGAAACCGACAGTAACAACCTAATTTACAATTTTAATAGTAAGATGCTTCAGTTGAGTATATCATTACAAATATGTAATGATATACTCAACTACTAATATAATACCTACCTGCTATTTTAAAACAGAATTATGCTAACAACATAAATCGCATACGAAAAAATGCCTGAGAATGGCGAGAATATTATGAAAACATACACAAACAGCACGAATGAATGTTTATCTCATGAATTGTAATGTCTCGTATAATAACATTGAGCTCAAGGATGCTCTCCAAACGCTGGGGTGTGATAGTGTCCTGGATAACCCTTTCACTGCCGGAAACATTAAATAAAATCACTCCACGGGTAGATAACTTTGTACATATTGGGTAAAAATGGCCAGGGTAACAAGTGTGTTGGTTGCCAGGGGCTGTTTTATTGCCTGTTCATTCAAAAGGTTAGTAGGAGTTTCTATTTGCAAGATAACTTTCAAGATGGTTTAGATAAAAAGATAGTTGGGAGTCCTGGATGGAGAAAGGCATATAAGTATATGAACATACGTAGAAATGTATGAAGGTGTGTAGTTGTTTTTATTGTTGATAGGCTGTTCCATTAGTACTTTCTTTGTCTTCCGGGTGCCAATCCCGATTGCATCCAAAGTGCAAACTGCTGCTGCAGTATCTTGACTTTTACGGAAGCAAATGCTGTCTGATTCCCAGCAGGGAAAAGTCTTCAATTAGCTCAGGTATATTTTTTTTTACGTGCGAAAAATCCCCACGGTTACGTCCCCGCCGAAGACGGTGGGCGAGGTTATATCGGACTCGAGCCAACTAAAACGCTTGGCTTGTAATTGAAGTTGGGTTTGGGTTTGAAGATCTAATGTGTAAAACTATGTGAATTGCGCTTGTGAAATGATGTTTTTTTGAACTAACAAAAATAACGCAGATTACAAACGTACATACCTACTCCATCCTTATCGAATACAGAACCTCTTTTGTATTCGTTTAGTTAAAAATGAATATCTTTAATCTCCACAATATCTATTCAGAAAACGCAACAACGGGATTAAATTTATAAATTCTAATTAATTCGAGCACAACAATGGTGAATTACAGATTTGCTGGTGAGTTTCCTTGTATTTATATTAACAAATTCAACATAAATTATAATGGAAACTGTTTGCGTAAACATGAAGCTTATTGTTCTAAAAGTTAAGGTCTACCCGCAATTTCACCGAAATTCTCTTCAATACGACTGAGTAAAGATTCTAACTTTGTAGACAAGTTTAAGAACAAGCTTATAACGGTATTCTGAAACTGAAACATTTGCATGTGTTATTAGAGTGTCATTATCATCATTTTGGAAAGCTTCTGTGTGTGTAGTGGCAACACAGGAGGTGCGGGTTCAACTCACTTAGTACAAATATCTAGTAGGATTAATGCAAGAATGATGATAATTATCATCTTTGTGGGTAAAATGACCCACAAAGGGCAGATGACCCGTCCAGGCTTTGCCAAGCATGTTTTTTTGTTTAATATACAACTTAGGTGGCAGACAAGCACTCGGCCCATCTGATGGAAAGTGGTTACCGTGATCTATGAACGTGTATAACACCAGGGGATTCACACCCCGGGCGGGAGCGGCAGCGGGAGCGACGAAGGATCGCAAGCCAAGCTGCTCGCGTACGAAGGCAACTCGGACGTCGGAGGTCGATGAATGACCGCGCCTCCCCGTTACCGGGGACGAGTTGGGGACCCTGTAGTCCCCACACACCCTAGGAGAGGGGGTCTGGCTGGCCCTGGGTCGACCGAGGTGCGAGGGATATGCCTGTCAATCTCACCTTCGGCAACCAAAACGATCCACAGGCGGCGTGCGTTTTAGTCGGTTCGAGTCCGACATAATCTCTCCCACCGGCTCCGGTGGAGAGGTATCCGGGGGGTCTTGGGCACGTAAAACAAAAAAAGGGGATTCACACCCGTGCCGACCCTGTAAGAACAGAGATTATCTGTGCCTTCTTTAGTGCAGAACACAAAATCAGTAAAAATATGAATGAGTATGTAAGTAAATAAGGCCGTGAAGATCGTGGTAGTGCGCCTATTGTTTTACGAATTTGGCTGTCAATATAGAAGATTTAATCTGGAGGCGACATTCACAAGTATTACTTACTTTGTGGCCTAAATAAATAGAGATGTGTTTGATTTGGTTTTCCTATCAGTTAATATTGACAGTGTTGAAGTAAAATCCTTTCAAGTGTTCATACTCTTTTGTAAACACACTCCAACGAGTCTCGCCGAGTGCGCGCGAAATTACAAAGTTATACGAGACGGTATTGATTTTCAATAGTTGGAAGTTTTTCTTAATGTGAAGAGTTTACAACTCTTAGATATTATATTATTCGATTTTATTTGTTTTAGTGGTCGTTATATTATTTATTATGACTTAACGGTATACCTCTTCGGATACTCTTTTCTTTGTCGCACCACCAAGACCTGGAATTCATTACCAGCACACGTGTTTCCATCTTCCTACAGTCCCGGGTCCTTTAAGCGGGGCGTGAAAAAGCATCTGATGAGGCTGCCAAGCTGAGTGCCACCATTGTAACATTACTTAGGGTCTGTAATGGTGACCCTCTTTCTTGAGACTTTGCCTTTAGCTTACCATCAGGCGAGGTGAAGTCAAGTTGGCGTGTCCTAGATAAAAAAAGAGGTGAAGTCAAGTTGTCAAGTTGGCGTGTGCTAGATAAAAAAAACATTTCACTGGCGAAGTTTTTCCTCTCGGGGTAGAGACGTTAGACCGAAGTCGATGCCATATAAGCCAAACCTCTACTATGAAGGCATATTACATTAAAGCTATGAGTTACGTGAAGTGGGTTCCGATTGCTTGTCTATAATAACAGACGTTTCTTTCAATCATGTGAAGTCTAGTACACTCTGCTCAAAGAGCTTAGATGGTTTCTTATGAGCTTACTTACTTATAAGCTGTGTAGGTTCCCGGCGCAGTAGAATAGGGGCAACCCTATCTCTTTTTTTATACCACTTAGTTGGCAAACAAGAACACTGCCCACCTGATGGAAAGTGGTTACCGTGGCCTATGGACGTGTGTAACACCAGAGGTGCCACATTCGCGCTGCCGACCCTGTAAGCACAGACTTTCTCTTCCTGTGGGTGTTGTAGAAGTCAACGAAGCGATAGGACTTCTCTTCTAGAAGTTCTCCATTCGACAGTCACAATACATCCCTTGACTAAGTGCCCGCTTGACGGCAATAGGCTCGTCCCTTATTACGTGGGACCGAAGATCATGATTGGCGAATTGTAGGTGTTAATACATATTTGCCTACCATTTCGGGGATTTATAGGCGTGAGTATATGTATGTATGTTAAGAACATTCTTTTAAAAAAAAAATGCTTAGTATTTTGATATAATAATAATAATAATAATTGACTTTGCACAAAGTCAGTAAAATGAAACTAGTCGTAAAATAAATTCCCCTAATAAGGACCCAGGGCTCGGCCACAATTTAGGTGTCGAGTGTAATATAACCTACAATTATTAGCACTACACCACGTCATTGAAGGTTCCATATCAATGGTCTGAAATTTAATGAACGACGTCATTACTTGCTGAAATAGGCCTGCAATTTGTTTCACATATTAAGTTTTTGTTAACAATAACTTTTTCATCAATGTTCTTTAATTAAATATGTCTTATTTTTTGTATTTAAATATGTCTAATCTCGCCACCAACACCCTAACAACCAAAATCTGTCACTTTGGTACAAACGACGATCAAAAAGTGTCGATCCTTCCTCCCAAAGATCGATTGGAAAAAAAATCGGCGTATCAATCTAAAGATTGTTTATTGAAATAGTAAAATCAAAAAAAGGTTTAAATTGTCAATCTTGGATTACGAAATACAGATTGAGATAGCATATAGAAAGCGGCCGTTAGTGTTTGGGCTGAAATCGTCACATGTTTGCAAATCTGTCAGACTGCATACAGAAACCTAGGCTTTATTCTTCGTAGGGCTCATGGTTTTATAAATGTGAACGCCATTATAGCATTATATAATGCTTTGGTTAGGAGTCAACTTGAATTTAATGCAGTCATCTGGTCTCCACATGAAACTAAATATAAGGTCATGTTGGAGAGAGTACAAAACAAATTTCTTAGGTTTCTGTATTTACGTATGTATGGGGTGTACCCTTTCTATCCTTTAATGTATCCTACTTTGTTCGTGATGGGAATGGTGGGATACAATGAGCTTGAGGTCAGGAGAAATTTAACCTTGACAACGTATATATTCGCAATACTTAGAGGGAAACTCTATAATAACGACATATTGGGTTTGCTAGGTTTATGTGTGCCGGATGGGTACGTATGGCGACGCCTAAAACCACCCCTACTGGTGAAGCCTATAGGGCGAACGAACCTCCTGCAGGAGGCGCCCCTGACGCGTGCGATTCGCACATTGAATCTCATAGCTGCGGAGATTGATCTATTCCATTGTGCTAAG
Organism: Eilema griseolum; assembly: GCA_963662185.1. Classification (NCBI taxonomy): domain Eukaryota; kingdom Metazoa; phylum Arthropoda; class Insecta; order Lepidoptera; family Erebidae; genus Eilema; species Eilema griseolum. Next base: position 18,219,357 of record OY759247.1, read on the forward strand.
AGTGAGTTCACAAGGGTGGCATTACATATAATCTGCTACGTTAAGTTAAATGTTATCAACATTTAATATACCTAAGTATTGTATAGAATTTAAGCACATAGTTGAAAATTATAAGATAGCTACACTATTGCATTGGGTAATGCCTGTAATGATAGTTGTAATGAGAAATAAATAAATAAATGTCGGCGTAGTTCGGCTCTTCGTATTGTCAATCAGTTATAGTAGTAACAGTCAAAGGCGTTGCATGCTGGTGCACTGCTCTAAGTTCGGCGAAAAGCAGATATAGACCGCTTGTGATATCTCGTCAGCTTGTGATAACTAGCCCAAACTAAATCTGCGGTATCCACTGTTTTAAATTACGTACGACGACGGTACCCTGCATCACAGTTGCACTCAAAATTATATATCTTTGTCCGTTACCACGTCACAGTCGTACCGAGTCGGAAAAATGAATCATCATATTTTTGCGGCTTCAAGGCGCCCTCTTAAGAGGTCGTTCACCAATTGGAGCGTTATTTAGTGTTTTGTGTATAAATTATGGATTATGACATAGACATATAGACAGCACTAAAGTTAATTGCGGTTGGACTATGAGTAATACCTCAGTATTAAATTAATCCAAGAATACAATCAGCCGCTGTGTATGGCGTTTGTGGACTACGAAAAAGCCTTCGACTCCATCGAAACCTGGGCAGTTCTGGATGCCCTACAGCGGTGTCGTGTCGATTGGCGATACATCGAGGTGCTGAGATGCTTGTATGACACTGCCACAATGTCCGTCCAGCTCCAAGACCAGAAGACGAAACCTATTAGCCTCCAACGTGGAGTGAGACAGGGAGATGTTATATCCCCCAAACTATTCACCAACGCGTTGGAGGACGTCTTCAAAACTCTGGATTGGACTGGGCAGGGTATAAACATTAACGGTGAATACATCTCACATCTTCGGTTCGCCGACGACATCGTCATAGTAGCGGAATCGTTGGAACAACTGGGCGAAATGCTGCATAGCCTAGATGGAGCTTCTCGACGCGTCGGCCTTGGTGTAAACTTGGATAAAACCAAAATTATGTTCAACGAACATGTTGCACCGAGACCGATTGCCATCGAAGGGGCGACACTCGAAGTTGTTCAAAAATATGTCTACCTGGGGCAGGTTATCCAGCTCGGTAAAAACAACTTCGAGAAAGAACTAGCCAGAAGAATCCAGCTGGGTTGGGCAGCATTTCGCAAACTACGTCGAGTTTTCTCTTCACCCCTACCGCAATGCCTCAAAACAAAGGTCTTTGAACAGTGCGTCCTACCTGTTATGACTTACGGTGCCGAAACGTGGACACTTACAGTGGGGCTGGTCCATAGCTTAAAAGTCGCGCAGCGGGCTATGGAGCGAGCTATGCTTGGAGTTTCTCTGAAGGATAAAATTCGGAACGAGGTTATTCGACAGAGAACCAAAGTTACCGACATAGGCCACAAAATAAGCAAGTTAAAATGGCAGTGGGCTGGCCACGTTTGCCGAAGGACCGATGGCCGTTGGAGCAAACGAGTCCTAGAGTGGAGACCGCGAGAAGGTAAACGAAAGGTAGGACGCCCCCTAGCCAGATGGACTGACGACCTGAAAAAGGTGGCTGGGACAGACTGGATGCGGAAGGCGGAGGATCGGAGAAAATGGCGCACATTGGGAGAGGCCTATGTCCAGCAGTGGACTGCAGTGGGCTGATTGATTGATTGATTGATTAAAATAATCGGGATATTTACCTTATTGTATTGTTTCGAGTTTCCGATATAAAATCCCGATTATTTTGATACTGATGTGAGTGACCATGATAGTTTAAATACGAGTAATACCTGTTCGTGGGTTTTGTTTGGTTGCAAAAAAAACTAATAGTCAAAACTATTAGCTTTTTTTTCAAAAACAGCACTTGTTCTAAAAATATGGTTATTTAACAGTAGTAGACTCACCCCCAATTAGCCTCAGTCACTCCGTAAAAACTAACTAAAACCTTGGAAAAAAGTAGTAGCTGAGTAAACCTTGGTTTGTAATATTTAAACTTTGGATACAACCAAAATTGACGTTCAGATGAATAAGAGAAATGTAGTATTAACAGACATTCAATGTACCTAATTCATATAAATATAGGTACAACATAGCGCTTAAATTGGTGAACGATTTCTTAAGGAGCAAAAATACTGGTGGATTTATGCTTTGATGTACGCGAGGTAATAACGGGGCGTATTCACTAGAGCTGGCAAACTGAACGAAAATGTTTGACAATGAGTGATGAGTGTGATCATTCGATAAGATACTATTATTACCACCATTATGGCAGTCATTTTTCTCTGGTATCCGTGTAAAATCAGAGTAATATCTCTGTTTATAACTTCTGTATAATAACTTATGTATCAATATATACATAAAATTCAGAAGAAAAAATGTAAGCCCGTCCGCGGCTTACGGCGTGTGTATACTTGTAGGCATTTAGTCCGGCACCTGTTTCGGGTAAGTAATAGGTATTGTGCGAATTTCGTGCAGAATTAACTTGAAATTTTGAAGCTAACTCACTAGAAAGTACATTAACACTGCAGACCCCCAGTTAAATGAAATGAAATAATTAAATAAAATGAAATAAAATTTATTTACGGAAAACAAGCATTGTTACAATAATTTTTCTTCTGCCAAACTGTACAACAGTTTGTTGGCAAATGAAGCTCCCTGATTTAATAGTACTTAGGAACTTATTTATATAAAATGCATAATGGATGTTAGTATAAATAAAATTGATAAACATCTCAGATCAGGAAAGGTGGTTTCTAGCAGAAAATAGAATTATTTCGCTTTTTAGCGACCAGTTAGTACTGATTTTTTTTTATTGCTGTATTAATCTTTTAATTAGCCTATTGCAGTTCACTTATCCGTGTGGTGACAGAGAAAGAATACAAGTATCATCATCCCCTCTCATCCTAATACTGAACTCGTAAGAGGCGACTAAAGGAAAAATACGCAAACGATATTACTGCGAGAGAAGGAGAACTCAAAATAAAACCCTGTACTAACCCGTAAAACAGTAGGCCAGAACCTCCCACCATTGGGAGAGTCCAGCAGTGGACTGCAATGGGCTAATTGTTTAAAATTGATTGATTAAGTTCACTGCTGGGCATAATTAGACCGAGCTGGACTGACTACGCTTGACGTTTATATAAAGTGAAAAAAAAAAACGTAATGAGGTCATGGCAATGAGATTCTTCCCCTTTTCTTGTTTCCCCTCGACAGATTTAATAGTGTGATTCTGCTAGTGTTACAAACGTTCATAGGCCACGACAACAGGCACATTCGAGGGTTTCGGGGACGAGTTGGAGACTCTATGGTCCCCACAACCGAGGAGAGGGCCAGTTCGAGAGAGATGGCCCTGGGTCAGCCGGGGTGCGAGTGATATGCCTGTTAACCTCACTCCCGGCAACCAAAACGACCCACAGGCTTCGTGCGTTTTAGTCTGTTCGAGTCCGACGAAAGGGACTCCCTTGTCCGCACTTAGCCTCATTTTGGGCCATTGTGCGTGCAGAGTACTGGCTAGGGTAGCCATCCTAGCGCCGCTCAGAAGCGCAAAAGCTTACTGTGGGCTTCACAGTCTTCGCAGAGCGACCTCACTGTACCGAGGATTTGTGATCGTTGATAGGCTACTGCCTCGCATTCCAGTATTACGCGGGCGGCCGTTTCCTCGGCAACAAAACACCCCCTACAATGGGGACTGTCCGTAACACCGATAGTGTATAGATGCTTGTGGAGGGGGCAGTGGCCCGTTTCTAGTTTTAGAAGACGTTTCGTGAGTCGTTTGTGGTGATTGGGATATTCGTAGGGATTTTCCGCACGTATAAAAGGCACATTTGAGGGTAAGCGTGAACAAGCATATGGCACTCTATATGTTTATTAGTTACCAGAGCGGCATATAGCGGACTAATACGATCTATTAACCCATCATTCTTATTGATAAGGGTCCAGTCATCTTGATAACTGAACTACGTCAGCTGTCAGCAGGCTCTTAGCTTGTCACTTAGCATTAGCTAGTTCTATTAATCTCCGTTGGGTGGGCAACACAAACGACCTTTGTTGCTAACCTTACATTGTGATTTCAGTAATGTTTGTAGGGGCCGAAGGCCGATTGAGAATGGTATTGAACTTGCTGAGGTCAGATTTTATCTGTTTGTAGATTATCTGCGTATGTTGGGTGTGTGATTTCCATGTACAATGTATAGGATTACAGTAAAGTTGTTTCTTAATGGAGGTTAGGAATACAAAGAAGCACAGTTATATTCTTCGAAGATAAACCTTTTGAGTATTCACTGGACTAAACCTTGTATTACTAGGGTTAAATAAGTATATTATATATAGTTTCTTCTACTCTCAGTAAACATTTCGAATAAGCCCGCCGGTTTCAAGTGATTTTGACATGCCCGTTTTGCAACACATCGTCAAGAGGATAGGCATGCTGTCTATGGGTTGCACCCCGGCCGACCCAGGGTCATTATCTCTCGATCGGGCCCTCCTAGGATGATCTAGCCATCCTCGGGTGCGCCTTAGATACTTCATATTGTACCGTTCGCTCTGTACTAATACATGCTACGTGCCCAAACTACCTTAGCATACCCTTTTGCAAGCTTCTGGAAGATAAAATCGTTACCTACGAAGTTATTGGGAAGAGACATTGAGCCACACCATTTTGATTTTTAAAGCAGGTATTCGATCAAAGTTTTTCTAGATTAATGTTGTCTATAAAGCTAATAGCTATCTCACAAAATAAGATAAGTAGGACAAGTACGAACAAATTAGCTCCCTCGCGAGAACGCGATAGAGTTGTGTTTCGCAAGGACAGAGCCGCGGTCTACAGTTAGTACTTAATACTTTTTAAATTCGAATATATAGATTCGGGGAAGTGGAAGCAAGTGTTGTTATTTATTTTATCGCTTACCAGTTGTTGCTTGCGGCTCTGTCCGTGAAGAATGCTGATACCGTTCTTGTGCCATACAGGTACCTATTATAATAGTAAAAAAAAAATTCGCATTATTTTCTATGGAAACTGGTTTTCTGGCACATCATTTATTTCAAGTTTCAAAGTCTATAACTGACGTAAAACGAATAAATCCTAATTTTATATACCTAGGAGCAAACTTAAACAGTCCCACCCTCCCCTTTCCTACACAGGACGTCTCGTGCAGGGCTTAGTTCTCACCCGCACACGGTGCGGAGTATCCGATTATGAACAAGGCTTGGAATTCATTACCAGCTCACGTATTTCCTTCTTCCTACAGTCCCGAGTCCTTTAAGCAGGGCGTGAAAAAGCATATATTGAGGCCGTCAAGCTAAGTGTCACCATTGTCACATAGTATATGTAAGTAATGGTGACCCTCTTTTCTAAGACTTTGCCTTCAGCTTACCATCAGGCAAGAAGAAGTCTAATTGACGTGTCCTATATAAAAAAAAAAAAAATTATTTTATTAAATACTTTTAATTATCTTGACACGATATAAAAATGTACATACGTCCATATTTAGTCTTAAGAAATCACTAGATCCTATGTATCTTCATTTATAAGCTGACGTCTCAAAAATGCCGCAGTGGACTTTGTTGCGCCGTTTCTTTTTCACTAGCGCCTAGGAAGCGGTGGTAAACTTAGTTTTAAGCAAAATTTGACGTCAAGAAGGTGTAATTACGTTGCACTATTTTGAGAAATAAAGAATACGAAATTTGAAATTACTATCGTGGTATGTTGGGTGTGTAGAGCTAACAAAGATTGTGGGTCTAAAAAAGGTTTCAACTGAAGAAAGTGTTTAATAGTCTTAGTATAACTATCAACTATACTTACTAACGATATATTTTTACTTGTTTCAGGTAAGGAATGTAAAATTTACCAGCGAAAATGGAAAGCTTTTTAAATAGAGCAAGCAATTATGTAACACGTCATACGGGAAAAAATCGACAAAAATTATGCAGGTGAGATTGACTTGGATCCACTCTTAAAGATGCTTGATTTTTTTATACCACTTGGTTGACAGACAAGCACACGGCCCACCTGATGGAAAGTGGTAACCCTGGCCTATGGACGTGTGCAAAACCAAGGGAGTCGCACTCGCGCTGCCAAACCTGTAAGTACAGAGTTACTCTGCCGTCAGTGTAAAAGACAAAGCAGGACAAGTTTTTGGTCTTCCCACTGACAGAGCACAAAAACTCTCCAGTGAGCTCTGGTTACCCTACTCCCCGCCGGGATCACAACACGAGGTTATTATGGCCGCGGTATTCAGTAGGGAGGAGGTACTTCCCCAGTCGGTCTACAGAACAAAAACATCATTCATGTTACCTTTTTTAAATTACCATTCACTATTATTAAACCCTAACAAATGAAGTATGTAACACATTCTCTTCATTTAATATTGCCTCGAGGCTTTAACCAATGATGTGTCTGTCAGCCCGGCTGATGGATCGCCTATTCTCTATTATACGATAGAAGATCGATCGGATTCACAAACTTGTAGTCCATTAACTCTCCACGTACGGTACAGAGCGTTTTAGTTTATTTTGATGTGTTGTATTTATTTAGGGCGTGAATTATACAGAATGGTATAAGGCATGGTATAAAGCCCAGACTCAGCCTCAGATCCGGGGCTCGAGTCGACTATAGTGTCCGATATACGGCAATAGGCTCACCACCTATTACGTGGGAACGAATACAGTTTTTGGTAAAATGTGGGTGTTAATTCACCTCTGCCTAACCTTCCGGGGATAAAGGCGTGATTTTATGTTTTTTATGTATGTATAAGGCATATAATCTAAGCAAAATTGCATTTACGTAAGGTATTAAGACGGCGAACGGGCGTGAATTTGGTTTTGACTATGCTTTAATCCTTATGCCTTTTCTGAATAATTCACTACTGAGGGTTGGTTGTAGTTATTGTTTCATTGAAAACGCGACTGCTCCAAGCTCTATTACCGGGTAGACAAAAATGTGCAGAATTAGTAACAATAAGCTTGCCTCTGACAGTAGGTAACAGTTCAATTTTCTTACTTTTAATAATCGCGAACGTTACCTACAGATTCATTCGTTAGTGTTGAAGACTGCGTACTTAAATTTGTCAAAAATGAAGACCTTGTTCCTTATTTACACATCGTTAATATTTATGTAACATCGTTGTACAGACGGCGGTGTTTCACCGTATATTTGATGTGCTTATATGTCAATAACCGTCAATGTGACAGAGTGCTGCGGGAGATTTTATGGCGACCCGAGTACGACCTAAATACGACCCAAATTCAACTCCCGTAATGTGGGGAATGCATTACTCTTAATCTGTGACACTTGGCCCGTGGTGTGGTCTCCTTTCTCTGAACAGTTCGCTCTAATTCGGGGCGAATTAACCTCTATCGTAAACCTAGTTTAAGAGTACTTGTTCGGTAAGCTAACAAGCCCAAACATCCCCAAAAGCCTAATGGTACGCTTACTAAGGAATACTTTTGCTGTGATAGACTTTACTGCAGACATTAACATTAATACATACATACTTCCTGTTCTTTGACGGTTCCTCTAATCATTTGAACTAATAATAGGTGTTGGGCAAATAATAATTGCAATTGAAAAATATTAACAATTAAAAATCCCGAGTCCCGAGTAAGAGAAAAATCAAGCAAATAAATCCGACTGCTGTCTAAAAGATGAAAACAAGTTTGACAGCAGGCTGTACCCTTTTTTTTTTAAGTGTGCAAAATCCCCACGGATACCTCCCCACCGGTGCCGGTGGAGGAGGTTATGTCGGGCTCGAACCGACTAAAACGCACGCCGCCTGTGGGTCGCTTTGTTTGCCGAAGGTGAGGTTGACAGGCATATCCCTCGCACCCCGGCCGACCCAGGGCCATCTCTCACGATCTGGCCCTCTTCTCGGGTGTGGGGACTATAGAGTCCCCAACTCGTCCCCGGAAAAAGGCTGTACCCTATTGCCAATCATACGCCGAAAGAAAAATTAAAGGGTACCATCTGCAGCTGTCAAACTTATTTCGATCTTTTAGACAACAGTCGGGTCGATTGCAAGTTTAATTGCAGTTAAAATGTATCCAACACTGTCTCAAATATAATCGTTTCGTTTCTATGCCTAGTAAAGTATGGAGTTTTCATATAAACAAAATACTTAACTTCATAAAACACAACCACGACCGGCAAAAAGCAAAAAATACAGTTTACACCATTACAAACCAAATTGTCGTGTACAATATCCTCTTTCTTTTAGTCGACTTACTTCATGGCAATCTGCAGATCCCTATACATTATTCATTAAGCGTAGGGCCCAGTTGCATAATTATAGCGCAAACATCTTATACGTCAACGGTCTTGGGACTTCGTGGGTTAGTGGTGACGTAGACGTACTATAATTAATTCGAAAAAAGCTTACGAGTTCAGTTATTGCTTTTATCATAGCAACAAGTTAGTAATTATCAAATATGTAATTTAGTGGTATTATTAATTACTTAGTGTCTGTAATGGTGATCCTCTTTCCTGAGACTTTGCCTTTAGCTTACCATCAGGCTAGGTGAAGTCAAGTTGGCGTGTCCTAGATGAAAAAACCGAGCAGGTTATCACTTTTCAAGGTTAAGTAATGCTCTAGTCACGGAAGCGCGAGTGTGTCGCCCCTGGTGTTGTACACGTCCATAGGCCATGGTAACCACTTCCCATCATGGCCCCAAGGGCCGAGTGATTTTCTGTCACCTAAGTGATATAAAAAGCCAGGTTAGTCTTCTTAACACATTGAGTACGTAGGGACCTCCGTATATTGCAGAGCACGTTAAATAACTGTTGAACCCGGTTGCCATACGAACATTATTGTGTCATTTGTTACGGATAGTTGGAGCCCTAAAATATCCGTCAACCTGGATTAACTACAGCACTTTTTAGAGGAGGTAGGACACGACAGTTTCTCACGTCCCAATTGAGCAATCCGACTAGAGAAGCTGCTATAATAACCTTGTGTTGTGTTCCCGGTGGTGAGTAGGGTAGTCAGAGCTAACTGGAGAGGTCCTGTGTTGTCAGAAGGAAGACCGAAGATTCTAAGCTGACACCACTATGTGGTGGGAGCGTGAAATGTTGGCGCGGCTGTAAGGGAGACCCAGTGAAGCGGTTGTCCATTGGCCGCTCGGCACCATGATCCACAATGTAAATGAACTTATGTAGCATTAGAGGCCTTCACTCAAACCTAAGGAGGTCCATCATCACCTTGAAACAGAGCAGCCGACCCTATTCTTTCTGACGTTGGCACAGATATCATGTACGGCTGATACAGCCTACCTAATGTACCCCGGGTACAAACTCGAGCATAACTTACTGAGTAAAGCTGGGGTATGCATGTACGGTCAGGGTAATGTCTGCTGCCGCCGTTTTAGAAGTTTTCCTCTCCTCTCTTTGGATGCGTATAGATCATGGTGGCCACACCCGTATCTAAGCGTGTCTCTACAGGTTTAATAGCGGTGACTCTGACACGGCTCAACTGTTTGAGCACCTGCAGCAGTCGGCCGACATTGTAACGCCTTTGGTGTTGCATACGTCCATAGGCTACGGTAACCACTTCCCATCAGGCGGACACGCCTGCCACCTAAGTAGTATAAAAAAATCGATATTTAAATCGAAAAATCGAAAAGAAAAATACTAATAAGAAGCATATTATCGATACTTCAGGCAGTTATAAACAGCGAGATTTCTTCGTATTTTCCCGCAAACGATCGCGGCAGTGACGTACTATCACGTTGCGTCTCTTGTGACACTGAGGTAGATTAACTATTAAATGGATTTCGTTCACCTAACACAACATCCGTCTCTTTGTTTCCGTGGATGAGGTCGACGAAAACAGTCGCACAACGTGCTGCAAATGCTTTGGTACAAAGGGCGTTTTGCCTTACACTGATAGGGACTAATATTGAAATATAGATTACGTAATATTTAGGGCAGACGGTCTTCTATTTAGAAACAAACCGACAGATGTAATAAGTTTCATCACAACAAGTGAGTTAACTGGAGTTACGAAATTACAAAACAATGTTATTTAAGAACTCAAATTAACAACAAACAAATTTGTCTTTAACAAGCTGTATGTTTTTCAAGTATTAAGTCTTTTTATGCGAATATTAGAAGGAACACTGCCAGAATAAAACATCCTGTTGCTACTTCCTTTAAAAAAACTTACCCATTTGCGTAAGTTATAAATTCGTGTGATGAAAATTAAAAAAAAAATTACGGTTCCAGCGGGGTAATGTTTGGGCCGCCCCGTCTCTTCCCATGCGGTGTTGTACAAAGCGACTAAGGGATAGGGCTGTTTAGCATCAGACAAATATATACAGCTCAGACTCAGGCACAGATACAAGCCTCGAGTCAACAATAGTGCCCGGAAGACGGCAATAGGCTCACCCTCTATTATGTGGGGTCGAAAACAATGATTGGTGAAATGTGAGTTTTAATTCACCTCTGCCTAACCCTTCGGGGATAAAGGCGTGATTATATGTATGTATGTAATTTATATGGTATCTGTTTACCTGAAAAGTTCTACGAACATCTTAATTGCGTTGTTTTGTTCAACTAATTGGGAAAAACTGTTCCCACTGGAGGTACCTTTATTGTCCTCGAGTTAATGTATGGTTTTAGTTTATTTACCAACGAAGCAATAGTTGAGCTTCTAGTTGAAATACATTGTTAACTAAGCTTATGAATTAAAAAAGTTGTAAAAATAAAACCCCCGTTTTTTGTTAATTTTTGATAATCGAAATAAGCGATGAGGCCGGTCATTGTAAATTGACAAAATTAAACTGTATACATTATTTCTTCTTGTCTAACTGTAAATCTTTTGATGCACTATAAAGAATTATCTATCTATCGGTCTAATCTCGAATACTTGGTAAATTATTTATTTGACAATAAGATGTGTGATCTCCAAAGTCAGCATAATTTGCATCTATGCAGGCTAGAAAAATCCATAGATTAATCTAATAAATTAAAATAGAAAATAGGTGTGGGTGCTAGCACCTCTGCCTACCCCTTCGGGGATATAGGCGTGAGTTTATGTTATGTTGTGTTTAGAAAATAGGGGACTACAATGAAAAATGATTTAAAAGAATTAATATAAATGTTTTGTTTGTTGAAGTCTGCTTGACTTCAAGAACCAAAAAGAGACCCTGAAAAGCGAAAAATATATGATTTTGTAAATTTAATGATTTGTTAGAAATCGATGCGTAGCCCGTGAGGCTGTATTTTAACTACTATGATGCAATCAGCATCATAGCAGTTCAAATACAGCAATCTAAGTATTAGTCTATTAAAATTCCGTTCATAATTGGCTTTGATATCACGTTACAAACACACGCAAAAAAACATACCCATCGAATTTATAACCTCCTCCTTTTTTGAAGTCGGTTTTCATTTCAATTATATCTTTGTTTTCATAACTTTACCTAGAACTTACTGAAGGTAGGACACGGCGGTATTTCCGGCCAATTGAGCAGTCCGACTGGGGAAGTACCTCCGCCCTACAGAATACCGCGGTTATAATAACTTTGTGTTGTGTTCCCAGCGGTGAGTAGGGTAGCCAGAGCTCACTGGAGAAAGTGAGCTGTCAGTGGCATGACTAAAGGCTTGTCCTGCTTTGTCCTCTATACTGACGGCAAAGAAATTCTGTGCTTCCAGGGTCGGCAGCGCGAGTGTGGCTTCTCTGGTGTTACACACGTCCATAGGCCACGGTAGCCACTTTCCATCAGGTGGGCCATGCGCTTGTCTGCCACCGAAGTGGTATAAAAAAAAACGTCCCTCGTATTACAAGAGTGATGGACAGAAACATGATAAAATATGTCACTCAAAACCTTTTTTTTTCCATAGCCCTTTATGTAATATTAACTTGTTATATTGTATAGTCTGAGCTTTGTCCCTTGTCGGCGATACACTTTGTCACTACCGCTGTAAGGGTACAAAAATCTCTACAACGTCAAATGTCAAAGTTGTCAACTGTTTTGTTATTGGAGCGTTGCGTAACGTGAGCTGAATCTACAGAAGTAATGTACCTATAATGAACAAAATAGTGGGATTAACAACCTCTGTTGTTATACAGTTGTTGTTATGTACCTATACCGTAGGTACAGTTACCAACAGAGGTGGTTTAAACTAAATATTTACACAACCCTTGTTTGGCATTGAAATATTTAGATTCATAAATTAAATAACAAATAATCAATAAAAAAATGATCTATAAGTAATTTTGTAATCAGCAGAGAACGAAGATAGTACTCACAGGTAGAGTGGAACCTCTTAGCCTTAGGAGGGATTTTGCCTCACTGTGTGTGTTCTACCGCCTATACAATGGTTTTTTTTTTTTTTTTTTATGTGCGCAAAATCCTCACGGATACCTCCTCACCGGAGCCGGTGGAGGAGGTTATGTCGGACTCGAACCGACTAAAACGCACGCCGCCTGTGGGTCGTTTTGGTTGCCGAAGGTGAGGTTGACAGGCATATCCCTCGCACCCCGGCCGACCCAGGGCCATCTCTCACGATATGGCCCTCTTCTCGGGTGTGGGGACTACAGAGTCCCCAACTCGTCCCCGGAAACGGGGAGGCGCGCCACGCGCGCCACCGCCGCGGCCTGCTTCTGCCAGGGTGACAGGCGGCTTCACCTGTCACCCCCAGGCGCCTATACAATGGTTTGTGCTCAGATGAATTGTTTGACATGATGCCCGTAGCTACATTCTATCATCGCACCTCTCGCTATAGGCAGGGAATTCAACCCCACACATTGCGACCTGAGACGGTGTGCACTGTGTGGTATGAAAAAAACTTCATCCCACGCACACTCAAGCTGTGGGATGACCTCCCCTGCTGCGGTTTTCCCAAGCGCCTACAATATGGGGTTCTTCAAGAGGGGCATCATAAGGTTTCTTCATGGTTGGCAGCGCGAGTGTGACACCCCTGGTGTTGCATACGTCCATAGGCCACGGTAACCGCTTCCCATCAGGTGGGCCGTGTGCTTGTCTGCCAACTAAGTAGTATATAAAAAAAATTAACATTATGTTTTTTATTTTATGAAAGGTTCAGAAAAAGAGAGAAAGATGAGTTCTTCAAGAAGGGGTTTCTCAGGGTCGATAGCGCGAATGTGACGCCCCTCATGTTGCATGGACGTGTGTCCATGGCTGCGGTCATTGTTATCCATCATTTGGGTCATGTGCTTGTCCGCCAACTAAGTGATAAAAAAAAAATACAGACTGCATAAAAAAGTTTTAAGTTTATAATGTACTAACAAAACCACATAAATTACTATCTTAACTATTGTCCTTAACGAAGCCGTATATCACAACCTTAATTTGGTGCTAGACAGCGTATAAATACTAATAAACTGTGCCCTTTAATGTTGAAGAATGAGACGTTTAATATCTTAACGGTCTCGGCAACAGCCTAGACTGAAAATTTCTAGACTTTTCCAGATAAATGTACAGTTACGCGCTATAGGTGTTTCATACTTAGGTGAAGAGAAAAATTCCGCCCACACAGCCTTTTAAAACACATTGAGTTACTTTCAAAGGTTAAAAAAGCATGGTATCGTGAATAATGATGACGTACTAAGGGCTGCGTCGGGCGTAGATGCGATGGCGTAGCATTTGTCTACGTAATGCGTAGATTGTATCATAGCTACGCATTTCGTAGATGTATAGGTATTTAGTTCTGGATTGAATTTGATGTTTTTTATTTGGTGTATCTTTTAAATACTAATAAAGGAGTAAACGAGCTTAACCTGGCGTTAAGTGGTTACCGTTATCTGTTACCTGCAGAGACAAAACAATAATGAAATGTTTCAAAAATATTCTTTATTTTACAGTACAATAAATGTCAAGCCATACCAAATTATTCAAAAAAACATTTCAACAAAAAATAACGTGAAATTATTCAAACTACGCACAATTTAACTGGTTAAGCCAGATAGGTAGATAATTAAATGATCTACAACTTTGACCACGTACTTTTGCGATAGCACTTGCTGTTTACGAGAAAAATGCGAGTATATTCTCGATAATACTTTTGACATTTGACCTTGAATAAAAAAATGCGCAGTCCAATCGATGTGGATTTTTTGATATTTTTTGTATTATGGTGTATTTAAGACCCCAACCAATTTTCAGCTCTATGCGGATTTATGCAAGCTCAAATCTATTTTTTTTATACCACTTCGGTGGCAGACAAGCACACGGCCCACCAGATGGGAAGTGGTTACCGTGGCCTATGGATTTGTGCAACACCAGCGGCGTCACACGCGCTGCCGACCCTTTCTTTTTTCCTTTTCTTTATTTCTTTTCTTTATTTTTTCTGGATTATTTAGAAATATTTCTAATTGATTGATACTTAACTTTCAATTCTATATCATCAGTAAACCCATATTTGTACAGAAAAAAAAAGGAATCAGAGTTTCACCTTTACAAATGTGTAAAGAGATTCCTCCAAGATTGTTTCATTCCTTTCTCTAATAAAACAATTTATAAGGTAATACTCGAACGAAACCATGTCCGTATCGGAAACTCCTTGCCATTTACGGTGAAATGATTCCATCCCGGCCTCGTTCCGATGCTGGAATCGATTGCTGTGATACTGTGACCTTTGTCTCGCCTCTCGCGTCTCGCCCGCACCGCACGCGTGTACCCACCCACGTATACACTATGAACGACATTGTCTAATTTAAAAATGTTAGGTTCACATAAATGTTATGTGTAAACTTGTGGGTTGAAAACGAGAACGCCCAATTTATAAAACTGGTGCTACCCAAATATCTCTGTTTTTGCAGGGTTGGCAACACGGGTGGTGACACCCCTGGTGTTACACACGTTAATAGGTCACGGTAACCACTTTCCATCAAGTGAGCCGTGTGCTTGTCTGCCACCTAAGTTGTATAAAAAAAGAGCCATTGGGGTAGGTAGAGACAACGGCTCGTCGTCAGTTACTGTTCTTACACACTTCACAAATTGGGTATTTTCCCGTAGTTAAAATAAATTATTTAACTGAGCTCATTAAATTAAGAATGGTAAAATAGCAGTAAAAGTTGCGACTGTTCTTGTTTTATCGTTTTTAGTTATTTTAATCACCCACCCAAACTATAATAGTAAATTATTTTACAATAAAATATTATGATGTGCAATAAATTATTTCATACAAGTTTCCTTACAACTTAACGTTTTAACATTTAGTAAAAAGTATCTGATTTGACTAGTTACACAAATACCCAATTGTATAAGTTATACGAAAATAATATTTGACTGGATGTTTAACTCATAAAATGTCTTAAAAAAAACAATATTGTGTGGATTAAAGAGTTGGTATGTTCAAATTTTTGCACAGCAACATTTTTGTAAAACTTTAAACAAACTCTTTCTAAAATGAATACTTGAATTTTGAAAGAGAAAAATTACCTTCATATTTCAATCGTAAATTATATCGCAATGAGCGAAATAAATCTCTTTAACGTTCACATAATAAAACCCTTAAAATTACGAATGTAAAATACTTTGATAAACTCTCAAAATGCTCTTGAAACACGCAGCTCACAAGAGAATACGCTTGAATAAATATTTTAAAGCAGATTACTTTTTAAACCAAAACAACAAACCAAGTACAAATGTTGAAATTAAATCCCATTTCAGAATTTTTATGTCGGTAGCCTAGTGGTTACGGAGATAGAGCTTTCAATCGTAAGGTCCTGAGTTAGAAAAACTAGTAAGTGATAAGCTTGACTATCGTAATTGTATTTATTTCAATTTATTTATTTCAAGCAAAAACATACACATTTTACACATACAGAAAAATATGATTACAATCTTATACAATATTAGAGACAACATCTGTGTCTGAACTAGATAAGTTAATATCTGTATTTCAGACAGCAGCCCCAACTATAATAGATCATATTATGTAAGATCATGTCAAGATAGAAGTTAATAAATAAATAGGTACAAGATATGATATGTATAAGAAAAAGGATTCAAAAATCTTCACATGAAATCCAAAAGGATCGAAACTACTCCTCATCTATTTTACTCCAAAACTCTTACCTTGATCGACTTGAAGTATCTGAATCTCTTTTGTTTGTTTCCGTGTATTTGACCTCTGGTATTTTAGGGGCATGTGTTTGCTTTATGTAGGACAGTGTTTCTCAATCTTATATTTCTACAGACCCTTATTAATTTTTGTGAAATGTACTATCTTGTCATAAAAAATAGCCTGCCAAGCGCGAGTTGGACTCGCGTACCGAGGGTTTCGTACAAATTTGAAGTTATTATTTTAATTTATATATTTCGGTACTCGTGCGAACAGAATCTGGACGCTCATGCGAATTGTGGTACATAGCGCTTGCCGAAACTAACAGAAGAAATTTAGTTCTTGTTTAGTTCTTATTAATTTTCAAATATATATCGAAGAAGGAAGATGAAGTCGCGGATATTGTGTACCATTTTGCTACATAAACGTCCGTATTGTATCTTTTGATTGCATTGACGTAGGAATTTGATTTTGTCACAGCTGCAAGGTGTTTTATGTACGGAACCCTAAAAAGGATAAACACTAAATAATAGACTACAATTATAGTGTTAATATATATATTTTGATGGAATCCAACTATAAAGGATCTTTGGCATCGCACAACCTGGTACAGGATTATAAATGTATCATTAGGCATACTTAAAAAAACATGATGCATTGACCCCTCTTTTTTTTAAAGTGTATTAAAGACAGTGATATCACACGGTCACCCCGTTGACAACCATTTTAGCTTAATTGAACGTGGTAACAAGAATACTAGTAATGTGTGAATGTGACCCAGTTTAAGAGGTTGTTTATCTTTTCTTATGGCTCATTCATGGCGTGGTTTTCGATTTTAAATAATATGGATTCATACAATTTAATTATTCTTAATTTGTACAATTTAATTCTTACATGGATTTACACTGTACATGTGTACACAGAGTAAAGTTATCGAAAGAGTGAATGGTCAGCTTAAATTATTTTTTTCTCGTTCCTGGGGCAAAAGATGACCATTGGGCTACATGGAGGAAACATTGCCATCATTATAGGCACCTTTGTGCCGGGAAAGATGCGGAGTGGGTTATTCGACATGACATAATCAAGGAAACTCCGTGTATTTGACCTGTCAATTACGAATTGAATAATAAATACAATTTATTTATTGACTTAATTAATATGCTCTATTATTGACACCATAGGAGTGTATTTAGTTCTTCTACAACATTATTATCTTTATATAATTTAGCACTTGATTAAAAATGTGCATACATACGAGTATATAAAATAACATATAAAGTAGATGAGTATCTTGATGATGTAAATGCGTGGTCAACCTAAGTCTCTTGCTTGCTCGCACAACATATAAATTAATGTAAACATAACCATATTTAAAAATAAAATATAATATAAGTCTAATATAGTTCTTTGAGTTTCTTGTTGGTATCTTCTCAGCAGAATTAACCTACCGAACCAGCAAAAGAGTCATTTTCCAATGGGTCTTTTTATTACTCATTATTTTTACAATTCTTAATATAAATGTAAAATTTTGACGTTCATATGTGCTCTTTATGTGGCTAAACTGAATAAATGAAACTTAAATATCCTTGTGGTATGGGTAATGGACTGCTGAGATGAGATCTCAGGTTCGTTCCTAGGTTTTTCCATGGCACACACCAATGACGTTTCGATGCTTTTCGAAGCTATGTGTGTATTTATCGCAGGTTTATAAGTGCCCGGTTAATGGCAATAGGCTCGCCACCTATTACATTGGGACCTAAACATAAACTGGTGAAATGTGGGTGAGGTGAAATGGGATATAGGCGTGAGTTTACGTATGTATGTAAATATTTGGCTTAGGATTAACCAAACCTATATAACCTGCAACACATGTGACGTGACACTTGAGAAACTTTGACTAACGCTTATCTTTCACGAGTGACCCCACACATTAGCGATATCGTAAACTATCTGTGATACGTGGTCAATGCCCCAGTCCTCCCTAAATAAAAGAGAAGACGTTGAGTGACTGACACTTTTGTATTAGGGCGATTTTTGTACCTTTTGTTCTTAAGAAAACATTTAGGTTTAATGAACTTTTCTGTCTAGGTAGCGCAGTTTGTCAGAGCATTCTCCTCAGAAAGGTCTCACTCAACATCCACGAGGGACTTAAGTCCTCGTGGATGTTGAGTTTTTCTGATACGCAATAAAATAAAACAATTGGGTGATTTTACTTTTGAATTTGACTGATTTATTACTGTAATTTCCAATGAGTGTTATTCTTGAACGTGTGTTATTTTTATTTAATCTACATTCGCATTCATACTACGCCCGTATATGATTGTTTTAAGATGGCTCTTAATCATTCAAAAAATAAACCTGTACGGATAAATCTTTTTAAAATATAGACTATATTGCGTATGTTTTGTACACTTTTACCGTAAAGGATTATTACCAGATTTAAAATGATTTGTTTGTCTTAAATATGAAGGCTAGAACATGTTGCTTAACTACTTATAGTCTCTTTTGAAACAATTTCCATTCAGTGTTTTAACTTCGAAATCCTTCGCAATTATCATATCCTCTATCAGTCAGTTCTATTAGCTGTTCCTTCAAGGTGTGATTGTGAATTAAGTACGAACAATTAATAACATTCGATACTGACAATGAAATCCCAGATCGATCCCTGAATGAGGAAGAAAACCCATTATAATAACGTGTCCAGTGCCCTTTTAGATCGCGCTGGAACGAAGGAGAAAAGGTATTTATCCCGTGTCAACGGTGACAGCACAGAGCGTGTGAAAGGCTCTCAAGAAACTTCTTCAATAATTTGTTTCTCTTTTTCTTAGAAAAAGTTTCTTGAAGAAAAACTATTATTCTAGATACTAGACTTTGATATAACTAAGCCTGAAAATAAAATCTTTTTTTAACAGATTCTATCGCGATTTATTTTATTTACACTGATCCAGACGTTTTTTTAACATTTTTAACGACATTTTTAACACCAATAATTTAGCATAGTTCGGGAAAAATTTAAAAAAAACCCCCAATCCCGACATACATTGTCGGGATTGGGGGTTTTTTTTATATAGAACACGTCAATTAGATGGTAAGCTGAAGGCAAAGTCTCAGAAAAGAGGGTCACCATTACTTACACATACCGTGTGACAATGGTGACACTCAACTTGACGACCTCATCATATGCTTTTTCACGCCCCGCTTAAAGGACCCAGGATTGTAGGAAGAAGGAAACACGTGAGCTGGTAATGAATTCCAGGCCTTAATGGTGCGACAGAGGAAAGAGTCACCGAATCGCTTGGTCACACTGGATAACTCACACTTTAAACTGTGAGACAACCACCATTTTAGTTTCTCCGTGAACATGGATGTTGAAAAGCAACCGATATTTCGATATTATTGTAAATAGTAAAATAACTGGATGCGGAAGGCGGAGGACCGGACGAAATGGCGCATATTTATAAGAGTCCTATGTCCAGCAGTGGACTGCGGTAGTCTGATTGATTGATTGATTGACAAAAATAACACCTTTTTTTTTTTACGTGCGCAAAATCCCCGCGGATACCTCCTCACCGGAGCCGGTGGGAGAGGTTATGTCGGACTCGAACCGACTAAAACGCACGCCGCCTGTGGGTCGTTTTGGTTGCCGAAGGTGATATTGACAGGCATATCCCTCGCACCCCGGCCGACCCAGGGCCATCTCTCGCGATCTGGCCCTCTTCTCGGGTGTGGGGACTACAGAGTCCCCAACTCGTCCCCGGAAACGGGGAGGCGCGCCAGGCGCGCTACCGCCGCGGCCTGCTTCTGCCAAGGTGACAGGCGGCTCCACCTGTCACACCCAGGCCTGCGCTAATTGGGGGCGGAGGTCGTTCATCGACCTCCGACGCCCGAGTTGCCTTCGTACGCGGGCAGCTTGGCTTGCGATCCTTCGTCGCACCCACTGCCGCTCCCGCCCAGCCTCCTCCTTCACGAGCATTACTTGCTCGCAGAAGGAGGCGACAAAAGTAACACCTAATAAATTACGGTCTCTAAATAACAACGAATAAATCATGACATCTTTTTTACAAATTGTCCGTTACCAAAAACAGTTTTGTTTCGATGTGTAAAAAATATTGCATTGAACCTTTTTGAAACATGGTAGATAGAATACAGTTTTTCTATATAAAATCATTTTAAAGACCATTAAACTTTGGGAAACTTTAGCTATTCCTTCACAATGGCGCGCGGTGTTCAGTGAAAACTTATATTATTATTCTGTCTGTCAGCGAACTCCATCGCATCCATCATTTTTGCATTGAGGTCATTGTCACCCTAAAGCGCCTTTTTACGAGATTTTCATACTTTATTAATATATGTCTGTAAGAATAAAATGAACGAAGTCTGTGGAGTTTTGAGCCTTTAATATATTTTTTATTTCATTCGCTCACAGGTCAAGGAACTGAGCTGAACCGTTCCGATTTATTTAGGTGTTTGCTCTAGTAACCAATATTTTATTTAATATCTTTTTTATAGTGTTCACGATATTATCTTAATGGATTATTTTCAATAGAGTTTCTAGCGTTACAAGGTTTTATTAGATATAATTTAATGACATTTTGGCTGCATGGATAATGCACAGAATACCATGACTATAATAGACTCGTGTTGTTTTACCGGCGATAAGTAGGGTAGCCAGAGCTCACTGGAGAGTTTTTTCAGTTTTTCCGGAAGATCAAAGGCTTGTCCTAACTGTGTTTTCTGCACTGACAGGACAAAAACTATTTGTTTTTAAACGGTCAGCAGCACGAGTTTTACTCCCCTGGTGTTATACACGTCTATAGGCATCTATATCACTTTCCATCAGGTGGGCCGTGAGTTTGACTGCCATTTAAGTTGTATAAAAAAAAGTGTAGTTCATTGGTTCGGTTTATCAAAGGGTATATTTTTATTACTGTAATGCAGAGATCTGCATGTATTTTGTGTGCAAAGTCCCTGCGGTAGAGTGAAAGCTATAGTTGTGGTTAACTCTCTGGTGAGCCCCATCAACACCCGCTCTACAATCACATATTTTTTGTAAGTTAAATGTAACTGCGCATGCCCAATTTATAAGTTCAACAAACTTTACGTGCCGATGTCTGTAAACATATGGGTACTACGTTCCTTGGAGAGACGAGTTTTCAGACTGAAGACAGCAACTCTACAATACCTCTTATATAGATCGATAGTCGATATACACACGTATGCATTTGATGCGATATTTCGCCTGAGCCATACCATACAGCTAAATATTATATTGTGGTGTCTCAAAACAAGATACGATATATCGTTCTCGACATCAATAACGATATATGTAATGCCAGATGTAGTAGCTATAGATCAGCCTTAGTGTTTTGTAATAAAAGCAGAAAAGCTATTCAATTTTAGTTGTATCACAATAGTTATTTGTGCAAAATTGTTTTATTTTAATTAAAACAATTTTGTCCTCGTGTGACACTCATTACTTTTCACTTTAGCAGCGAGAACACTTATTAGGTTTTTTTTATACCACTTCGTTGGCGGTTTGCCCACCTGATGGGAAGCGGTTACCGTGGCCTATGGACGTATGCAACACCAGGGCTGGTATTACTCAGAAGGTAACACAATGATCAGGAATATATAAAAATTGCGTTTGTATTTATTATTAATCAAAATAATACTGAACATTTTAAAAGTTAAATGTGAAATTATTGCAGTTCTACAAATTTAAAGTTATTTTTTATTTGGCATCGTTATAGTTGTATTGACTTGGGATTTTATGGAAACTTAATTGCGCATAAGTAACTTGCTGTTTCAACTCTTTTGGTGTTAAAATACTGTCTTCGCCTGTAGTATCGCTAATCTTTTATTATTTTAAATTAGATTTTAATATTTTTAATCTTATTTAACAAGTTTAACAGTGAAATTTTATTCCCGCTATTTTTAAGGTACGTTCAAAAACAGCGTCCGTGACTTTTTATTTTTTAAATGTTGTAAATAGAATACTAATGCATTATTTATTTTCGTATTAAATATTAAATAATGTAAATTAAAAACATGGTTATTCTACAAATAACTTTCAAATTTAGAATTTTGAAATTGAACCTTTAAATTTTTGATATGTCACTCGCTCTTTATTAAGAACGGGAAAGAGACAGAGTGCAGAGTAGTTCGAAAGTTCTTCGCGGAACAATTATTTCTAAATCTATGGTTGACACTCTTTATTGAAAATAATAATAATAATTCCCAACAAGTTGGGAATAAGGCTCTGAAAATGATGAGAACAGCTCGCATAGATGGTACGATAACCCCGACTACTCTAGTTTGCCACGCGGCGAACATTACAGTTTACGGCGTGATATTAAGGGCAGAAAATTAAGAGCGTAATTTTTTAGATTAATCGGTTATGTTCGTGTTTGTATGTTTACCTACGGGAAAAGTTATATGAACGAATAAAAATTACGAATCCATCTTAGGGTCAATTCAGATCATGTGAAAATAGGTTCGAGCACTTTTTAGTGTTAATTAAGTAAACACTATTCTATTCATACAAAGGTTGAAAACTTATCAAATAGAAAAGTAGTGCGTTTCTGAAAATGACGGGCTAATTGATTAATTGAATGAATTTTGTGAAAATGTATATGTCCACTATTAGACATATGCCTATCCAAAAATGCGCCATGGCACCCGATCTTCCGCCTTCCGTATCCAGTGTATAGGACTAGTTGACTTTGTGAGATCATCAATTTATAAACTTAAACTCTTCCTTGCAAATATTGTCAAAGCGTCGATTGTACAGCATAAGGATCAGTCAGACAGCTGACGTCATCGAAAAATTGCTTTGAAGTGAAGGTGTCTGTACAAACACTCCAAGCTCCCTATACCTTGAACAAGCCTTGAGTTAGACATTAAATATTCATAAGGTAGGCTCGGGACGTATTTTAAGGAGACAAGAACATTAAGAGACCAAAAATGTGTGTCGTTACTAAAATACGTCTAAGAAAATGTGCTTATTTTAAATAATTCAGTGTAGATCAACGCGTGTAAATGGCAACACTCGGGAGAATATGTACAGACGTCCTCAGAAGTTGTTGAACTATAAAGGTATGATTCCGAAGGCGACCGCCTACAACTGCAGACGCAGAGTGTACCGTAAAATATACTTGAATATGATAACTTTATTCATTGTTTTAATTCATTGCGCCGCCGTCATGGCGTTTATACGTATCGATTTACGAAATTAACAAAATATTTATTTATTTATTTAATAAGTTTTTCCACAGCAAATGTATTACAAATTGTTATATAATATATGTTTAGCAAGTAATGTGGCTGATACATTTGCCAATTACGGATTAACCAGCATGCGTAATATTAAAACATTGAAAAGAAAAGAAAAAAGAAACCTATATTA
This sequence comes from Eilema griseolum, assembly GCA_963662185.1. Classification (NCBI taxonomy): domain Eukaryota; kingdom Metazoa; phylum Arthropoda; class Insecta; order Lepidoptera; family Erebidae; genus Eilema; species Eilema griseolum. Next base: position 18,242,838 of record OY759247.1, read on the forward strand.
GCACAGATAATTGACTAGACAAATGACATTTCATACAGATTAAGTTTAGCAGAGATAAGTAAAATGAATTTCATACCTACCACTATTTATATGTTATACTGAGTAGGTATACTATCTACTTTAATTAAATGGTGACTATATTGTTATTACTGGAGGCTCGAAGGGCACTAAATATTTTAATTTTAAATCTATTAAATATTATAATTTATGATTGAAATAAATTAAATAGTTAGTTATCGTTGTAATCTTCAGAACACTATTATATTTTTGGATATATTTTTCATATATTAGACACATTAAAATGATTTTACCTCGCCTGATGGTAAGGACGGCAGGCTGTTGAGGTTTGAGTATATGACAAAGTGCTCGTTTGACGGCAAAATATTATTACATGTGACCGAAAATTATAGTTGGCAAAATGTGGGTATTAATACACCTCTGTCTACCCTTTCGAGGATTTATAGGCGTGAGTAGATAGATGAATGCATGTAAAAGTCATTTCCTTCATTTTAAAAGTTCAGGTTTATTATAGCCAAGCGTTGTTCACGGTCGCTCACAAATTAAATTTCCAGCATAATTTCCTTGGCAGCCTCCATGTTAGCACTCAACTTAATTAAATTGTTATTTTAACAACCTGCGATACACAGTTATGTTCAAGACTATGAGACGAGTGGGCAGAATTTCGCTGGGTACTTAAGTATCGTGCTAAAATATCTTTTTAATGATGAAGAAAATTACGTTGAAAGTTTATTCTGTACCATGCATGAAAACTATCGTAATCGAATCGTAAACTTATCGAGAGAACGGAGCATTGCGATGAATCGACTGCCTACTGTGAACCTGTTTGTGTATGAAACCGGCCAATTTTTCGTGCTAGCGGCACTGACAACTCTCTGTCTCAATTATTTCAATGTACATATACTAGACAAGTTGTTAAGAACAAACGGGAATGAATTTCAAATTTGAAACAGAATTTCAATTCTGTTAAAGCAAAACCACTGTCATACCACGAACACTGCTAAAAAAACATTTAATTTTAGACTTTAAATCCATGTTTTTAAAGTTCAAAATGGCAGAGGGAACGTAAAATTGTTATGAAACTCTTTGCATTGAATTTTGAACTTGAGCGTAAAGAAATAAAGTCAAAAATAATATATCTTTTTGCAGTGTCTGTGGTATGACAGTGGTTTTGCTTTAGTAGAATCGAGGGCCAAATAAACGGGTAAATACATTTTGATTTTGACTCCTAGGCATATCGATTTTGTCATGTCTTTGGCAGTTAATAGTGTTACGTGCACGGGGTACAATTAAATGCCGTTTATTCAACGAAGAGATTTATTAGCTCACCACAAACTAGACAATTAGATCACTAGTACACACAGTACTTCTTCAACAGTTCCAGTCGCTCAGTAGTTCACAGTAGTCCACAGTCGTTGCTCAGGTCGCAGGTAGAATCTTCTTCGGTCGCTTAAGTTCGCTGTGTTCGTTATCGATCTCAAAGACTGAATGAATCGTGTTGCTATGCGAGCCTGTTTTTATACCTCTCAATTAGGAGGATCGAATTATCTGGAAAGTTCGCGAGCGATAAAAACCTATTCTTTTGATCTTGCCGCCGTCGCTGATCTTCGAGTAATTTCTCGATATTTACCTACTGTTTGTTTATATTTGAGACTGTAGGTACTCGTAGGTAGGTTGTGACTTTTTGTTGATGATTCTAGATTTTTCTATGCCAATCGGTAGAGTACCTCGTCACTAACAATGCGTTTTTATTTCTTGAAGATTCGATTATTAGTTTTCGAGATATCGACGGCGGTCGTAACAATAGAAATATTTTCAGGTTGTGTTTTTAAGTGATACCAAGATTTTTTGTTCCAAACAGCCAGTCTATAGTAAAACCAATTATTCCGTGAACTAAAGGAGACCGCCACTTTCCGTTCAAGAATCAGAAGTCGTTCTAAATTATCTTCGATATGCAATAAAACAATGCATTTGACAGTGACAACCGTAGTTCGCCTTTTCACAGAATCGTTGGTTTTACTATAACACGGTATCTGGGCTGGTTGCTGAAATTCAATGATACCATGGGCGCCGTTTTTGGCTATGGTTTTGGTGTTTCTGTTACCACTCCAATAAAACTCAGTTAAAACTTCCCCAGCCCGCAAAAGAAAACAAAATTAGACCTTAATTGAGACGATGAAGTCATTTGTACCTAATTAAAACAGCATTAACAAATTAAGGCGAGTTTGTTACCGTTTTGTATTATGTAAATGAAGCTGTATCCTATTTTCATGGAATACTTTTTAAAGTCACTAAGACCGTAAATAAGAATATAGTAAGTAAATGTGTAAGTTTGTAAGGATGAAAGGATCGATATTTGTTACTGTTTCGCATAAAAAGGTTAAACGAAATCTGGTTGAAATATGGAACAACATAGATCATAACCAAAATCAGAACTTAGGCGGCTTATTGTCTCGAGAATATGTGCTTCTATTATCGCGAAACTGGAACTAATATTTCACGCGATTTGCGGACAACAGCAAATATATTTACATAATAATAAATGAATAAAAAAAAATAAAAAAATAAGTGTACCATAGTTTACAAAGGTTCTTATGAAGGGGTGCGGGTTGGGTAACCTCCACGTTGGCTTACCTGTTTCTTTTCCCTCTGGACCGCGGTCCTGGGGAACGGAAGCGGGGAGGCTGGTGCACCCTGGACGACGGTTAGTAGACTCTGACTCCAAGGAGAAGGAGCTCTGCTAGCCGTCGACCAATAACCCGACAAGCCCTTTTTAGGGCTAGCTGACCTTGAGGGGGTCGTGGTATGGCGGACCTGCAAGGTCCGCGGGAAGGGATTCGTAGAATCCCTTCCATCCCAAACAGCCCTTTTTAGGGCTAGCCTGTCGCTCCCGGTATCCCTCTGCTTTCAGAGGGGACATGGGAGCGACACAAGGATCCATGGGATCCAGGGACGGGCCGGCCTACTGCTCGCGCAGAGGCTGGCAGGCATTCGTGCCACCGTCGGTGTTGGGAGAGTTGGCTGCTCTCCCGCGTCGCGTAACCTCCAGGATATCGACAACGACCTGAGTGCTAGCCACACTTGGGAAGCCGGTATCCTGAAGGCCGCGGGGCTTGCCTTAATTGGCCGGCCCGCGACAAGGAAAAGTCTTGAAAACCCGACAGCGAAGTCGCTTAAAACCTGTGGATACCTGGGGAACTCCACAGTATGTACCCCGCTTCCTGGAATGAGCGTCACCCAGGAAGTGTAGTTTATATCGCGGCATAATCGTGGGAACTACATGGACAAATCACACCAAAAACCCAATCCCAAACCGAATGAAACAGTCTGCGCGGAGGTCGCGCAGCACCACGACGCGGAGGTCGCGTCCCAAGCCGGGACGGTGTCGGAAGACTTCGACACCGCCACAGAGAGGAGCAGGGCGAACAGCCCGGTGGGTCTGCAGACCCGCAAATCTGCACGGCGGAAGAGGAGATATAGGAAGAAAGCTCTCCCTCCTTCACCTCCACCACCGAAGACGGAGTCGGACTTGGAGCTTACCCTGACCGACTCGTCTTCAACCAGCAGCAGTCACGACGGTGACGAAACGCTGCATCCACCACCGCCGAAGCAGCTAGCGGTCAGCCGCACGCAGCTGCAGCGGGGCGACAGCCTCAGGGCTCCGGAAGATGTGGAAACGCCGCCGAGTCCCTCCACCTCGGCGGCGTCCTTACCCTTACCTCGCACCGACATAACCATGTCGAAGGAGGTAATAGAAGCTCTGGAAGGTTGGGCCGGGGCCCGCACCGACTCTCCGACGCCGGAGGAGCACCGAGTCACGCAGGCGACGATGCGGCTTGTCGAGCTCTTCGACCTGATGAGGGCAGAGTTAGCTGAGTTGCGGCTCGACAGAGCTCAGTTAGGCAGGAGGCACGTGGAGCTCCTGGGAAATAATGAGCGAATGGCGGCCGACTACAGAAAGGAGATGGGGAGGATGGCTGCCGAACTAGCGAACCTCCAAGCGGTCGTCACTGGGCTGCCGGCGGAGCGCGTGACGCGGTCGGCGCGGCGGCGACTGGTGGCGCACCCGACGCCGCCGGTGCGGCCGTTACTGCCCGTGCGGTCGAGGTCGCCGCTGCGGCCGGAGCCGCTGGCGCAGCCGACTCCGACGCGGCCACTGTTACCCGTGCGGTCGAGGTCGCCGCTGCGGCCGGGGCTGCTGCGGCCGGAGCCGCTGCGACCGGGGCCGCTGCGGTCGGAGCCGCTGGCGCAGCCGGAGTCGCCGCGGCCGGAGCCGCCGAAGTCGCCGGCCCAACCAGCTCAGCTGGAGTCACCGGTGCTGCAGGCTCGGCCCGCGGACCCACTGGCGGCATGCATGGCGGCAATGGCCGCCATGGAAAAGCGGCAGGAGGCGGCGCTGGATGAGAAGCGGAGGTGGCAGGTGACGCAGGAGAAGCGCACCCGGAGGTTCATGGAGGCGGTCATGAACTCCAGCCGCCGCCCGCCCTTGGCGCCGCCGACGGGGTATGCCGGAGCGGTGAGAGGAGGTCCCACCAGTCCGGCGGTCGCGGCCCTGCAGGAGTCGGCTCGCAGCCCGTCCGCTGCGCCTGCCGCTCCTGCCGCTCCGGTCGCTCGAGCCACTGTCGCTCTCGACGTGGGAGCTGGGAGTTCCCAGGGTGCCCGGGCCAAAGGCAAGGGGAAGGGGAAAGGCAAGGGGAAGAAGTCCCCGGCCCTAGCCTCAGCCCTAGCGCCGGCCCGGACCCCGGTGGGGATTGCCTCATCAAGTTCCCCGCCGGAGGGAGGCTGGGAGGTGGCCGGAGCCTCCAAGAAGCGGCGCAAGGCCAAGAGGAAGGCAGCCAAAAATGCCAAGAAGGCTGAGGCTGCTGCGAGGGGAGTGCCGGGGAGGCTGCGCGTCCCCCGCTCAACCGCCGTCGTGCTAACGATGACGGCGGAGGCAGCGGAGAGGGGCGTGCAGTACGCCCAGATTGTCACGCAGGCGAGAGCCTGCGTTGACATGAGGGCTCTCGACATGCCGGGCCCCATTCGGGTGAAACCCACTCGGACGGGTGCTCGGCTACTGGAGATCCCCGGCGCTTCAAGCGGTCCCCAGGCCGATGCCCTAGCGGCTAGGCTTCGGGACACGCTAGACGCAGCCGACGTCCGGGTGTCCAGGCCCAACAAATGCGCAGAAATGCGCATTTCGGAACTGGACGACTCCATCACGGCGGAGCAAATCCGCCTCACCGTGGCGGAGGCCGGGGGCTGCCCCCTAGAGGCGGTGAAGGTCGGAGCAATCCGCTTCGGCCGCCGTGGACTGGGGGCGGCAGTTGTCGGCTGCCCCATCGCAGCAGCCAAAAAGGCTGCCGACCGGGGGTTCCTCGCCGTTGGAGGCGTGGTGCGGGTGCAGGTCCGGCTCCTGCAGGCTCGACCGACCAGGTGCTTTAGGTGCCTGTCGGTCGGCCACGTGGGGGTGCAGTGCACGGCGGCGGTGACGGTCGGTGACCGCTGCTTCCGCTGTGGCCAACCCGGCCATACGGCCGGTGGATGCGAAGCTCCGCTGCACTGTTTCAGGTGTGCAGCGGGGGGCAAACCGGCCGACCATAGGGTTGGCAGCAAGGCCTGCACCGGGGGGGGAGCCGAAGCCGCAAGGCGGGGGCTCCACCCAAAGATCGCGGCGGGTTTTTTTTTTTTTTTTTTTTTTTTTTTATATAGGACACGTCAATTGGACTTCGCCTTGCCTGATGGTAAGCTGAAGGCAAAATCCCAGAAAAGAGGGTCACCATTACTTACACATACCGTGTGACAATGGTGACACTCAGCTTAAAGGACCCGGGACTGTAGGAAGAAGGAAACACGTGAGCTGGTAATGAATTCCAGGCCTTAATGGTGCGACAGAGGAAAGAGTCTCCGAACCGCTTGGTTCTTGATCGGATGTTTTGCACCGTGTGCGGATGACATCTAAGACCTGCACGCGTTGTCCTGTGTAGGAAAGGGGAGGGTGGGACTAATTGGAAGAGCTCATCAGAACACTCCCCATGGTACAGACGGTAAAATACAGCCATGGACGCAACATCTCTACGCAGCTGTAAAGGTTCTAGGGTGTTCGTGATCTCGGGATTCCCAATGATGCGGACCGCACGTCGCTGCAACCTGTCGAGAGCATCTAGTAAGTACTTTGCTGAACCATCCCAGAGATGCGAGCAGTACTCCACACAGGAGCGAATTTGTGTCTTGTATAGAAGACACCGCTGCTCCGGCGTGAAAAATCGTCTCACTCTGTTCAGGACTCCGAGTTTTCGTGAGGCTGTTTTGATGATGCTTTCGATGTAGTTTTTGTTATTCAGGTTGCAGCGAACATCCATACCTAGGATATTGAGATTGTCCTGCAGCGGCAGTGGCGTGCTCTGAAGAGTGGGGAGGGGAAGGAAAGAAGATACTTTTGCTGTAAACGCACATGCCTGCGTCTTCTTGGCATTGAACTCAACCAGGTTCTCAGAGCCCCATTGAGAAATGTGATTCAGGACCCCGTCAAGCCCAGTGACAAGAAGCTGCCTTTTCTCTGCGATATCTGACTGCTTGGCCGCTGGATGTCCATGATAACTCCCATGTAAAGTGCTATCGTCTGCATAACAATGAACATTGCCGGTAGACAGCATGTCGTTGATATGCAGAAGAAAGAGAGTGGGTGATAAGACGGACCCCTGGGGCACGCCAGCATTAACCTGCAGAAACTCTGAAGCTCGTCCGTCACAAAGGACGCGAATACGGCGCCCCTGCAGGAAGCTAGCAACCCAGTTGCACAGCCTAGAAGGCAGACCAAAGGCAGGTAGCTTAGAAAGAAGCGATTTGTGCCAGACTCTATCGAAAGCTTTGGCGATGTCAAGACTAATTGCCAGTGACTCGCCGTGCTTGTCCATAGCCTCACCCCAAAGATGGGTAACGTATGCTAGAAGATCACCCGTTGACCGTTTCGGTCTGAAGCCATATTGCCGGTCATTAATTAAGGAGTGATCCTCTAGGTGCCGCATGAGCTGTTTGTTAATTATGTGCTCAAACACTTTGCACAGCACTGAGGTGACGGCTATGGGTCGATAGTTGGCTGGCTCCGAGCGATCCCCCTTCTTGGGAATCGGCTGAACATTCGCCTCTTTCCAAGGCAAAGGCACTGTACCCGAACTGTAGGATAGCCGGTACAGGCGCGTAAGCATTGGAGACAACTCCGCTGCACATTTTTTCAAAACTACCGCTGGAATACCATCCGGACCACTGGCTTTCCGGACATCGAGTGATTGCAGCACTGCACGGACATCGCGTTGCCTGATATGGATATCAGGCATCGCGTGGTCACTGTCGGGTAGTGTTGGTGGCTGCGTACCACAATCATCGATTCGGGAGTTGGCCGCAAAGAGATTAGCCAGCAGATTTGCCTTCTCTTGCGACTCATGGGCCAGGGATCCATCAGGGTTACGCAGCGGAGGCAGCGAAGGCTGACAGAAGTTGGCTTGCACGGCTTTAGCCAGTCGCCAGTAGCCACGGCTTCCCGTGGGATGCATCACTAGCTCTTGACCAAGCCGCGCTATGCGCAGGGCATCCGCTCTGACATAGGCCCTTCTACAGACCTTTGTGGCTCTGTTGTACGCTGCCTTGAAGTGGCCCAGATTGGGATGGCGCGTGGCGCGCGCCCTTACCCAAGCGCGGTACGCAGACTGTTTTTGTTCAACAGCTTCCGCGCACTCGCGCCCGAACCAAGGGCGCACCCCGCGGTCACCGGTGACATCGGTGTATGAGATATAGTATTCCATACCCAGACCGATCTCACCGGCGACAGCAGTAGCACAATCCGATGGGTTCTTACCTTCAAAGCAGCGCTCAACCCACGGGATGGACGCAAAATAGTCACGAAGTCCATCCCAGTCCGCTGACGAGTAGTGCCAGAGACGCCGCTTCCCCTGCACGGGTCGTGGGGGCGCCATAATAGGCACCGTGGAACAGACCAGGCAGTGGTCAGAGTTGCCTAACGCGGCTCGCACCGATACGAGATACGATACGATACGAGATGGTTCCATAATGGATCCCCAGCTCCGCATCCTGCAGGCGAACGTGGGCCACGGTGCCGATGCTCAGGGTCTTCTGCTCCAGAGCATGGCACAGTGGTCCATACACGTCGCCGCTGTCGCCGATCCGTACACTCACCGGCCCCTTGGGCCTGCCTTGGTGGTCGACCTGGACGGGTCGGCGGCACTGGTTTATAACGCCGCTATGGGTGCCCCCCCCCCTGTTGTCGTGGCAAGGGAGCATGGCATCATAGCGGCGCGTGTGGGGGAGATTGCGGTCGTGGCCGTCTATCTCACGCCGAGCCTACACCGACGCATAGGGGAGTACCGGCAGTCGCTGGAGCGACTGACCGACGTCGTCAACGCCTGCCACCCTCATCCGGTTCTTGTGCTTGGGGACTTCAACGCCTGGTCAGTGACCTGGGGGTCCCGGCACACGAACCCACGAGGTAGGGCTCTGGAGAGCTGGGCCGCTAATCACGGTCTAGTTCTCCAGAATCGCGGGGCCGAAGCCACGTTCGTGGCCGCGGAGCGCAGTTCGATTATCGACCTATCGTTCGCTGGCGCTTCGCTGTCGCACCGTGTGCGGGACTGGCGTGTTGTTGTGGGGGTGGAGACACTGGCGGATCACCGATACGTTCGTTTTGATGTCTCCCCCCCCGCGGGTGATGCGCCGGTCATACCGGCCCCACGCGAGCCACGCTGGGTGCTTGGAAGACTGAATCGGGAGGTCCTCCTGGAGGCCGCCATCGTACAGGCCTGGGCCATTGCGCCGGACAGGCCTGTCGATATCGACGATGAGGCGGTGTGGTTCCGGGAGGCCATGACTCGTGTCTGCGATGCGGGTATGCCTAGGGCACCACCCTATAGTCCGAGGCGTCGGGTCTACTGGTGGTCTGCGGAGATCGCGAGGCTACGGCAAGCCTGCGTGATCGCGCACCGCCGGTGGACCAGACTCCGTAGGAGGCGTAGCCGAACCGCAGATACGGAGCCCCGAGTGGCGGAGCTTCATGTGGGATACAGGGAGGCCAGAGATGCCCTCCGAGCGGAGATTAAGCGGGCGAAAGCCGCGGCTTATAAGGAGCTCATGGAGACGCTGGAGCGGGACCCATAGGGGCGGCCTTACCTTATGGTAAGAGGAAAGCTGCGCCCCCGGGCCCCGCCGTTGACCCGGGTTCTCCAGCCAGCTCTGCTCGGTGGAGTGGTCGAGTCCCTGTTCCCGGCGCGAGCGGAACACGTTCCGCCGCAGTTGACTCCGCCACCTCAGTCGCCTGTGGCGCCCAGTGTGGTAGTTGACGACGAAGTCCCCGAGGTCACTTGGGTAGAACTGGAGCTGGCGGTGCGAAGGCTTAGAGCCAAGAAGAGCACCGCCCCGGGACCCGACGGCATTCCAGGCCGCGCGTGGGTCCTAGCTCTGGGAGAAGACGGTCTCGAACCCCGGCTGAGAGGGTTCCTCAGCGCATGCTTGGAGCGGGTCCAGTTTCCGAAGATGTGGAAGACGGGGAAACTGGTCCTCATCCGTAAGGAGGGTCGCCCGGCGGACGAACCGTCCGGCTACCGGCCCATTGTGTTGCTCGACGAGGTGGGCAAGCTCTTTGAAAGAGTTATTGCGAAGCGCCTCGTCGAGCACCTCTCTGGTAGGGGGCCGGACCTGGCGGATGCCCAATATGGCTTCCGCCGGTGGCGGTCCACTGTGGATGCCATCATGCGCGTGAGGACTTTGGCGGAGGAGGCAGTTGCCCGGGGTGAGGTGACGTTGGCGGTGTCCTTGGACATCTCCAACGCGTTCAACACCTTGCCCTGGAGTTGCATCAGGGAGGCACTCGTGTACCACGGTGTGCCTCTCTACCTCCGCCGCATAGTCGGGGCGTACCTGACGGAGAGAGCCGTCATCTACCCAAGTGCGACCGGCGTCGGTCGGCGTGAGATGTCGTGCGGTGTTCCACAGGGATCGGTTCTCGGGCCGCTACTGTGGAACATTGGATACGACTGGGTGCTTCGCGGTGAGCTTGCGGACGGCGCCGCCGTCACGTGCTATGCGGACGACACGCTAGTGACGGCGAGCGGGGCTACATACCGCGAAGCGATCCTGAGGGCCACGACCGCGGTTGCTCAAGTCGTGGAACGGATCCGGCGGCTGGGCCTTGAGGTGGCTTTGCATAAATCCGAGGCCATGTTCTTTCATGGACCTCGGCGCACGCCACCACCTGGTTCCAGTCTCACAGTGGGAGGCACTCTCATCGGCATCAAGCCCCAGATGAAATATCTGGGGCTCGTGCTCGACGGCCGGTGGGACTTCGGGAAGCACTTCCGAAGTCTGGGCCCCAAATTGGCGGGCACAGCCAACGCTCTGGCGCGGCTACTGCCCAACCTGAGGGGCCCGGAGGACTCCTGCAGGAGACTCTACGCGGGTGTCGTGCGGTCCATGGCCCTGTACGGGTGTCCCGTGTGGGCGGACACCCTGAGTGATCGGCACATGCTTCTGCTGCAGCGTCCGCAGCGGAAGTTGGCGTGCCGCATCATAAGGGGGTACCGCACGATATCATTCAACGCGGCGAGTCTCCTCGCCGGATCGCCACCATGGATCCTGGAAGCGAGATGCCTTTCGGCGCTATACCGGTTCCGAAGGGCGGCGCGGGAGTGGGGTCACGATCCCGAGCCCGAAGAAATTCGGGCCGTGAGATCCCGGCTCCACAGGGAAATGGTGGCGGAATGGGAGAGACGACTTGGGCAACCAGGCGCAGGGCACGCCGTAGTAACGGCGATAAGACCCATCATGGGGGAGTGGCTAGAGAGGCCACACGGCAGCCTCTCGTACCGTCTGACGCAGATGATCACCGAGCACGGATGCTTCGGAAAGTATCTGCGTCGGATGCAGAAGAAGCCGCCTGTCACCCTGGCAGAAGCAGGCCGCGGCGGTGGCGCGCGTGGCGCGCCTCCCCGTTTCCGGGGACGAGTTGGGGACTCTGTAGTCCCCACACCCGAGAAGAGGGCCAGATCGTGAGAGATGGCCCTGGGTCGGCCGGGGTGCGAGGGATATGCCTGTCAACCTCACCTTCGGCAACCAAAACGACCCACAGGCGGCGTGCGTTTTAGTCGGTTCGAGTCCGACATAACCTCCTCCACCGGCTCCGGTGGGGAGGTATCCGTGGGGATTTTGCGCACGTAAAAAAAAAAAAAAAAAAGGTTCTTATGAAAAAAACTTTATGGGTACGTATAGATCACGGTGGCCACACCTGTATCTATGCGTGCCTTTACATACTTTACGTCTCATAGCGGTGACCTGGGCCCGGCTCAACTGTTTCAGCATCTGCAGCGGTCGGCGGACAGCGTAATTGAGCAGTACCCCACTGCGGAATTAGTATTCTTGGGGGACGCCCACCACGTGGAGTGGCTGGGGTCTCCTAGGACTGATTTTGCGGGCAGGGCTGCTCACGACTTCGCTTTGACCTATGGGCTCTCTCAACTGGTGCATTCTATCATTAGAACACCAGAAATTGAGACCCACAGAAGCTCTATACTGGACCTTCTGCTGACTACGCGCCCGGATTAATACTCCATAAGGGTGGAAGCACTTTAGTAGTAATTCGGACCACAGCCTCGTCCGGGCGCAAGTGACACACGCGCGGCCTGAACCACCGCGGCCACCTCCGTGGCGGCATGTGTGGCACTACAAGTCGGCAGACTGGGACGGACTGCGAGAATTCTTCGCGTCGTACCCTTGGAGGCAGCTTTGCTTCACTACTGATGATCCAAGCTCCTGTGCAACAGCAGTCGCTGACGCGATTCTAGTGGGTATGGAATGCTACATCCCCAACCGCTGGGTCGCGACAAGAGCGAGCAAACGCCCGTGGTTTAATAGGCCTTGCAGGGAAGCTAAAGACCGCAAGCAATCTGCATACAAGGCTTGGACCACGACTCTTGCCAATAAGGATCCGAACATCGCGGAAGTGAAGCGGAAGTTGAATGCTGCTTCAAGGTCTGGTAAAAAGGCAACGTCGAAAGCAAAGTTTGAGTTCATCGGCAGAATTGGCGAACGGCTTGCGCGCCATCCATCTGGCAGTCGTGCATTTTGGTCGCTCGCTAAAGCTGCCGAGGGAAACTTCTACCGCTGCAAAAATCCGACGGTAGTCTGGCCCATGGCGCTAAGGAGAAGGCCGATCTTTTGGGTAATCTCTTTGCGTCAAACTGGACTATGAACGACGGGAACGCTGAACCACCCATCATCCCCAGCTGTGGTGTTTCGATGACCGAAGTTAAAATCACGCAACGGGTGGTCCGGCGCGAGCTTAAGTCCCTAGATGTTCGGAAGTCGAGTGGGCCGGACGGTATACCGGCGATGGTGCTTAAGCACTGTGCCCCCGAGCTGTGCCCTGTACTTACACGCCTTTTCGCACTCTCATACTCCGCGAGGCAGGTCCCGGCCTCGTGGAAGACTGCATTCGTGCACCCTGTACCTAAGAAAGGTGACAGGACAGATCCGACTAATTACAGGCCAATCGCTATAACCTCCATTTCCCTCCCTCTCGAAGATTATGGAGCGTGTTATTAATACACAGCTCCTGAGGTGCCTTGAAGGAAACGATCTACTGAGCGACCGACAGTACGGCTTTCGCCACCGTCGCTCTACCGGTGACCTTCTTGTGTATCTCACAAACCGGTGGGCACAAGCCATCGAGAGTCGGGGTGAGGCACTAGCGGTCAGCCTCGATGTAGCGAAGGCCTTCGGTCGCGTCTGGCACAAAAGTCTTCTTACGAAGTTGCCATATTATGGACTCCCCGAGGGATTGTGCGAATGGATCTCCACCTTTTTGCCCAACAGAAGCATCCAAGCCGTCGTCGACGGCAGCTGCTCGAACCGCATGAACATAAACGCTGGTGTCCCACAAGGCTTCGTGTTGTCTCCGACGCTGTTTCTGCTGCATATCAATGACATGCTGTCTGATGGCTCCATTCATTGTTATGCGGACGACAGTACCGGAAACACGTGTTACACGGGCCGTGCAAATATCCCTCAGTCCGAGGTGGAGAAGAGTCGCGAACAACTTGTGTCTGAAATCGAGACTACTCTCTCTGGAGTATCCGATTGGGGACGACTAAACCTAGTCCAATTCAACCCCACTAAGACATAAGTATGTGTATTCACCGCTAAAAAATCCCCATTCATTATAGCGCCGCAATTCCTGGGCACACCGCTTACCATCTCCTCGAGTATCGGGATCCTTGGTGTCGATATCTCCAGTGACGTCCAATACCGAAGTCATTTGCAAGACAAGGTTACGTTGGCATCAAGAAAACTCGGAGTGCTCAACAGGGCGAAGCAGTACTTCACTGCGGGGCAGCAACTCCTTCTTTATAAAGCACAGGTCCGGCCTCACATGGAGTACTGCTGTCACCTTTTTGCTGGAGCACCTGCATACCAGCTTGACCCCTTCGACTCGTTGCAAAGACGGGCATTGAGGCTAGTTGACAATCCCATACTCACAGGTAGAGTAGAACCTCTTAGCCTTAGGAGGGATTTTGCCTCACTGTGTGTGTTCTACCGCCTATACAATGGTTTGTGCTCTGATGAATTGTTTGACATGATGCCCGTGACTACCTTCTATCATTGCACCTCTCGCCATAGGCAGGGAATTCATCCCCACACATTGCGACCTGAGACGGTGCGCACTGTGCGGTATGAAAGAAACTTCATCCCACGCACACTCAAGCTGTGGAATGACCTCCCTGCTGCGGTTTTCTCAAGCGCCTACAATATGGGGTTTTTCAAGAGGGCATCAGAAGGTTTCTTCATGGTCGGCAGCGTGAGTGTGACACCCCTGGTGTTGCATACGTCCATAGGCCACGGTAACCGCTTCCCATCAGGTGGGCCGTGTGCTTGTCTGCCAACTAAGTGGTATAAAAAAAAATAGCTTAAGGGTCAATTTAGATCAGACGGCAAAATGCTGGAACTCGTTTTAAGTTTTAATTTAATTAACACTTCAATAAATAGTGCTCGGGCATTTTCCCACCGGATTTCAATTGACCTTTAAACTTTTCAAAATCATCGTAAAATGTAAAAGAGAATCTTAACCAAATATAAATTACTGGATTCATTACATGTCTAATATACGCTTTTATAATAAATTGCCTGAATCAGTCCTTAGTATGCCTGAGAATAAATTAAAAAATGTGTATACGTAGTACTTATGTATCTTCATTTGAATTTGAAACCTATTCCTTATCCTATTCTCAAAGTAATCGTGCTTTATTTTTGGGACTACTTTACATATTCACAATCCCGAATGTTCCCCTTAGAGCGTGAAAGGTCCCACTCCTACATATTTGTCTTTGTCAATCACGCGAAAAGTAACAGAGACTGTATCGATCACCTGAAATATTATCTTTACGATGTTGATCCCGAATATGTCACGCGGAATACGTAAGTATTTCGTCATAAGTGTCTTCAGTAGGTATTTCAATAAGTACGTGTTAAGAAGAATTATATTTTTACTGATATTTCCAATTCGATCCCAGGTTTTACCATAGCACATACCAATGACTTTTTGATGCTTTTCGAAGTTATGTGTGTATTTATCGTATTTTTCATTTTACGTGCGCAAAATCCCCGCGGATACCTCCCCACCGGAGCCGGTGGAGGAGGTTATGTCGGACTCTAACAGACTAAAACGCACGCCGCCTGTGGGTCGTTTTGGTTGCCGTAGGTGAGGTTGACAGGCATATCCCTCGCACCCTGGCCGACCCAGGGCCATCTCTCACGATCTGACCCTCTTCTCGGGTGTGGGGACTACAGATTACCCAACTCGTCTCTGGAAACGGGGAGGCGCGCCAGACGCGCCACTGCCGCGGATTTATCGCAGGTTTATAAGTGCCTGGTATTAACCGGTAGGTAGTAACCCGGTAGTATTAATTAAATTATGTTTAGGTCCCAATGTAATAGGTGGCGAGCCTATTGCCATTAGGCAATAGGCTCGCCACCTATTACATTGGGACCTAAACATAAACTGGCGAAATGTGGGTGCTAGCTGCACCTCTGCCTACCCCTTCGGGGATATAGGCGTGAGTTTATGTTATGTTATGATATTTCCAGGGCGATAAGGATATAAAAATAAGTATTAATTGGCTTTTGGTAAATTTTCCGAGCGCCAAACTATAGGTGCATCCAAAATATTTGTAAAATGATAAAAACAAACTATCAACTCTTTTCGTCGAAAGTAGTCCTATTTGAAAAAATGCTCCGCAATTTAAACCACGTACTACCACAATTTAGAGCTTTATAATCCTACATAATATAATCGTATATTATATAAACATACATATCTAACATATACATTTACCAACAAACAATATTATATACATATAATAAGTAAACGCTTCAAACCCAAGACGCTCTTAGGGTTGTATCTAAGGGTTTGTCTGCGATCCTTCCGTTCGGTAACAAACTTGTTAGGACCCCCAATTCCCTACAGTTTAAATTTACTTTAGAGCAATCTAGTAGGTACTTACAAATAACCACATCTAAACTAAGTTTTGATAAAGACTTTTTTATCTTACCTACGTGTTTCAATTTAACGTCTTGGCTTGTATGTGTACGTTTGAAATAACTTTTCATCACTGTGAGAGAGGAAAAATATTGCTAGGCGAGGTTAATAATAGATTGCGATGTGGGCGAGGGACCCGGACAACATCGGGTCATGCTGGGTCGCTGGGACGATGTCACAATACTCTTGCACTTCTACGTGGGTTTTCTACCCATTTAATGCAATACTACAAGCTTTTATTTGAGCATTGATCAATTTATGCAAGGCGGAAAAATAATCGAGCCATTTTTAATGACCACTTAAAAACGACTCGAGCATTTTTCTTACATATACATATAATCACGCTTTTGTCCCCGGAGGGTTAGGCAGAGGTGAATTAACACTCACATTTCACCAATAATTAATAATTGCCTATTGCAGTATTCCGGGCACTGTTGTTGATTATGCATCTGAGGCTGAGTCTCGGATGTAAATTTCTTTCTGATATTAAACAGCCCTATCCCTCAGTCGCCTGGGAAGACTGCATGGGAAGAGATGGGCTGGTCCAAATTCTACTCTGCCGGGAACCACGCAGCTTTTTTTCAGCCTGATTTAAAACTACCTTAACAATGTTTTTATGTTAATTTGGGTAGGGCAAATCTACCAAAGTGAATTATAACCACTCTTTTTTATTCTACTGATTTAGATTTTTGCATGTTGATTCGTTTCCGATGATATTGCACTTGTTATTAGTGCATGCCCTGAATCGACACCCAGAATCATCTCCAAACAGCTCTAGACAAAGAAACTCTTCAACGGTCTACTTGTGCTATCGACTGTTGAATAGTTTCTTAGATATTCTGTGCTCGCATGTCATGGTTGCTGCTAAAAGTTTTTTTTTATTAACAATGAATTTATATACAACAGCCGTTACCTATATGTCTTCGTGTTCGTATTACTCAGTCTCACTGACTCAGTAATTGACTAGTTAATATAACGTCGATAGTCTAGCAGTTCACAACTCTAAAAGCAAACATACAGTTTGCGTGCCTGCATTAAATTTTGGGCAAGCAAGTGCTATTAAGTAATTGCACGCCTTCAAAGAAAACAGTAAATAAGGGCAGCACTTACTGTCAATTTGTCAAACTTGACATTAAAAACATTTTAACAAAAGTGTTGGAAGTTTACACGAATGTACCACATTTAAATAACACCATTTTTAACAGATTCTCATTTATTTGATGTTATTTATACTGATCCCGACATTTCGGTTACTTTTCAACAATCATGGTTTCTCCGTGACCATAAATCTACCGTGAATGGTTTATCCAAGCGACTCTCATACAGGGCTCTTTAAGAAGACAGTCAACAGCATGAGTATGGCACATGTCCATTAGCCACGGTATCCATCCCATGCACACTGAGTTTCTTGCCGGAGTCTTCTCGGGCAGCGCCGCGTTTGGAACCAGTGATCCATTTGCTTAACTAATATTTAGTAAATTTTTAATTGTGACGTATTGTAAATGCTGTTTGACAGCAGGTGGACGGGGCCTCATTTGTTTTTATTCATTGTCAAGAATCATCCATTTGCTCAGCTCATTTTTAGTATATTTTTAATTGTGACGTATTATAAGTGCTGTTTTAATCTATAGGTACAGAATAAATTATTTTTGATTTTGACATTGGGTGGTCCCCACCTTTGTATTTTCTTCATTGTCAGAAATCATATTATGCTTGTCACCTAAGTGGTAAAAAATAACATCAAGTAAATTGCGATAGAATCCGTTCAAAATACTTTTATTTCAAAAGTGATATTACTAACATTTTAAAACTGTAGACCGAGTGCCTCTGTTATTAGAGTGTTTGTTTATCAGTAGTGTATTATTGAAATGGGCTAACGAATATATTTCACTTGAAATGCACGAAGAGTTTGTCACGCAATAAAAGCGGGTGAGTGTACTACAGAAAATAGTCCATTATTAAACTTGTAAATAATAATAAATACAAGTAATTGAATTGAATTGTAAATGATTCGGATCTGTTATTGAGAGAGGTTCAAATTGTAATTAAGATTATTAAAAAACGAGAATCGGTCGTGGTAAGAAGTGTTAGAAGAAATGAAAGTAATGCGGGTGGAAAGGTGCAACGTATGAATGATTTAAGTGCAGTGGTACAAATAAGATGAATGAATTGCGTGAAAAACGACAAAATAAAGAAAGAAGTAACTGAGGATATGATTTCTGATACGAGACTTAAAGAAGAGAACGAATTGCCGCGTGATTTTCGGCAGAGTAGAATTAGGGTCACCCCATCTCTTCCCATGCGGTGTCGTACAAGTCGTCTAAGGGATAGGGCTGTTCAACATCAGACAGATATGTACAGCCCAGACTCAGCCTCAGGTGCATGACTCGATTCAACAATAGTGCCTGCAATATGGCAATAGGCTCACCCCGTATTACGTGGGACCGAATACAATTATTGGTGAAATGTGGCTGCTAATACACCTCTACCTAACCCTCCAGGGATGAAGACGTGATTATATGTATGTGTGTACAAATAATTTGGGAAAGGGCAGGCAGATGACAATGATGTTAAAATAATAACTTTAGCCATTAAAGAATGAGATGCATTTAGATTTGGACGCTCGTCCTTTACTCATAATGGAGTCTCGACATGCGAAGTGACATCACTACAAACTATATTATTAGTTTTGGATACAGTTATGCAAGGCAAACAATTATTGTAATGAGAAATTGTGATAGGTAGCGAATATTATTGACATACACGCCTGATGGGTTTCAAGTGCTTTAATAAAGTATCAATGTGGGTCGTAATTTTTTTTGTGTTTACTCTAATTATATATAGAGATACAATCACTTACATACATACTTCTTCTTATTCATCTTTGCGTTAAGCCCAGTCGTATCCGAAGCTTTCACCTTGGAGATTGTAGTCCGCATTACCAGTCTAATTGAGGATTTGGCTGAACATCGATATTCTCCGTGAAGTGGCTGCCATAGATTAGAATAGTTGTTGAACTTTTCAGGGCTCAACTTCCCGTAACGACGCCATAGATGTTCGTATGGCAACCAAGACCGACGGCTTTACGTACTCTCCGAGACACGATCAGACCAAAGCAAATACTCATATTCATTCATAAAACTATTTGCACTGAGCGGGTGTCGAGCCTGCGCCTCTTGCGTATCGGCCGCGTTCACTACTGCCACGCCACCGAGGCTGTCAGACATATATACCTAATGAGTTTCAAGTGCTTGTAAATTTTTTGTATTTATTATTATTTTATAGAAATGCAGTATGCCATCTCTTACATACATACATATTATGCTCATGCTTATTTCCTTCCGGGGTAGGCAATGACAAAAGTTCGCAATTTGTCTCTATCCTCAAATACTTCTCGTGATTCGTGTACTGTTATGAAACCTTTCATTGGAGCCCGCTGGTGTCGAGTTCTATGTCTTGTTGATATCTATTTAGTGAAATCGAGCCGTGCATCCTAGGCGGAGTCTGGGCTGTATATATCTGTCTGATGTTAAACTTGTACATCACTGCATCGGAAGAGATGTGGTGGTTCAAATTCCACACATAGTTTTATATGCAAAACACTAAGCCTTTAATCTCCCTTTTTAATCATCATCATCATAAACTCACGCATATATTCCCGAAGGGGTAGGCAGAGGTGCTAGCACCCACATTTCACCAGTTTATGTTTAGGTCCCAATGTAATAGGAGGCTAGCCTATTGCCATTAACCGGGCATTTATAAACCTGCGATAAATACACACATAACTTCGAAAAGCATCGAAAAGTCATTGGTGTGTGCCATGGTAAAACCTGGGATCGAACCCGAGACCTCGTCTCAGCAATTCAATTACCCATACCACTAGGCTACCGCGATACCATTTTTAATACCATTTTCAATAACATTTTCAATAATTTCAACATAGTATTTCAAGATACTTTGAATATTAAAACCGAACGACGTACGCAGGTACATTTTCATGGCCTTGTATTCCATAGAGGTTTGAAGGGGATGCGAACACGCCGGTACTTCAATTTCATATCAATATTTGTAATACAAGCCCTCAGGGCGAGGCAGATCCAATCAGACGTCGGAAATCTGATCTTGTAATACATTGGTAATGGTGTATGTCATGTATACTTTGACGTAGACAACCTATTAAATGGATAATGGTTTTGGGATTCTTTATAGGTAATATTGATATTTTTGGAATTATGGTTGCTAGAAAGTGCAGAGTTAATAGGTAACCCAAGTATATACCTAAATCAAAGTCGATTACCTAAGTGTGTTACTAAATGTAAAACTCGAGAACGGCTGGACCAATTCAGTATTTTTCCATATTTTCGTATCGGTGGTTCTTATGAAGAGAAAATATTTCAGTAAAAAAAACAATTTTGTTTTCTTTTTCGATACGAACTGCACAGATTAAAACAAAACATATAATAAATAATAATAATAATAAATATTTCACGACATTCTACACAACGCTATCTAGACCCATGGTAAGCATAGCTTAACTAGCTTGTGTTATGGCATCTAGAATGCGGATAAACATACTTAGATACTTTTTTTTTTTTGTAAATACATACATATTATACATAGAAACACCCAGACCAATGCAAATATACATATGTTCCCCAATTATCAAAAAATTAGCTTTAGTTAAAAGTAAACAAAATAAAAAAAAAAAATAAAATAAAAATAATTTATTTCGGACAACAACGAATCCATATCTTGTTAGTAACAATATAACCACTTAAAAATATGTTAGTAAAAAATTTGCATTGTCTTTGTTTGTCATTTATTGTCAAAATTATTTAATGTCAAAATAGAGGAATAGAAGTAATGTCACGCAGTAAAAATCTAAACTATTTTGTCAAATTTGTAATTTATTTATTAAAATCAATATAAAATTTTTAAGATACTAGTATGTCAAGTCCGCCATTCAATTAATAGAATTATTATATTTTTAATTATATTGTGAATTTTTGCGCTTATTTATCAGTGTCATTACCCCCACTGTCCCTACTTAGACACTATTTTTGTGTCCGAGATACATTCACGGATCCACTTAATTATAATAGGCGAGTCCCATCGATCTGCCATAGTTTTCAGAATGGTGTTGGAGCTGCCCCGCAATCTACAGAGCAATGAGACAGTTTTCTTTCTCATTATGGTTTGGAAGCTATCCACGCAAGCCTGGGCGAACATGCCTGATGCGCTGCAAAATCGAGGCAACCCCATCAACATCCTGAAGGCGTTGTTGTATTGGACACGCAGTGCACTGATGGCCGTCTGCCTATAGTTGAACCAGAGGCTACAAGTATAGAAAACTTGGCAGTATGCTCTGAATAATGTCAGTTTTACTGGCGTACTACAGCGTGCAAACCTTCGTACCAACATATTACAGCGCACCGCCAGCGCCCTGCGTTCCCTTTCGATGTCTACTTCATCTCTGAGGTCGCTAGTTAAAAAATGTCCTAAGTATTTAAAACTATGTACCCGCTTAAGGTCTGTCCCGTTAAGTTTAATACTAGGTACAGATGCGGGACACTTTCCGCCAACGGCCTCAAACACCAAGTATTCGCTTTTGTTTGTATTATAAATGAGACCATGTGTTTCCGCATATTGCTCGCACACCTGAAGCAATTTCCTAGTGGCGTTGATCGTTGGACTCAGCAGCACCATGTCATCTGCGTAACTGATATTGTTGACACTGACGTCATCCACGCGACAACCAAACTTCATACTGCTGAGTTCAACGATCAATTCATTTATATACAGATTAAATAGGCGAGGCGAAGTCAGGCCGCCCTGTCTCACGCCGCACTCCAACCTATAAGACTGTGAGAAACTACCGCCCCACCTCACGCAGTTTTCCTGGTTGAGGTACCAGTACTGGAAGATGCGCAACAGTTCTGCTGGTACTTTTCTATTCCGAAGCTTTCTCCACAGTACGTCATAGGAAACGCGGTCAAAAGCACGAGAGAGGTCCAGAAAACATGCAAATACTGGGGTCTGTCTGTCCGTGTAATACTTAACCGTATGTTTTAAAGCAAGAATAGCTGTTTCTGTTGACAATCCGGACCGGAAACCAAACTGTGCATCGTGCAGCTGCAAGTAACTATCTAGATGTGTATCCAGCAGGCCGTCTAGCACCTTCGCAACAATAGTTGCCAGTGAAATCGGTCTATAATTTCCCTTGTCCGCTACATCACCTGTCTTATTCTTAATTATTGGCACCACTATAGTACGCATAAGATCAGCGGGAAGATACGAGTGGCACATACACAGCGAATAGAACATGGACAGGACTCTTGTTAAATGAGGTCCTGCGTACCGCAGGTGTTCGACGCTGAGACCATCGTGACCAGGGGATTTCCCTCTAGTCATACCTTTAATCACATTTGTAACTTGCTTGGACGAAAAACGAATGAAATCACTGTCACGACAGATCTCATCGTCGACCACCCGCGACACGTTCAGAGGTGAGTGCACTTTAAAGTGCTTAACAAACATGTTAGCAATGGACAGGGGTTCATTCGCGCCATCTACAGTGTCCGGTAACCCTGGTTTGACATTAAATTTGCCCGTTGCCTTCCAGAAAAGTTTAAATTTTTGATTTGAGTGATGTGAAGCCATTTTATCACATTTTATTTGATGTTGATTAGTTTGACACCACTTCAATCTACTTTTAAATACCTTGCGACTTGTACACATGTCCTCATATATAGGTCCTTGTACGGGCTTATTATATAATAACCACATTTGATATTTCAGTCTCGCTACCCCATGTGCCTCTCGAACAAAAACGTGTTGATTTAATGCTAATCGCTTTAACTTGCCTTCCTATTAATTATTTAAAAAAATGTTATTACTGCTATACTTACTACTGTTTTTCAACACCTAACTTCTGAAAAAGTAAACCTAACCTTAACATATATATATATTCTAATAGAATCCTCACATAAAACATTCAATGCCTAAAAAAATTAAATACAAAAAGATAAATAAAACTACGCACGTGCAGAGTACGCAGACCAAGAAAAGGGTCAAATATCGTAAAATACGAGAATTGGTGTGCGCACAGCGTATGCGTGATACGACAACATTCAACTATTATTTTATTAGACTGGCTTCTAACGTTCGCAATGAGATATAACTCACAAGCAATTGCGATAAGTAAGTATTTACCCGTCTCTGTGAAATGCGGCAAAGATAAAGATAAGTTTTAGAGAGTATTCTGCATCATCCTGGTTTTGATAATGATAAGTTTTTCAAGAAAGAAAGAAAGCATTTATTATAGAACACACATTGTACAGAGGATCAAATAAATATATATAACATAATAATGTAGATACAATCAATGCACATCGTGCGCACTCAAATATGCTACCATCTCCGCATGAATGCTTCGCAAACCAAGGTATGCGAAGCGCTGGTTTTCAGATGTAATTAATAATCAACATAATAAATGGTTTTATACGAAATAACTCTTTAGTGCACCCTAAAGAAACAAGTCTTTATCAGAATTCTTCAGTCCTTTAAAGTGGGCGTGAAAAAGCATTTGATGCATCTGTGAAACTGAAGGTAACTTTTGTAGCATTATTACTTGAATCTCCAATTGTCACCTTCAGACATCACTTTTAGCTTAACCACCTGACCCTTGATTCTGCTAATATTATATTATAGCAAAATCACTGTTATACCACTGACATTGCAAAAAAATAAAATAAAATTTTTACCCGACTACAGCGAAGCAAAAAGAGGGTTATGATTTTGACAGGCTATGTATGTATGTAAGTATGTATAGCTGCTCAACCACTTATTAGTACTGAACTGGTCCACTAGTTATATTGAAAATTCACGCTCTAAAAAGTATTAACCAAGAAAAAATCTAGGATAGCCGTGGTCGTATGCCATTTAGTCTAACAGAACAATTCATTTTAGGGAGTTTTTTCTTGCTTAATACTTTTTAGAGTGTGATTTTTCAGTAGTCGGGTTTTAGTTTTAATCTTAATAAACTAACAGGTTATTATATATTTTTTCACTCTATAAAATGCCATTTAATTTTAGACTCTAATATTATAACCGTAACGTCTAAAATTAAATGGAATTTTTTGCTATGTCAGTGGTATGACATTGGTTTCATTATGACATAAATATAGTAGAATCAGAGCCGTGGCGAGTTGAAGTCATAGTGGCGTCCAGTGGCGGGCTCTACGTGAAAAAAGTGTGAGTCAATATAATAAACTAAATATGTCCCAATTCGAAAGGGTTTAACACATAACTGAATCAATTGCTGATAATCGCTTACTACCAATAGGGTCGTTTTTACTTTCTGCTTTGCTAGTTTGTGTATTAAATACTATTTCTGAAAAACAAAAATAAATTATGATATAACATAATGTTTAGAACCTACAGCTTTATTACGTGAGCTTAATTTGTACCTCCTACGTAGGCTGTTGATGAAATTACAAAGCCACTTCGAATTAAACAACGTCTCTCTTAGTTAATAATTAACTCATAGTGGAAAACATTGTGCGGACTGATTTATTACCTAGTTTTATTCTACTACGCGTAAATGCTTAGTGCCATTGTTCAGTAGATTAGGGTCTTAACACACATTACCTGCAGCAAAAAAATATTCCCGAATCTACTAGTGATCGCCTAGCCCCCTTAGACTAGTGGCAATTCGTTGGCCGGCCAAATCCCATACACTTGTCATTCTATTCTACAATACGCCGGCTAATGAATGGCCACTTGTCTAGTGGTTGCTCAATTGTTCAAATTATATCGTTAAGGGACCACAATGACCTATGTCTACAGTGGAGAAAGGCTCTGTGTTGCCCTGCCAACATTTTCGGGGCTCAAGCCAACCTGACCTGCCGGTACTCTTGCTCACTGATAGACGAGGCTTTAGTGCAGGTTTTCGTCTTAGGATTAGAGGGGTCAAACAGTAGACACTCCATTAAAGCTAAAAAAAATATGGAAAGGAGATATTTCAAAGTTATATTAATAGTCAGTGCACTCTGACAAAAGAAATAGTATTTTTGTTTCAACTTATTATTACATGCAATCGCTTCTAGTCTAGAACGCATTTTGAATATTTTAGAATATTCCAGAAGTCTGCTGTCAGTGACCTGGGCCTCGATTCTGCTAAAGCAAAACCACTCATTCC
This sequence comes from Eilema griseolum, assembly GCA_963662185.1. Classification (NCBI taxonomy): domain Eukaryota; kingdom Metazoa; phylum Arthropoda; class Insecta; order Lepidoptera; family Erebidae; genus Eilema; species Eilema griseolum. The sequence goes on from OY759247.1 coordinate 18,267,629, forward strand.
ACAGACATTGCTAAAAATCCATTGAATTTTAGACTTTAAGGCCGAAATTAAACGGCCTTTTGCCGAGTGAACGAAAAAGCATATTAAAAACTCTTCTTTTTCGTATAAACGACCTAGGTGGCAGACAAGCACACGGCACACGGCCCACCTGATGGAAAGTGGTTACCGTGACCTATGAACATGTGTAACACTGTGTGCTGCCGACCCTGTAAGAACAGAGATTTTATGTGCCTTCAGTGCAGAACACAAAATCAGGACAAGTCTTCGGTCTTCCCACTGACAGCACAAAAACTCTCCATTAAGCTCTGGCTGCTCTACTCACCGCCGGGAGCACAACACGAGGTTATTATAGCCGTGGTATTCTGTAGGGTGGAGGTACTTCCCCAGTCGGAATACCGTCGTGTCCTACCTCCTCCTTTAAACTGATACTTTAAAGTGATAGAAATAAAATCTAAAATTTTATGCCTTTTTGTATGTGTCTGTGGTATGATAGTGCTTTTGCTTTAATAGAATCAAGGGCCTGACTTCGGAATAAATTTGATGATACGTTCAATGTAAAAATAAAATCAATATGGAAGTAAATTATTATTCTATTTGCTTTATTTAAATTCATTCTCTCAATAGCAACTCATTAAAACTATTACAGTATAATATATTCCATTTAACGCACTATTTCTGTACAACTTTAAGAGCTGCCATTAAAATTGATGTCCTCAATGTATGATTTTTTAATTAACTTTTTTTACCACAATATCTACTACGGGCAACCTTGCGGTAAATGTTTGCAGGGATTTATAGGTAGGTACTCTTGCAATTTGACTAAGGTATTATTACTCTATTCGCGACCAAAAACACATTTCAAGCAAGTACTTCCATTATAACTACGACTGTCAGTAAGGGCACCATTGGGGCAATGACTGAGAATTCCCGATAAGCCTTACCTTCTACGCAAGTATGAAGAGGCCCTAATTCTTTCACGCTCCCACATTTTAGGTACCGTTGGATTAAGATTGAAGACTCCCGTTAACCTCATTCGTGAGCCGTACATGTAAGGGCCCATCTTTGCTATAAATTAATCAATTTACTTTCTTTCTGGGGTTATTACTTTCGTTAATTGGGCGTTGTACTTCTTTGTAGTCTCTGAGGCACGGATAGGGCTGAAGTCCCAAGATGGTAGAATTTCGAATGTTCAAGACGGTGTCGTGTTGGTCAGAACATTCTCTCTGTAAAGGACTGATCACAGGTTGAAATCTCATCTTAGGCTTTCACTTTTAGAGTTCCGTACCTCAAACGGAAAAAAGGGAACCCTTATAAGATCACTTCGTTGTCCATCTGTCCGCCTGTCTGTCAAGATCTTTTTCTCAGGAACGCGCGGAATTTTGAGTATGTGGTATAAATTTCAACTTTTATTTATTTTATTTATTATTACACACACCTTACACTATCATTACAGAAAAGTCTAATGCGATAGTGTAGACATGAAAATTAAAAAAAAAATAGAACACAAACAGTCAATGAGTAGGTACAATATAAATCACAAATATTAAACAAAAATTAAAAAATAATAAAGATAAACATAAATCAGAACCAAAAATTAAATAATACAAACATCACAGCTCATAATATAACCAATTAGAATTATTAATGAATAAATTATAAATCAACTTTATTAATCAACCCAACTAATATCACACGTCATTACGCAATATGTGGCTTTTGTGAACTCATTCAGTGAGCACGAAAATAAATCAATGCGGTCAATGATACCCCCATCAAGTTGAAATTTATACCACATACTCAAAATCTATAACGTCTTGAAGCTGTAAGCAGAAATTCAAATCAGCAAATTTCTAGCTCAACGTATTGCAGTTCATGTAGCATGAGGTCGTCCCTCAAATAAATTTTATACGGAACCTTCAGGAGTCGAACTCGCACATGACAGGTTTTTCTAATGTAAATCGCAATCGGTGTAAGATAAGAGTTAAATTTGAACACTATACAATCACATTTACTGCCAATCTAAAAGAACTACTTATAATATCCACAAAATATATTATTCCCTTTGTTTGTTTATACAGTATCGGTCGAAACGCCGTAGACGCGTAAGATTGTTCTGGACATTTTTATAGCCCTCCAACCAAAAGCCAACTTTACTTCGTAATGAAGAAATCTACAACGAACAAATCCAAGATATTTGCATGAAACCAATAACGTAGGAGATGTCAAAAAGTTTCGGAAGGGTGACCCGCAGTTCGAAATCCATTCATAAACATTTTTTATTGGCACACTACGTTGTAATGCGATCCCAAAAGCTATTTTTCTTTATAAGGATGCAGATGCGTCATTTAGTTTTAGTTTTGTTAAATGGATTTTCCCATTAAGGGGACCTTGGATGCGACCGGGATTAACGCTAGAATGAAGAATAAGGAATGTTCCATTTCTTATTCCTATACCTTATTGACACTTGTCAATGATGATATGATTTTGTCATATGATTTTCAGGTTTGCATTTAGAATTATGCAATAGTTTATTGATTTAGTCGCTATAGTCTTTTGTAGATATTCAGAATTAAGACGAATTAGCTTTAGTTTACCACTTTAATTCGCAGTAGTGCTGTATCTTGATATGTTTAATCTCGGCGGTTCTATCCCGATATCGGCGTGGGTCTCAATCGATACGGAGCAATTGCGTCACTCGTTCTGCTCCAAGTGCGTAGTTCCATGTTTGTCTAGTCCTTTGACCCAAGATTTGGTAACATCATGATTTATGGTGTCTGCTGTAGCTGACTTCGTAGGGTTTGCTTACTTCTATAAATACAGTAAGGCGAGATTTTCCTCACTTCAATTTTATGACTGTTTTTAGTTGAATGTTTTGAATTACTTTTGATTTATCAACCAAGACAACGTTTCCAGTTATACGGGCGATTCATTAAGTAATCTCTCTACCTTCTATCTATTTTTTGTCGTCAGAAAACTTTAGAGACTTCGATTAAGATTTAGAAAAAAATCTATAGAAAAATCTCTAGAAACTTGTAGAATTTTAGCAAACAAGATTGCATAATACATCTATTTCAGTTGAGTGTATTGAAATTCAGAACAGGCCGCCCATCAAGTTGATCAGGAGTGCTAGAATCAAAGCGCACGTGTCTAGAATGATCTCTGACTTCAACTCCAGATTCTGCTCACCCTTCCTCTTGTTTGAATTTTCAATTAGGTACCTCCTAACTCCTAACCCTTAATACAATCATCCAATATGAAATATATTTATTTAGAGTATAGACAGTAATGCCATCATTCACAACACCCTGCATCTGAGCAAACAATTTTATACGTGGGAGTATGAGGGAGGCGGAGACTGCGACGAAGTACGTTTATCGCGTTACAAAATCAACCCTCGGCCGTTAATTATGGCTTAATTATATGGGAAAATAAGTGATGTCGTTTGTATGAAATTTCAAATAACAATTAGAGTCAATTTGAATGGTATTGGACAGTGGAAATGGTCAGGTTGGTGAGGATTGTGTTATTTGCGGTGAGGGGTGCGCGACGGCGGTGCCGCGCAGCGTGGTATTAGATCGAAGGCGCGGGGACGTTCTGCGCGCATGCCCGGCGCGGCCTTCTCCCCGCCACGGCTGCCGGGCCGCAGTCACACCGCGGTACGGCACGCGACGCGCCATGTCGGCCGGCGCTGCTACCTGACCAAGCAACCAGCTCTTGGGAAAACAAACGTTGTGAAAACGCGATTCGGATCGTCGCCATCGATCACAATAGTACGGGGATTCGGGTAAGTTTGTAGCGGATAACTCCACGCCTCACGTAACCGCCGCGGCCAGTGCAGTGTCCAAGGTTACAGGCTTTCGATGTGCTTTTCCCGGATACCGATCTGCGATCTCGGGGGGTGTAGGTGGCGCTAGTGAGCGCGGTGAGTCATCTCTGCGACACGTTTTTTCATGGCCGCTCCTTTGATCTCGCGTAATATCGGACCCTAGCTAGAGTTTTGGCGAAGATGGTTGCAGTGGATGTTACGTAAGTGCGTTGGTGCAGCGGCCGTGGTGGCCGACGCTTTCGATACGCTCTGTGCGCACTCGACCGTGGCCAATTACCGCACGCGAGAATCGTTTTCAGGAAAACATTCACCATTTTGTACTCGGTGCTCGCCGGAGCAACTGTGATTATTGTGATCGAAGTCATGACTCCGCAGGTTACTGTGATTGGTAACGTTGTTGTCGGGACGTTTGTGTGAAATCGTTTTTATTGTGCAAGTGAATATTTGATTATCTAGTATTGCAATTGTTTGTGTTGAGTTTTAATTGTTTAATACCGAAGACACCAAAGAGTAGGTATTGGAGTGTTTCATTGTTATTATTAGAACTGTGTGATTTTCATATTCAAACTTCGATTTAGTAAACTAAATTATAAGATTGTAAAATAAATATCTTTCTTTTTTCTTTTCTTTCTTCGTTTAAAATATAATGATCGATAGTTATGTTTTATCAAAGTAACTTATAGAAAAACTTATGTAGCCTAATACGGAAATTGTATTCTTTAAGTAACTTAAACATTTGTTAACAATTAACTAATATCGTATGATGTTCTAGTTGGAATACCTTCGCATTACATGCGATGAGCTCGTGTTGTACAAACCACGCAACTGTGCCCTTGAAATTCGAATGATACTTAACAAATAGCTTTGCACAAAAAACTGAATTACCAAATCGTGTACAAACAAAAAAAACTTAAGATTACTTACATTACAACAATAGCCTAGTTAATGCAGCTCAGTAGGGCAAAAAACGCATCAGCTGTGATCGCACGCGCATGCATCTACGGTTACGTTCTTTAATTAAGTTTGAATATAGAACGGCTTCAGTGCAGGTACCGTTAAATGACAGACTTGAAAAGTATAATTACCGAACGAAATAGATATTTCAATTCTTGGTTTAAGATTATTGCAGCTTTGTTTGGTTCACTCATTGGTTATTGACACCGAATTCATTAGAACGGTGGTTTATCTGATATTTACAATAAATATTACGATTGAGAAAGTCCTAAAATATGCAGACAAAAATGTATCTGAGAATTATCCAATTAAATTATTGAATATTGTTTTTTTCCCATTGTAATATGGGTAAATGGGGTCTTACCAAGATCTTTGAGGTCTAAACCTATCAACTTATTGATAAATAAATAAATATTTCACAACATTCTATACAATGCTATCTAGACTCATGCTAAACATAGCCTAACTAGCTTGTGTTATGGAGTCTAGAATGCGGATAAACATACTTAGAAACTTTTTTGTAAATATATACATATAGAAACACCCAGACCAATGCAATGCAAATATATATTCCTGCATACAAATATTTGCACTGAGCAGGAATCGAACCCGCGCCTTCTGTATCGCAGTCTATACTAGACGAAGACTACACCACGAGTATTACTATCCATATTAACATTAACTCATAATATAATCTACAACCCCGTCTGAAGGATGTTTACATTTGACCAATTTATGTTTCTCCCATTCCATAAAAACACAATAAAAAGTAAAAAACACGTCTGTTATGACAAAATCGAACAAAATAGTTAATACCTTAGGTACTGTCATTCGGAAATGAAAATGATTCTAACAACACCTGACATAAAATCTATTTAAGCAATTGCCAGTTACAATAGAGAAAAGAAACTCATAAACTAATGTTAACACTGAAAACATTACCCCAAAATTTGGGTAGTTATATATAATGTCCCTTTAATCAAACAGCGTAAAAAATTTCGTCCTTCGACGTTACTGGAACATTTCCATTAGTTTCACAATGTTGGATAATTGTTATTACCATTCAAAACGGCGGCCCTAAGAACTTAGCATTTGCCACTCGCGCGACAAGCTCATTATGGCCTGATTTTATATCTTCAATCGTTATAGGGGAATTCTCTTCGCTGCCTTTTCTCGCTGTTTTAGTTTAGCTTTTAACGAGGTATTCGATGGTGGTCTGACGCAATTGAGGGCGCTGTTTACGGACTGGTCGATTCTAAAGAATTCTTAGTGCTGTTTCTTTGGAAAATAATGAGTTATCTTTTATTTTGTTAAAACGTTCATAAACTAGGCGTGAAACAGGCCCCACTAAGATATGTACAAGGCTCTAACCCTTTCAGGGTTCAGAGGTCAGGTCAGGAGGTAGTCGCTCTCATAATGCATTATCATTGACGAAATAGTCTAAGTCATTAAATCGCCACTTACAAAAGTCAATATAAAAAGAAATATGAAAGACTAGTTTAGCAAATGAACCACCGATACGAAACACGGCCTCGACCTGAGAAGACCCCGGCAAGAAACTCAGTGGGCATTTTTTTTTGGTCTATTTACAAACATTAACTAAGTCTACTTGCTCTAAATACATTAATCTACTTGAGTAGCATAGTTGAGCGAACAGCTTATTTCCAAGCTTGTTTATCATCTAAGTATTCTTGGATTTTATAATAGTCTTATAATAGTCAAATTAACCAACATATGGATCCTGGGCTCCTAGGTGAAGGCCTTGGATGCAACTGGACTAATGCTAAGATGATGACGATTTATAAACTGCATTCGACATGCTATTTCATCTTTGCCTCTAATGTCAAAAAACAAATGCAAACAATTATAAAAGAGCAATTTAAATATTTTCTCTTCACGCTTCAGTTTTAAGTTTCTAAACAATTATTTAATGCATCCGTCCACTATAGTTTTATTAGCTCGTTTTAGATTTTAGCCCAGATACTACGTCTCTTACAGAGCTTAGTCATTCTGTACACAAGGGATCAATATATCGGGTTGTTTGGTTAGTATATTAGTCAAGTTATAGGTCAATGATCTTTCTTCAAATTGCGTGCTCATTTCAACCACAAAGTAAAATTTTATCGGGGCCCCAAATTCAATCCAGATCTAATATTAAACCTAATTCTATTAACATAGTATTGATTTCAGCTCCTTTCATATTGCAGATTTCGTTATATTCTTGCCGACGGCTAGGCGTAGGGTCGATAACTTAGAATTTGCGGGCTGTGACAGCTATTCTATTTAACTTTGTTTAAATTGAATTCAATTTAGACGGTATTTTCATTAGATTTAAAACTTTTGAAAAGAGCCAGGTTGTTAGTTTTCATTAGCAAATTCTTTTCTCACTGGTTTTTACCTAGCAAATCCAGTTTTAAATGTAAATTTCGAAAGAACTGTTATATATTCTGTGGAAGAATAATAATCCTAGTCTAATAATAAGTGTTGCTATGTGACACACTTGTATAAATATATTTCTATTGAAGCAGCAGACGAATAACACAGCGCTATCTAGATATTCTACGCACAAACTAAGTCTTGCTTGTAATATTAGTTCTAGAGATGAATAATTTACTAGATTACTTTTATAAATCGTGCTACCAATAGTTTATTATCCACTTATATTCAAATTGAACAGAATGACTTATTAATGTAACATATTCTGTTGTTCATGTACTTAATTAAACTAATTAAACGTAAACTAAATGTTAACAAGAATAAAATAGAAGGATAAAGGTAGGGACAAATAGTTTCATCCCCATCGATGTTTTATTTACTTTTAATTCTTAACATCATTACATAATTTATAACCGTTCTTACAGAATCTTCTAGAAATAATTTCTTGGTGAAATCAGTTGACCAAACTGGCAATACGGAGTTAGGTTTATTGTCATTGATTAACGATAGATTTAAATATTAAGTGCGTGTTTATGATTACATACTTACATTCATACATATAATCATGTCTTTATCCCCGGAGGGTTAGGCAGAGGTGAATTGACACCCACGTTTCACCTATAATTGTATTCCGTCCCACGTAATAGGGGGTAAGCCTATTGCCGTTTTCCGGACACTATTGTTTACTCGAGCTATGTATCTGTGGCTAAGTCTGGGCTGTATATATCTTTCTGATGTTAAATAGCCCTATCCCTTAGTCGCCATGTACGACACCGCATGGGAAGAGATGGGGTGGTCCAAATTTTAATCTGCCGGGACCACGCGACTTATGATTTTTGATTACAGTTAGTCTAATATGATCTTTCTTGTTTCAGTTGTAAATCCGGCCCCGTACCGATGCACTAGTGGTTGTGTACGCTAGAAGAAAACACAGCCGCCATGTCGTCTGTGAAGGTGGCCGTGCGCGTGCGGCCCTTCAACTCGAGGGAGATAGGGAGGGACTGCAAATGTATTATTGAAATGTCTGGAAATACTACAGGTGAGCATATTTTTAATTTTAAAACTACATGTACGAGAATACAAAAGCGTTACTTAATGACAACAACAATGACCAAATTTTTTTTTGGACCATATCATATTTATCAGTTTAGTTCCTCACAGTCTGTCTTTGAATTTAAATATATTGTATGTGTTTTTAAAAGCACAATCACTTGACCCAACAAGTTTTTCTTGCTGACCGATTGATTTGCAATATACTTTTATCATAATTGTTGATATAAGTATTCTGATGTGTATTTTGGAATAATTGTGACTAAATCAAACAAGAGATAATTCTTAGTGTTACGACTGTTGTAAATAGTCAAAGGTGGTTATGTAAATTATGACAATTAATTCTATATAGAAAGTGGACAACAATTAATATTTACAAATACGCTTCGAAATAAAGACCTTCTAACATCCATGAAATGTTATTTTTGCCGATTCAGTTGTGTATTTTTTAACCGACTTCTTTTAACTATTGAGTGTGAGAGGATTAAAGTCTTCATTATTGTTGTACTCTCGGTAGAAAAAGATATAGGTAAAGAAGAGTTCTTGTTTTTCGAATCTGTTGCAGACCTGATGTTTCAGTGATTTTCATTGTATGTATTAATGAACAGTTATCACCAGCACAATACAAACATCTGCATTTATTATCCTACATTTTCTCGAAGACATTTTTCCAAATTAACCACCAGGCTCTGGCCTCCTAGATAATGACGATTGACTTTTATACCGCAATAAACTTCACCGTTGCTCTCCATTATCCACAAACTGGTAAAACGTTGGCAAATATAAAAGCGATGGAAACAGCCAACGGTAATGAGAATTGATAGATATACGTTTAAGAGGGTGAAGTAAGGACAGATAAAAGAGAAGAGTAACTATTATAAGCGTCAAAAAGACTGGATGTGATGACGTCAAATATTCGTGAATTCGTTTTAATAACAAAACACTATTTTGAAAAGTCAACTCCATAGATAGGTAACATATTATCTTGCTTAACATTTCACAATTATTAAGAGATTTGGATGAATTGAGAACCTTAACTCGGTTAAAAAGGGAATTTGTTAGCGATTGTAACTTTTTTTTTATATACAACTTAGGTGGCAGACAAGCACACGGCCCACCTGATAAAAAGTGGTTACCATGACCTATGAACGTGTGTAACATCAGTGGAGTCACATCCGTGCTGCCGACCCTGTAAGAACAGAGATTTTGTGCCGTCAGTGTAGAGGACAAAGCAGGACAAGCCTTTGGTCATCCCACTGACAGCACAAAAACTCTCCAGTGAGCCCGGGCATGTAACTGCACGTGACATGCCCGGGCGGGCGAACTAAATACGATTAATTCTCTTTCGTAAGGCTTCGATATGATTAAGTATAAAGTTCATTCAATTTTAAAAGGATTTTTTACAAAGGTTTTAATTTTTCACTTATACTATTTATTAAAAATTGTAAATGTATTGAATGACAAAGAGTCTAAATGGTTTTCAATAATAATTCTTTGTTGAAAAAGTGTTTCCACTAAATTTATTGAAGAAGTTTTGCGTCACGATAACATCTTTCTATTTTAGTTAGTTGTTAAAAGTTTCTTGGAAATGTGTTTTATTTTTAACTGAGTTAAAAAGGATCTTTCTAAGTAATACAAAGTTCTTCAATATCGTGATTGATACATTCATTTTCAATTTCCTGCTTTTAGTGCCTTTTTAGTTTTTGATATCGGTTGAATTGTTTGTTTTATTTTCTAAACGCAATTTTACTATCTGCAAAAAGTTTGGATTTGATGATTTTAATACTATACAGCAAAGTGTACAAGAAGTGTTATACGAAGGTCGCGAACGAAACCTTACAAGTTAGCAATGTCAGCAGAAATCAATCGACTCTGTTTACTAATAGCTAACTGCTATAGCAGGAGTATGTACTAACAGTGGTACCTAAACTGTTATCCAATTTATTTTGAGCACAGCAAAATCACAAGTATGTTGGTATTCGTTGAGGAATTTGTGCCAAACCTTTTATTCCGTAGGAATTTTGTTATAAACCCAAGGCCTACATTTTTCATAAAATAACCCTCCAAATTGCCTGTTTCCTATCATTTAAACCTCAAAAGGGTGGCCTGTAAGTACGTCTACGTTTGTAAATCAAGTACCTTCGTTAGGAAAAATAACATATTAATTTTCAAGTGCTCTAGCGTGGTCTCGAGAGAAGCTGAGTGACATGTGAAGTGGCTCGTACTTGGAACGTAGCAAGTTTCAAATTTATTATCCATCCTTTACCCAATTTAATATGTAGCTTGTCCGTTTGATATACGGCTTTAAGCCGGAGGCAATAGAGTTTATTTTATTTTGATCTACCCTCGAGATGGGGATTTCTCGCTAGTTATTATATTATTTATTTAGGTACTGTGTGCTAGGAGAAAAGTTTGATGTTTTAACAATTTTATTAACGACTAGCACCGCGCCGCGGTTTCACCCGCGTAAATCCTGATACCATGGGAATATCGAAATAAAAAGTAGCCTATGTTACTCACGAAGAATGTAGCTTTCTAATGAAAAAAGAATTATTAAAATCTGTCCAGTACTTTTTGAGTTTATTCGTTACATACAAAAATACAAATCTTTCCTCTTTATAATATTAGTATAGATAATTTGAAAACTCGTAATAAGATTATATTTTTCTTGTTGATATAAATCTATATGAAATAAAAACAATAAAACAACCCTTTAGGGTGGAAAATCAAATAAATAAGTTAAAATGACATATAGTAAATGTGAACTGATATGTTTTAACTTAAATGTGGTCGAACTGAATTTAGATGATTTAATTTCCATCATTTTACTTTTAGTAAGAACTTACAGTTTTAAAACTTCAAAGTAGATACCACATAGAATATCGGATTGCAAGTACTTCAACCACAATCTTCAACATTATTTTCATTATGTAGCTAGATTAATACTTACTTCCCATAACCTCACCTCCTTCCTTTCCAATCTGCCTAAATCGCCTGACTGTGTGTTTTTTTCTCGGCTGTACCTTTGAAAAAGTAGGCATTTTGCTACTATGTCATTATACGATTTAGTCATAATGCGAAGTAGAGAATATGAGATGTAGATTGTTTACTAACATAGGTTTTTTGCAATGTAGGTATAGACAACCGGAAATATTTTTCCAACCTTTTTGCCTTGAAATAAAAATTCCGTCTGTCATAGACTCCCTCACCAATTAAGTCTATTAACAGCTCGGCTCCGGAGCTGAATTGAGTCGTCGCAGTCCAGTAACTTCCATTCCTGTGCAATATTCGCACCTAACGAGTTGGGCTCTCGTTAGCGCTAAACTAGGACTTGTTACGTACATATTTCATGAAGAACCTCCTTTCGTGAGCTTTGTTCCTTTGTCTTCCATGACTAGTATGCTAGTTTCATGATCTCACTTAGATATGTTTCAGAGGTTTAGAATTAAATTGCGTCAAATAGATCAATGTGTTTTCTGAACTTCACACATTTTTCATTCATTTATTGATTCAACATAAACATACATAAACTCACGCCTATATCCCCAAGGGGTAGGCAGAGGTGCTAAGCACCCACATTTCGCCAGTTTATGTTTAGGTCCCAATGTAATAGGTGGCGAGCCTATTGCCATTAACCGGGTACTTATAAACCTACGATAAATACACACATAACTTCGAAAAGCATCGAAAAGTCATTGGTGTGTGCCATAGTAGAACCTGGGATCGAACCCGAGACCTCGTCTCAGCAGTCCATTACCCATACCACAAGGCTACCGTAACTATAGCATATATAATATATATAAATATAGCGTAAAGCAAATAGTAATATGTAATTATAACTTTTCTTATGTCTTCTATGAGGATTTTTGGTGCTCCATCAAGAACATCGTGGCCTAAGCTAATCTCACCTGCAAGCCAGTATATTTGCTGACTGGCGCAGGCTATAGTCTCAGCATTCCGAAGTCAGAGAGTAAGCGCTCCCATGAAAGTCAAATACGCGAAGTCATGGGGAAGAGTAGGAAAGCGGACCATATTTTTGATTGCGCGAAAAATCAGCATGGATACTCATCCCCCTTCTGTCCGAGCCGGTGGAGGAGGTTATGTCGAACCGGCTAAAACTCAGTCGTTGTTAGTTGCCGAAGGCAAGATTGACAGGCATATCCTTCGCACCCCGGCCAACCCAAAAGGGAAAGCCGGCCTTGGACTACAAAGTATAAGCTTTGAATGCAACCGGAACTAATGCCTTGTATAGTATTAACTCTATTCAAAATTAAACGTCACAAGCTCCTTTCAAGTTCATTGTCACGTCTCAGCTACATGGGGTGTGAAAACATTGGCTCGTAAAGGGCAAGCAATGACGTCACACGTGCGTCATACTCAAGCACTAAACTCAGATACCATTAATATGCATTAGAGCGGACATTGTAAAAGCTTTCCCACTCATCCAATGTCGACTTTTACTGCGGATTTTAAAAGTCATTGTATTTTACTGATTATGATAAACAGTTGTTCATTTTATTAATCACTAGCAGTGCCCCGCTGTTACATCCACCTTAATTGATTCTATTCGAGTATTTACCTACTGATACGTTACGTATATACCTTCCCAAAAAGAAGAAAGATAGAAAGAAAAATACGTTAATATTGCATAAAACAACATCTTCATCATTTTGACGTCAGTTCTAGTCGCATCAGAGGCCTCACCTCACTGTCTAGGGTCCGCCTACCCCACAGGCGGCGTGCGTGTTAGTCGGTTCGTGTCCGACATAACCTCCTCCACCGGCTCCGGTGGGGGGGGGGGGGGGGGGGGTATCCGGGTGGATTTTGCGCACGTAAAAACTTCTCCAATCTTCTTGAATTTTGAGATTTGAGATAATAACAATTTGAGATAATATCAGTGTTTTCCTACAACTTGAAAAAAATACTTACCAAACTTATCCTTAAATCAGGTTCATGTGGAAGGATCTCATCTTAAATTTTATTCTTTATTTTTTATATTCCTTTAAAAAGAATATTACTTGTGTTAGGAGTGGGTTCACGTCGGTAGTGTAATGACCAGGATTCGAACCCGAGACCTCTCGATCGTAAGGACAACTCCTTAACCACTAAGCTACCGACGCTCTATTCGTTAACATAACACAACAAAATGTAACCTAGAGTGACTTTCCTGTTGTTACAAGATTGCAATACCGTGGTCAGGTGTTCGAAATCCGAAAATCATTCCGCATCGGCATTGTGGTTCTCTCCCCTCTGCAATGCGTTTCAATAGCCCATAAACTCCATAATACGCCATAAACCTTGTCCATGGAACGCTTCATGGCTCCCGTAAATTTGCCGTTTCGCTTCCTACTTCTAAATTCGCGTGGTTTCATTTCATTTACTTCACATTGGATTTGATTGGATGAATATCTGAATGTGGACGGCGGTTTATCTGATTTCATTGGAATTGTCTTACTTTCTTCGTGTTTAACGCGCTTATTTAGAATCAATATATGATGCATTTATTGATTGAAACAAAGGATTCCTACACATCAATATTATTAGTATTTTTGTTGATCTCTACAATAGTTGTTGAGCTACAAATTGTATTGTCAGATGTTGCTGAACATTAATAAATTTACTAACTACCAAACAATGGTAACAAGTTAAAATGTATTATTTTTAAAACAACAGCCATTTGTAATTCTTGGAGGTAGGACACGGCGGTATTTTCGCCCAATTGAGCAGTCCGACTGGGAAAGTATCTCCGCTCTACAGAGTACCGCGGCCATAATAACTTCGTGTTGTGTTCCCAGCGGTGAGTAGGGTAGCCAGAGCTCACTGGCGAATTCGTGCTGTCAGTGTGAAGACTAAAGGCTTGTCCTGCATTGTCTTCTACACTGGTGGCACAGCAACTCTGTGCTTACAGGGTCGGCAGCGCGAGTGTAGCTCCTCTGATGGTACACACGTCCATAGTCCACGGTAACCACTTTCCATTAGGTGGGCCGTATGCTTGTCTGCCATGTAAGTGGTATAAAAAAAGCGTGGTGCGCTTGTATTTATTGTAGAAAGAAAATAATAGTATCTCTGAACAGCTAAGGATTCTTAAAAGCAAGTGAGTCACCAAATCCTAAAATTATGAACGTGGTGGATAAATGCTTACAGCGCGTTCTTTTGTTCACAGAGATTCGTCTGGCTCCCGACTGGTTCTATAAAAAGCTAAATTGATGCATAATGTAGTTGTCTAGACGATATTTTTGTACGCTTTCACTTTTAATCGACTAAATTTTTCTTATGAAAACCCATTATCGAGTACGTGTCTCGTACTTGAATACATATACGCAATAACATCATTTATTAAAGTTATATTAAGTTACGTTCGTCGCGAATAACATTTGAAACGTGCCGGCCATGTTTTGCCCGTTAAATTTTACAATATTGCTTCTACCCACAGATGCTCAAGACGAAGTTGTTGAATAAAATGTCTAACTCGTAAACTTGTAGCAGAGCGGTATTTCCCTAAGGCATATACACAAATGTATTACTCTCGCGTGCAAGGGTAGATCTAACCTTCGTTCTGAGGAAGGTGGTTACTAGTTTCCAAATATCGTGTTACTGAATTTCTACTGTAATTGTGTTTATATGGTTCTTAACTGGTTGTTATATATGATATGGCTTCTATTCTTTGTTTTCGTGCAAAATGGAGTAATGTTGAAATAGTATAAAAATCGAAATAAAGTACATACTTTAGATTAAAGGTAATGTTACCTTGGTACTTAGATGGGAAGTGAGAACTTAGGAGAGAACAAAGAATACTTGAGAATGTCAAGGTTAGCCAGATTTTTGACTCTTTGGACATAAAAAAGTATAAAAACGAGTAAATCTTTTGAGTTAGTTCAGTGAAATTCACAAACTCAAAGTGTTTTGCACTATTGACTATAAAACACATTCTTTTAAAGTTAAGTTTTATTTAAATAATTTATTACCGTCAAGGCTAGATCGTAATTGTTATTAGGTAACTTTTAAATTACATCAGATAATAATTTCTTTGTTATAAATTAATTTAACCAAATAGTCTAGAAAAATTACAACTGTTAATGTCATAAAGTATCTATTCCGGGGCTATTCTATGTCATCAAGAGACACTTCACATTTTCATTTGGCTGGACTATTATATACAGTACCTGGCTTGGCATAGCGTAAAAAAGACAGAATTCGGCAAAGATCGGTTAACTTCGGTTTTGTAAAGCGTTATCTCTGTCACACAGCGCCTAACTACTGCTTGATGACTTCTTAGAGTTGTTGAAACCGAAGTTATAGCTCTAATATTGTAGGAACACGAGCTGTTTTAACTACGCTATTAAGGGTAACTTTCAATTCAATGTGCAATAGAGACAACGTTCTACAAAAACCAATGCCAATGTTGTTAAGACTATTACTCCTCTTCTCAAAGTGCCAAATCAAAAGCTGAACACTGTACTTATATTGCACTAATAAATCGTGAATTCGATTCTCGGGTCAGGCAACGATTACGCCTGGGTACAGATTACATAATAGGTACGCGGGTTTTAATTTGATGCAATCGTTTATAGGGTACAATATACGCCAATAAAGAAATAAAACAGAAATACAACGAGGAAAAACTGCCAATGTATGTATACTTACAACTATTATGGTAAGAGGGTATGTACACACGCAAGCAGGTTCTTCAGAATTTATGCTGAAGTGAACATGTAGGTTGAATATTGATCAAGGTCATTCGTTCAGTATCATGAACACTAGGTAGACATTAATTTACTAAATATGGTTTATAATTACGAAGATGTCAGACGACAAACCGTGCAGTGAACATTTCTATCGGCACGCGTCATAAAAAAGGAGTTTACCCTTATTTTGTTCAAAGAAGTTTTATACATAAAATAAAGACATTAAGACCTAGATTTCTGTAGTAACACGGTTGCTTTGCGAAAGCGATAGCGACCACGCCTTCTATGTAGAGAGTAGTGCGGTATTCTTTTTTCATTTCAAATATTTTAGTCACCAAACTCGTTGTAACACTGCTTTTTTTGCTCTTGGAAACAACTTGGTTGATTTGGTTTATACAAATATTTGGACTTTCGTTACTCAAATAAACAAACAACTAGCTCATCGCAGTCCACTGCTAGACTAGGCCTCTACCAATGTTTGGAGACTTTGGCCTACTGTTTCCACGATGGCCAGACGGATTGGTACAGGGTTTTATTTCAAGTTTTCCCTCTCTCGCAGTGATATCGTCTGCGTACATGCTACGATCGTGGCAGTCAACGTCAACGGCACTAAGTTAAATCATATATTTAACTTAGTGCCGTTGACGAAAACGAAGGTATTTATTTTCCAATGCATATACAGGCGTAACTATTTATGTTTACATTATTACATACAATAATAGTAAAATAATAATTTAACGCAAGAACTCTATAAGTATAGTCTACTCTTAAATTGCTCTCAAGTTTCATTACCCACAGCTTCATAAATCATTAAGAATGTTTTTGACAGAAAAAAATAACAAAAAAGCAGTCGTTGCTCTAGTTCTTGAGTCATTAAAGCAATTATCCTGCGTTAATTACGTTTCGTGCTTAATTTGGGAAAATGGGCGATCATTTTGTGAAGTGAATCTTATTTATTATGAGAACAAAAATTTTTAATGGAGAAAACAACGGAGGCGAGGCCATAACTCAACTTGATTAAAACAATAACATTTTCTCTTTACTAAGGATGCGAAATTTCCAGATTGTGGTTTGCATTACAATTGTATTTCTCTTCGCATCTCCTTACCCCTTGCTATCTGAAATACATGTGAGTAATATCTCTTATATTTGACAGCCTCTGTGGCGTGGCGGTAATGAACGCGACTGCTACGCAGAAGGCGCGGGTTCGGTCCCCGCTCAGTGCAAATATTTGTATGCATGAATATGGATATTTGCATTGGTCTGGGTGTTTCTATGTATAATATGTATGTATTTACAAAAAAAAAGTATTTAAGTATGTTTATCCGTATTCTAGATTCCATAACACAAGCTAGTTAAACTATGCTTACCATGGGTCTAGATAGCGTTGTGTGGAATGTTGTAGAATATTTATTTCAAATAACATTCATTGGCTATAGTAGTTGGTTCTCCTCAAAGGCAAATTGTCCTTATTTGCCTTTTAAACCAGAATATAGTGTTCTGTAAATCTTCTTTTTCTTCTTAGCGGTAATGCGCCCGAAACTTCCATATTTTCCGTGAAGTGAGTTCCATCTGAATTCCCCAACCCAAAGGCGATATTGAAACATTGCAGTTACATCAGTTGTTGGACTTTTCTAGGGCTTCAACTACCCATAACGACTGCTATAGATGTTGGTATGGCAACTGGCACCGACCTCTTAACATGCTCTCAAGGCACGACCAGACCAATGCAAATACCTATATTCATGAGCGATGATCGAACCCGCAGCTCTGCGTAGCTACCGCGTTTACTAGCGCCACGCCACGGAGGTTGTCAAATATTAAACTGTAAATATCTAAAGGAATCTCTTGAGAACTAATCGATACCTAAACTAAGCATAGATTGGACTACATGTTCTATAGTTTGCAAACAAAACTATTTATTTAGTACTCAGACCCTTGGTATCCCAGCACATCACACCGGTCATCGAGTGATCATGCCCATTCTCTCTCTCTCTCTCTCTCTCTCTCTCTCTCTCTCTCTGTCTAAAAAACGCTCTCCCTACATCATACCTACGCACCCACAAAACTCTTTCGGTCTACATTCTGCGAATATTCAACCTTCGCTGTTTGCAGATACAACGATTTATTAAAGAAAACAAGTAATTATATCGCAGACCTCGCTCCCAGTATTATATGAAAAATACAAAAATGATTATTTCAAACAGTTGATTGTTTAGCGACCGCTAACTCCTTTGTGTTCAATACTTCATAATATTTCTTTTTGTTCTCAGAATAAAATTAAATGACCTTTCATTTTCGCAATAGAAATTAACACATAACCTAACTATAATTCTCTAGAGACTCTGGGGCAATGGCTCTGGGTCGGCCAAGGTGCGAGGGATATGCCTGTCAACCTCACCTTCGCCAACAAAAAACGACCCACACAGGCGTCGTGCTTTTTAGTCGGTTCGAGTCCGACATAACGTGACACGTAAAAAAAATGGCTAAAGGAGGAAGGTTGTCAATTCGTCGGAATCCTTTAACATTGTATGTACTGTAAACATCCTTAGTCTATACATGAATATAATCACTTCTCCTGGCTGATTTATCTACTCAGAGTTGAAATAGCTGGGACTGCTTACTTTAAAATTTGGTATTTGATGCCTTTTATGTTGTAAGCAAGTGTCGCGTCGGTAACTTGAATGTAAAGGCTTAGAAACGTAAGGTCTTAATATCTGGCCATTACACTGTCGACATGAACCCACTCCTAATATAAGCAATTTTGCTTAACTGGAGGGGTTAACGGGAATATTAGTAGCTTAGATTTATACATTTTAGAATTTTTGAAAATGGAATTATGCAGTGTTTCGCCAAAACAAACTGCGTGATTGATGTTAAAACTTTATTCACTTAAATATCAAAGAAATTTAACAGATACGTAAATAAATATCATATCTTTAGAATGAAATTTTAAAGCATTATTATGCCTACTATTGAAATCGATTAAGATAGAAAAAATTGAATCGGTCCAGGCGAGATTCGAACTCGGGATCTTTCCTTTGCTGGGGGAACGTTCTGACCACTAAGCCACCGAACTTTCGCCTGAAACCATCCAAATTTCTCTATACATCGCTATCTTAATCGATTTGAAATAGCGTATCCTTCGAAACTGGAGTGCAAATGTCGCATTTTCTTCAAGCCTTCTCATAAACTATTGTCTTGAGCAGTTTTTCTGTCAAATCGACAGCACTTCTACTCTCAAATTCTATTTTTCCAGTGGATTGATGCCTCCGGTGTACAAAACCGAACACTAGAAATTATTATAAAAGGATATCAAGGTGCTCCATCAAGATCTTTGAGACCCAAACCAACTTTACCTCTTAGAATGTGAACCTTATATCTGACGAATGAGACTCTGATAAACGTGCCCTTTTTTGGTTGGGAGATAAAATGGCAGTCACTCTGTCAATGTATAATCATTGACCAAATTATCCTATTGTTCGGGTACCGCATGACCCGATTCAAAGTGATTCCAAAGCATCGGATGCAACTGGAATCAACGCTAAGATGATAACAATTTCCACACGTCTATTGTACATACATACATACATACACACGCTCACGCCTATTACCATCAGGGGTAGGCAGAGACAGCAACGTCTATTTTATCTGTAAAAAGCGTGTGCGAATCGGACTCGCGCATCGAGGGTTCCGAAACTTAAGTTACATAAACCGTAATTAAATGCGTTGACTTAGAAGCTTGATTTATGCACAGTTTCAAAATGTTATAGACCTGAGTATGTGGTATAAATTTCTACTATATACCTCCACGTATTCCTTAGAAAAAAGTCTTGACAAACAGACTGACAGACAGACGGACAAGGAAGTGATCCTATAAGGGTTCCCCTTTTTTTCTTTTGAGGTACATAACCCTAAAATGGTATAATTTCAAAAAAAATCTGCATAGTTCCCTCAATACTGCTACCCTATAATGAATACCCTTATTGGTAAGTCGTACCTTGACCCCGTATTGTAAAATGGTTCATTTACTTTTACAACCATTTTTCATTGCCCCAACGAAACGTTGTGATTTGTTGTGAAAGCTACGGTAATAAAACGAAATGGTGCAACCAATTATTCACCGTTTAGTGAGTTTCATGACATGGCTTACGCCTATATATTTGTACAGTTCATTGACTCAGATCGTTGTTAGGCGCCCTATACGCTTACAATATGCCACTTTTTCCTGGAATATATTGTTTTGTTAGACTAAGTGGCATACGACCACGGCTATCCTTGATATTTTTTTGTTTGATACTTTTTAAAGCGTTTAGCGGTTAGGTTTTAGTTATAAACTTAAATTTTTATGTATATTATTTTGGGGTAAGTAACGGCTAAAATTTATACAAATTTGTAATGTGCTAATTAACCCCTTTAATATACCACACACCAAGCATTATTTACCTCAATTTTTTTTTTTAAACTGTACTTTATGACCACTAAAGGGAGCTACATTAGTTTCAGTGATACGTAATATAGCCTATAACCAGCGGACGACCAAGACGCTTCTAATGAAACCTCATTTGTTCAGTTCTAATAAGCAACTCGGGAGCTATGAGGGAACAGATGAACCTACGTACATACATGAAAATCCTGTCAAAATCATAACCCTCCTTTGGCTTTAAGGCAGCGACTGTGTGACCTCGCAATCCTGAGAGGAAAGTTTAAGCCGATACTTCGTTTGTCTATAAGTGTACCGGCCTGCAGGAACCATTTTTTTTAGAGACCCCTCCGTACTTGTTGTGTGTTGTGGATGTTGATGCCAGCTTCACAGAAACTATTGAAATTCAGCCATTTCGTAATAAGACTGAAAACCGAACCCAAATGAGTTGGAAAAAGGCAAGGTGGATGATGACTTTAGGGATACTTCGGAACATATATTTTAGACCTAAAATATGCATAAAATGTGCTCTACACACGCATTATAGGGGCTACATTTCTTGGCTGACTTTTAAGGATAGCACGATGAGCTGCTACGGCGGTGGTTTAGATTCGCTAATTATAGATTATTACAAAACATTCCGAGCGCGCCAGGGCCTCGTTTGCCTCGCGACTTAGGTCCAAGATACGTGTCCCGATATGTAATGAAACAAATACAAAAACTTCAACTGATATAGGATTAAAAATGGCTAACAACAAAAGCAATTGAATGAAATTTTAAAGCCTTTAGTGTGCTAACTATTAAAAGTCTATTAAGATATAGAAAAAAATTGGATCGGTTCAGTACGAATATCGGTAGATGGCTCCCACTGTCGCCGTAAGACGGATATATGTATAGAAGAATTTGGATGGTTTCCGGCGAAGGCTCGGTGGCTTAGTGGTCAGAGCGTTCCCCCTGTAAGGGAAAGATCGCAGGTTCGAATCCCGTGTGGACCGATCCAATTTTTTCGATATCTTAATCGAACAAAAGCAATGTTATTTCCCGTGGTTGTTTTCCACAGTCAATTTCACATTCATCATCACACACTAGTTGTCACCTGTCACGGCGACCTTGGTTGCGTTGAACGCGGCGAACACTTCCGATGGCGGAAGTCGTGTTTCAACAAGATGACTGACTGAACATTGATAAGCTTTGTATAGCTGTTTCATTGGGAAACTGATGACGGAAATGGCACATATGCAGTATACTATACTTTGCTGCATGACTGAAAATTGCACTTCAAAGGAGCTTACATTTTTGTAGATGTCACTGCAATAGGTTCCTAATATGGATCGACATATTTACCAAATACAAATAATATTATAACACAAGATATATAAAGCCGCGTGGTTCCCGGCAGAGTAGAATTTGGATCCCCCATCTCTTCCCAATGGTGTCGTACAAGGCGACTAAGGGATAGGGCTGTTTAACATTGGACAGATATATGCAGCCAGACTCAGCCTCAGATGCATGGCTCGAGTCAACAATAGTGCCCGAAATACGGCAATAGGCTCACCCCCTATTACGTGGGACCGAATACAATTATTGGTGAAATGTGGGTGATAATTCACCTCTGCCTAACCCTCTGGGTATAAGGCGTGATTATATGTATGCATGTAAGATATATTGACATGGAGACCATATTGTTACAATATACTTACGTACATATAATAAGTACATATCTTACGAGTTATTTCATTCAGCAAACAAACGTTGCAAAGCAATCAATTTTTAGAATTCACTTTTTATTTTACGCTCTGAAAAATATATCCGCAACAAAACGAGAGAAGCCATAACCCAGCTCTCTATTTGATTACTCGCGTCAGAGTTCCGACAGTGTTAAAGTGTGTGCAACAATGTCAGAGCTAAAACCGCATTCTGTCCACACACCATAATATAATATGAGCATAAAGTTACCTTCATATAACTCATTTGTAAAAAGATGCATAGTAAACACCTCAACAAAGTCTAGGGAACAAGATGACCCCAATTTTTTTTTTTCGTGTAAATCATGTTTTGCAAATAACTGGCAGCAAATAAATAAAAATAGAATAAAGTAGATTACAGAGTTGTTCGAAATTTAAAAATAAATTTAAATAAGTAATGATTTTCGAATATGGAGTGAAAACTTTTAAAAGTGTTTGATTGTGCAGTTTCTCTGAGGCAAAATAAAAATTATTTTTTTTGATTGTAAATAACGTTTATTATCAATAATACGTCTTTTACGTATGGTTTGTGCATTTTTGTGACTGTAGTCATCATGTCACGTCGTCATTTAAGTCGCGAAGAGATGTTAAGGGCTGTTGGTATGCTGCAAGCTGGACGAACTCAACGCGACGTAGCGGATGCTGTCAACACCCAACCAAGCGTAATTTGCAGATTATGGGCACGGTACAGGTCTACAGGGGATGTTGCCGAACGTCACAGGGGACGAAATAGGGTTACTACCCCGCGACAAGAGCGTTTCTTGCAAAATTCCGCAAGGCGGCAACCCACGATTACTGCTCGTCAGTTGGTCGCAGGCCTCCAGTCTCAGCATCAAGTGGTTATTAGCGATCAAACTGTCAGAAGAAGACTACACGAAGCCAATCTTTATGCTCGCAGACCGCTTAGGGTTCCGGCTCTTCGACGTGGAAATCGAGGTCGTCGCTTATTGTGGGCTAACGCACATTTACAGTGGACCGACCATCAATGGGCACGGGTTCTGTTTTCCGACGAATCTTGCTTCGGTTTTCATCCTGATTCGAGAAGAGTGCGTATATGGCGAGTTCCTGGACGTCGGAGTCGTCTCCAGAATCCGCAAGAAGTTCATCCTTACCAAGGTGGAACAATCATGGTATGGGCTGGAATTCGCCTTGGTGGAAGGACCGACCTCGTTTGGATACGGGGCAATTTGAATGCAAACCAATACATTCAGGAGGTTATACACCCCATGGTAATCCCTCATCGACAGCAGTTCGGTCAAGATTTTATGTTTTTGCAAGATAATGCACGGTCACACACCGCGAGGGTAGTGGTCAATGCGTTAAGCGAGCACAATATGACGACGTTGGAATGGCCTGCTCAGTCTGCCGACCTCAATCCCATAGAGCATGCCTGGGATTTGCTTGGGAGAAGAGCTTTCAGTGATTCTTTGGAAAATCTGAACACTGAAGAACAACTTTTTTTACACCTTCGCAGTGTATGGAGCCATATTCCACAGACGATGATTGACAATCTCATACTAAGTATGCCACGCCGTTGTCGAGCTGTTGCTAATGCTTTAGGAAGTCTTACAGATTATTAAAAACGTTTAAAGTACGGTTAACTACTGTATTTCTTACTACCTCGTTATTTTTGTGCCTAATCATAGAAGGTTGTAATATTCAATATTGGCACTATTCAATTCTTACTTAAAAAAAAAAAATTGGTATGAAAATGTTTTTATTAAAATTAAAATTAAAAACGGTATAAAAGTACCCTTCTATTGATATAAAACACTCACTATTACAAGAAAGGGTTTTTAAATAAAAACTAGAAATGTCCTTGTTCCCTAGACTTTGTTGATGTGTGTATATGTGTGGCTTATGTTACACGCACATATACAGAATATTTAGGTTTTGTCTTTGTGTAGTATACAGATTTACGGCAGATCGTAAGTTACTTAACTATTCTTTGAGTGAAAACCTTATATAAATATATGTAAATAATCTTTAATTTGACGAGCATACAGACTATTTCTCATAAGTACCTATAAACTAATGTTGAATGAAGATAAGTCCTCGAACTCCTAAATAAATATCCGTTCTATAAAATACGTTAAGGCCACAAAATGGTGGTGTTTTTGAATTGTAACCAAACCAAAGAAGGTATTGTGTTCAATCTCTATATTGAAGTACTAGACAATTTAGGTAATAATTACTAGATATATATTTTTTTATTTTTAATATCTCTAATGTACAGACATCATGACCACTTCACAATATAAATAATAGTACAGATGACAACAATTGAAATTGGAAATGAATATAAGCTACATTCAAACCCGGCAGTTATATTGTTAATACTTTGTAGGTGCTTTCATCCACATAAAAGTCATTCAAAAACTTATTCTACCCCACATTAAACAGCTTAATGGCACATGTTGGCTAGAACATCAAATCCCTAGACCTGTCGATGCAGTGCTGCAGCTATAGCTCATAAAATGCTAAGCTGGATGCAGCAGAACAATTTTATTGCTGGTTGAGTCATCCGACGACGCGATTTTATGATTCATTTTCACCTCTAGGGGACGTATGTTGGTAAATAGTTGGGGACACTTGGTTAGGTGTACATAATATAGGGTGTCTCAGTAAGTGTGCACTTTTTCATTTTAAAATAAAAACAAGTATTTTATGACACAGTTGTAATATTTTTATTGTTTTGTAAAGTAGACATGTAAGTATGGAATAAAATATTTGGCAAATGACGCCACGGCTCCGATGGCATTCCATTACTCTTTTCGTGAAATTTTCTATTACTTTTGCACAGAGATGTGGCTGTATATCACCGATGACGCGTTGGATTTCCGATTTGAGCTCAGGTATTGTTTCAGGTTTATTCGTATAAACCCGAGATTTCACAAACCCCAAAGAAAAAAAACGCACGGGGTTAAATAGCACGATGTTGGTTGAGACACCCGTTATAAGTGAATGCGAAGAATGTCCCTTTTTGGTCTAACAGCTGTAAATAACTCGTGTTAACTGTAGATATATATATATTTTATACCACTTAGGTGGCAGACAAGCGCACGGCTCACTTGATGGAAAGTGGTTACCGTGGCCTATGGACGTCTCTAACACCAGAGAAACGACACTCGCGCTACCGACCCTGTAAGCACAGAGTTTCTGTGCCGTCAGTGTAGAGGACAAAGCAGGACAAGCCTTTAGTCATCCCACTGACAGCACAAATTCTCCAGTGAGCTCTGGCTACCCTACACACCGCTGGGAACACAACACGAAGTTATTATAACCGCGGTATTCTGTATGGCGGAGGTACTTCCACAGTCGGACTGCTCAATTAGGCGGAAAAACCGCCGTGTCCTACCTCCTATTATATTTTTAGTGTTTAATAAAAGCATGATAAACTTTAACCTTCCTATCTGTATCAACTACTGAAACACATACCTAATACACACACTTAGGTCTGCCAGACCGAAAGTGCTTTTTGTTTTGTATGTCGTTGGTATATGTCATTGCAATTGGAATATATGATTTTTTATCGAATATATTTCCGGGCAAAACTGGGATCCGGCCGTTAGTTAGCTATAAAAAACCGATTACCTACAACTCAGTTGCTAGGTATATATGTCGCGAAAATTATCCCAAACCAACTAACTCTTTCAACTGTAAATGGGATCCTATAAAGTCAAGAGACCAGAAATTATATAGTTTGAATGTACCCTATTTAGATATAGTTTGGAGGCATTAGATAACTTAGGGGTGGGCCGTGGGTGAGCTAACTTACTTTAGCTATATCTGTTGTCAATTTAGGAGAAAGACCCTTTTAGTTAAATGGCTCTGGAGAATTTATGTGACCTTTATGGGTATGTATGGGAAATATATGATTTCACATAATGAGATACAAGGTTATAACAGCATATTAGGTAATATTATCACATAATTATATCACAGACATTTCTGTAAATATCAATATTTTTAAAACGATTAAGAAAGGAGAAGAAGGAGAGTGGATTTCAGCTTGCTAGTTTTGAAAGCAACAGAGATTGACGCTTTTTTGATGATAATATTTAAGTGTAATAGAAAGGAAGGGAGCATATTCTTTAACGACGAGCACTATACCTTCTTCTTACAGTCCCGGGTCCTCACCGGCACCAGTGGTGGGGGCATTCGTGGGGATTTTGCGCATATTAAAAATAAGGGTCCAATAAGCGGGGTGTGAAAAAGCATCTGATGAGGCCACCAAGCTGAGTGCCACCATTGTAACATTATTTAGTGTCTGTAATGGTGGCCTTCTTTACTGAGACTTTGCTTTCAGTGTACTATCAGGCGAGGTGAAGTCAAGTAGGCGTGTCCTAGATAAAAAAAACATCATCTATAGATCACAATATGTACTAAAATGGATGAAAAATATCAATAATTGTACGGTGCGAGTCCTAATAGGTTGCCAACTCACCTTTAATGCTGCACATCACATGCCAATGACCTTATAGTTCTAATTCGTCTTCTAGATCTATTGAGCAGTCCGACTGTGTAAGTACCTCCGCCCTACAGGATACCGCAGCCATAATAACCTCGTGTTGTGTTCCCGGCGGTGAGTTGGGTAGCCAGAGCTCACTGGAGATTTTTTGTGCTGCCAGTGGGAAGACAAAGGCTTGTCCTGCTTTGTCTGCTAAAGACATATGTAACTCACGTCCTTAGGCCGCGGTAACCAATTTCCATCAGGTGGGCCGTGTACTTGTCTGCCACAGTGGTATAAAAAACGTCTAGGCGTCTAGGCAGTAACAGACGTTTTTTTTAACTATTCGCAATTTCAACGTTTTCTTTCTTACAGTATAACATTAAAATCTCCAAAGGAACCATTAATAGCACCAACGATCTTCACTCAAAGGACTGCAGATGTACTTAGCTAATCCTTTGAAGCTTAATTCAAAGCTCTCGCAGATGTATTCACATCTTTACGGACAATGCCGTCGTGTAACTCGGCGGCGTCAGCGCTGGTCGATACGTCGCGACGCCAAGTCGACTAGCATTTATACAAAGTCATACTTTTGAACTCTTTGAGTGGATTCTCTGTAGCATATTGCAGACGGAATTGGATGATAACATAGAATATTTCAGTAGTTTTTTACAGAATTGGGGAAATAAACTACTACTATCTATTCTTTAGAGATCTTTGAGCAGATTGTCTACAGATTGCAGACGGAATTGGATAATAAGGTTTTCGAATTGTAAATGTAAAGTAGCTGTTATTTGTGTATGTATTGACGTCCTAATGGAGTAGGCAGAGAACAACCCATACCATAATAAAATAATAACATACCATACGAAAGTCTAGTCAGTCTATACAAGTTATTATTTAAGTATACATATAAGTACATTAGGCAGAGGTGAATTAACACCCACATTTCACGAATAATGTTATTCGATCCCACGTAATAGGGGATGAGCCTATTGCCGTATTCCGGGCACTATTGTTGACTCGAGCCATGAATCTGAGGCTGAGTCTGGGCTGTATATATCTGTCTGATGTTAAACAGCCCTACCCCTTAGTCGCCTTGTACGACACCGCATGGGAAGAGATGGGGTGACCCTAATTCTACTCTGCCGGAAACCACGCGGCAAAGTTATTAGAAAGAAAGAAAGAAAGAAAGAAAGAAAGAAAGAAAGAAAGAAAGAAAGAAAGAAAGAAATAAAGAAAGAAAGAAAGAAAGAAAGAAAGAAAGAAAGAAAGAAAGAAAATATTTTATTTAAGGTAATCACAATGTGTATGCAATAAATACAATTAAATGTGACATTAGATTACATAGGTAAAACAAATTGCGCGAACCCAAATAGGGCCCCATCTCAGCATTGAAAGCTACACACACTAAAAAAAATCTGCAGCGCTGGTTTTCAGATGGAGCCACTATTATTATAATATAGTAGAACTTGTAGACGATTCACAGATTCAGCTAGTCCTTCGTGGACCCAGGAAAACTATTATGTTTTTAAAATAACATTATATTTCTTTTGTTTCAGTGATAACAAACCCGAAAGCTCCACCAGGAAGCAAAGATGGGGCTAAAAGCTTCAACTTTGACTTCTCATATTGGTCTCACAACGTAAGTACACTTTATTATTTCTGCATTTACAGTCGCCCTCAGAATTAGCTTAACACATTGCAAGGTTTTTAGAGCTAAGGTGGATACTTAAACCACATAAAAAAATCTTTTATTTAAACATCAATTCTCAACTCAAATCTCGACGTAGAAATTGTGTGTATTTTTTAATGTTAAACAATTTTTGAGGGTCGACAAAACATAGTTATGTAGTACCTTTATTAACTAAACACGTATTTTTAACATGAAATTTTATAATTTTATCCAAATTCAGGGTGGTGAGATATTTTCAGCTATGAACAAATAAATATCCTGTGTAAACAGCGTGTAAATCCCGTGTTACTTACTGGTTAAGGAGTCGGTCTTACGTTCGGAAGGTCTCGGGTTCGAATCCTGGCAATTACACTACCGACGTGAACCCACTCCTAACACAAGCAATTCAGCTTAGCTGGAGGGGTTAGAGGGAATATTAGTAATTAATTTCGGTTCTAGTATTCCTTAAAAAAAAAGAAGCAATTGCTTGATATTTGTTAAGAGTGTTGTTTTAAAATGTGGAACCACGACATATGAAAACATTTCTTCTTCATCCCAGCGTTAATCCCAGTCGGATTCGTAGCTTCCACCTGGGAGTTCGGGGTTAACCAGTCTAACTGAGGATTTGGTTGAACTTAAAGTTCTGCCATCTGACATTCACAACCCAAATTTCGAAGCATTGAAGAAGTTAGACCAGGTGTTGGACATTTTTAGGGATCGGCCATAGATTTGCACTTTATCGTCGCCTTAAGACGGATATATGTTTAGAAGAATTTGAATGATTTCGGACGTAGGTTCTGTGGCTTAGTGGTAAGATAGTCCCCCTGTAAGGGAAAGATCGCGTGTTCGAATCACGCCTTATCCGATTAATTTTTATATCTTAATCGATCTGCCGTAGATGTTCGTATGTCAACTGGGACCGACGACGGCTTAACATGCTATCCGTGCACGACATGTAAAAACACTATTAACATTAATTACCTACGTCTAATCTCCCCAAACTCAAAACTGCGTGTCTATAAAACAATGGTGGTCACCCCTTCTAATTTAACATATACAATACCAATACCTAAAAACTTACCACAAATGCTACTATTTATTTTAATGCGAGCAGTTATTTTGAGAATAGCTTCTGTATGTATTAGAGACACAAGTAGCACTGTGGTGTGAAATCTAAATAACTCAGGAATAGGTCAGTTCTGAATAAAATTGATGTCCATTGTTATAAATGGATACTATAAATGGATACAAGATAAGGTTCAGATTAGATATGCAGATTTGTGTCCACTTTTAAAAGGTGTACAGTTTCTGCTAACGTTCGTTATGTCGCATATATTTTAATAGGATTACGTGATTAGGCTGGTTTTTTCTTAGGTCAGAGAATAAGCATTGCCATACAACGTGATAATGCTGTCAGTCTTCTGGGAACGCTACCACAAGACGCATGCGATATTGAGAAATTCCACAACGCCTTTTAACTTATACCTAAATGTAGTTTTAGTTTTTATTTTTAATATTGTATATATAATAATATAATTAAATAGTATGATTTAAAAACAAAAACGGGATTTATTAGTTCTTTGTTATTATCATAAATTGAAATTCAATATATCAATATTAAAACATAAATACACAAAATAGCAATGTGGCGTCGGAAAATCCACCCTATATCGCCCCCGACTCAAAGGTGCCCATGATGCTGGGTATTTATAAATATTTACCTAATATATTATATATCTCGGCAAAAAAATTATGTGATATGTTTATTTATTCTCCCTTTATGCATTAATAAATTTATAGTTGGTGACTATAAAGTAACATTAAAGTAAACCTAGCAAAGGCATACCTAATATTACGAGCAAGAATAAAGTTTGGGTAACTTCAACCTATTGAGCTAGTTTATACCCTCTAAATTGCAGTGACAGACTATAGATATAAAGAGAAAGATATTTTAAACTATCGCGGTGTGAATTCATAAGTATACAACAGTATGGGACTTTTCAGTTAAGTGATGACCACGGGTGCTACTCTGAAGCGTCGGTAGAAATAGTAAGATAGATATAAAGATAGCTAATACTTTATTGTACACCAATACATTTACAGCTGAGACAAGTAGGTAACATGTATAAACAGTTTAATGTACAATGGGCGGCCTTATCGCTGAAGCGATTTCTTCCAGGCAACCTTGAAATGGACAGTAAAGTGACAAGACAAAAGATATATGGTGTAGTTATCATATTAAAATAAATAAAAGGTGTACTAAAACAAAAAGAAAGACAGAGAAAAGTACAGATAAAGGAAAATAATATAAAATATTAATATAGCTTTACGTTAAGTATTATAAACATAATCTTCTATGATTTAATCGCGAAAAACCATTGTATAATTATGAGAAAGATACATAGTCGAAAGGTTGATCTGCAAAAAGCCTCAATCGCAACAGAATGGAACTTAGATGTACAGAACTCTTATTTATCATTATCAGTCTCCTAGATACTTATTAACTTAGGTTTCTTTTCTTTTATAACTATCTAGAAGCAGAAATAGTCCCATATGTGTGTTGTTCATGTCTAATTCCGCTCTGTCACGTTCTTATCGTGCCTTTCGTAATTCATTGCTTCATTTCTTTTGAAAATATTAGGTACTTGAAATATAAACCCAAAATAAAAATATCTCTTGATTCAATTTCCACACACACAGCAATTTTCCTTCAGCCATTTTGTATCAAATGTGAAATAAATTGCCACCCCATGACTCGAGTGTCTTGTCTGAAAAACGCAAGATAAATCTGTTTTGTTTTGTCAAGCTGTCTTGTCTGGCCAAAGACAACTAAAACGTCACTTGAATTTAGACCTTACCGGATATAAATAACGTTGGAATCACAATGACACGATTATGTATCAACCCCTAATATAACTGTCGGAAAAAACAATTTTACTCAGTTTCCCATCTAGTGCTGTGTGACTTTGCAGTATTATCAATCAATACTTGAATAGTTGACTGTACGTACGTGGGTGTGGTTGGAATTCTTAGAATGTCGTGGATTTTAAAAAGCATATTTTGAAACTTTATATCACCTATTTGAGTCCATATTTCTTTAGTTTTCAAATAATGTATGAGAATCTACCGAATTTGTTCACATTTATGATCACTGCTCTGCACCCTGAAGTGGTAGCATGATGATATATAGCTTAACACCTTCGTCGATAAACGGACTATTCAAAACAAAACATATTTTTTCAATTCGAACCAGTAATTCCTGAGATTAGTGCGTTCTAACAAACACATAAACAAACTTTTAAGCTTTATAATTTTTTTATAATTTATACAATATAATAAAACACATTAGACTGGTGGTGGTACACGGTACACTGGTGGTAGAAACTTGGTGGCACAAATTTGTCTCAAGTTTCGACCGGGTAGGTACCACCGTGCACTATTGCGAAAAACCCTCCATAGCAATTCAATCTCGGTTGGATTGTGTTCAGGGGTCAGCATGTGCATAGCCGGGCAGAGGTGGTGGTTGTCGCAGCACTAGTGGGACCAGTGGGTCTTGGCGTAGTCTAGTGGGGATGGCGCGGGGCGATGCGCCGAACAGGGAGACCTGTAGAAACGGTGGTGCCGCTGGCCGCCCGCGGTATAGTACAGGGGCCCAACTGGGGTTAACCACCTTGGGAGGCTGCCTCACCAGGCCGCGCATAATCCCGATATGGTTCGTCGTGCCGGTTGGTGACCGGATTTGGGCGCCCGGCGACCATACTCGGGGGGGTACGGGGGCCCTTCCGTTCGGCGCGTCGGCTCTCGCCATGCCTCACATTCATAGATAAAACCAATATCCCGCGCTTTGTCACACGGTGCTGCGGCGGCAATCGCTTCTTTTTTCACGCCTTCTCCCACCCAAACTCATGGCAGCGCAATTTACAGAAAAAGGCAACACAGCGGCTCGTCACACTCCCAAAAGCTTGCTATTTGAGGTGGAGTCCACTAACATCTGTGGGCTCCATGCAAACCTCAACGCCGT
Source organism: Eilema griseolum (assembly GCA_963662185.1). Classification (NCBI taxonomy): domain Eukaryota; kingdom Metazoa; phylum Arthropoda; class Insecta; order Lepidoptera; family Erebidae; genus Eilema; species Eilema griseolum. The sequence goes on from OY759247.1 coordinate 18,299,894, forward strand.
CCACCAACACCTAGAGACGGCGAAACCTGCCATGTTTTTTCTAACGGAGACGCAAATACACCGCCCTGACGACACGACCTACTTGCTCTACCCTGGCTATGTTCTTGAGGAAAGTTTTCGTGCAAAAGCCGGGGTGTGCGTGTTTGTTAGGGCGGATGTTTGCTGTCGCCGTTTGCGCTGCCTAGAGGACCCATCCTTCTCCGTCCTTTGGGTACACGTAGACCATGGCCCTTCGAGTCAGATCTATGTGTGCCTCTACCGTTCCCATACAGGAGATGCTGAGACAACTCGACTCTTTGAATATCTGAGTCAGGCGGCAGATGATGCGCAGGAGCGATTTCCGAATGCCGAAATGGTATTTTTGGGGGATTTTAACGCCCACCACGAGATCTGGTTGGGCTCCTCCAAAACAGACCATACGGGAAGAGCCGCCCACGCATTTGCTCTGGCGCACGGCCTGACCCAATTGGTGCACGAGGTCACTAGGATACCAAGAAGGTCGGGCCAAGCACCTTCTCTGCTAGACCTTCTGCTGACGAGTGATCCGGACCGGTACAGTGTATCGGTGCGAGCCGCGTTAGGCAACTCTGACCACTGCCTGGTCTGTTCCACGGTGCCTATTATAGCGCCCCCACGACCCATGCAGGGGAAGCGGCGTCTCTGGCACTACTCGTCAGCGGACTGGGATGGACTTCGTGACTATTTTGCGTCCATCCCGTGGGTTGAGCGCTGCTTTGAAGGTAAGAACCCATCGGATTGTGCTACTGCTGTCGCCGGTGAGATCGGTCTGGGTATGGAATACTATATCTCATACACCGATGTCACCGGTGACCGCGGGGTGCGCCCTTGGTTCGGGCGCGAGTGCGCGGAAGCTGTTGAACAAAAACAGTCTGCGTACCGCGCTTGGGTAAGGGCGCGCGCCACGCGCCATCCCAATCTGGGCCACTTCAAGGCGGCGTACAACAGAGCCACAAAGGTCTGTAGAAGGGCCTATGTCAGAGCGGATGCCCTGCGCATAGCGCGGCTTGGTCAAGAGCTAGTGATGCATCCCACGGGAAGCCGTGGCTACTGGCGACTGGCTAAAGCCGTGCAAGCCAACTTCTGTCAGCCTTCGCTGCCTCCGCTGCGTAACCCTGATGGATCCCTGGCCCATGAGCCGCAAGAGAAGGCAAATCTGCTGGCTAATCTCTTTGCGGCCAACTCCCGAATCGATGATTGTGGTACGCAGCCACCAACACTACCCGACAGTGACCACGCGATGCCTGATATCCATATCAGGCAACGCGATGTCCGTGCAGTGCTGCAATCACTCGATGTCCGGAAAGCCAGTGGTCCGGATGGTATTCCAGCGGTAGTTTTGAAAAAATGTGCAGCGGAGTTGTCTCCAATGCTTACGCGCCTGTACCGGCTATCCTACAGTTTGGGTACAGTGCCTTTGCCTTGGAAAGAGGCGAATGTTCAGCCGATTCCCAAGAAGGGGGATCGCTCGGAGCCAGCCAACTATCGACCCATAGCCGTCACCTCAGTGCTGTGCAAAGTGTTCGAGCACATAATTAACAAACAGCTCATGCGGCACCTAGAGGATCACTCCTTAATTAATGACCGGCAATATGGCTTCAGACCGAAACGGTCAACGGGTGATCTTCTAGCATACGTTACCCATCTTTGGGGTGAGGCTATGGACAAGCACGGCGAGTCACTGGCAATTAGTCTTGACATCGCCAAAGCTTTCGATAGAGTCTGGCACAAATCGCTTCTTTCCAAGCTACCTGCCTTTGGTCTGCCTTCTAGGCTGTGCAACTGGGTTGCTAGCTTCCTGCAGGGGCGCCGTATTCGCGTCCTTTGTGACGGACGAGCTTCGGAGTTTCTGCAGGTTAATGCTGGCGTGCCCCAGGGGTCCGTCTTATCACCCACTCTCTTTCTTCTGCATATCAACGACATGCTGTCTACCGGCAATGTTCATTGTTATGCAGACGATAGCACTTTACATGGGAGTTATCATGGACATCCAGCGGCCAAGCAGTCAGATATCGCAGAGAAAAGGCAGCTTCTTGTCACTGAGCTTGACGGGGTCCTGAATCACATTTCTCAATGGGGCTCTGAGAACCTGGTTGAGTTCAATGCCAAGAAGACGCAGGCATGTGCGTTTACAGCAAAAGTATCTTCTTTCCTTCCCCTCCCCACTCTTCAGAGCACGCCGCTGCCGCTGCAGGACAATCTCAATATCCTAGGTATGGATGTTCGCTGCAACCTGAATAACAAAAACTACATCGAGAGCATCATCAAAACAGCCTCACGAAAACTCGGAGTCCTGAACAGAGTGAGACGATTTTTCACGCCGGAGCAGCGGTGTCTTCTATACAAGACACAAATTCGCTCCTGTGTGGAGTACTGCTCGCATCTCTGGGATGGTTCAGCAAAGTACTTACTAGATGCTCTCGACAGGTTGCAGCGACGTGCGGTCCGCATCATTGGGAATCCCGAGATCACGAACACCCTAGAACCTTTACAGCTGCGTAGAGATGTTGCGTCCATGGCTGTATTTTACCGTCTGTACCATGGGGAGTGTTCTGATGAGCTCTTCCAATTAGTCCCACCCTCCCCTTTCCTACACAGGACAACGCGTGCAGGTCTTAAATGTCATCCGCACACGGTGCAAAACATCCGATCAAGAACCAAGCGGTTCGGAGACTCTTTCCTCTGTCGCACCATTAAGGCCTGGAATTCATTACCAGCTCACGTGTTTCCTTCTTCCTACAGTCCCGGGTCCTTTAAGCGGGGCGTGAAAAAGCATATGATAAGGCCGTCAAGCTGAGTGTCACCATTGTCACACGGTATGTGTAAGTAATGGTGACCCTCTTTTCTGGGATTTTGCCTTCAGCTTACCATCAGGCAAGGCGAAGTCCAATTGACGTGTCCTATATAAAAAAAAAAAAAAAAAAAAAAAAAGACATTAATGTAAATTAGTGGTCTACTCATACGATGTTCTATAAACAGCAGCTTTTTTACTGATAATCCAGACAAAATAAAGATTTGAGCTTGCATAATTTCCAGTTCTATGCGAATTTACGTAAGCTTACAATTTTTTTCTTCTATTTTGACTGGACTATGAATCATATAAGTAAGTACATCCGACAAAGGACGATCTTGAAAGGTGATCCTTTCAAATACTTCAAAGATCATCCCTCCAAGCTTTATATGAAAAAGTGCAACCGTATCGCCTTTGTGGACTATACTTTTAATAAAAACTAATTTTAATAATATGCTTAAATTAATAAAGCTAGATCGACTCACCAGTAATATTTCAGCATCTAACCCAGTAGCTATATACCTACCTACCTATACTAATGTTCCATCATTGAAATATAACGAGATTGCTCGTTTGCATTTGGACCGCGGCCATATTTGACGCAGCTGCTATGTACTATATTAATAACGGTATAAATTGAATTTCGAATTTCCATCTCAATGGACAATTTTATTGACTGTGGCGGTACACGGCTATATTGCTGAGGTTTGGTTTGATTTCTGTATTAGGATTAAACGGTACAAGTACAGGGGTTACTAAACCACCATGAAATTATTTAAAAATTGTGGCTTCGACCCTTATCAAATAGCTGTCTCCGCCTAGGGAGCTATCGGGGAGACATGACAGCGTCCCGTCGCCTTTGCCTAACGTGACAAGTGTGGCAACAAACTTATTTGATAGAGACTTTTTAGGAATGGATGGTGCAATAATAAGTTTGATTGTACTGACATTATTAATTACTGTTGTGTTAACATAAAAAAGTAATGTCATAATCATAAAATGTTGTATTATGTTCTTAATATCTGCGCAAATGTGAAAGTAGATGAGAATAGAATTAAGAAATTCTGTTTCATTCAAACATGATACAAAATGCAGGTCAAGCTAATGAAAGCGTGTCAAAATATGAAATGTATCGTCCAAACAAAGGAAAATAAATGGTTAAATCCTCATTTCACGTGTCAATACACACGGCTCGGTAATTGTTAATAAATGACCTCCAACCACGAAACCGCCAATTTCGATTCACAGTTCAATGATTCATTAGGAGGACGAACGTGTGGACGTTATGCGAAACCGCCAAACTGATGGGTTTGGTGGTTTCGTGTTCCAGTCCACGGAGATTAGCAAAACCTAACGTGATGACTTTCCTGTATACTAGATAAGCTGTTTAGAACAAAAATTGTGTCGTTCCTTGGTAAGGCGAGAATGAATTTTGAGTTGAACTATCTGTATAGGCACAGAGCGCGTTTTTGTAATATAATTTGTATGGCAGCTACAAAAACTTAGTTAAGAAGTTTAATGTCGGGTTTACTTACCTACCTAAAAAGCGCCATTACATAGACGTTTCGTGGATAACCTAAATCTATTCCGATAAAAACGAATTTACTCGATGCCAAAATCGAAGTGAAACACAAAAGCACCTTAGGTATATTCTACAGATTTTTGGCTTACCAATGACAAATGGAACACAGAAAAGAGCAAGCATTTACATAATTTGCAATTTGAACGAGAGTTAGGGGTGCAAATGTAGAATAATTCTGGTAATTTATACAAATTAATGCGCATCGCTTCGCTGCTAAGCGGCCATTCACGTATAAGTGATATTATGATAATCTACTTTATTTTGGTCTCGACAATTTGTAATAGACATACATACATCTAAACTTTTCCCTCTGGGATAGGCAGTGACAAAAACCTACCATCTACTTCTGTCTTCTCTCATCTCATCTTACCTTATTTACTTCACAAGCTCCCTCTAATGCCGTTAAACTTCTATGCGAGTATAGAACTCACAGTTTTAAGTATTTTGTCCCACTCTTTTTCAATACATCATCAATTTGGTAAGCGAGGTTGTATACCCAATCAATCATAATTTTAGGTAGGTAGGGATGTAAAATGAATGAGAGCTGGCTCGGTTATAGCTCATTCTAATCCTCTACCCCGAGGCACCATTATACGATGAAATATTAATTTGATACTATATTTTCTAGGTCCCGAATTTGATCGTATATCATCGATCCTAATGTTGTGGTGTCATTATTGAACTGAAATACAGCTCCCTTAGGACTTGTAACTTTAGTGCGTAATATCTTTCTAAATAACAGGTCATTTGCGTATTTGTTTACCGTTTTATCACCTGATGAACTTATTGTCTTACTCTTCGAATTCATTTTTGTGATAATATTACTATTTTAGTTTTAATTATCCCTTTTTTTACGTGCGGAAAATTCCTCACGGCTACCTCTTCACCTGTCATGAGCAGGTCACATTGCTCGCCTCCCCGTTTCCGGGGACACGTTGAAGACTCCGTGGTACCTACGCCCGAAGACGGCCAGATTAAGAGAGGTAGCCCTGAGTCGATGTGAGGGATATGTCTGCCAACCTCACCTCCCGCAACAACGACTCACAAACGGCGCGCGACGTGTGTTTTAGTCTTGCGGCGTGCATTTTGCGCACGTAATAAAAGGGCCCTTGGAGGGGCTCCAACACAAACACAAAATATTTTGCAACATCATATTTTTTTTTACGTGTTACAAAAACATTCCCACGCATAACATCCCCCCAGCCGGTGGGAGAGGTTATTCAGAACTCAAACCAACTAAAACGCACGACGCGTGTGGGTCATTTTTGGTTGCCGAAGGTGAGGTTGACGGGCATATCCCTCGCACCCCGGCCGACCCAGGGCCATCTCTACCGATCTAGCCTTCACAGACCACAGAGTCCCCAACTCGTCTCCGGAAAAGGGGAGGCGTACCAATCGCGTCGTCGCGGCCTGCTACTACCAGGGCGACAGGCGGCTCCACCCCTGAGCTCATGGCCGGCGGAGGTCATTCATCGAGTTTTGATTATCCCTGGGACTTGCTAGTTTATACTTTTGAAGTCACTGTGGGTGGTATACAGGAAGTAGAAGTCTGGCGTTTATATTGGATTGACCCTATTAAATAGTTCAATACAAGCCCTAAAATAAAGTGGTACCTACATTTTTTTTGCGCTCTGTTGGAATTTCAAATGTTTTTTTTGATTTGAAAGTCCTCTTCTTGAGAAAGGTTTACAGGCTATTCGATATGATCTTACAACCCGAATGAAACAGCGAAGCATGGTTTATTACCAATCATATCATTACATTTATAATATACTTACCGAAATGTAATATTTTATTCTGTCTGTCCACAGCCGAGTGATCCGCAGTTCTCGTCGCAAATCATGGTGTACAAAGACATCGGCGAGGAGATGTTGCAACACGCTTTCGACGGTAATTACCACTTTCCTCGAATACTTTCACTGCGATGCAGATAACTACCGACTCAAATTGAGATTTCTAATTTCGTGAATGATCTTCTCGTGTACAGCATTTGATATTCAGGAAGGCGACTGATTTAATTCGATTTTTGAAGAATATGCGTAAGTGCGGGATGTATTTATTTGCTATCCATGCCAGTAAAATGCTGTATAAAATGTATATTTTACAAAATTTTATTACATACATACATACATATAATCACCCCTTTATCCCCGGAGGCTTAGGCAGAGGTGAATTAATACACACATTTCACCAATCATTGTATTCGGTTCCACGTAATAGGGGGTGAGCAAATAGCCGTATTCCGGGCACTATTGTTGACTCAGGCATGCATCTGAGACTGAGTCAGGGCTGTATATATCTAATCTTAAATTTTATTACTGATATATAATTGAAAAAATAAGACATTTGGGTTTTTATCACAATCACAATAAAACTTCGTTAAACGTAACACTTTAACAAAAGAGTAAAATTAAATTAAGAAATTACATAATTTAAAGTCATTAGTTAAGGTGCTCCCTAACCAGGAGCAATTGCCTGTTATGTAGCGTTACACATTATAAGTGAGAACATTACCCTGCCTCCTCTACCTGTAATCTAATTTTTAATCATTGAACTACACCGCAGTAACTTACCTTTCAATGTCCTTGACCTTTTAAGCTGTCATTGTCCGTTGGTCTCAAGAAGTCAAGACATGATTACAATGTACCTACTTTTTTTAACTTTAACAAAAAGTTACCTAACTTGAAGCTAACGGTACTACCATTATGTTACGAAGGCCAAGTAGCACTCACTGCGTCTAAGTATTAAATATAATAAACTAGACAGCGTATCTTTAGTGAATGCGCTGAACCGTTCACTGTGTAGGTATTACTTCAAAAGATTTATTTTTCAAATCTAATGATTTGGAAATTCATTCATGAGTTAAGTTTCGTTCTTCAGTTTAAAAATAAGGGTGTGTCCCCACCATGTCGTGAATAAATGAAGATGAAATGTGAATAGAAGCTATGTATGTAATTGACCTGTTTGTGGACAGCACACTACGTCTCACACGCCGTTATTTGAATTAAAGTTAAATACTGTTATTCGAATATATGTAAAGTTCTTAAGTAATGTAGACTTATGCAGATCCAGAAAAAGATAGAGAAGTAGTCAGCTCCTATTTAGAATATGAAATGCCATTCGCCGAATTTACCATCAGGTAATCAGGGTATTTTTATAGATACTGACCTTTCAAAGTGCATCCAGGGTTACTTTAACCCGATAATGATAATTTGTGGATGATCTGTACAAGATGATATAATGATAGACCCTTGGATGCAACCGGTGCTCTACGCTATGTTGATGGGGATTCAAATAGATAGTGGTGTCGAAGGCCATATTTAGCCTTAAAAAAACAAGTCAACAAAGCCTAGAATCAATTTATCAGTAAAATTCTTTGACTTATCATGTTATGTGAATGCTCTATCAAACAAAAAACTAACGTTTCACAAATCTTTGTTTACAGGCTACAACATATGCATATTCGCATACGGTCAAACGGGCGCGGGCAAGTCCTATACCATGATGGGTCGCGGCGAGGACAGCCAGGAGGGCATCATTCCACAAATCTGCAAGGACCTGTTCAGGCGCATTAAGTCTACCACCAGCGATGACCTCAAATATTCGGTTAGTTTGTTTTATCACTGTTTTACCACTATCTGGTCTGGTCGATGATAGTATAAACTTTATTCTTTATCTGAAACTTGTTGTTACTCGCGATTTATTACCTGTAAACATATGCCAAGGAGATTAAGATCGATTTCTCAGTCTCCTCGTGATTATGGAAACTAAAAAACCTATCGACCATAGATAAGAATTAGTACAAGTAACAAAACAAATCGTAATGGAATCTGTTGCAAAAACAGTTTTATTTCAATGAATAATTTTCGCGTAAATCTTGTGATATATGTATATGATTCCTTATCAAAGGGAATTTTGTCTTTAAATATTTTTAAAGAGAACCCGCCGCCGATATCTGTTGTTCCAAAAGACACTCAACTTCCAAGAGCTCACTGGAGAGTTTTTGTGCTGTCAGTGGGATGACCAAAGGCTTGTCCTACTTTTTCCTCTACACTGACGGCACAAAATCTCTGTTCTTACAGGGTCGGCAGCACGGATGTGACTCCACTGGTGTTACACACGTTCATAGGTCATGGTAACCACTTTCCATCAGGTGGACCGTGTGCTTGTCTGCCACCTAAGTTGTAAAAAAAAAAATCACTTATATAACCTATCCGTAACCGTGCATCCCCTAACTACCCATTTACCAACATACGTCCCCTAGAGGTAAACTTGAATCATAAAATCGCGTTGTCGGATGACTTCACCAGCTATAAAGTTGCTCTGCTGCATCCGGCTTAGCATTTTATGAGCTATAGCTGCAGCACTGCATCGACAGGTCTAGAGATTTGATGTTCTAGCCAACATGTGCCATTAAGCTGAATAATATGGCCTAGAATAGGTTTCAGTATGCATTTTATATGAACAAGTAACAGTCAAATAAATCTAGAAGGAAGTTTTTAAGGCATTAAGAAATTAACTACTGTCCTGGAATATAAGTTTTGTTTTAGTAGATCAGTTTTAGTTGAAACTTAATACAAGCTATAATTTATTTCATTGCCTTGTGAGGACGCTCAGAAATATGCTCGTGTTGCTATTTGCAGAAGAAAATATGGAGAATAAGATGGTGAATGATTTTCCAACACATGAATCTCTGCAATTGCGTAGAGACATAGCCGCTATGGCAGTATTTTACCGAGGCGTGTGTTCTGATGAGCCCTTCCAACTAGTGTTCCATCTTCTCGTTTCCTCTTAAAACAATATTGGAACCATACTTTGCACATCGCTTGTTTAATAGAACAATGACACAATTGCATATTTGCAATTTTTCAGGAGAAGCATCTGAATATTTTGAAGACTCCTGTTAGAACTGTAAACATACTTAGAATGTTTTTTGGAATGGATAACAGTAGCGGTTTTTATAGCTTCACTGTGGCTGCAAGAAGTTTTCCAAGAATCTCAAACTACTCACTCTTTGACTCAAACACTAACAAAATTACTAAGACAATTAACAGTCTGATACAGTCCATTGACTGTATCAGACTGTCAATTGTCTTAGTACTTAGACTTAGACTTAGTACTGCGTCATTTAACATAAATCTCCGTGTTTTAACAGGTGGAAGTATCGTACATGGAAATATATTGCGAGCGAGTCCGTGATCTGCTAAACCCGAAGAACAAAGGCAACTTGCGCGTCCGAGAGCATCCAGCCCTCGGACCTTACGTCGAGGACCTCAGCAAACTGGCTGTGACGTCATACCATGATATCTATGATCTGATTGATGAAGGAAACAAAGCTAGGTAATATACTTATACCTATACATATTTGATCATTGTGTCCATGTTTAGTATCTAAATAACCGTAATAATGAGAACAATATCGTTATCTCGAACAGTATCCAAAACTTCCACTTTAGAGCCCAGGGCAGTTTCCGCTCTCTTACACTTCTATTATTGGTTTATCTTATATGAGCAGCTGTCGTCGGACCCCAAAAAGAAAACCTGCGCCTTAGTCTCGTCTTTTAATCAGCAGATTTTTTTTATACCACTTGGGTGGCAGACAAGATGGAAAGCCCACCTGATGGAAAGTGGTTACCGTGGCATATGGACGTTCGTAACACCAGAGGAGCCGCACTCGCGCTGTCGACCCTGTAAGCACAGAGTTTACGTGCCGTCAGTGTAGAAGACAAAGCAGGACAAGCCTTTAGTCTTACCACTGATATACCAACTTATTGGTGAAATTGGTTGGCTTATTGGTCCTAATTGGGCCTGATTTAGATACTAAACTTGTAGAAATATCTACTTAAAAACAAAAATCACATACATACATATAATCACGCCTTTATCCGTGGAGCGTTAGGCAGAGGTGAATTAACACCCACATTTCACCATCATTGTATTCGGTCCCACGTAATAGGGGGTGAGTCTATTGCCGTTTTCCGGGCACTATTGTTGCCTCGAGCCATGAATCTGAGGCTGAGTCTGGGCTGTATATATCTGTCTGATGTTCAAAAAAATCACTCAATGCATTATTGTCTGCTGTCAGGACTGTGGCAGCTACAAACATGAACGAGACTTCGTCCCGTTCTCACGCTGTCTTCACCATATTCTTCACCCAGCAGAGGCATGATCAGACCACCAATCTCATGTCTGAAAAGGTATGAATAGTTACGATTAACTATAATATTGTAAGAAATTATATTTTGCAGTATTTTAGAACATGTCGTATAATCTATGGATGAAGATAATATGTTATATTGACCACAAATATTGTTTTTGGTTCAGGTAGTTGAAGCCCTAAAAAAGTCAGGTAACCTGATATTACCTACTACAAGACTGGGATACTCTCCATATCTTCGATTCGATCTCCACAACCTCCAGCGAGTTCAGTCGGTTCATTGAAAATTCAGCTGTTTCGTACTGAACTGAAAGCCGATCCCAAACTTAGTTGAAAAAAGATTCAAGGACTTATGAAGTCTTTGTGATTTGAATTTCGTGTAAATTTGGTCACTTTTCACATTATTATTAATAAGCAATGATTCTTAATCAGGTGTCAAAAATTTCGCTGGTGGACCTGGCTGGGTCTGAGCGCGCCGACTCGACCGGCGCCAAAGGCACGCGGCTAAAGGAGGGTGCTAACATCAACAAGTCGCTCACCACTCTGGGCAAAGTCATTTCTGCATTGGCTGAGATTGTAAGTATATGTTTAAGAAGGATTTTAGAGCTAGGCAAATGAATGTAACGAGTGGGCAATGTGTATAGATAATAAACTTTTCAGACTTTGCTAAGGATTTGTGTACATAGATTAACTATAAACTAAATAATAGATTGAACTGTGAATGCAGACCTTATTGTACATTTATATAAAGTGATGGCGAAAGCCTAACGGCATTGTTAATCTGTATTTGAATGACTGAACCATGACTTAGTGAATGAAACAGGTTCGATTCCTATATATAATGTCCTACATTTTCTCTCCGCTATCTTGAACACAGAAATATCTCAAGTATTAGAAGTATAGTTAAACAGTAGTTATAGCTATATACTAACATAAGACACGTTTTGTTTTACGCACCTGTTACCAACGTATGGATAATTGTAGTCGGTAAGTTTGTGTTTAAAGTATGTGTGCTTGTTACAAACACAATACATGCTATAAGTATATTGCAATATCATTTTTGCACATTAGTAGAGAGTTACCAGTCTGTACGACTACGATCACTTGCTCAGAATGAGCGCTAAGCATAATACGGACGAGTGCTTTCGGGGTGCGGTATCTGAAGCTGTGCGGTTTTAGTCGGTTCGAGTCCGTAATCAGCCTCGCTGGTCAGCGGATTATCTGAGGGGATTTTCATACGTGTATCTTTTTAAAGATTTACCAGATAGCAACAGATATGGCTTCTTCAGCTTTCTATGAATGAAAAATCGTTAATACAAACATTTAGGAATCTATTGATAGAGAGTTTAAATACCTTTTTATCACGATAAAAGATTCTGTGTTCACTCTTGATTTATAATATTAAGAAGAATTGCTAAAGCTTATATTTAACGATAATGCTTAACTACAGTAGATTAGACGGCCAGATGGAATACGAAAACTTAGACTAAACTTATAAATTTAGGATATAATCATTGATATGAATGGTACTACCAATGGATCTATAACTTTGAAATAGAACATTCTTATACAACTAGTATCATTTACTACCAAGTTTTTGGACATTTTCATGTATATTGCCCTCTTTTTTCATGTTTTTAGACATTATAATACTACGACCTACCTAAATACTAACAAATTTGACAATACTACCCAAATTAACCACCGTATTTGCAGTAGGATTCTATACGATACGATTATTATTATCTACTTAGGTTTCTAGGTTACTACTACTATAAAAAATACATTTTCCACAGGCCTCTAAGAGCAAGAAGTCGAAGAAAGCTGACTTCATCCCATACCGTGACTCTGTCCTCACGTGGCTCCTGAGGGAGAACCTCGGCGGTAACTCCAAAACGGCTATGATAGCAGCCATATCACCTGCTGATATCAACTTCGACGAGACGCTCAGTACACTCAGGTTATATATTTTTTTAATTCAAATAATCATAGTACAATAAGTACAATTTGTTTGTTATTGACGTCAGTAATAATTTATTTATTTTATTACTAATACTTTATTGTACACATAAGTTACATTTATGCAAAAAGATGAGATGTATTGTACAAAGGTGCTTCCAAGGCGCTGGTGGAGAAGAAACTGCGCAACTAACTCCACCGCAGCATTTAAAGTTATGTATTATAATGTCGATTTGGCTCTTGGTGGGGTAATATAGGACCACCCTTCTTCCCGTGGGTGTCACAGAAGGCGACTAATGAATAGGACTGTCCTCTCTACCCGACAGTAAATAGACAGACCTTGATAAAAAGCCATGACGGCAATAGTCTCGCCCCCTATTATGTGGGACCGAAAATCGTCGTCGAGAAACGTAGTTGGCAAAATTTCGATATTAATACACACCGACCTACTCCTTCGGGCATCTACTAGTGTGAATATATATGTATTTTTTATGTAGTAACGTTTTGGATATCAGTCGTTACTATAGCCCGACCGCGAGTGCTGTACCTCTCTCATGGTACGCGGGGCGTGTCGGGGGACGAGGTAAAAAAGAGAAGGAAAGACTCATGAGACGAGAGTAAGTGAGATACCGCCGCCAGCGTTTGCAACGCTCGCGGTCAGTCTACAATTACAAATTTTCTATGAAATGAGTTACAATGGCGTCTACTTGCTCGTGCGTGTACACTCAACTAGGTGCGAAAATAAAATGTAAGGAATTTTGTGCAAGAAATTACATGCACAATCTTCTTTCACTAATTACGTCAAAATGTTATTAATAAGTATGTTAACAATATCTCTCTATCAAACAGATATGCAGACCGCGCTAAACAGATTGTCTGCAAGGCTATTGTCAACGAGGATGCCAATGCCAAACTCATCCGCGAGCTAAAAGAAGAAATCCTCAAGCTCCGAGAGCTTCTCAAGGCTGAAGGCATCGACGTGGAAGAAGGTAGGCACCGAGGGTGAAGGGACTGCTGGCCTAGCGTTTATTGAATGTCGGGAGATAAATTGACAGATAGGAAACGTGCTGAGTTAAATATTGAAATTGAGAATTCTGTAATCACGATCGAAAGAGTTTGATGCTGTTAAATTAAAAAGAAAATATGATACATAGTTGCAAAATGATAGAATATTACTGTATTAGTGAATTTAATACAGTAATATCAACCTTTCTTTTTCACGTTAATTTCACCTTTTTTATATGGATTGCCCAACGAGCCTATAGAAGGTTTCATTAAAAAAATACTAACTTTAAAGGTTTATAAATACTTAGAGTGTAATGCTTACTTTCCTCAGTCCCACTGCTTCTGTAAACTGCAGTTAAATTGTAACAATACTAACGCTTACATTTAAATTAATTTATGACAGGTTGTACGAGCTCGTATACTTTTTTTAGGGACAACTTTTTTTTTTTAAATTACAACCTACCTATATTATAATAAAACTTAATAAAAATCTTCAACTCCTCACTATAATATGCTAGGCTTATGTAATATAAATATTGTACAGTTTATATTCAGCAAAGCTTAATTGAATCTATTGTCAATTTGTCTGCCGGCTCCGATGAAAGCTTATCTAGTGTTTATCATTGAGTTAGGCTGTTTAGTCGTCATGTGGTCGGATAGACGTATTGTGTGATTGTTTGATAGCGAAGTAACCCCGCTAGTGTGACTACGCCACAATCGATAACTGCTCGAACAAGTACTGTTAGTATTCCTGATACTAAACCTTGATTCTGTTTCAAAAATCAACCCGAACTAGGACCCGATGGTAGAGTCGTTTATGAAAAGAAAGAACAGCCTACCAGTAAGTAATTAACGATAAAAGAGGCTTGCGCATTTTTGCATCTGTACACCCCACCTTGTACGCTTGGCCTCCATCTTGAATATGGGTTGCCAGAAACTAAAAAAAATCTACTAAATTGGTAATTTTTTTTTTGCTGTAAATTATTTGAGCAATACTCTGGCAACCCGACACGTATATATTATATATATTGAAGAAAATATATAGCAATTTATTTGCACCCTTGTCAAGAGCTTGTGGCGTTTTTAGGCATACAGAAATTTAGTTTATCACTACACGTTTACATACAAGTATATAAGTGGAATATGGTGTGGGTCATGCCGTAAATATATTTAAATATAGTATAATTGCGCTTCTATATCTTGGTGTTGGTTATCGTATATCGTTGTTATGAAAATGGTTAGAAGATATTTTATCTATGTAGTACATAATTGGTGTGCTGTAATATTTCTTACTGAGCATTTTAATCATGAATTGTTTTAAATTATTCTAAAATGGTCAGTTAATCGTTATAGGACAATCGATTTTGAACCTAAACCCTAGTTATTTATAAACCTAAATCTTATTTATGTGCTTACGTATATTGTTACTCGCTTCTTCTCGCATATTCAAGTGTATCGGTCATGTGATAATTAAAAAAAAAAAATTAACTATTTATATTAAAAATTATTTATTTACGTATGTTACAATTTACTATTAATATTCTAATATAATGTATAAAAGATTACCATTCTTATATAACCTTAATGTGCTGTCAAACTCGATTGTACTGTACGGAATAGTACCGAGGTTTATCCGTTAGCGGCCATATTACAAAGACCGGGGATATATACACATCAATACCGAATATGTAAAGAAGTTGGTCGCAAACGGAGGTCATGACAATATTGCCTTGCTACAATAAGCTTCTAGCTTCAAAGGCCTTGCATGTTTTCAATATATATGTGTCGATATAGAATGATTTTGGTGTAATATGTATTTGTTTTATGTGTAGAGTACATGTTACAAATATCTAGTTAGCTAATATATTTCACATTGTTTACTAGTGTGATGGTGTGCGCAGGCCACAATGTGGATCGATCTTACGATCGTTATGTGCACACACAAAGGTGTTTACTGTTACACTGAATATGTCGTCTTATATTAGCACTTGAATTTAGTTTAACCCTAACTTATAATCAGCTCGGCGAACCTTGATCCCTATGACAGTTCATACTAGTGACGGGTCGTGTCGATATATCGCAACTTTTTATAGGCAAAGGCGTGACTTGCATTCAGCCACATCGATAAACATGTTTTTAAAATATAATCTACATTACTATAATTATAATGCTTGTTATATTTACAAGTATCCGTGTATTTGTATATGGGGTTGCCAATATTCCGATGCAGAGGTAACATGGTCGGACTGTATAATTTTAATGTGAATTAAAATTTTAGTTATAGCAACACTATCTGATCTGTCACTACGCTAGTACTGTCAGTTCGCTACGCCAGTACGAGTGCTAACGCCTTGTATGCGCCACGTGTTTTCTTGTGTCAACGGAATCCTTTGTTTGTTACTATTGTTGTTTTCTGTTTTTGTTATTGTTGCTGTTTTGTGTTTGTTGGTGTTTCAAAATGCCGAAAAGACTGAGAAAAACTGTACTCAACAGTGAAACGCGGGAGTTTGTTGTACGCTTGCGTGACTATTTTGCTCGCGAACTACAAAATGGCGGACCTTTGTTGCCACTTGACAACGTACGCGACCGTGTTGCTGATGCTTTGGGAATTGGCAAAGCTACCGTTTCCCGAATTACAAAGGAGAAGTTCGGCGAATCGTCGATGGAGGAGAACAAATTATCAACTCCAAAGAAGAAAAAACATAATAGGGCACGACCCGTAACTAACCCCGATGATTTCGACATGGCAGCGATACGAAACCATATTTACGGCTATTATTTTCGAGGTGAACTGCCGACTTGCACAAAATTATTAGCGTCGCTGAAATCGGCTGATTTATTTAAAGGTGGATTCACTTCTCTCAGACAAGTTATAAAAAAATGTGGATTTCGTTATGGGAAGTGTGACAAAAGAAAAGTGATAATGGAGCGGAAGGACATTGGATTGATGAGGTGTGATTTTCTACGACAAATAAAAAACATCGAGAACTGGGACAAGGTGGTTTATCTGGACGAAACGTGGCTCAACGCCAATCACTCAGTCTCCAAAACATGGACAGACGACACAGAGAAATCCTGTACCAAAGCACCAGAAGGCAAGGGCCAGCGTTTGATTATCTGCCACGCTGGCACAGCCAAAGGTTTTGTACCTAACTGCTTGTGGGCCTTCAAATCCGTGAAAACAAGTGATTATCACGAAGAGATGAATTTTGAGAATTTCAAGAAATGGTTCACAAAACTATTAGACAATTTAAACGAGCCCCACTACATTTTAATGGACAACGCCCCATACCACTCTGTGCAAATTAATAAAGCGCCTACCGCGAACAACAATAAAGGCGAAATAATAGAGTGGCTGCAAAACAATGGTGTGGCAGCTAATACTCAAATGCTGAAAAAGGAATTAGTTAGATTGTTGAACCTTCATAAACAGCAAACAAAGAAGAAATATTTCTTGGATGAGATGGCAAAATCAAAAGGGCACACCGTGATTCGGCTACCGCCCTACCACTGCCAATATAATGCAATCGAAATGATATGGGCGCAGATCAAAGGTGGGTTGATTTGTATTTATTTTAACATGTTTTTATTTAGGTCACTGGTGACTGTCTAGTCGGCTAGTACTATTTAAAGCTATTTTATTTCACTAGCAAATTGCATTTTTATTTTTATCCATGTGCTTATATCAATTACACACTTTTAACGTACAAAATTATGTACTTATAATGTACTTACCCCGATCTCGCTCTTTGACTTTGCATCATTTTCAATCTAAACCATTATTGTTTCAGGTTGTGCAGCCAGGCTTAACACCACTCCACCATTCACAGCTAATAAAATGCTTACGTTGCTACAAGAGGCATGTAGTCAAGTGACTCCGGACAATTGGAGGAAAGTGGTTGAAAAGACGAAAAAGCTATGCTTAGATGATTGGAATCGAGACGTGCGATACGACAATATAGTAGACCAGCCGTTTATCATAAACATAGGAGAAAGCAGCTGCAGTTCGGATTCCGAGTCTGAGACGCAATCGGTGACACCATTGTCAGATTCAGATTAATGTATATTAAAAAATCATAAATAAACCGCTTTTGTTTTATTTGAGTAGGTATATACAATAAATTTGTTAAATCTCCTTTATTTTATTATCGCAAACAACTTAAATGATTATAAATCTGACACTAAGAGCGTAGGTGCTCTATTGATGTATTTTGTACACTCGTTTCCATTTTCGATATTTGTTTATCGATACTTTTCCGCACTAGTCGATATCTTCCAAACGGAGTAACTTTTGCAGGACGTCAACGTAAAGTCTGATTGAGATAATTTCTTGTAAGTGTTAATAATTATTATAATTCCAACGGGATATTATTGTAATTGCATATATCTGCCTAAAATTAATAAATATCATTTTTAGACACCGCCAATTCGATTATAATATAACGGTGACGCTACTACAAGGTTGTGTCGTGGGAATAACTGTCAGTGTCATAGGGATCAAGGTTCGCCGAGCTGATTATAATTATTACCAGTTATATTATTACTACTTATGAAGAGCGTATCACAACGCTATAATAAAAGATAATATCCCCCTTTTCTTTCTCTCTCTCTCTCTCTCTCTCTCTCTCTCTCTCTCTCTCTCTCTCTCTCTCTTTGAACTATCAAATCTACAATGTATATGATTTAACAGCAGAGGAGAATACCTCACCGCAACGCAAGAAGAGCGAAGCCGAAGTTTTATCGCCGAAGCTGTCCCGAGCAGCCACGACCATCGCCGAAGAGGCTGTCGACCAACTCCAGGCTTCGGAGAAACTTATTGCTGGTAAGTTTACATATGAAAGATTCAAGTTACCCTTAGACTTGAGAATCTTGGGATAAAATAACAATTCAATAATAGGTTTTTAAATTTGGTCAATAAATATATTTTTTCGAGATCATAATTTTTCATCTCCTGTTAAGTTGTAAGTATTATGGCATTTTAATGGTGGATAATTTTGTCCATCGACATTCGTTGTTAATCAAGTCAATTCTAATACAGGTAGATTTAAAGATACCAAATCCAATTGAAATATTTTAAGCTTAAACAAAATCAGGAAACGGTCCAGGCGGGATTCGAACCCGCGATCTTTCCCTTTCAAGGGGAACGCCCTGACCACTAAGCCACAGAAACTTCACCCGAAACCATCCAAATTCTTCTATACATATAACCGTCTTACGGCGACGTTGAGAGCCATCTACCGATATTCGTACGACGTACGGAACCAATGAATGATGTTGCATTCATTTTTCAACATTGATTTTTGATGACTGCACTCAAACTATTGAATGTCAGGTATTGCGGGTTTGAATCCCGCCTGAGCCGATTTTTTGAAGTGAAAACTTCTTTAGCGGCGCTGTGTATTAAACTCGCGTCTGGACACGTGACCTGATCGAAAATTCGTAAGACGGATGGAGAGAGGACAGGCGGCGCAGGGCGCTTGCGCGAATGTCACACGACTGTCACATGTGTGATGGCGGTGATAAACTTTTTAATGTAAAATAATTGTAATAGTTCTGAAGTGTTAAATTTTTTATGTTATATAAATTGTCATGTTTGTGTACGATAGCGCAATAAATGAATATTGTATTCCACCACATAAATAATTATACTGATAATGAAAGCAATTCGTACAAAATTATTCTCTAACCATTCCAAAATATCAAAAATGCACAACGTTAATATTCAAGTTTTCACTTCTGCCGGCACTCCCGGAGTGCAACCCGTCGTTTTTTTTTCTAAGTACTAATCAGTTTGAATAGTTAGCATACTAAATGCTTTAAAATTTTAATAAACAAAATCTGTAAGTGATCCACTACAAGGAAAGATTTTCATAATTTTTTTCCTTGACATATTTTTCATTTTTTCCTTCCTAGAATTGAACGAGACATGGGAGGAAAAATTGAAGCGTACAGAACAGATACGTGTGCAACGGGAGGCGGTCTTCGCTGAGATGGGGCTCGCGGTAAAGGAAGGCATCACCGTTGGGATATATTCGCCTAAGAAGACCCCGCATCTTGTCAACCTAAATGAGGATCCGAACCTCTCGGAGTGTCTTATTTACTACATCAAAGATGGTTAGTACAAAATATTTTGGTAGTAAAATATATTTCTTTCATAATGTCTGAACTGTATTTCTAGCACCGACCACCGACCAACTGAACCTTATTAAAATATATATATGTGTATGAAGTACTCACAAAATTACAAATCGATATATCCGAACGATTTTTCGAAACGGAATTCTAAATGTATGCTATTGACCTAATACTGTAAAGTTACATACAAACATATAATTACGCCTTTATCCCCAGAGGGTTAGGCAGAGTTGAAATAATACCCACATTTCACCTATCATTGAATTAGGTCCCACGTAATGGGGGTTGAGCATACTGCCGTCTTCCAGGCACTATTGTTGACTCGAGTCAAGCATCTGAGGCTGAGTCTTGGCTGTATATATCTGTCTGATGTTAAACAGCCCTATCCCTTAGTTGCCTTGTACGACACCGCATGGGAACAGATGGGGTGGTCCAAATTCTACTCTGCCGCGAACCAAAGTACAAAGTTATTTGATCAATAAGTTATTATTCTGTACTCCGGTTTAGTCTTACAAAAATAACTGAGGAATATCACTCCTAGCTTTTAACGTTTATAGATGTAGCCCCTGTATACGTAATATTATTATTTAGTAGAAGACATCACACAACGTCACTTGACTATTGTATTTTCTTCACCATTAATGCAACTGTTCATAACACACCCTCTATAACGACCTCAGTGGTGTAGCGGTAGAGCATTCGACTGCTATGCAGGGGGTGCGGATTCGATTCCCGCTCAGTGCAAATATTTGTATGCATGAATATGTATATTTGCATTGGTCTGGGTGTTTCTATGTATAATATGTATGTATTTCCAAAAAAAAGTATTTAAGTATGTTTATCCGCATTATAGATCACATAACACAAGCTAGTTAAGCTATGCTTACCATGGGTCTCGATAGCGTTGTGTAGAATGTCGTGGAATATTTATTATTTATTAACTGCAATAACACTGCAGGTATAACTCGTCTTGGCACGGCTGAGGCCGACGTCCCCCAAGACATCCAACTATCAGGCTCGCACATACTTAGCGAGCATTGCATCTTCGAGACCACAGACGGAGTCATCTTGCTCATTCCGCATCATAAGGCGCTCATTTATGTCAATGGACGAGAGGTAAGTGTCTAATAGCTTTTTTATATTACCTATTTGACAGGTACAGACTTAGATCAAGATTCAATCTAGCTGTTACCCGAAGTTCCGCTCGTGTGTAATTTTGATATCGTTCCCGCAACCTATGGGAACCTATTCCCGGGATAAAAACCGATGTTATTTCAGACTATAATCTAGCCGTGTACCAAATATCAGCCAAATCGGTTCAGCCGTTAGAGCGTGATTGAAGGACAAACATCTTCACGAACTTACATACAAACTCACAGTTATAAACATAGCAAACACAGAGAGGAGGTGCTGTATTTAGTTTTTTAAGGCTTCCGTACCTCAAAAGGAAAAAAATGGAATCCTTATAGAATCACTACGTTGTGCGTCTGTCTGTCAAATACTATTTTCTCAGGAATTCGTGTAGGAATCAAGTTGAAATTCGTCTTGAAACTGTGTAATAATCAAACTTCTAAGTCAACGCAATCAAAATATATTGTGGTTTATGCAGTTACGGAACCCTTGGTGTGTGAGTCCGACTCGCACTTGACCGGCTTTATATACAACTTAGATTGCAGACAAGCACAATCACACACGGTTTTCTTAGAAAAGGACGCGTAACACTTTGCGGGGAAAAAAATCCAGTAGCTATGGCATCCAGACTTCTCATATTTGTTCATTGGATCTACATTATATCATTTTGTCCGTGTTCTATAATATAACTTATGATCTAGGTACAAGAACCAATCATCTTGAAGAGCGGTTCACGAGTGATCATGGGCAAGAACCACGTGTTCCGCTTTACCCATCCGGGACAGCCACGAGAAGAGCCTATCAGCAGCAAGGAGACCCCTGGAACGGAGACAGCTGGAGAGGCTGGGGCTGATGGTAAGCAAACATTCAAACTCTATGTTATATGAAAGACAGAGATGTATGTTTGACTGTTTATTTGCTGCATAATGCCTCATATTCACTGGACAACATTTGACGTGCAACATCAGTTCTTAAATAAGTTCGGTCACGTTGCGCAACACGAAACATTCGGCATGTTATTTATTGGACGATTGCGATGGGTGAAAAGATAACAAAGACTTACCCCTCGTTTTCATCTATGTATAAAACATGTATTCGGCCGGGGTGCGAGGGATATGTCTCAGATATGCTAACCTCCGGCAACCTGCGACCCACACAGTCGGCGTGCGTTTTAGTCGGTTCAAGTCCGACATAACCTTCTCCACCGGCCTCAGTGGTGGGGAAGATATCCGTTGGGATTATGCGCACATTAAAAAAAAAAAGTATAAAACATGTATTTGACAAGTTGAAATATGTCACGGGCTTCAGTGTGAACGGAAATATGTTTTAAACTTGTTTACACACTTGTATGTTTACATAGTTGACATACTATGTGAACGAAAAAGTATCTGGAACAGTCCTAATACATGTATAAAACAAGTATTGTGTGTTGACTAGTCTTCTATAAGTCTTCGACAATATTGTATCAAAAAATTTACAACTTGTTTTTTGGTGAAAACAAGGGGTTAGTTGTGCAACTTTGTGCAACAATATGTATTGCCTACTGGATAATTGACTTTAAATTCACTAATTGAAAGGTCTGTAGCATTATATAGACACTACACGCAGCATATACCAGTTCCCACATTGTTTGTATTAACTTAATGATATGTGACTTAATTAATATGTTTGAATCAATAAATAGTATCTTATCTATCTTATCTTATCTAATGAATTCAACCATTAACAACATTTTTTAAAAGAATATTAGACCCTTAATTACTAATATTCCCTCTAACCTCTCCAGCTAAGCTAAATTGCTTGTGTAAGGAGCGGGTTCACGTCGGTAGTGCAATGGTCAGGTTACGAACCCAGGGCCTTTCGATCGTAAGGCCGACTCCTTAACCACTATCGATGCTTAAAATATATTATATTCATTATGACATTTGATTAATACTTGTAATGCCATTTTCTTTTCTTTATTGAAAGGCTTAATCAGTAGTACCAAAATCCTTGACATAAGATGGTTGATGGCATTAGCAAAAAGAAACGAAACTGCCTAAATAAACTTGCATTACACTATGAAAGTTTTATCAACTTTTTATCAACTACATCAACCTTAGTAGGACTAGGATGACCACTCATCAGGCTTGATCGTTTCCTAACATAACGTTGGTGAAATAGCCTCTTCTTAAACATTACTATTTTTTTCCCAACAGCTAATAGCAATGGTGAAAACGTCGATTGGGACTTTGCCCAGTGCGAGTTGCTGGAGAAACAAGGAATCGACTTGAAGGCCGAGATGCAGAAGCGACTCATGGCCTTAGAGGAGCAGTTCCGCAGAGAGAAAGAGCATGCCGATCAGCAGTTCGAAGAGCAACGGAAGGTGCGTGTTTAGTATTTACAGGACAAATATATCACGAAATTAACTAATGGTGGCACTTCCCATAGCTATTTGTATTAGCTTTTGGGTGTTTGTTGTATTTGATAAAATATTTGACGTACACGCAAACATGTAAGTACAAACAAATACGACCATCCACACAAACTGACAAGCGCATGGTAACTACGTGGTATTGGCCAAAATATTTTATAGGCATGTGAGGTGCCACCATAATATGAAGAGTCAGTAGCGTAGTGGTTAAAGAGTCGACCTTACGATCGAAAGGTCTCGAATTCGAATACTGGCTATTACACTGTCGACGTGAACCCACTCCTAACACAAGCAACTTAGCTTAGCTGAAGGGGTTGAAGGAATATTAGTAATTTCGGTTCTAAAATTCTATTCGAAAAAAAAAAAAAATTGTGAACGTGTACCACACCTTGGTATTTCTTTTCTATTGGCGACGAGTACTTTTATTCCTTGGGACACGTATCTTGAACCTAAGTCGGGAGATAAATGAGGTTTTTTAAATAATCTATGCTTGGTTAATTTAGGCTCGTCCACCGCCGTATTACCCCGTGCTGTCATCAAAAGACACCCAAGAATCGTGTTTGTATATGTCCCGAGAAAAAACAAAATATTGTGAAGTGTTAGTCGATTCGAGTACGACATACCTGCCTCACCGTTAGCTCAAATGGGACGAGGACTAATAGGTTTCAGCATCTACAAAAATATTCAATGAAAAATTTAAATAACATAATTAATACCTCCAAATAGTAAAAATAAATGGTATAAGGTAGCCCTTTAACTTTGATCTACCTACCTAGCAATATTTTGATTCAAGCGTGTCGAGGGACATGTAACTGGTGAAGCACTCTGAGATTTTATCGAAACCATCCAAGGTTTTGTAAAAAAGGCACCAGTGTAATATAATTTTTGGATAGCCTGTGTGGCGTGGGAGGAGTGAAGGAGGCGCAGGTTCGATTCCCGCTCAGTGCAAATATTTGTATACATACATACATGAATATTGGTATTTGCATTGGTAGTCATTATATAGGTGAAATGGCCAACACAGAAGAGTTAATCACTCGTCCGGTCAACGGAGTCCCCACTGGCAGTAGAAAACGAATTAACATAATTTTTATGTTCAGTTTTGTTACTCCTGTGTCGGCGTATACAAAAGAAGCATTTATTTGAACTTAATATTTGTAATTAAGAATATTGGTTTGGTTGCACAGAACTACGAGGCCCGTATCGACGCCCTTCAGCGGCAGGTGGAGGAGCAGAGCGTCACCATGTCTATGTACAGCTCCTACACGCCCGAGGACTTCCACAACGACGAGGATATATTCGGTCAGTTTTTTATACAAATTACTATATCTCTGAATACATTGTAACATGATTTAGGACCATTTATATATTTATTTATTTAAACTTCATGCACACATGTAGGTACACAGGCGGACTTAATGCCACAGGCATTCTCTACCAGTCAACTTTATAGGGATGCAATCAGCAAATAATTATGCCTCGATAGTCAGATGTCAGTAAACCCAGGAAGATGGTTTAGAAAAATATCCTCGGCACATCAAACTAAGAACTTTTAACGGAGTGGCAATTGGTAATTCACTAGGTACTTAAATGGTTGCACCATGCAGATAAATATATTCGTGAAAAATAGTGATAATAATGAGACATCGAGTCAATGAGACTTTTAAAGGTTTTTTTTAATATACTATCATAAACTTCCAAAATTGTATGCTGATATGTACCTAATAACACACACACACACACACACACACATACACATTTCGATTGTTATACTGGTACTACTAAAAATCCCAAGGTTCCCGGCAATCAACCTCATGTTAGCATACCATCATTGAGCCACTACTCCGAGGCAGTTAACTAACTATAATTTTCCATTTTGCAGTGAACCCGCTATTCGAAACAGAGTGGTCTGCCCGCGAGGTGGGCCTGGCGGCGTGGGCCTTCCGCAAGTGGAAGTACCATCAGTTCACTTCACTGCGCGACGACCTGTGGGGCAACGCTATTTTCTTGAAGGTATGTTTTTATGTTTTAATTACCTGCATGCTCTGTTTTTTTTTTACACGAGTAAGAGGAAAGTTGGAGTCCGTCTGAATCATGGTGGCTTGGTTTTTGTTCAAGCATCAGTTCTTCATTCATTTTGATTAGTTTTTATACAGGTGAACTCAGTTTGTTGTATGGATAGTAAAAAAAATGTATTTAAAAGGCCCGGTATAAATTCATAACCATAGCGAACAGAATGTAAAAATATTCAAAACCATTGGGTCTTTCTTTTGTAAAAACAATTTTCATGGTCATACAACACTTGTTTCCCGGCTATGACATGATCAGGTAACCATTTCTTAGTCTCATTTTCAAGCATTATTACCCTGTAAAAAGCACTTCTATAATCATTTTCCCCGGCGGTAGGTTTTATTGTTACGTGTCTTTAAACTTCGTATTTAACAAGGCTCTCTTCCCTACTCAGGAAGCCAACGCCATCTCCGTAGAACTGCGCAAGAAAGTTCAGTTCCAGTTCACGCTGTTGACGGACACGCCGTACTCGCCCCTGCCGGCCGAGCTCGCCCCCCGCGACGACGCCGACGACGAGTACCGGCCCAGCGCCCCCACTGTAGTCGCCGTCGAAGTCACCGACACTAAGAATGGAGCCACGCATTATTGGACTCTAGAGAAGTTACGGTAAGTCATAGATTTGTTTTTGAATATGGACATTTATATATTAGGTATAAAGATACTTTTACAGTTGAAAGCAGAATTATTTAAAATTGGAATCTATTTATTACGGAAATCAAATTAATTTGCAATGGGAATCAGATTTATTTACAATGGGAATCAGATTTATTTACGATGGGAATCAGATTTATTTACCATGGGAACTGAGTTTATTTACAATAGGCAAATAACATAGAAGCTATTTTTGCATAACACTAAAACTTGTTACATATACATTATACTGTGCAGTGTAGGCAATCAGTAGGCGTATTGAAATAAGATTATGATGACCTCATAACGATATTGGTACTTCAATGATTAAATTTTTATGAGTGTTTTGTCACAATTTAAGTATATAATGGTACCTAATTCATTATTATTATTACCTACTTCAGTTTATTTTAATTTATTTATATCTTAATGAAATAAATTGTATCGTGATATTTTTCAATTATTTATGTTGCGTTTTGTTATGTTCCTCTTATTTATTCTCTGTCTTTTATTTTTTTAATATGATTTGAGAAACTACCTTCATTTTGCTAGTGCCGTGTCGAGTAATAACTCCTTAATGTTATATAATTGAATATGTTTTAAACAAGAATATAATTTAGGGTTATATATCTGTATAATAATTTTGTACATAATTGTATATTGAGAGGTAAGTACACTTTTTTTCTAAAAGATAACTGTATAGTTGCAATATTTTATCAATTTTAATAGAGCTTGTTTAATTTGCCGCTTTTATTATTTTTATTTATCCTTATATGTAAACGTGCTATATATAATATGATAGGGTAGTTTCCTTCATTTGATGGGAATGAAAAGCAAATGAGAAGAAGAAATAAAACCATAGAAATATAAATAGATAATTAATTAATTATATTTTGTAAACCATGGTAGTGGTGGGATATACATCATATTCTTTTAGCTATACAAATAGATTCTGATCATTTGCTCTAACTGAGTGAGAGGAAATGCCTACTTATAAAAACGTAAAGTAATTATAAATAGCCTTAGAATCGTTCTCCGTACGTAATGCTAGTTATAACTCTATCTCGTATAACATACCGATACGTCATTGAATATACTCCGAATTC
The DNA here is from genome assembly GCA_963662185.1 of Eilema griseolum. Classification (NCBI taxonomy): domain Eukaryota; kingdom Metazoa; phylum Arthropoda; class Insecta; order Lepidoptera; family Erebidae; genus Eilema; species Eilema griseolum. The sequence continues at coordinate 18,326,891 of OY759247.1, forward strand.
GAAGCTTCATAACAAAACGAGTGTTCGAACATAGAGGCACATCCTCTCAAACAAGTCCGTGTACATTCGGAGCGGGGTAGAGGGGTACAGCGCGGAATTGGTTGTAGCCATCGGCTGGAGCTGATGCGTCAGATATACAACATGAACGAGGGCGCGTGTCCTGAGGACGAGGAGGCGGCGCCGCTGGTGCTGGCGCCGCCGCCCGCGCGGGCCGGGCCGGCGGCGCCGCCGGGGGCGCCGGCCGGGGCGCCGCCCGCCGACCTGCTGCACTGTATCTCGGCCTGCGCGCAGCAGACGCGCCTCTCGCTAGCCAACCTGCTGCCCTCCAGGTTTGTGCGACGATGCCTCCGCAACACCCGCAGTACCCGCAGTACCCGCACTACCCGCCACCACACACCGGACAGTTGTTTGAATGTGCTGCTCAGTTCCATATTTGGGCAATAATTTCTCTTATCATTAAATAATATACTTAAACTTTATTTATCGTCGTCAATAATTAAATTGTTTCAATTTTTGTCTTACATTAATTCTAAACTTTACTTTTAGAAATCTAAAAAATATCAGTCAATATTTAATATAAATTATAATTAATCAAAAACACATTGACATATGGCAATAGTCATATAATTTTAGTTAAGTGGCAACACTTTTTGAAAAACGTCAATATTTATAACAGTTGAATTTTTTTACTAAAAACTCTTTTTATCTTGTTAAGTAATGAAAATAATGCTACTGCATTGCGCGCTGCCACTTCTGCATTTGCAGGTGAGCCAATAAAACAGTATTAGACCAGCAGCACATTCAAATACCTGTAGAATGTGTGTGTTCGGGTTTTACAGGTCTGGGGAACCCGACACGAGCTTAGGGCGCTAACGCTAGGTGACGCACGGGTGCCCACTCTATACCTATAGATGTGTGTTGAGCACCGTGGCACCCTGTACGTAGCTGCTGACACTACAGCCACCAGTCGCCTGTTGTTTGCACTTTTAGCTTGCAATAATCCAGGATGTCACTAATATGTTTAGCCCTGAACGATAGCTTCAAGTTGTACTCGTGCCCTATAATTTTGAATAAATGTTTCTCAATATGAATTGAATTATGTGTTAGTATTGTCAGCATTGAAAATAATTTATAATGTAAGTAAATACAATCACGAAAATATATAATTTTGTGATTCATTTTGCTGACTATACTAACGATACTATTCTTCACTTTTTAGAAAATTGATATCTATTTAAAAAAAAATTCAAAACTTGAAATAAATCAAATGTTTGTAAATTCTAAAAACAGTGTTTTAAATAAATGTGACGAAAATTTAACATTCTGTATTATTATAAAATTTTTTAGAGAATTTATTTCTCCTATAAATAAATTGAAGTAAGAATTGCTTTGTCCGCGTTTGTTTTTGACACTGCACGTTAATATGGACAATTGTATTTGAATCGGCAAAGAAATTTCATCAATATTAATATAATATAGAGATTAATTAATATCTGTGATTATATTGAAACTTGAAACGGTCCAGGCGGGATTCAAACCCGCGATCTTTCCCTTACAGGGACCGTTTAATTTTTTCTATCTTAATCAATTTGAATATTTAGCATACTAAATGCTTTAAAATTTCATTCAATATTAAAACTGCATATTTATTAATCTGGCTAACATATTCGCAGATATCACATATCTTAAATCTAAAATGTGCTACGTATTTTTAATGTTTTTTGAGTATGGCACGGGGTGCTACTACGGTGAACGAGCTCAAATTCACCAAGCATATACAAAGCAATCCACGCGCGCCAGGGCTTCGTTTGTCTCGCGGTTTAGGTCCAAGATATGTGTTCCGACATATAACCACAGTAGAAGTATATACAGTTATATAAGTTATAGCAGAAATGTGTGCACACATTAAAACACAAAAGCAAAATAAATACATTTAACATCGAGGGGACAAAATGACCTAACTACGGTGTAGTTTGAGGCCTGAGGAGCATCAGAGGGTCTCAATTACACATGAGTTGAGATTGCACTTCCGAGTTATACATAAAAAGAAAAAGAAAGAAAAATATTTTATTTTATTTATGGTAATCACAATGTGTATGCAATAGATACAATTAAATGTGACAATAGGTTACCTAGGTAACACATTGCGGAACCCAAATAGGGCCACATCTCAGCATTGAATGCTACAAACACTAAAAAAAATCAGTATGTGCAGCGCTGGTTTTCAGATGGAGCCGCTAGATAACGCTGACGCCACGCACGTATCGTATACATAGGTACATATTAATACAGCTATAATATCGTTTTACACTACACGTACATTTAAAATAAGAACTCCCACTCCACCCAGACTCCACCCCAACTTCGACTCTAACTTCACTACGGTTGAGGAGTTAGGACACGGCGGTATTTCCGCCCAATTGAGCAGTCCGAATGGGGAAGCACCTCCGCCCTACAGAATACCGCGGTAATAATAACTTCGTGTTGTGTTCCCGGCGGTGAGTAGGGTAGCCAGAGCTCACTGGAGAGTTTTTGTGCTGTCAGTGGGATGACCAAAGGCCTCCTGCTTTGTCCTCTACACTGACGGCACAAAATCTCTGTTCTTACAGGGTCGGCAGCACGGATGTGACTCCACTGGTGTTACACACTTTCCATCAGGTGGGCCGTGTGCTTGCCTGCCACCTAAGTTGTATAAAAAAAAAAACTACGACTCCACACCGACTACACTCCGTCTCCACTCGGCTCCACTACAACTACATTCCGTATCCACTGCGACCCTACTCTGACTCCACTGGGACTCCACTGGGACTCCACTCCAACTCAACGCCTACTCCATTCATTCATTTCACTCCCATTCCACTTCGCCTTTATAGCATAGCGCCTGGTCCGGTCTATTTCATTTTTAAATCTAACGATAACGAGTTAATGTGAACATACATTTCTGCTACAGTTTCTTCAAAACTACATCAATTATACCATGTATATCTATATATGTCTGTAGCTCTATCAATACTGTACATCTTCTATTGTCAAATTACTTAAATTTGTTGTGAGCTATTAATTTCAGCTTAAAGCGCTAACGCCTATGTATTATGTATTAGTATATAGCATGCCTAAATTTACATATAAAGAAAAGTATCTAAGTCTATATAAACATTCTCAAATTTTTGATTAAATGTGTATTCGTGGGTGCTTGAGCAGAAATAAATAAAAAATAAATGAAGTAAATTGGTACAAGTTTTTTTTTGTTAAACCAACGAGATCGAATACTTACGAAAAGTTTTGTGTTCTTCCTCCATAGGCAAGTAGTAATTCGTTTGTAGAATAAAATTATCAATGTATGGGATTGACACGTATTTTGACGTTTATTACAGTCGTCAATGTTTATGTCAAGCCCATATATGCATGATTCTATTCTATTATATTCTTCAAATGAATTGCCACTTACCTGGGCTGTTTTCCAAGCATATCAAGATTATCATAACGCACGCATATACTGTCTAAAAAGTCAAACATACTTATTATCTATAAGACTTAGATATTTTTCTGTATAACCTTTTCTTCTGTTAAATAAGATCACATCACTTGCGTGATCATATCCAACGGAATTGGCACCTTAACACAATTGCCAGAAAGCTTATTATCCTGTTTTATCAACAGACAACGGCTGGAGCTGATGCGCGAAATGTATCACAATGAAGCCGAGCTGTCGCCCACTTCACCGGACCACAATATCGAGTCGGTGACTGGAGGTGACCCGTTCTATGACAGATTCCCGTGGTTCCGCCTAGTTGGACGGTTAGTAGTATATTATATTATGGATCATTGATTTTATTCAACAGGAAAATTTGAAAATTATTACAATTTTAATATACATGGTGTATTTTTGAAACGGGGCAGTAAGGGCAGCTACCTGAACCGTTATAGTTATAGCAAACCATTTAAATATTCAATGCTAAATCAAATTTATGACTCTAAATAAAATAGGTGTCAGGTCATTAAATTAGATTTTTTGAATTTAGAATACTACCACTCGAATGCTTGACCCTTCCAGCTCTCTTGTATTAAGGACGCTCAGTACAACACCATATTAATAAAATGTGCTCTTTTCACAGGAGCTTCGTGTATTTATCGAATCTTCTGTACCCTGTTCCACTCATTCATAAAGTCGCCATCGTGAATGAGAAGGGAGACGTTAAAGGTTACTTACGCGTAGCCGTTCAAGCTGTCATCGATGCTGAGAAAAGTAAGTTTTTAGAGCGATTTGTACAAACAATAATATAGTAGTCACGATATTGTATCGATTGTGAGTGAATTACGATTATCGTGGTTACGGGCAGTCGCCTTCAAAAGTTGCTGAACACTAACAAAGTTACAAATTATCTGAACATTGAAATAAAGCTATAAATTAATTGATGTACCGATTTCATCACAGGAAAAGTTAATATATTTCATGTTTTGTTTATTATGAAAGTTTTCGAAACTTTTGAGCGTGACTGTATATTTCTAATATTTCTTCTTCTAGAAACTACTTAATCTTTTATTCCTCATAACGTAGATTAGCATTGTAGCAAATATACGTAAATTTTTGTAGACAACGCAGAATTCGCAGCGGGCGTCAAGCAGTCCGCGAAGATATCGTTCGACGACGACGTGGTGCCCGCGCGGCGCGTCAAGGCCATCGCCAGCGTCAACAACATCAACAGCATCAACAACATCAACAGTGTTGATAAGAACAACGCACTCAACTTGGAGGAACGCATCACTGATGTGCCGGATTCTAATATCAAGATTGAAGGTAAAAATATTACTGCATCTCTATCTTATTCATTTTCATCATCATCTCTGTACTTATTCATTTTCTGTCTTCAATCTTCATAGCAATCTGTTAGTGGAAATTCTCATTTGATACTGTTTCTGCATCTGCCTGTCGCAGATACGCTGCCTGTTGAAGAACTCCAAAACTTTATCTTCTCTCTTTATCTTTTGGTTCCTTTCATCTGCATCCTCCTAGCGTGTATCTTGTAGGATTCCACTTTGAAGACTGGATTTTTCTTCTTCACTTAGTAAGATTTTTAGATACAGCACAGATTTCCTACTCCGCGTTTTCACCTAAGGATAAAACATATATTTGACAAGTTGCAATATGTCACAGGCTTCAGTGTGTTTTATACTTGTTTACAACTTGTTGGCCATACATACTTTGTGAACGAAAAAGTATCTGAGACAGTCTCAATACATGTATAAAACATATGTGTGTAACATATTTTGACTAGTCTTCTACAAGTATTGTATCAAACCAGTTGACAACTTGTTTCTTAGTGAAAACAAAGGGTTACAATGTTAAGCCAGAATATTCTGTGTCTACAGTCTTTTCTGGCCTACCGGGATCCGGTGGTAATGGGATAAACAGACATATGTTACCTACGTAGTTAGACGGTTACCGATAAAGTTGGTTCCTTTCTTTTCTCACCTTTTTCTTTATTCATGTATGTAACTTATGTGAATAAATAAAACAGAAACCAATTCTCCTAAAATTATAATTACATATACTTATTTCGTAACAGAATTAGCAATGGGTGAATGCGATGCAGACAGCGGCCGTGGAGACAGTTCCTTAGCTTCTGAGCTGAAGGAGGAAGACCTTCCGGAGCACCTGACCCTCGGCAAGGAGTTCACCTTCCGCGTGACGGTGCTGCAAGCTCACAGCGTATCCACTGATTACGCTGATGTGTTCTGTCAGTTCAAGTAAGTTGTATAAAATAAACTGCAGTTTAATGAAAAATATTTGCATTTTGAACTTTTGGTCTTTCTTTCATCGGTATTGTGACCTTCGAGATTTTAATTTATAACCCTCCGGAGAGAAAACCATAATGGAATTAAAATTCACATTTGAACAACTTTATAAGTTCCATATAGTAAGAGAGTCGGAGGTCAGCTTATTGCAATCAACTGGGTATTTTTTGACCTTCGTAATATGATGTTTATATTTTATTGTAATTGTGTTGTTTTAGTTTCCTTCATCGCAACGAAGACGCATTCTCAACGGAGCCGGTCAAAAACGCAGGAAAGAATACACCACTTGGATTCTATCACGTGCAAAACGTAAGAATAGTTATCGACTTTATTAAATACCAAGTAAATTAACACATTGAAAACTGGATTCGTAATGTAAAGTGTTCGTGTGAACTGATTTTATAAATGGTATTACAAAATGCATACATCCCTTTCCCGTTGTTAAAATAAATTATTTAACAGAGCTTATTAAATTAGGAATGGTAAAAGAGCAGTAGAATTTACGTCTGTTCTTATTTTATTGTTTTTATTTATTTTAATCATCCGCCCAACCTATAACAGTGGGTAAATGATTTAATTATTAAATATTATAATGTCACAAAAAAATATTTTCATATAAATTTCGCATGTTAATATTTTGACGTTCAGTATAAAAATATTAATTTGACTAAACAGCCAAATATCCAATTGGTACCATGGAATGCATATATCCCACAATTGTAACCATGAAACGCATATATTCCACAATTGCAACAATGAAACGCATATATCCCACAATTGCAATTATGAAATGCATATATCCCACAATCATAACCATGAAACGCATATATCCCACAATTGCAACCATGAAACGCATATATCCCACAATTGCAACCATGAAATGCATATATCCCACAATTATAACCATGAAACGCATATATCCTACAATTGTAACCATGAAACGCATATATCCCATAATTGTAACCATGAAACGCATATATCCCACAATTTTAACCATGAAACGCATATATCCCACAATTGCAACCATGAAACGCGTATACCTCTCAATTAGCATCATGAAACGCAAATATATTATGCATTTCTTTCGTGTGTCGTGGGTCCCGTGTATGTACGTTTCTGGAGCCAATGTTCTGTTCATAAAATTGCTTAGTTTCTATTTGAAGATAGATAGTTACTAATCAGATCTTGTGTTCATATCTTATGTTAACAGATTACGGTGCCTGTGACGAAATCTTTCGTGGAGTACATCAAAACACAGCCAATAGTGTTCGAAGTCTTCGGTCACTATCAGCAACATCCTCTTCATAAGGTAAAATTGAGTAAACCATTAATGAGGGATAATTCCTTTTGCATTAAGTCTTTTTATCGTACTGTTTTTTTTATCACCCCATTTTGCCAAACTGTGGCACGGGTTTCAATGGATTATGTCTCAAATATCAAGAAAAGAGTCGACAAAGAGAATGTTTATTTACAAATAAAAAATAGATGTACAAAGGTGGAGATACCGTTGGACCTTTTTTAATATAAATATGCAATTAAAAGTGTAATCCTATCTCTTTTGTCGACTATATATAAAATGTGGACTGAAACTAATGGATGGATTTTTGACGCAAAATGTATGTTGGCAAAAAAAAATTACTTATCGGCTCTATAACTCTATAAGTGAAAATATTTATCAAAATGTAGGAAATTGATCTTGAGTTGATTGGTCACGTATGTGGTCGTGTGCTGGGTGGTCATGAGTGTGCAACCACACTCATGACCACCCAGCACACGACCACTTATAGCTGCCAAGGCTCAGGTACAACTAATGTTTCGTTGGGCGGGCAGGACGCGAAGCAGGAGGGCGTGGTCCCGGCGCGCCTGCCGCCGCGCCGCATGCTGCCGCCGTCCATCCCCATCTCGGCGCCCGTGCGCAGCCCCAAGTGGGGCGCCGCCGCCGTGGCCGCGCCCTGCTGCAGCTCGCACCTGCACTCCAAGCACGACCTGCTCGTGTGGTTCGACATCTGCGAGCTCGCGCCCAGCGGCGACTACGTGCCCGCGGTGTGTCACACGCACACACACATACACTCACTTTAACAAGCGTACACACTCACTCACTCTTACAGACGCACACACACTCACTTTTACAGGCACACACACTCACTCACTCTTATAGGCACACACACTCACTCACTCTTATAGGCACACACACTCACTCACTCCTACAGCCACACACACTCACTCACACACTGACTCCAACACGACTTGCTCGTATGGTTTTACTACTTACACACTCACAAAACTATTACCATTATTTTGAAAGTGTGTACAAGTATATATGTATTATATCCCATGGTCAAACAGGTTGTGGAACACAGCGACGAGCTGCCCTGCAGAGGACTATTCCTACTCCACCAGGGCATTCAGCGCCGCATCCGCATCACCATCCTCCACGAACCTTCCTCGGACTTGCAGTGGAGCGACGTCAGAGAATTGGTTGTTGGTACGTCGCTTATATCAGCAAGCTACTCAAAATACAATGACTATAAAATTAAGATATCATATCTGACATTAATAATGTTTTTTTTTTTTTTAAAACTTATTTTTTATAATGAATTTGTGGAAGAACGGCGTGAGACGTTCCTCCAATATAAAGGAGAATTCTCCGACTAGGCGTGGCTCAAAAACACTATAGACACTAGCGCAAGAACTTTAATTGCGTGATGCAGGATCTGTAGTTTCGAAGTAGTTCAGCCTGCTGTTACTAGATGGCGTTGGTTACATGTCAAAAAAAACTCACATTTATGACTTGTTTTGCAGGTCGCATCCGTAACACCCCCGAGGCAAACGAAGATACATCGGACGGGGACGAAGACGGTGCTCTGTCACTAGGGTTGTTCCCTGGAGAAAGACCGTCACTCGATGACAGGGCTGTATTTAGGTGAGTCTTAACTTATTTTCTACTTATATTTATATGATAAATAATATATAAGTTGATGTTTTTGATTTTGATGATAATGTATTACATAGGTTTGAGGCAGCTTGGGACAGCAGTCTCCACGGTTCGCCGCTCCTCAACAGGGTGAGCGCTAATGGAGAAGTGGTCTACATCACACTTAGTGCATACCTGGAGGTGAGATTCTTGTTTTATAAAATATACTTAGTTGTATGTTTGGTTAATAAAAGAATTATGACATAATGTCATTTAATGACATTTGTTCACGTATAAATGTGTCATTATGTAAAGATAATTTCGAACACTCTGCTCGCTTAAATACCATTGAGCGGCCTACTAGCACATATCCGTAAGATGGATGGTTTCAGGCGAAGGTTCGGTCTGACCGTTCTGACCACTGACCCACAATCTTCAACCCGCGATATTTCTCTTACAGTGCTCAAAACGTTCCCCTTTTAAGAGAAAGATCGCGGGTTCGAATCCCGCCGGAACCGATAATTTTTTTTCTATGTTAATCGATTTGAATAGTTTGCATAGTAAAGGCTTTCAAGTTGGGTATAATACATCGCGTGCGCTAGGTGGAGAACTGCAGCCGGCCAGCGATCATCACCAAGGACCTGTCGCTGGTGGTGCTGGGGCGCGAGGCGCGCGCGGGCCGCTCGCTGCGCCGCGCGCTGTTCGGTTCCCGGGCCGCGCGCGCCGACCACATGGCGGGCGTGTACGAGCTCAGCCTGCACCGCGCGCTGGAGCCCGGCGTGCAGCGCCGCCAGCGCCGGGTGCTCGACACCAGCGGCACCTACGTGCGCGGCGAGGAGAACCTGCACGGCTGGCGCCCGAGGGGGGACTCGCTCATATTTGATCACCAGGTACGATATTCCCGAGGAGGGCCAGGTCGTCAGAGATGGCCGGGGTGCGAGGGATATGCAGAGGCATATGGTTGGGAGCAACCTCACCTTCGACAACCAATAACGAGCCACAGTCGTCATGCCTTTAAGTCGGTTCGAGTCCGAGCCGGAGCCGGTGGGAGAGGTTATCTCTCCAACCTGCTCCGGTGGGTGGATACCCGTGGGCATATTTCTCACATGAAAAGGTACCTACAAAATTCGATGTAAGGTGATATAAATTATTTGTTATTTATACTGTTGATTGATGGCATTTGGTGAGATTTGATGTTACACATATTGAAGACAAACACATAAACACGCCATTATCTCCAAAGGGTTAGACAGAGATGGATTAAGGTGGCATTTCACTTATCATTGAATTCGGTCCCACGTAATAGAGGGTGAGCCTATTGCCGTCTTCCGGCTGTATATATCTGTCTGATTTTAAACAACCCTATCCTTCAGTCACCTAGTACGACACCTCATGGGAAGAGATGGAGTGGTCCAAATTCTACTCTGCCGGAAACCACGCGGTGATCTATTTATAAATATTTCTGTTTTATTTTCTAATAACCCCATGTGTTTGTGGTTTAGTGGGAGCTAGAGAAGATGACGCGCCTGGAGCAAGTGGGCCGCACGCGTCACCTCATGGCACTGCGCGAGAGGCTGCGGCACGGACACGAGAACACCGTGGCGCCCAACGACTTCTCCAAGACTGAGAAGGTCAGTGCAATTACCTTCTGAACCTACCAAAAACAAACATTCACACATTACATAATATACAAATGTACAGTGGGCTGCTAAAGATCCTTTGAGCGCATGTCTAATTTAACAGAATGAAATATTACTCTGTTAACAAAACTAAAATGCACAGTATTACTGTTAAAACAAGAGATGTTTCTCTTGTTTTAGAGGTGCCAGTGTATGACTTAATTACATGGCGTGTGGCATCACTTTATATAATTTTACTTTCAAATTATCCACGGATTTCTACAGGCACCACACACACACACACTCAAACACATGTTCATATGTGAAAGTTTGATAAAAATAATAATATAATTTGCGTTTGCAGGAGGTGTGTAACATGGCCGCCAAAGCTGCGGCGGAATGCGCACGCGACGACTCAGTATACGAGCCGTGGGAGATGACGCCGCGGGAGAGGGAACTCGCCTCCAAATACGCTAAACTCATGCAGGGTAAGCCCTCTACCAACTGCTACTATAAACATATTTATATCTCGATCTTACTCACTCTCCCTATCTCTGAATGTAGTTCGAAATAAAACTATTTATTTAGTGTAACATCCTACATGTTATTGCATATTAACAAGCCTCTTATAAATATCAATCGGAAGGATCAACATTCAGGACGGAAGATCTTTTTTTTATACCACTTAGGTGGCAGACAAGCACACGGCCCACCTGATGGTAAGTGGTTACCGTGGCTTATGGACGTATGCAATACCAGGGGTGCTACACTCGCGCTGACGATCACGAAGAAACCCTCAGATGTCCCTCTTGAAGACGAACTCTTGTAGGTGCTTGGGAAAACCGCAGCAGGGAGGTCATTCCACAGCTTGAGTATGCGTGGGATGAAGTTTCTTTTATACCGCACAGTGCGCACCGTCTCAGTTCGCAATGTGTGAGGATGAAATGATAGAAAGTTAGCTGTGGGCATCATGTCAAACAATTCATCTGAGCACAAACCATTGTATAGGCACACACATAATATAGGAACACACATAGCGAGGCAAAGTCCCTCCTAAGGCTAAGAGGTTCCACACTACCTGCGAGCTTAGTTGGTCAGAGTATTCCCCTTAGAAAGAGTTTAGTCGTGGACTACCATCTGACAAAGTGCACCCCCCGGAGGTGCAGACCCAGAGTCTTGTCGTCGTAGAGGGTGACATGCGTGCCAAACTACAATGGATACCCAAGACTGTGCCAAGTGGAGGCAGAAACGCCGGAAGGCGAACCCTGGGTGCCGAAGTGAAGACCTCCGATGCAATCTGGCAAATACGTCTTCAAGATGATGATGAAAGGAACTGTTTGCGGGTTTAACTCGTATCCTGGATATTGACTTCTACCGATTTAAATTTATAGGAAAAGTTAGCATGGCTTCTACCGATTTAAATTTATAGGAGAAGTTTAATTATTAACCAGCGTCTTTTTCAACTGTTCTTTCGAAGCTAACCCCCTTGTGTCCCACAGGAAGGATAGGTTCTTCCGGCAAGGAGGTAGAAACAGCAGCATCTCCCTCCACACCAGTGGACGAGGGCGTGTCTGCTGACATCTCCACCCCCAGCCTGATGTCCTCCATACACAGTGCTAGCAGCTTCGAGTGAGTAACTAACATTAAAATATCTGATTCTTACCCTCTTGTTAAAAAAATAAGACTATTAAAGAATATGAAAGATACAGTATAGTAAAATTAAATGTGTTTACAAATTAACTCGTTAAAGCATTTCTGTTCATTTTTCCGTTATTTAATTTGAATACTCCTTTCGAAAGTTATCTTCAAAGGGGATTCATTTTTATGTATACTAAGATCAGCCAGTGGTCTCAATACCTTAGCGTTCATAACTCTCACCAGTTTTTACATTGCACGAATCGCAATGACACATACGTGATCATTTTTAGTAAATATAATGTAGAAGTGTAGTCTACAAGTACCAGACGTTTGATTTCTTTAGAGAATACCTACTTATTTTAACGTGCGCAGAATCCCCACGGAGGCCTTCCCCGCCCGCTGCGATTATGTCAGACTCGAATCGACTGAAACGCACGCACACAGGTTAACGGAGGCGAGATTGGCAGAGATCTCCTGCCTCCCGGCCGACCCAGGGCCTTCTGTTTCGAGCTGGCCCTCTTTGGAGAACAATACCTTCCTATTTTTAATTTTAACACCCAAATCCCATCCCCTCTTTCCTACCTATACTCACAATTTTTTTTATGTTCAATAAACCTTACTTCTATTCTATCTATCCACAATGCAGTGTATCGTTGAACCGCAGGCTGTGCTCCCCGGAGCGCGGGCTATTGGAGAAGTCGATGTCGGGCTGGGCGGGGGCCCACGGCGGGCCCTCGCCGCACGCGGGGGCCCTGGGGCCCGCGCTGTACGTGCCCGACTGCGAGGAGGTGCGCGTGTCGGCCGCCGTGGCCAGGCGCGGCCACCTCAACGTGCTGCAGCATGGCACGCACGGCTGGAAGAAACGCTGGCTGGTGAGTACACGCTGTACTGTTTGTTTTGTGACATTTACATAAGTGGACGGATGATATTGGAACTAAATTATAATTTTGTTCCAAGTTTGGTTTTTAATACTCCAGAGAGCTACCATCCTCTATTCTACTGTACGGTCTAACTACGAAGCGACCGAATTTACCATATTTTTTATGAAGTGACCGCGTGAGTGAGTTGTGAAAGTTAGAACATTTCGGAGAGTCTCAATAAGTTAAGAATGACTCTCCATCCTAAGACTAACCGTCTTATGGAGGGACATTTTAAATCCTAAGACTGACTCATGATCCTCATACTGACTCTCCATCCTATGACCCTCTATCTCAAGACTGACCCTCTATCCCAAGATTGACCCTCTATCCATCCCAAGACTGACTCTCTATCCCAAGACTAACCCTCTATACCAAGACTGACAATTAACTTCTAGCTCCATCCCAAAATTGACCCTCTTACGAAGACTGACAATTAACTTTGCAATGTGTGTTGCCATAATATTTCTGCATAAATCATCTACTTTGACTATCGTGTACGTAACTGCCCATTGCCGCTCAGGTGGTGAAAAGACTGACTCTCTATCCCAAGACTGATCCTTTATCCCAAGACTGACTCTCTTCCCCAAGACTGACTCTCTATCCCAAGACTGACTCTCTATCCCAAGACTGAACCTCTATCCCAAGACTGACCCTCTGTCCCAAGACTGACCCTCTATCCCAAGACTGACTCTCTATCCCAAGACTGACCCTCTATCCCAAGACTGACTCTCTATCCCAAGACTGACGCTCTATCCCAAGACTGATCCTCTATCCCAAGACTGACCCTCTATGCCAAGACTGACGCTCTATCCCAAGACTGACCCTCTATCCCAAGAATGACTCTCTATCCCAAGACTGACTCTCTATACCAAGACTGACGCTCTATCCCAAGACTGACGCTCTATCCCAAGACTGACCCTCTATCCCAAGACTGACGCTCTATCCCAAGACTAACCCTCTATCCCAAGACTGACTCTCTATCCCAAGACTGACTCTCTATCCCAAGACTGACCCTCTATTCCAAGACTGACTCTCTATCCCAAGACTGACCCTCTATCCCAAGACTGACCCTCTATTCCAAGACTGACTCTCTATCCCAAGACTGACCCTCTATTCCAAGACTGACTCTCTATCCCAAGACTTACCCTCTATTCCAAGATTGACTCTCTATCCCAAGACTGACTCTCTATCCCAAGTCTGACTCTCTATTCCAAGACTGACTCTCTATCCCAAGACTGACGCTCTATCCCAAGACTGACCCTCTATCCCAAGACTGACGCTCTATCCCAAGACTGACCCTCTATCCCAAGACTGACTCTCTATCCCAAGACTGACCCTCTATCCCAAGACTGACTCTCTACCCCAAGACTGACTCTCTATCCCAAGACTGTCTCTCTATCCCAAGACTGACCCTCTATTCCAAGACTGACTCTCTATCCCAAGACTGATTCTCTATCCCAAGACTGACTCTCTATTCCAAGACTGACTCTCTATCCCAAGACTGACCCTCTATTCCAAGACTGACTCTCTATCCCAAGACTGACCCTCAATTCCAAGACTGACTCTCTATCCCAAGACTGACCCTCTATTCCAAGACTGACCCTCTATTCCAAGACTGACTCTGTATCCCAAGGTTGACCCTCTATTCCAAGACTGACCCTCTATTTCAAGACTGACTCTCTATCCCAAGACTGACCCTCTATTCCAAGACTGACTCTCTATCCCAAGACTGACCCTCTATCCCAAGACTGAATCTCTATCCCAAGACTGACTCTCTATCCCAAGACAGACCCTCTATCCCAAGACTGACTCTCTATCTATCCCAAGACTGACTCTCTATCCCAAGACTGACCTTCTATCCCAAGACTGACTCTCTATCCCAAGACTGACTCTCTATCCCAAGACAGACCCTCTATCCAAGACTGACTCTCTATCTATCCCAAGACTGACTCTCTATCCCAAGACTGACCCTCTATCCCAAGACTGACCCTCTATACCAAGACTGACAATTAACTTTGCAATGTGTGTTGCCATAATATTTCTGCATAAATCATCTACTTTGACTATCATGTACGTAACTGCCCATTGCCGCTCAGGTGGTGAGGCGGCCCTACGTGTTCATCTACCGCGACGAGCGCGACCCCATCGAGCGCGCGCTCATCAACCTGGCCAACGCTCACGTGGAGTACTCCGAGGACCAGGAGCAGATGGTCCGCATGCCCAACACCTTCAGGTTGGTGACGTCACTATATAGACAATAGGCTAATTGCTTGATGTTTCAGTCAATCTTCTTGCCTGAAAGTCTGTCTTACAATAGTTTGCGAAAGAAAAAAATACTGACCGACACCGTATCAATTTTTGTACAATTTTATTCGTGTTGTATTCCCGGCGTTGAGTAGGGTAGCCAGACCTCACTGGAGGGTTTTTGTACTGTCAGTGGAAAGACCAAAAGCTTGTCTTTTACATTGACGGCACAGAAACTCTCAATGCTTGCAGAGTTGGCTGCGAGAGTGTGACTCTCTTGGTTTGGACGCGTCCATAGGCCTTAGTGACCACATTCCATCAAGAGGTCCGTGTGCATGTCTGCCACCTAAATGAGAAAAAAAAATTGATTGTACAACGTTATTGTATAAGTTTAT
Source organism: Eilema griseolum (assembly GCA_963662185.1). Classification (NCBI taxonomy): domain Eukaryota; kingdom Metazoa; phylum Arthropoda; class Insecta; order Lepidoptera; family Erebidae; genus Eilema; species Eilema griseolum. Next base: position 18,342,417 of record OY759247.1, read on the forward strand.
TATGCAATATTATTGTACGCATATAGTGTACCTAAAAACTGGATAGTAAAATTTGGTATTATTGCAGCGTGGTGAGCAAGGAGCGCGGCTACTTGCTGCAGACGTTGGGAGACAAGGAAGTTCACGACTGGCTCTACGCCATCAACCCACTGCTCGCCGGACAGATCAGGTGAGATTACTACACATATTTACATTATTTACCTATTCCTCATAACACTGCTAGGGTTGACAGAAAAAAAAACCAGAATATTGCATTACTAGTCATGTTTTTAAAATATAATTACTAGTGCTAAATCGTATAAAATATTATTTTTAGTGTTAAGTAATAGAAGACAAGTTTAGATATCAATTGGAAATCTTATTTTTATTAATTTTCTTATTTCATCTTTCTTAACCGTTGAAAACTATTGATAAAATCTATCCTTTAGTTTACACTATAATAATCTTGGTATTATGAATAAAACATAGGCATTTATCGAAAACGAACCTTTCTAAATTATTTCCTCAACAAAAATACTGACGAAGTGGCGTCTTTACTTACCAGTTTTCTATCTTATTTTAAAACAACAATAATATATATTTATATCAACACAGTATAATGCAAATAAAGATTAATATCTATAAAAAAATATTGCATACTTACGTTTTTTTGTGCTACAATTGCTTATAATTTGTATGTGGCGGGCGATTTGATACATAAATTTTCACTTCTATAAAATTGTTCAAATTTTAAGTCATTTCAACATTCTCTTTTTATTACATTACATATCATGGTCAAAATATTTCTAGTTATTCGCGTTGCGCTTTTATTGAAACCAAATTTTGTTGAATTGACTAAATAATGTAACGACAAACGAAGTATGAACAATAGAAGTCTTTCGGAACAAATTGAATAAAACATTAAAGAAAAAAAATGGAACATAAAAATGCGGTAACAAAAAGAAAAAGAAATAAAGGAAATTGAAGTCTCTGAAATGGTTTTTGTGTTGCTGCTTTTTTATTTGCTGCTAGGTGCTCTCAATTGCTGTATTTGATATTTAATCATATAAAAAAAATACTAATATCAAATATGATTTATTTTTATTTGTCTTGCATGTATTGTATGATTATTTGAAAAAATCTAAATAATGAATTTGTACGCCACAACTGGCAAAATATAAAATCCGACATTGTAATGTAAACATCACTTTTGTACTATATTCAACAAATAAAGAACTTTGAACTTTGGATATTACCACATTTCTCTATGACTTAATTTTGTATGATCTAAGAGCATACTTAAATAACTAAAAATTTAATACAGATATACAAATCTACAATGTAGTTCGGGATACCGATCTGAAGATTTCGAGTGTGTAGATACAATACTTAAACTATCAATATTGCTATATAATCCGGTAAAAGACCGGATTATATAGCAATATTGATATTTTACATTACGCTCGACCCGTTGCTTTTCACCAGCAATGGTCACAGGCAAATAAATCTCTTAAACTTATTAACTCATTATTTAAACCTCAATAAATATCATTTTACAAATTGTTTGGTGACTTCAACAAAACTTCTTGCAGTCCTTTAGGTTGGGTAGAAAGTTTATGTTTGTGTTACCAGCCTTCTATATTATTTTGTTCTTTTTGTCGGTCATCATCGTATTCAATTACCAAAATCACTTAATGACACATAATTTTTATGCTTATATAAATAGCTGCATAAAGAACATTATTATAGCTGCAGATATTTTGATATGACATAATTTTGGATAGTAATGTCTTCTAAATCAACCAGAACTCAGGATCCATGCCCCGAACTACACCCACACAGGAAAAATATTTATTTTACATTTAGTATGGACTTCAAATTTTATTATAACCAATTCACTACGTACTTTTTGTGACTTTTTAGTTATTTTTATTATCTAGCTATAATATTAATTTTATATTAGACTAAGAATCTCATGACGTGTCAATCAAAATGACAAACGTTCTGGACTGTTCGTCAATTTGTTTTGGCGATTATGCTAGTTGTCAACCACTATTCTATACCACAGACACTGCAAAATATGCCATTTAGTTTTAGACTTTACTGTTATGTTGTTAAAGTCTAAAATTAACTAAAATTTTGTAGAGTTAATGAAAAATGCATTGAACTCTTCTTCATTCAATTTTGGACTTTGACTCTAAACTCATAAAGTCTAAAATTTAATGGCATTTTTTGCAGTATCAGTGTTATGACTGTGGTTTTAGCAGAATAGGAGTCCTGATATGTTACATCAATCACGTGGCTTCTGGGAAATTGGTCCTGACACCAACTACTAAATCTTCTCGTGATTCGGGTTCGATTCCCGTGTTAATTCTCCCACATACCGTCATCCCATATCTAATATCTTTTTTTCCTAATAAGGACTGAGCCAGTAATTCCTATAAGTATGTATTATAAGGGGTGACTGGCTTAGCAACATCAATATACACGCTTCAAGGTGTGGGTTCCCAGGTCGCGCTCGAGCCGTCGCGGCGCGGGGGCGGGGGCGGGCGCGGGGGCGGGGGCGCCCTGAGACCTCACTATGGAGTCTATCCTCGTTTTTTAAGTTCGCGCCGGACAACGCGCTAGCGCACCACACGCGCGCCTTCAGGTATTGAAACGGCTCGCGCACGCGGACGAGCACTCACAGGAACCACGACTATACAATATGAACATTTGGTACGTTTCCACCAGTCTACATTTCATACAAGTTCAAAAGCATCGGTTTCCACCAAAATTCATCTGTTTGGTCAGATTTTTAATAATTAAATATTTAGGTATACAGCTCTCGTCTCAAATATATAGATATTATATCATATATTTATAATGGTGGAAATGAAAGCAATGAAACATCTTGACAAGATAAAAAAAAAATAAGATATCAAAAAATAAAAAAGAATGAAAACGTTTGATTTGGAGTTTGAAAATGACTCTAAATTTGAAGATTATCGAACGTTCTGACCTTAAGTGGACTGAAAAGGCAGCTAGTGAGTCGGTAACAATAAGATTGTCACTTTACACAAGACACAAGCAACACACTCGAGTCAGAACGTGTATGTGATTTCATCTTGCCATATTTATTCAGGCTGGCTACACTAGCGTCAAGTTAGTATAGTTGCAAAAGTAAAAAATACTTTTAGTCCGAATCGCATCTTGTACGCAGGTGCTCGTGATATGGCAACGAAACTAGGATATTCAAAGATAATGACAGAAAACTTGGGTGGTTGGTTGTATGCTCTGGTTCCTGGTATCAAGTGTTAGTTGTTATAGATGTGTGACTGGTTTGGTGGGGCATAGAGATACTGTCGTCACAGATCGCTCAACCTAGAACTTGTATTCACTGTGGTCCGTTATAAAAATGTTGTAGAATGATATATTTCGTATCGAAAGTTTTTTTACAATGGTAAAATCTATTGTCTTTTTCCAAATCGCGAACTAACAAAAGTGGTACAAATAAGCTCTCGAGAAGGATAAGTAATAAAATCTGTGTGAATTTAAAAATCGAATTTAATAAACAACTTTTTATACGATTTATATTATTTCTACACTATCCTTAGTTTTTTTTTAATTTCTTTATATAACTCGGGACCACAATATAATACGAAACTAAAATGGCAAATGTATCAATTATGTTAGCATATCCATGTTTCATTAGCAGTAAACAGCTGCATCTAATGCGATATACGATATATACGTAAATATCTATATATTGAAAAAAAAACTAATTATGGCTTGTGGAAATATAGTTGATCACAAATATTTTTAATAAAAAATAAAATCATTTTTTATAAGTAATCGATTGGTGTGATTTAATAATTATGTATATTACAAAGTGATATTAAATTTATATTGTTTTTATTTTTTTATTTTTACAAAATATTTAGTGATCAGCCTGGTAAGGTTGGAGTAGTTTTAACACGAGGGTCAAAATGAGATGGGACCAAACCGGTGCACTGCAGAACTGGAAGGGGTAAAGATACTTTGATATATAATAATTCGTATTGAACGTACAATTCCTACAATGAAGGAATATCTCGTGAGCTGTTTCAATATCCTGTAGGACGATATTTTGTATAACTTGTAATTGAATCTTTGGACCACGATATAAAGCTATACAGTCAAACGATAAAACAACCCTCAATATTATCTTATATACATAATTGTATCGTGGTCCATCGATATAAAATTCCGAACTGTATTTTGTCTTTGTTCAACCCTGTGCAATAAAACAATAATATGTATTGCGCACAAATATATTGGCGGTGTTTGATAGACTCCATTTTGTTACATGATATTGATAACATAAAATTCAATTTATAAAATATGTATTTGTGAAAAGACAAATTACTGATTTATATAAATTTTCTTCTAATGTTGGATACATAATTACTTAATGTAATTTACCTTGTATATACGTATGACCCGACGGTAGAATAAATTATATTTTGAGGCTCAAAAGGCCAAGTGGCGGTAGGCAGTATCGTATGACGTCATACGTAAACGTTTCACATTTTAGTATTGATTGTAAATACATTAAAATATTTGTAGTTAATGTAGACTATGCATTATAAAATCATTTTATGCCACTTTTTTGTAGTTTGTAATTTCATTTATTATATAATTGATTTATTTAATGTTTTTCTTTAAATTCTTTATATGGAATGTATAAAGTAGGTTTAATGTGATGTTACTCAGGACTGTCTCGAATGATTTCATAACAGATTATACCGTTCGGAGCACTCCGTGCGTTCTAGTCATACCGTGTAGGTACATGTATGTGATAGAGTAGCGGACCACTGCGTCCGAGAGCAGTGCCGCCGCGCCGCGAATATTCACTCACTAGTGTTAGAGCCTAAGTGTTTCTCAGTTCCATTACCCCCGCTCCTAATGTCTTGTCATCGGTCCATAGTTCTATATATTATACAGATACGACATTTATATAATCGTAGTTAGATAATGAATGTGACTGTAGTTTTATATGGACGATCCTCTTTTACTTTTGTGTCGGCACTCTGTTCAAAGTCCGAGCAATTGTTTAATCTTGCCGCTTCGAATAAATGTTGATAATTAATGGTCACTATAATATTGCTTCTAGGTGACTATATTTTCAAATAAAAATCGGGCATACATAGGTATATATGTAACAGCGTTGTAAGCTTGAGACTTTATAGTCGTTGTAAATATTTAATTCCTTTGGTACTTACATGGGTTACAGAAAATTTATTAAATAAAACTAGCTTTCTCCTGTTAAAAGTCCAGTCACGCCGGCTTACACACTGAACCGTAGTCACTAATATTCGACGAACACTAGAGAATATCCTGATAATAATTTAGCGTATAATAAACGTAGGTGTTAAGAACAAAAGTATTATCCAAATTAGACATGCTGTGTGTTATAGATAACGTTTCTTAAAATTGAAATTGCAATTGTCGTCGAGATTATTAAATTATTGTGTAATCGCCGTTTCTGTGTGTACAGCGCATCGTCAAACGTTGCAACATTATTTTCCATTGTGCCGATTCGATTTGACGATGTGTTCTATGATAGGTACTTTCGAGACGCTCTTAACTGTATGAGTCTTTAACAGATAATGTCGAAGTACTTCTTCACCAAAATTAATATTTATTGTAATAGGTCCTTCAATAGGTGTGTTCTGTAAGTATGCAAGAGATCTCAGGCTGAATGTTGTGTGTTCATACATTTCTTTTCTAGTCATATTTGTTTTTGTATTTACATTCCAAAGTTTTTGTAATTATCTTATCCTTTTTTTTTAAATAAATAGGATAATGTATTTTGCATAGCAAAATGGTGTTTAGTAGATGAATAGTGAGCAGGAAAAATAAAACCATGGATGGTAGGTATCTAGTGTGGCGGCTGTAAAATATTTTTATAGCTTTTTTTTTATTTCCTTCGACATTTTGTTAGCTAATTTCTATTTAGTTGTTATATTATTGTAATTCTATGGAAACAAGACATTTTAAATTAGAGATACAGCTGATGCTGGATTATATTTTTTTATAGAGTATACTGTTTAAGCTATACCTACTGCTATTTTTATAGATCTAGCTGTTGTTTTGTAATTGTTTGTTTGGTTTCCATTAATTTATTTTGTATGTATCGTTGGTCTGTGCTATTGGTGCGAGTTAGTTGGACGCTTTGGTACGAGTGGCGTGTGGCGTGTGGTCTGTGGCGAGTGGCGGCGACATGTCGCCTGCAGCGGACGTTGTCGATGCTGCATCGCGTTTGTTGTGATTTCGAAAGTGATTGTTGATTGTTGGGCGAGAATGATATTGGTAACAAATTATATATTCTATATATAATTTATGATTGTCATTCAATTTATGATAATAAGAACAATGTAATGATTGGTAATATTACTCATTGCTCTAAATGTACTATCAAAATATATTATACACAGTGTTAAAGGTCATAAATAAAAATGCTTTGAAAATTTCCATACCGTTGTTTGTTTTACCCCTGCTATACAGATCATTTAGTGAGGTTAGAGTTAATATCTTGAAATTTATTCTATTAAAGAGATATGACATGAGTAGACTCCTGGTACCACTTCTAGGTACACACGGTCAATGAAATATTTTTACATGTAGGTTTTATCATACTCATTTCCTTGGGTGTGTGTACATTTTAGGATACATACATACATATAATCACGCCTTTATCCCCGGAGAGTTAGGCAGAGGTGAATTAACACCCACATTTCACCATCATTGTATTCGGTCCCACGTAATAGGGGGTGAGCCTATTGCCGTTTTCCGGGCACTATTGTTGTCTCGAGCTATGCATCTCTGGCTGAGTCTGGGCTGTATATATCTGTCTGATGTTAAACAACCCTATCCCTTAGTCGCCTTGTACGACACGTATGGGAAGAGATGGGGTGGTCCAAATTCTACTCTGCCGGAAACCACGCGGCTTTCTTAGGATACATACTATATAAATAATATAACTAGTCTTCTCTTACGCCTAAGGATAGTCATGTCGAAGGGTATTCATACTTAGCGGGGATAATAAAAAATTTTTTGAAGAAAACGTCGAGATCTAGGATAGCAAAGTAACACATAATCTCTTTATTGGCAATGACTTGTACATATATATACTACTAACAAGCTGTTAGATATGTAGGTACATAGAGCAGCATAGCGCCCGCATGCACGAGGCAGCGGATCCTTAGGTTAATTTGACACAAAAATAACCGAAAAAAAGCAATGGCCGGTGTTAGACGCACATGATGTTAACAAACATAACATAGCATAACATAACATAGCATAACATAAACTCATGCCTATATCCCCGAAGGGGTAGGCAGAGGTGCTAGCACCCACATTTCGCTGGTTTATGTTTAGGTCCCAATGTAATAGGTGGCGAGCCTATTGCCATTAACCGGGCACTTATAAACCTGCAATAAATAAATGATGTTAACACTTGTCATTATAGTTCTAACACCAGTCGAGCACAGTTCTTACATAATTTATATCTATTACTCGGGAGAATCGTACCCCGAGCCTTCTTTGTGAACCGAATGAAAAGGACCCAGCTATAATTCACGCAACCAACATGGTCATCTTCAGAACTAGATGTAGGTACCAATAAATGTCTTGGGGATTATTTTCTTTACTTTTCTTACTTCATTAGTTAGTAGTCCTACTTCACTTAATTTCTATTGAATTAAATTTTAAGCATGTAGTATGCGATTAAAAGTCGATTAAGATAGAAAAAATTTAAACGGTCCAGGTGGAATTTAAACCCGCGATCTTTACTTTACAGGGGGAACGCTCTGAAAGCCACCGAACCTTCGCCTGAAACCATCCAAATTCCTCTATACATATATCCGTCTTACGGCAAAGTTCCCTCTGTAAGAGAAAGATCGCGGGTTCGAATCTGCCTGCACCGTTTCAATTTTTTCTATCTTAATAGATTTATTTCTATTGTTGTATTTTTATATATTTTAGCTTTAATCATTTACATTTGAATGCTACCCTGTCTGATAGCCTGTTTATTTTTTTGTATATAATCTCATTTATTTTGCCATTTTTCTTAACCTTTTTAGTAGAACTCCTGTATATAATAGTTATTGCATGAGATTGCATGCGGTTTGTTCTATTTATAATTATTGTATGCACCATATTAATAAAAATATATTTCTTGCAGGTCGACGGATAGCCCCGAAAGAATTACAACAAACTGCAAAGATAGTCCTGTTCGTCGACTGCTTATGCGATTTTCTCAGCACAAGTTTGGGAAACACGAAGAAAAAACATGCGAACAGATAGAACAACCGGAGACGCGAACATCCAATCAAACAGAACGGCCTGAACCTTTTAAATTTTTTAAACAATGGAGATTGTCGTTAAAAACAATGAAAATGCAGTAAGTAATTAACTGAAATTAGAAAAATTTAAATAAATTGGCCATAATGTAAATATAGATGACAATGAGGCCATTTAGTCAGAATTCTATGAATATTTGTAATGAAAGTTTATAGAAATGTGAATCACGAATTAAATTATTAGAACACGATGGTTTTACCTATTATTAAGAGAGAATTTTATCTAGTATTATGAGTTTAAATCGATTAGGGTTGCACCTAACTTTAGACGTATGGTGCCAATTTTTGTACTGTAAGTAGCAAAATTCGAAAAAATTTAAATATTTCCTTTTATTAAATTCTCAAATTGTTATAATAGATTTATCAATGGGGATTTTTTTTATTACAAATAACATATTACAAAAATACTCTTCAGATGTATTATATTATTTATAAATTATTACACTATCTACATGTTTAGTGTATTAAAATGTTATAACTAAGTAAGTATAATCGGGATATAACATTTATATACCTGCTTGTTTTCTGGTCAGCCTACTAGACGACGTTAATATAATAGAAGTATTTTGACGTTTATAAAAGTCCAATCCCATACAATGATTATTATATTCTATTAACCGGTCACATGCTGGTCTACTTTATCTCCGTCTTTAATAGCGTCTACTCATTAGAGTAGACATTAGTCTACTACGGGGAAATGATGCTAAACGATATCATATAATCTTTTTAAAACAAAACTTTTGTACTTGTAAATAGATAATTGATGTTTTTCTGTTTTTGCACACCCTACTGGATAGTCGGGAAGTTGGCGCCCAGGCCCAATGCTTATACAAAATAGAGGATTTTACTCGTAGTCATTATTGATTTTGTCATTATCTCAGAATTAACATTTAAAAGAAAAGAATGACAAGATATCCAATCCAACATTGTGGTAATTCAGGAAAAAAAAAGAAGTAAATTATGAAGATGATTTTTATTTGGTGCAAAATTATAACAAGTTTTGGTGGGTATGAAAATAATGTACACCTTGAGCCTGAAGCACAATTAATAATAATAATAATAATAATTTATTGCCAAAAAACACAAAGGTTACCATTCATTGCCGCTGACCCCACACTAGGCAAGCCTGTCCTGTGGGTGCCAAATACGTAACTACATTATCTGTTATACATTGTTGTTCGGTTATCATGTAACATTTAATAAAAGGAAGAATATATTAAAATGTATTTTGTTTTATTAGCGTGATTTACCTTTCCTGTGCGTATACGTTCGCAGTAAAATCACCTTGTAATATTTATGTAAAAATACCAAACAAATTATTTAGAACAAAAATGTATCTGAGTTCTGATGTTCACATGTGATTCATCCTGGATGGATGAAAGCGCCTAAGTTATGGGTAATTCCGTAAAGTCAGTCTAGTAGCATGTCACAAAAATAATTGATTGAAACAGAAAGGTGTAACTTAATAAAAAAAAACAATTAAAACTTAATATAACTTTATTATCACATAATCGTTATACATAATGGATATAGCTTAAAATAATAAAATATATTTCAACAATTTTTTTACGGCCAAGGTATGTGCGCCGACGCCAAACACTTTTGACAAGCGTTTTGCGTCAGGGTCAAAAGTAGATGAACATATTTAGCTTAGTTTTTAAGCAAAATAATTTACATTTGTTAATGTAAATGTTATTTAATACCTCAGTGGGCTCCATTGAAATATTTTAAAATTTCATTCAAATAACTTTTTTTAAATCTATGCAATCATCCTCTAAATTTGACACTGACTGTGCATAACTACGAAATTGTAGTGTTGGTATATAAACACATGGTATAAATTTTGTAGATACACTCATTGCTTGAAGTTGTTCGATTATTTATAGGCAACCAATAAGCATTCACTATATGTTTTGTTTTTAGACACTAGGGGCAGTTCAAGTATCACGTAAGTACTACAGGGGGGAGGGGTATCTTTGCATTGCTTATTTTTTATGACATGGGGTGGGGGGAGGGAGTTTGGTTAACGATTACGTAAGCAGTAGGTATTTACTTTTTCACACATAATATAGCATGCCACCCATACATTAACCTAAAAAAAAAACATGAAAAGAAAAATGCATATAGGTACCCATGTTTACGTAACCATTCGGGGGTTTTGGGGTTAGAGTTTTTCTTACTTGTGCTGACAAGGGGTTAAATAATTATTGTAATAAATCTGCTTACGTAATACCAGAACGGCCTCTTATTATGAGAACCCAGAATTTACATCATAGTAATTTAAAAAACCAATGAATGAATAGTGAATTAAAATATGACTTGGGTGAGAATGGTATCACAATCAGGGATGCCTAAGGCTGTACGAAGAGGAGGAAAATAGGGAAAGCGGACCTTGGACTCCGAGGTGAACCGTGAAGGCCTCGGATGCAATCGGGAGATGACAGCGTTGTGCTGACATCTTAGACTATATACAAAGTGTATAGACGCAGTAAGTGACCTTACAACGTGGCGTAAAAGAACAGCTACAATTTTGGTGAAGTTGACATATACATACATCACATGACACGCACACATTAACAGATTAAAAATCAAAATTGACATAAGCTTACTAAAATAGCGCGCTTTTTCATGCCGTTTTTCGCAATGCCATTTCAGCTGCTGTGTCTATACAGTTTACGGTCTAAGGCTGTGATATTTGTGAATCCCACCCTCTCTTTCCCTATACAGGACAACACGTGCAGGTATTAAGTGTCACCCGCACACGGTGCAGAGTATCCAATCAAGAACCAAGCGGTTCGGTGACTCTTTCCTTTGTCGCACCATTAAGGCCTGGAATTCATTACCAGCTCACGTGTTTCCTTCTTCCTACAGTCCCGGGTCCTTTAAGCGGGGCGTGAAAAAGCATATGATGAGGCCGTCAAGCTGAGTGTCACCATTGTGACATGGTATGTGTAAGTAATGGTGAACCTCTTGTCGTGTCTTATCGTTCGTGAAGGCGAAGTCTAATTGACGTTTCCTATATAAAAAAATAAAAAAAAAATCTTGAAGGCAGTTGGAACCGCTGTCGCTGCCAAAAACTATGGGTCGGAATTTTGGTGTTAATTCACCTCTGCCTGACCCTCCAGGGATAAAGGCGTGAATTTATGTATGACATATGTGTATAAAATAGATGGTAAGAAGCTAAAGTTGTCTAGGAGGCCGAGGAGATAGTTCGACGGAGAATTTTTCACACCCCACTTAAAGTGAATAAGTGTGAGCTTAAGCGAGTGTATCAATTTAAATACCTCGGGCATTATGTTACTGATGACCTTAAGGACCAAGCTGATATCGAGAGGGAACGTAGGGCGCTGGCGGTGCGATGTAACATGGTGGCCCGCAGGTTTGCACGATGTAGTGAACCAGTTAGGGTCACCTTGTTTAAGACATACTGCCAAGTATTTTACACGTGCAGCCTGTGGACCAACTATACGCAGCGTGCCGTCAGCGCTTTACGTGTCTTATATAATAATGGCTATAGAATGCTGATGGGGTTGCCTCGCTACTGCAGTGCTTCAGGTATGTTTGCGCAAAGTCATACAAATGATTTCGCTGCAATATGGCGCAAAAAAACAGCCTCCTTGCTCTGCAGAGTTCGGGCCAGCTCCAACAGTATTTTGCAAATGTTTGCTGAAAGGCACGACTCGCCTGTTTTGAACCATTGTGCGCGTAGATGTATGTCTGCCATACAATTGGTCTCTAAATAGTTTTAGTTCAGTTTTAATTTGTTTACTAATATAGTCCTAAGTATATTGTTACTAACAAAATATGAATCAATGCGTTCGAATTTTTTTTTTTTTTTTAAAGTACCTTGAATTTTAGGAAGGTAGAATATATATAATATAAAAACGATAGCCAGACTCTTATATATACTTTGCATAATAAAAAATTACTATAATAAATTGAATAAATAAATCGATAGATTTGCCACTTAATTCTAAAAATATTAGATAATAACCTTGAAATATATATTTAGTCGGTGTATTTTTCGAGATCGACATTACATTTGCTTTATATATTATGAAATTCGCCGGTGTAGAGGATACACCCGGCCCTCTTTTTGACTAAAGCAAAACCATTGTCAAACCACAGACACTGCAAAAATTGCATTAAATTTTATACTTTATTCCTATTGCCTGAAGTTCAAAATTCAATGAAAATAGTTTCATTACACTTTTTCATTCGGTCTGCAATAAGCGTTTTGATTTTGAACTTTAACAGCATTGCTTTAAAGTCTAAAATTAAATGGATTTTTAGCAGTGTCCGTGGTATGACGGTGGTTTTACTGTAGCAAAATCGAGGGAAGCTTATCGATCTCCGGCCTTCGTGAGCGCTGGCCTGAGGGCGAGGGGTAGGACTGCCCGTCGCCCTAGCAAAAAGCAGGCCCGCCTCCCGAAGAAGTAGAGTGAGGTATTCCACGCGAACCTCTTTAAACGGAGGGAGGTGTTCTCCTCCCTGACTGTACAGTGACACCACATGCTCTATGGTTAGCTGTCCAAATGTGCTGATAATCCTGGGATACTACCGCGGGTACATATATACATAACAAGCGTAAGTATATAAACAAAAAAATTTCATTTTATATTGAATGATATATTTTTGTTTATGCTTTTTTACATTCCTCATTAAAGAAAATTTCGAATGTATGTTGAATATTTATATTTTAAGCGACATGTGTGTGCAGTTATAAACAATGTTTATTTGAAAAACAACACCCGACTGAATATTACTAGAATTAAACAAAATCTAAATGTTTGACAGGACAACATTTAGAGTACACCAAAAATCTAATGGTGCCAATTCTATTGTTACAAAAGTTTAACTGGTTTGATACGACTAGACATTATCTCCATCTCTTTTTATACCCAACACAAGACTAAGATGGAAATACATTTTAGACCTGTCAAAAGTTTAGTTAACCTTTTGCAACACTTTCTTATTTTCTATCGAATATTTAGTTATTACAATAAAAAGCGTCTATATTTATCAGTCTATCACTCACTTTACGAGAATGGGTTTTTGTTCTTATCATAATCATCATCTTCACTGAAAGGATTTGTCATATCCATTGCTTCATCCGCGAAGGGGTTCTTACTTTCATCGTAGTGATCATCTTCAAAAGGATTTTTCCCCCCACTATTGGTTATAGCTGTTGAGATACTTTGGACCATAGGCGATACGCCTGTACTTCTAGGGTTATCTTCGAACAATTTCTTCGCAGCTATAGGTGACGAGTTGTGGACGGGCTCAAGTTTATTGAGATTGGCTTCCAAGCTAGAGCTGTATCGCTGTTGTTCTAGTAGACGCATCTTGCCTTCGGACATTGGGACTACAGTGGTACCTTTTGGTGCCATCTGCTTTGCGGCGTTGGCGACGAATACTGGAAATTGAAATGTTAGAAAATATATTAACAGTTCTGCAGTCTTAGGCTCGTATGCCAGCACAACGCTCAATTGTGAACCGACTCTCAGAATGACATTTGAACTGTCATCTAGGATACAATCTGTTCTCAGTTAGCATCTAGTTATAAATAGAGAATTAGGACTATGTATAGTTCTGGAATTTGCCCTAGAATATTTAATTAACCCTGACGAAATATATGAGGATTGAAATCTGCATAAAAATGACTATAAGATAGGTATATTTTTAACTTGTATTGTTTGGAGTTTTTCTGTATGTGAGCGACCATGATAGTTTAAATACCTATTCTATATAAAAATTAGGTTTTCAGCTTCGTGGTATTTGAGCTAGAATCATACGTGCTTTTACCATAATTTCAAAATGGGTTGGTTCCATTTATTTTAAAATTATTGATATATCTCACATAGGACCAAATACAATGATTGGTGAAATGTGGGTGTTAATTCACCTCTGCCTAACCCTCCAGGGATTATATGTATGTTTGTAATTGACATGGGAACTAAATATTTCATTGATAAACACCCAGTGTTACAAACATGGGTCATGGTGAAGAGCTGGGGCTTGCTGTATCACAAAACGAAGTGTCATTGTATATTCCGATAATTTAATTCAACACTACAAGGTAAGTACGTGACATTGTTAAATAAATTAGAACATCACTATCAGTTGGCCGCATTATTCACAGAATATATCTACAGAAAAACTAACCTATAAATATTAAGTAGTCATTAAAACCTACATAAACACTAATAAAACACTTAAAATTCAGAATTAGTCATATGGAATTCAAGTTGAGCTGGTCTCGGTTGCCATATGAACATGTATGGTAGCCGTTACGGGTACTTGAAATTGTACAAAAGTCTGACTAGTCTAATTGCAGAACTACGATATCGCCAATTGTGTATTTTCCTGTAGTTACAATAAATTATTTATCTGAGTTTATTAAATTAAGAATGGTAGAAGAGTACCGTCTATGGCAGTCGTTACGGGTATAGACCCAAAAAGTCCGAAATATCGAAGCTCAACCACGTTACACTTAGAGTGGAAAAAGCGGACCCCAGATACTGGACTCCTAGATGCTTTTCCGAGAGCAGTAATGGTGTGTGCCAAGCTGCCCGCGTACGAAGGCAACTCGGGCGTCGGAGGTCGATGAATGACCTCCGCCCCCCATGAGCGCAGGCCTGGGTGTGACGGGTGGAGCTGTCACCCTGGCAGAAGCAGGCCGCGGCGGCGCCGCTCCTTGGGCACCTCCTCATTTTCGGGCACGAGTCGGGGACTCTGTGGTCCCTACACTCAAGGAGAGGGCCAGATCGAGAGAGATGCCCCTGGGTCAGCCGGGGTGCGAGGGATATGCCTGTTAACCTCACCTTCGGCAATCAGAAACGACCTACAGTTGCTCAGCAAAAATAATAAACATGGTAAATATCCCGGCGAGTTTTACACTAGTAATTTATTTAATTTTTTATACTAGGAGACAGACAAGCACACGGCCCATCTCATGGGAAGTGGTTACCGTGGCCTATGGACGTGTGCAACACCAGGGCCAGGGGTGTCACATTCGCGCTGCCGACCCTGTAAGAACCTACTGATGCCCTTCTAGAAGAACCCCATATCGTAGTTGCTTGGGAAAATCACGTCAGGGAGTTCATTCCATAGCTCATGTCATCAATCTACATACTTAAATACATTGTTCTATGGTATAAATATATTATGTAGAGGGGCAGGTTAACTTCAATCAGTATCAAAATAATCGGGATATTTACCATGTCTATCATTGTTTTGAGTTTCCGATACTTCGGCGCTGTTGCAAGCACCATGACCAATCAAAAAGTATCAAAATCAAAAAAGTATAAAATTTTCAATCATGAGGATGTGTTTCAACTGCCGAACGTCTGGCATCCAGTGGTCCGTCTTTACAAAAATAACCGGGAACAAGCCAAAACAAAATCGCGAGTGGACACAGTAAGCATCGTGTGTCGTGAACGTGATTGAGATCGGGTTCGAGTTTGTAGTGAGAGTGAAACCAGTGGCAGCGCAGATACGCGTGGTAAAAGAACTCGAAAGAGGGTAGATCGATATAATTACTCCTAGAATAAACTTTTTCTCTGTTCACCGCCACTACTCCAGTTCCTCCGTGATCATGGTGCTTGCGACAGCGCCGAAATATCAGAAATTCAAAACAATGAAACATGGTAATTATCCCGATTATTTGTGTACTGATGTGAGTGACCATGATAGTTTAAATACCTAGGTTAACTTCAACTTCTAGAAAGAAAAAAACATACCTTGTTTGCTCTCTCCTTCTTGCTGCCTGAGCTTGGCCTCGGCCCCAGGGCCGTAATTCAACTGCATGGGTATCGGCGGCGGAAGGTTGACAGCCGGGGTGGACACTGAGCCCAAAGTAGGCTGTGTTTGTTCCGCGGCCTCGCTCTCTGTGACCACAGTCAGCTTGTTGAATAGGCCGCGTCCGTAGTACTCGGACACCACCGCATAGCTAATGAAAGAGAATAATTAAGTTTTAACATATCAGATTGAAATCGCTTATCCGGGGAGTCATCTCCAGTTCATATTAGCTAGTATGATGTTGCAAAATATTTTGTTTGTCTTGGTGCCCCTCCAAGCGCTCTTTTTATTACGTGCGTAAAATCCCCACGGATACTCCCCAGTCGAAGCCGGTGAGGGAGGTTATGTCGGATTTGATCCGACTAAAACGCACGCCGTCTGTTGGTCCTTGTCGGTGCCGCACCGACCCATGGCAACCTCTTTTGATCTGGCCTTCTTCGGATGTAGGTACCATGAAGTCTTCAACGTGTCCTCGGAAACGTAGGCACGCTATGTGGCCTGATTCTGACAGGGGGAAGGGTATCCGTAAGAAATATTCTCACGTTAAAAGAAAAAGATAGATACATTTACTGAGATATATTTCTCTCTCAGGGTTGTGGATGAAACGGTACAATAACATTTATATGAGTTTGTTATGATTAAGTTGTATAAACTATGGTAATTTTTATACATACGCTGTTCTTTACTGAATGATATTTAACTTTAGGAATTGCGATCGATTTAATTCGAGGTTATATCTATGCTTGAAGACAAAAATGCGGCCTAAAGGAAATGCCTGCCCTCATGTTACGCAACCTGAAGCTAAAACACTTAGTAGGGAATTTGCACGTTTTGTGAACAATCCTTTTTTTTTAAATGAGTAAGTCATAGCAATAAAGATAGAACGATAATTCTGCTGTCTAATATGGACAAAATGGAATAACATGCAGACAGAGATATAATATTAATGTGCTTAACTTTTGGGGTAATTATTAACTTTTGAGGGTAGTTTTTTATGAAGGGGTTCTTCAAATATTTAATTTTATTTTTCACATTTTTAATTGATCTACTAGTCAAGCTCTTTGATTTGATACCCATAAGGGTTAAAAATGTAATTAGCTATTTTGTGGTGGCGGCCATCTTAGATTTGTTTTTTTTTAATAATATTAGCAACCGAAATTACTAATATTCTCTCTGACCCCTCCAACTAAGCTAAATGTCTTGTGCTAGAAGTGGGTTACGTCGGTAGTATAATGGCCATTATTTACAGTGTATGGTATTTTTAACCTCCGACGCAAAAACGACGGGGTGTCATAAGTTTGACGTGTCTGTATGTGTGCGTGTGCACACACACACACACACACGCACACGCACACGCACACGCACACGCACACACACACACACACACACACACACACAGGCCTAATTGGTAGAGCACTATTTCATATTATCGGAACAGTCCGAGGTCGCCCTAACAATGACAACGCTTGAATCTAAATAATATGTATTTTCGACTTTTAGGTGCTGTTTTTTGTGACGGGGGTTTTTTAATTTTCTACTAGTCTAGCCCTTTCATTTGATATTCATATTGAGAGAATTGTGAAAAAATATGTGATCCGTTATTTTCAGATACATACAGACACGTCAAATTTATAATACGTTTTGCGTAGGGGGTTTAAATATTAAATTTATGTTTTTTATAATTTTGTGGTAAATATATATATATAGCATCCTGAGACGGTACGCACTGTGTGGTATGAAAGAAACTTCATCCCACGCACACTCAAGCTGTGGAATGAATTCCCTGCTGCGGTTTTCCCATGCGCCTGCAATATGGATTTCTTCAAAAGGGGCATTAGGAGATATCTTCAGGGTCAGCAGCGCAAGTGTGACGCCCCTGGTGTTACACACGTCCGAAGGCCATGGTAACCACTTCCCATCAGGTGGGCCGTGTGCTTGTCTGCCACCAAAGTTCTCAATAAGTTTCTTTGTGTGAATTTTTGTAATAGTTGAAAATTTCCGGTGTTTAGTTGTTCTCAAGGTAACTAGAAAGAGTTACATTTTGCAGTCTGAACGCTTGTTACATTACTGATTGGTTTTGTTACGGCGATAAACTCGTAAATTTCTACGATACCGTTATCTTTCTCCATATTATTGCGGTATTACTCATGGGGACTGTTTGTGATTGAGAAAACTTATGGTAAAATGGGGTTACTAATACACCCTCTGCTTAACCCTAAGGGCATATAAAGTCTACAGTTTTCGAGGCTAGTTATAAGCTTATTTTTATATCACCTAGGTGGCAGGACAAGCACACGGCCCACCTGATGGAAAGTGGTTACCGTGGCCTATATATGGACGTTTGTAACACCAGAAGAGTTACAGTCGCGCTGCTAACCCTGTAAGGTCAGAGTTTCTGTGCCGTCAGTGTAGAAGACAAAGCAGGACAAGCCTTTAGTCTTCCCAGTGACAGCACAAATTCTCCAGTGAGCTCTGGCTATCCTACTCACCGCTGGGAACACAACACGAAGTTATAATAGCCGCGGTATTCTGTAGGGCGGAGGTACTTACCCAGTCGGTCCCACACAAAACGGTGCCTCAAAATTGGTCTAGCCGTTTTTGTCTGAGGTTTCAACAGTCATGCGAGGGATATGTCATATACCAGAGGCACCTCACCCTCTGGTGATTGATAACCCGAGTAGAGCGGTTTTAGTAGGTTCGAGGCCAACATAACCATTCCCGCGGATTTTAGTAGGCAAAGGGGAGGGAATTTCATCAAAGTTTCCAACAGACATTGACAGGCGTTCAATCAGTTAGTCCAAGAAAGGTCGCATGAGGAAGGAGATACATGAGTTCGTTATTCCTGTAATTTAATAGCTATTTCCATTATTTATATTTTGTTTAAAAGTATAAGTGTCCGGTTAATGGCAATAGGCTCGCCACCTATTACATTGGGACCTAAACATAAACTGGCGAAATCCCTTCGGGGATATTTATTTATTTGGACAACCTGTAGTAGTTACAGCACTTACATCTAAAACTTGCAACCATAATATAAAGTTTAATGCACAACATTTTAAGGTGTCACAGCATGCAATTAGTAACACTGGTATAAAAAAAATAAACAATACTTAACACAAGTGGAAAAGTATACAACTAAGAAAATTAATTTGAGGAATATTAAATATTAAGCTCAAGTCTTATCTTTTAGCAGAATTGTAGGTACGACTTTGACTGCTGAATTGTAAGCTGTGTAGGTGTTTTGTTTACGATGATTATAATTTTTCCTTTTTTTTTATTTATAAGATTTGTAATGTTTTGTACTGAAGAGAGAATCGCATGTGTCGCACACAAGCTCCAGTAGCTTTAGCGGTACATTAAGTCTATTTTCTTGTTGTTAAATACGTATTCTGATAATTAAATAATAAAAAAAGAAAAGTTTAGTAAACATGTTTGGTTTATGAGCTAAATTATTTTAATTTCTACTACTAACCCTAAGCAACTCTATAACAGCCTTTTTGAAAATTGGTAGCGTATCGGTGAATAAATCGACATTCCCAAACATTTCATTGTATATCTTCGACAAACGGGATATGGTCGAATATTGTTTTAAGTTAGTTCTAGCCAACGGCTGACGAAACAATCCTGTGTTAACTTGAGCACATCTGGGCACGCGACGTGGTACCTTATATATATATACCTAGTCTAGCCATAAATATTGTTACGAAGAAAAAACATTTTTTTTTTATTGCAAATAATATTTATTACTTTTACAGTGTGTTATTGTAATACATAAATATAAAACAATTTAAAATATAAAAAGCTTATTCGAAGTGGTCTCCATTGGCTGCAACACAGTCCTTTAAACGTTGAGGCCAGTTATCAATAGAAGCACGCACTCTTTCCATGGGAAAATTCTTCACTGCCAATCGTATGGATTGTTTTAGGGACTCCAAATTATCATGGCGTTTAGAGCAAGCCATACTCTCTAAAACTGACCATAAATGATAATCCAGCGGATTAAGATCGGGACTAGGCCACGGCCAGTCTTCAGCTCTGATGAAGTCCGAAACGTTCACTTCCAACCAAGACTGCGTGGACCGAGCTTTATGACCCGGCGCTGAGTCTTGTTGGAAGGACCATACTTGGTTATTGAACATGGTGTTGTTAAGGGGTTTAACTACTTTCTCAAGAATGGTATCTTGATACACTTGTGTCGATGTTTTGATACCTTTTTCACAAAAATATGGCTCAGTTACTCCTTCATAGCTAACACCCCACCAAACCATCACAGAAGTCGGATAATGCCCACGTTGCACTCTGTCGACTAATTGGGAAGCTTTCTTAGAGCTTTGAGCATAAATACGGTCATTTTGTTTGTTAAGGTGTTGCTCAATTGTAATGATTTTGTCATCCGTAAACAAAATTTTTCTGCGACCTCCCTTTGCGTACCGCTTCAGTAGTTGCTTGGATTCTACTACCCTATTCTTTTTTAAATTATCAGTTAAAAAATGACCAGTGCGTCTCTTATAGGCTGCAAGTCCTAAGTCATCTTTTAAAATGCGCGACATGGTTCTGGGTGCTATCTTCATCTCCCGAGATAAAATCTTTTGCTTTCGGACAGGATTTCTTCGAATTCTTTCCCTTACTGCTTTGACCACCTTTTTGTTTGTATGAAGAGTTTTAAAAATTACATTCGGCTCCATACCAACTTTATGTAATGCAATCACAGCGATTCGGTTTTCTTTATCACCCCACTCCATTTTAATATAGCAAAATATTGTACAATGTATTGGCGCCAAAATTAGAAAACACAATGAACAATCGTATAAAAATGACAGATTCCAAATTCAAATGTAATATCTTTCTTATATTAATTGTAACAGTATTTATGGCCAGACTAAGTATATATACGCGTGAGTTTATGTTATGTTTATGTATGTTTATGTTTAAAGTTGATTACAACTACAACAATTACAACTCTGTATTAAATTTTGTTTTTATTGGCCGCTTGATAAATTAAATTCGATCTTCAAAAACAGCACTTCTTAAATGCTTATTCATTTTGATGATAAATTTCGTATTACATTTTTTACAGCTGTCACTTTTCAAAAATGTAATAAAAGTGTTGTCTAATGTTATCTCATTCATACACAAAAAATCATAAAATTTTCATTTATCATTCCTAAAAAAATTGCAAAAATGTTAGTACTGAAAGTGAGTTTCCTCCAATTTCTTAAAAAAAACGGCAATTTAATATGTTACGACCTTTCAGAGACAGCCATATGCAGTTTGACATCAGTAAAACACATGTTAGCTTAAGCTGTTATAAGAATTTTATAACAAGTATCAAAACGTTTTATACCACTTAACACCTAAAGGTCCTGTATCAAAACAGTACTAGTTTACCTAAGTTCTAACCTTATCTTCTTATTTTCATCCTAGCGTTAACCACAATCACATTCGAAGTTTTCATCTCAGAGTCTGGGGTCCGCTTTACCAGTCTAACTGCGGATTTCGTTGAACTTCGATATTTTTCGTGAAGCGACTGCCACTTGACTTCCACAATCGAATCACCATATCGAATATCGCCTTTGGATTGTGGAAGTCAAGTGGCAGTCGCATTGCAGTTAGACCTTGGACTATATAGAGCTCCAACAACCTGTAACGACTGCCATAAATGTTCGTATGGCGACCGAGACCGACGGCTTAACATGAATCAAAGAATCAAAGAATCAATTTCATTTATTCAGTTTAGGCACATAAAGAGCACATATAAACGTCAAAATCTTACAATTATGTCAAGAAATAATATAAAAATATTAAATTATGTACAAATAAACCATTGGAAAATGATTCTTTCGCTGGTTCGGTAGATTAGTTCTACTGAGAAGATACCAGCAAGAAACTCAGCGAACTACATTAGAACTAGATTATTTTTCTTTTATAAATTTGTTTTGGTTGACAATTTATTTTGTGCGAGCAAGCAAGAGACTTATGTTGACCACGCATTAACATCATTAAGGTACTCATCCACTTTATAGTAACCTTTACTCATTAAAGTTTTTTTCACTTCTATTTTTAATTTATTTATTGGCATATTAATCAAGTCCTGAGGAATTTTATTAAATATTTTTATGCAGCTGCCTACAAATGACATGCTCTCCGAGACACGACCAGCTCAATGCAAATACCTATATTCATGCATACAAATATTTGCACAGAGCGGTGATCGAATTTGCGCCTCCTGCGTAGCCGCAGCGTTCACAAGCCACGCCATAGAGGCTGTTTAACTTTATGTGCTGCATTTTTTGACATAAGGACTAAAGAAAAAACTTGAACAACTTCAACATATGGTGAGCAAATCCGCCAGCACAATAACATACGATAATTATTGTTCATCACTCACCCATACCTGTCTTCGTTTGTCCCGAAACACCATCCAAATGGCGACTCCATTAATGATTTCAAAATTGATAAATACATCATGTTTATGTTTCACTATTTTTCACTTTATTGACTGTTATCGTAATGGTGCCGATAACACGGCATACCTGCGCGCGCGCATCGAAGCGACTGCCGATTACAAAAGCAAGCTGAAGGTTAATTACTTGATTACTTGTATTAGTACTATTTAATTGGGTTATTTAAATTATTTTTTTTACATATAACGCTTTAATTAAATTAGTATTTAACTAGTGTGTTGTTTTGTATTTCATAATTTGAAGACAATGTTTTTAATCGTAACAAAAGATGTTATCGAACATACGATATAATTGTTTTTAGATTAAGGTTGTAAAACAGTAACATTAAGAACGAGGCATCATGCTGATAAAGGTATCTGAACTTCTCAAGACGTGCAGTCCCTATTTTGTTTATTATATATTCAGGCAGGCAGTTGCTACAACTGACAGTTACCTGTATTTAGTTTCTTAATCTTATTCTCAAATCAAAAATCATTTATTCTGCATTCAATCGGCACTTACATACATATAATAACAATCAAATCAAGATGATGTAATAAGGAGTAACGTAGGCTACTTTTATTTTAGAATTTTTTTATGCTCAATAGCGTTGAGTCAACACTAAGCGATAACCAACATCCACGCGGGCGGAGCCGCGGGCAACAGCCAGTACAGTGATAAAGCCCCGGCTTGGCAATAGGCTCGTCCTCTAGGACCAAAAATCATAGTTGGCGAAATGTGGAGTCTACTTTGCCTACACCTTCATGTATGTATGTCAAATATGAGTGTATTGTTACGACCGACGTCGATATCTCGAAAACTAGTAATCGAATCTTCAAGAAATAAAAACACATTGTTAGTGATGAGGTACTCTACCGATTGGCATGAAAAATCTAGAATCTTCAAGACAAAGTCACAACTTACCTACAAGTACGTGCTCTTTTAAATAAAAAAAACAATAGGTAAATATCGAGAATGAACTCGAAGGTCAGCGACGGCGGCAATCTTCAAAAGAGTAGGTAGATAGTTTTCGCTCGCGTATTTTTTAGATGATTCGAAACTCCTAATTGAGAGGTTAAAAACACGCTCGCATAGCGACACCATTCATTCTGTCTTTGAGATCGATAACGAACACAGCGAGCTTAAGCGACCGAAGAAGATTCTACCTGCGACCTGAGCAACGACTGTGGACTACTGTGAACTACTGAGCGACTGGAACTGTTGAAGAGTACTGTGTGTACTAGTGATTAAATTGTCTAGTTTGTGGCGAGCTAATAAATCTCTTCGTTGAGTAAACGGCATTTAATTGTACCCTGTGCACGTAACAGTATCATCGATGTTTAACAAATTGGCTTGTTCAACATAAGCAAAATTTACAAACGTAACGCGGTCAGTGTAGTGTTTACATTGAGCCACCTGAACCAACGAGACACAATGAGGTATAAGGTGACGCTGTTGTCACAACAATAGCTACGTCAGCGTCACTTGTGTGATTTTCATTGAGGGTATAGTGCCGGCAAATAACTTGACAATGTACTGTGCAGAAAGCGACGCCGAGAGAGTTAAGGAGGATTACCTGCAAAACAGGGTTTGGAAGCGGCTAGTTCATATAAAAATCTATACTAATATTATAAACCTGAAGAGTTTGTTTGTTTGAATGCGCTAATCTAAGGAACTACTAGCTCGAATTGAAAAAATATTTTTGTGTTGAATAGTTCGTTTATCAACTAATGTTTTAGGCTATATATCATCACGCTACTACTTAAGGGAGCGGAGCAGTGATCATAAATATCAACAAATCCGGCAGATTCCCACACATTATTATTTGACTACTAAGAACAAAAAGTTTCTATGCCGTCAGTGCAGATGCAGATGCAGCATGATAGCAATAAATCTCAATCATTTTGCCTTTTAAAATGATCGATATATTTGATGATAAATTTAGTAATTAATCGGTTATGTATACAATCTTGTAGCAACTTAAATAGCTTATATTAAACAAATAAACTTGGTTAACTAACCGATTACTTGAAGTGGTTAAATTTCGATATTTAGTCTTTAAAACGAGTTTCTAAAAAGAAAAATATTAATAAACTGAGTTTTTAAATAAAACAATTATTAAAAGACACATAAATTGTTTACGTTAAGCTCCTAAACGAAAGAGTATAGTTTTAACTTTTTCTGTGAAATAAAGTTTATTATTATTTATTATTATTATTATTAACGAGCCATATGATCGAGACTTCCCAGGTTTGAATCCTGGCCACTACACTATTGACGTGAACCCGCTCCTAGCATAATTTAGCTTAACTGGTGGGAAAGATTGATTTTTCGTCATTTTAATTAATGAAAAAAAAATCCAATTTAATTGATAAATGCGTGGAACACTTATCTTGCTAAGTGTAGAGGCTATGATTTCTCATCGACTTGTTTGCTATTTCAGTATTATAAAACTACTTCTTCTTCATTTAGTAATTTGCGGGTTCGATTCCTGCTCAGTGCAAACATTTGTATGCATGAATATGTATATTTGCATTGGTCTGGGTGTTTCTATGTATAATATGTATGTATTTACAAAAAAAAAGTATCTAAGTATGGAGTATGGGGTCCGCTTTACCAGTCTAACTGAGAATTTGGCTGAACTTCCATATTTTCCATGAAGCGACTGCCACCTGACCTACACCACCCAAAGGTTATATATCGATATATCGAAGCATTGCAGTTAGACCAGGCTCTCGATTTTCTCTTTATTTTACCACAGAAATGGTAAAAAAATGGCATTGAATTTTAGACTTTAATTATATATCCTTGACGTCCAAAATGAAATGAAATGAGTTTCAACACACTTTTCATTCACTCTGCAAAAAGCCTTAAATTAAATGGATTTTTAGCACACGATTGAGAAAGTAGGACACGACGGTATTTCCGTCCAATTGAGCAGTCCGACTGGAGAAGTACCTCCGCCCTACAGAATACCGCGGCTATAATAACCTCGTGTTGTGTTGCCGACGGTGAGTAGGGTAGCCAGAGCTCACTGCAGAATTTGTGTCAGTGGGAAGACCAAAAGTTTGTCCTGCTTTGTCTTTTACACTGACGGCACAGAAACTCTGTGCTTACAGGGTCGGCAGCACGGGTGTGACTCCCCTGGTGTTACACACGTTCATAGGCCACAGTAATAACTTTCCATCATCTGAGCCGTGTGCTGGTCTGCCACCTAACTGGTAAAAGAAAAGTATTTGTGGTACAACAGTGGTTTTGCTTTAGCAGAATCGAGGTCCTATTGTTGGGAGTTTTAGGGCTCCGAGTAGTAGCAGCAGGCGAGGGCGCGGCTACTCACGGGTCCCGGTCGTGGTGCAGGCGCGCGTGCAGCGCCTCGGCGGCGTGCGCGGGCTCCTCCGCCCTCCGCCGCGCGCCGCCGCACAGCGGGCACTCCGCCTCCGACTCGCTGTACGTCTCGAAGCAGCTGGGGAGGGAAGGGAGGGAGCTTTACTTGTTGAACCACCACCAATGTGCTATATTTCTTTATTAATACAGCAATATAAGATAACAGTAACCACCAAATCGTTGATAATGTTATATTACATAAAGTTGCACGGTAGCCTAGTGGTATGGGTAATGGACTGCTGAGACGAGGTCTCGGGTTCAATCCCAATTTTACCAATGACCTTTTTAAAGCATTTCGAAGTTAGTTATGTGTGTATTTATCGCAGGTTTATTAGTGCCCGGTTAATGGCAATAGGCTAGCCACCTATTACAATGGGACCTAAACATAAACTGGCGAAATGTGGGTGCTAGCACCTCTGCCTACCCCTTCGGGGATATAGGCGTGAGTTTATGTTATGTTACATAAAGTAGCGGCACGCTATGATGGCCGTTTTGACACGAATGATTTTCCTTGTTTTCTCTGTTTTGGTGCGCTTAACATCTCATGCGGTATCGTACAAGGTGATTAAGGGATAGGTTTGTTTAACATCAGAAACAAATACAGCCCAGACTCAGCCTCAAATGTGAGCACGGCCTGTATATATATGTCAACAATAGTGGGACGTGGATCCGAATACAATTATTCGTGAAACGTGGATGTTAATTCACCTCTGCCTAACCCTCCGGGGATAAAGGCGTGGTTATATGTATGTATGTATTATATAAATATTAACATACATACTTATAATCACACCTTTATCCCCGGAGGGTTAAGCAGGTGAATTAACACCCAGATTTCACCAATCATTAAATTCCGTCCCACGTAATAGGGGATGAGCCTATCGCCGCATTACGGGCACTATTGTTGATTCGAGCCATGCACCTGAGGCTGAGTCTGGGCTGTATATATCTGTCTGATGTAAAACAACCCCATCCCTTAGTCGCCTT
Organism: Eilema griseolum; assembly: GCA_963662185.1. Classification (NCBI taxonomy): domain Eukaryota; kingdom Metazoa; phylum Arthropoda; class Insecta; order Lepidoptera; family Erebidae; genus Eilema; species Eilema griseolum. Next base: position 18,369,394 of record OY759247.1, read on the forward strand.
GTATGACACCACATGGGAAGTGATCGGGGGGTCCAATCAATTATCATATTAGTGTCATATAAATTAATAATATCCACGTATCATTAGTAAGTAGCTATAAATTTGTATATACTTAGTGATTGTGCCAATTTTGATGCTGCCATGTTCCAGTATGACGTGTCTATTTGTAATAAGTCATTGAGTATAACCACCAAAAATATAGAACCATAAAATATCTCTTTCATTGCTCTTTTATTTCTAGAACGAATCAGTTCATGTTCATGTCTCATTGTAGTGATTACAATAAAATTTACCTGCTGTCAATACTTACTGCTGATGAAACGAATGCTGACAGAAGAAATGCACAGTGGGCAGTTCAAGCGGTTTGTTGCAAGCGCGGAAGGCGCAGCGTGAAGATTGGAACACGATAGGGTTGTTCTGTAGGGTGGCGGTCTGTTTCTTCATGAGATCGCTCTCTTCCCGGTACTTTGAGGACAGCTGTTGTTCCCGGGTGATCACATCTGACTCCGCTTTCAGGACGTCTGTTAGGTATCTGTGAGAAGGAATGGCTGGATTTAATTTAAGTAGTGATTAAATAATTTATAAGGACATTATAATTCTATCCTAAAATTCTTTAGACTCGTTGAGCAGTTGTCATAGAACATTTTGGGTGAGGAAAAATCATGGAACTGCGATCACGTAACGCAGACGTCAGCAACGGTACAGCTCACATGTTACTTTGCTTTGGCCGTGAAGGAAACCAGAGTTTCGTAACCGGTTTTCTTGAAGGCTTTTTTGATACGTCTGCGTAATTGATTTAAATGAAGGATTTTTTCACACTTCCACGTAATTGGTTACCATGAAGGATTTGTTCATACTTCCACATAACTGGTTACCATGAAGGATTTGTTCATACTTCTACGTAACTGGTTTCCATAAACAATTTTTACATACTTCTACGTAACTGGTTTCCATAAATATTTTTCTCATACTTCTACATAACTGCTTTCCATGAAGGATTTTTTCAAACTTCTACGTAATTGGTATCCATGAAGTAACCGGACGGTACGATAGTACATTATTTGACAAATTGTGTGTTTGCTCGTCACTTCTGTCGATCGGAATGCACTGACGGAAGGTATCAGGGCAATAAAGGTTATCACACCTTACAGCTAAGCCTCAATTTTCTTTATATCGTACTGACTTTCTCGACAGCGTGATTATACATAGCATATGACACTCACAAATCTATCTTTTAGTAAAATAATTTTCAAAATTGGTTCGGTAGACCCAGAGATCACCTCCTACAACGTCACAAACTTTACATCGTTATAATAATAATATCGATAAGACAATAATCTTTATCAAATACTTACTTTCTAACATCTCCTAAGGTGTATTTAGGCGAGCTGGCCAGACAATCGACGACTAGGATTGGCGACAGCAACTTGTCTTTGGCTGTAGACAACATAATTAAAAACATAATATTTAAAAAAAAAGAAGTTGAAGTTGTTCTGACCCCTCTTCGCTGTAACCTCATTCCCGTAGTGCCATAGGGCACATGTAGACTAGCGTACTAAACAGTAAATATAATGCCATACCGTTATAAAGCAGTCCACTGCTGGACATAGGCTTTATATTAGGAGGTGGGACACGACGGTATTTCCGTCCAATTGAGCAGTCCGACTAGGGAAGTACCTCCGCCCTACAGAATACCGCGGCTATAATAACCTCGTGTTGTGTTCCTGGCGGAGAGTAGGGTAGCCAGAGCTTACTGGAGAGTTTTTGTACTGTCTGTGGGAAGATCAAAAGCTGCTTTGTCTTGTATACTGACAAAGCAGCAGGCACAGAAACTGTTGTGTTTACAGGGATGGCAGTGCGAGTGCTTGTCTGCCAACTAAGTGGTATTTAAAAAAGGCCTCTCCCAGTGTTGAGAGGCTTTGGCCTACTCTAGCCACGCTGGCCAGAAGCGTTGGTACATGTTTTTATTTCCAGTTTTCCTTCTCTCGCAATGACCGACCCCAAATAAACTTGGGTAACGGCAGGAGGATGATCAGTTAAGGAGGTAGGACACGGCGGTATTTCCGCCCGATTGAGCAGTCCGACTGGGGAAGTACCTCCGCCCTACAGAATACCGCGGTTATAATAACTTCGTCTTGTGTTCCCAGCGGTGAGTAGGGTAGCCAGAGCTCACTGGAGAATTTGTGCTGTCAGTGGGAAGGCTAAAGGCTTGTCCTGCTTTGTCTTCTACTGACGGCACAGAAACTCTGTACTTACAGGGTTGGCAGCGCGACTGTGGCTCTCTGGTGTTACAGACGTCCATAGGCCACGGTAACTACTTTCCATCAGGTGGGCCGTGTGCTTGTCTGCTAACTAAGTGGTATAAAAATTAAAAAAAAATCGTTATAAAGCAATGTTATTCAAGTGCAAATAAACGCAATCGGGTATTTGATTGACCAGTCAAATTAGTTAGTATTTACTAAACGTTAAAACGGTAAGTTATAAGGAAACTTGTATAAAATAATTTATTGTGACGTCATAATATTTAATAGTCAAATCATTTGCTATTATATGTTATATGATGATTAAAAAGAAATAAAAACGATAAAATAACAATCGACGCATCTTTTGCCGTTCTTTTACCATTCTTAATTTAATAAGCTCAGTTAAATAACTTATTTTAACTACAGGAAAATACCCAATTGGTTCACAGAGGTCCGTATTCTAGAACGACACTCAGCCCTGAATCTCTATCCATAACTAGATCTGAGGACAGTGTCCCGATTCTGTTAATTTTATGTCATGGTAAAACCATTGTTGTGCCACTGACACTGCAAATAATGTACTGAATTCTTTACATATATACATACATACAACCACACCCCCATCCCTGGAGGGTTAGGCAGAGGTGAATTAACACCCACATTTCACCAATAATTGTATTCGGTCCCATGTAATCGTATTCCGGGCACTATTGTTGAATCGAGCCGTGCATCTGAGTCTGGGCTGTATATATGCTGTTATAGGCTGTCTGATCCTTAGTCGCCTTGTACGACACAGCATGGGAAGAGATGGGGTGGCCTTAATTCTACTCTGCCGGGAATCACGCGGCAATTCTTTGTCATTTAATTTTAAACTTTAAGCTTATAGTCATAAAGTAAAAAAAATAATGTATTTTTTGTGTCAGTGGTGTGACAGTGGTTTTGCTATGACGATGCCCAGGTTGTATTCTAGACGACAGTTCTAATGTCATTGTGAGTCTATTCACAACTGAGCGTAGTTCTGGAACACGGGTTTTAAGGTTGGCTTACAACAATCATTGTCTGTCTATACGCTCCCATAGAGACATCTCCTGTACCCCATACCACGAAAATCTATCGTATTCGTAACGAGAGAACGGGGCATTGCGATTGGCCGCCTGTCTATTGAGAACCTGTTTGTGCGTGAAGTCGGCCAATCGCAATGGGCCGTGGTGTCGTACGTCTCCCGGTGGCTGCGCGTACGCACCGATGACGTTGAGCAGCTCGGGCAGGCAGGCGGGCGGCGCCGGCGCCCACAGCACGTCCAGCCACAGGCGCGGGCACAGCGCGCCGCGCCGCCGGCACACCGCCAGGGCGCCCTCCACGTCTCCTCCGCGGAGGTGCAGGGCCACTTGCTCGCGCCACCTGTCGCCACACACACATACTATTATTCAACCGAAACGTTTCGAGGCTAAAGTTGAACCTAAACTCCATTCGGTTAGGTACTTTTTTTTATACCACTTAGGTGGCAGACAAGCACACGGCCCACCTGATGGAAAGTGGTTACCGGGGCCTATGGACGTGTGTAACACGAGAGGAGTCACACTCGCACTGCCGACTCTGTAAGCACAGATTTTCTGTGCCGTCTTCAAAATAAGTTTGTAAACAGAAACATATATATAAACTGAGTTTTTAAATAATACATATTAAAAAGATACATCAATATTGTTTAGTTAGTAGTAAGTCAAGTACTTCAATCATCGAGTACAAGTCAAGTTTAGTGAGTAGGGTAGCCAGAGTTCACTGGAGAAAAAAAACGAAATTGAACCACTTGTTAATCAGTTCAAAAGAAAAAAAAAGGTTAGTTGGCCTAGTCAGAATTTTAATTCGATTCCAGATTTGACATTAGCTACTGTCATTTTGTGAAATAATGATACCACATATAATAGTGTAGTGATGAACACAAAAATCGATAAACAATCAGTGTGTGTGCCATCAGTGTGCCAATTAAATACTAAATTATTGATTTTTATTTAAATAAATACATAATTATTCATAATAATTATTTATTAATTAGTAATCGCTGCTCTATTTTATAAAAAGTTAATATATTTGTTTTTATATTAAAAACAAAACTTATAATAAAAGAGCCTAGATAGTTTTCAGTATTGCCAACCCGTGTGCGCTCGTGCAGCTATCGCCATTTTGTTTATCGTGTCATTCGGCTTCATTCTCCCAGTCTGACTGCACGAATATCTTATTTCATTGCGAATCGATATTTTGTTATTTTGTTGGGTTTTTGTTAAAGTGTTGTTACGTTGCGTTTGTTGTTACATTTATAGTTTTTTGTGAACTTTGAGTGAATCTATTTGTTTTGGTTTTCCATCAAAACGGATCCTCAGCCAAGTATCACAAAAAGACATGGATGTTTTCTTGTCCCCAAGAAAAAAACGTCCACGAAAAGCTTTCACTGTTACTGAAAAAGTTATGATCCGCAACGCCTACAAATACGTGAAAAATGAAATTTCTGTGCAATTGGAGGCGCTGTAGACGAAATGGCAGCACAACATGGGATCACGGCTTTAAGACTGCCCCCTTACCATTGCGAGCTAAACCCTATCGAATTGATATGGGCGCAGGTAAAGGGGCATGTCGCTCAAAATAATAAAACCTTCAAATTGACAGACGTGAGAAATTTATTTCAGGAAGGCATTCAAAAAATTACGGCTACCGAATGGTCTAAATGCGTATCCCATGTTGTCAAAGAAGAGGAAAAAATGAGTAGGCTAGATATGTTAATTGACAATATCACAGACACATTTATAATAAATGTTACAGAAAGTGACAGCGATAGCGATGACGGCGACAATTTATAAAATAAATTATTACCATAATACATCTATCTGTTTTATTTGTCATGTTCCTTCATGATCACATTTTTTTATTTATCTCACACACAATTATAAAAGAAAAATCTCAGATCGTTAATTAATCGTCAAAACTAAATTATCGGTTCAGAAATATTTAATTTCCTGATAATACTTAGTTTACGAGAGTAAAATTATAAACGAGAAGAATCGATACGGAAATATTCCATTTCCATATCGAATAATTTCGCAACGTCACTATTTAGTACTTGTCATAACGTTGCAACACTGAAATTGTCAAATCTGGAATCGAATTAAAATTCCGAGTATAGTTTATTATTTTTTTAAAAGTTGTCACAAGATTGTTTATCTGTAGTTACCTAACCGAATGGATTATAAGTCTAGAACAGTTGATTAACTCCTTAATTGGAAAGGCGGGCACTGTACAGCGACGAGGATTGAAAATACTATTAATTCGACTGAAACCTCATCAACGTTTTGGTTGATGGATTTCGTCCGAATTTCTCGTTCGATCCAGTCGTCGATCAAATTTACCGGCAGCAGACGAAACTCCAATCTCCACATTCATTCATTCAAATAACGTGTCATTTACGTAGTAATTTTTAACACATATAACATAACATAAACTCACGCCTATATCCCCGAAGGGGTAGGCAGAGGTGCTAGCACCCACATTTCGCCAGTTTATGTTTAGGTCCCATTGTAATAGATGGCGAGCCTATTGGCATTAACCAAGCACTTATAAACCTGTGATAAATACACACATAACTTCGAAAAGCATCGAAAAGTCATTAGTGTGTGCCATGGTAAAACCTGGGATTGAACCCGAGACCTCATCTCAGCAGTCCATTACCCATATCACTAGGCTACTATTAACAATTCAGTATTATTTCCCTTTTCCCTTTTCAATTAAATACGTTAGATAAGTTGTGCATTGCATTGAATATTTAAGAGGTATCGCAAATTAAAAATTATGCGCGAAGGATACGTTCAGGCAATCTCAAACCCTGGTATTTGAAGACTCGAGACGGCGTTTTAGTCAGTTTGAGTCTGATATACCCCCATCGTGCGGCCGGGGGATATTTTCGCACAAAAAATAAAGGGTATACTCACAGTTTATTTCCTTCATATAGGAACAGCACTCCCGCTTGGAACTCCAGCATCTGGCAGATGATGAGCATGTGGTCCTTGTCGTAGCGCGCCTCGGGGTCTTGCAGCACACGGAGCGCTTTCTCTTCGAACTCTCTCTTCTCACTCGGTGGAGATTTCGCCCTGGAGAAGGACATACATATCATGACGTTATTTTACATTTACTAAAGTAGTAAAATCTTACTTGCACTCTTTATGCACACGCACGAATGTAAGAGAGAATTGGACACAGGATATTCTAGTTTAGGAGACAGGGTTCATTAAGTCTTGTTACCATAATTATATCACCATCTAATGAGATAAGATATTATCCCATCTATAACAGCGCCAACAACTCAGGACGCTCATGTCAACAGCTTTAATATATATTGAAGTTATACATATAATCACGCCTTTATCCCCGGAGGGTTAGGCAGAGGTGAATTAATACCCACATTTCACCAATCATTGTAGCCGGTCCCACGTAATAGGGGGTGAGCCTATTGTCGTTTTCCGGGCACTATTCTTGACTCGAGGCACGCATCTGAGGCTGAGTCTGGGCTGTATACATATGTGTGATGTTAAACAGCTCTATCCCTTAGTCAGTCAGTGTACGACGCCACATGGGAAGAGATGGAGTGACCCAAATTCTACTCTGCCGAGAACCACACGGTTTATTTATATATTTATTTATGATGTAAAACTCATATATAAACTCACGCCTATATCCCCGAAGGGATAGGCAGAGGTGCTAGCACCCATATTTCGCCAGTTTATGTTTAGGTCCCAATGTAATAGGTGGCGAGCCTATTGCCATTAACCGGACACTTATAAACCTGCGATAAATACACATATAACTTCGAAAAGCATTGAAAAGTCATTTGTGAGTGCCATGGTAAAACCTGGGATCGAACCGGAGACCTCGTCTCAGCAGTCCATTACCCATACCACTAGGCTACTTAGTTATACCTACTAGGTTATGATGTTCTTTTTTCAAATTGTTGATTAGCATCTGAAGGTAGGTCACACTCACCACACATGTATATAATGTTCTATCAACGCATCGTACACCAGCTTGGAACACTCCTTATCGTTCTGAGTCATATGTTCGAGGAACTCGATCAGCCGCTCAGAGTTACTCAGGAATATGTGTATGTAGTCGTCGGGGAGGGAACGGTCCGGCTCTCTGGTGGCACCCGACAGGGAGCTCTCGTCCACTAAAGGCCTGCTCCGAGGTTTATAGTCTGTGCAAAGTACTGTGGGAAAAAAAATATTTTTGTTAATTATTAATAACTGACCTTTCCTATAAACTTAGTAGAAAAATTCACACGAAGCGATGTGAACTTGATTCATCACAGTGGCAGACAGTCACAGTACGTCATGGTAGAGGAACACCGTGCAAACCAAAGTGTCTGAGTTTGAGGGGAGACGGAGAGAGGAGCTCAATGTAAAACGAGACGATTTCGAAGCCCGTCCACCTGCAGCCATCATTTCAATAGGGTTGTGTCCTATTTTTTTTTTATTATCGTAAACTGTACATTTTACGATAATAAAAGTAAAACTTTCTCATGACAATTTTAAAGATATTTGATTTTAAAAATTCTGTTTCTCAAGCCGTCAGAAACCGTGGCACGTGGTGACGTCACAGCGTACTGGCGCGCAGGGAAAATGTATGGAGTGCAAGAGAATATCGCATTTATCTCAGCGTAGACTGACTGACTGTTGCGTTTACACGTATTCAGTGCATAATAAGATTGATTTAAAATTTAATAAGGAATCTTAAAAGTTGTAAATTATGCTTAATTTCGATTGTTTATATTTTTACCTATTATGAGAATTAAAAATAATTAAGTCATGGTTTCTTTGCTTACTATACATGAAGTAGTATTGGTAAGAATTCCATGACTCAGGAAACTACCCTATTACGCCGGGGGATGCTGACTTGTAGCGTATTTGGCCTCGTACGCGGTTCAAAGAGGCTGCGTACTACGTACGTCAGTTACCTGAGGTCTCACCAACGAAGCTCTTATCAGAAGCCAGTCACTGTGGCCGAACTCGGTCGGGAAAGAGCTGCAGCAGCAGCAGCAGAAAAAAATAATGCATAGGGACTTGAAACCGCGACTAACTCCATTTCATGGGGAATACTCTGACTAACAACCAACTTAGCTGCGTATAAACATTATACTTTGATGGCAAGTATTCGCTCTTCTACAACTCCATTCTTTGGTCTACTATGGCTTTTCCATGAGCGACTGCAAACAAAGCGTGGCATACTGTCAGCTGTTCATAGGTGCACCGCCGAGGAGATGAAGTTAAAGGGCTCTGAATGTTCTGTATACCACTGGAGTGGAGGAAGTTGATGATAATTGTTAAATTATCATCAACTTCCTTAAATTAAGCTCGTTCGTATTCGAGACATTCACCTCAGAGTCCCTGAACTCAATACTCACACTTCAAGAACTTAGTACTCTGCTCAGGCACATGCTGCATGAGCCTGTGGCCGTACTTCTTCATATAGTTGTCAGCGTCTTCAAACTCCAGCTCCTCGATGTAGTCGAGCGCCTGGCCGAAGCCCTTCTTATCCTCAACCATCATGGTGAGGTACCAGTCGTGGCGCCTGTGGTTTGCGGCGAGTGATAACGCATCGTCTATACTCACTTGTCGGACTACCTGCAAGGAAAATTGATTACATCATCATCAGTTTGGAAAAAATCCGCTGAGTTTCTTGCCGGAGTTTTCTCAGGTTTTTTAATACAACTTAAGTGGCTGACAAGCACACGACCCACCAGGGGAGTCACACCCGTGCTGTCGACCCTGTAAGAGAGATTTTCTGTGCCGTCAGTGTAGAACACAAAATTAAGACAAGCCTTTGGTTTTCTCACTGACAGCACAAAACTCTCCAGTGAGCTCTGGCTACCCTACTCACCGCCAGGTTATTATAATCTTGGTATTCTGTAGGGTGGAGGTACTTTCCCAGTCGGACTGCTCAATTGGGACGGAAATGCCGTAGTGTCCTACCTACTCGCGTTTCGAACTGGTGGTCAATTTTCTAAATAATTTTTTGACATTTTTTGCATACATCCATATAAACACACTTTTATCCCTGAAGGGTTAGGCAGAGGTGAATTAACACCCGCATTTCACCAATAATTGTATTCGGTCCCATGTAAACACGTTGACATTTTTTAGTATATATTTTCTGAATTTCAGGTGTTGGCGTACCAACAGTCTCAGCGTGGCGGTAGTGAACGCTATTGCTACCTAGAGCGCGGGTTCGATTCCCATTCAGTGTAAATATTTATATGCATGATGATATCTATTTGCATTGGTCTAGGTATTTTCTGGAGCCCTTAAAAGTCCAACAACTGGTCTACCTGCAATACTTATATCTCATATGGGTTGTGGAGGTCAGATGGCGGTCGCTTCACGGAGGCTCAGATGCTGCTGACATTAACGCTAAGATGAAGATGTGATGACGTTCCGATCCGCGGCGGAAGATCGCACCTATCGCTATAGGCAGGGACTTCATCCTCACACATTGCGACCTGAGACGGTGAGCACTTTTTTTTTTTTTTACGTGCGCAAAATCCCCACGGATACCTCCCCACCGGAGCCGGCGAAGGAGGTTATGTCGGACTCGAACCGACTAAAACGCACGCCGCCTGTGGGTCGCTTTGCTTGCCGAAGGTGAGGTTGACAGACATATCCCTCGCACCCCAGCCGCCCCAGGGCCATCTCTCACGATCTGGCCCTCTTCTCGGGTGTGGGGACTACAGAGTCCCCAACTCGTCCCCGGAAACGGGGAGGCGCCACCGCCGCGGCCTGCTTCTGCCAGGGTGACAGGCGGCTCCACCTGTCACCCCCAGGCCGGCGCTCATGGGGGGCGGAGGTCGTTCATCGACCTCAGACGCCCGAGTTGCCTTCGTACGCGGGCAGCTTGGCTTGCGATCCTTCGTCGCTCCCGCTGCCGCTCCCGCCCCGCCTCCTCCTTCACGAGCATTACTTGCTCGCAGAAGGAGGCGCCGGCCGCCCACGCATCCGCGCAGCGCACCATCGCCGCGAGCAAGGTGGAGAGCGTGAGAACCCTCACTCCCAGGGCCGCCACAAGCTCCCGCCTCGGCGTCTCCCACGCCGGACACTCGGTGAGCGTGTGCGGACCTGAGTCCTCGCTCGCGTCGCAGTGATGGCACTCGGACGTTGGCTCTTTCTCCATCCGACGCAGATACTTTCCGAAGCACCCGTGCTCGGTGATCATCTGCGTCAGACGGTACGAGAGGCTGCCGTGTGGCCTCTCTAGCCACTCCCCCATGATGGGTCTTACCGCCGCTACTACGGCGCGCCCTGCGCCTGGTCGCCCAAGTCGTAGCTCCCATTCCGCCACCATTTCCCTGTGGAGCCGGGGAGACGGTGCGCACTGTGCGGTATGAAAGAAACTGCATCCCACGCACACTCAAGCTGTGGAATGACCTCCCTGCTGCGGTTTCTCAAGCGCCTACAATATGGGGTTCTTCAAGAGGGGCATCAGAAGGTTTCTTCATGGTCGGCAGCGCGAGTGTGACACCCCTGGTGTTGCATACGTCCATAGGCCACGGTAACCGCATCCCATCAGGTGGGCCGTGTGCTTGTCTGCCAACTAAGTTGTATAAAAAAAAAACCGTCAAGTATAGCTTCTAGCAGATTATCAAACCAAAAACTTAATCTTACCTTAATAGCAACATCGACATCAAAAGCAATCGCATTGTCCTTAGAATTGATAAAGTCCTTCAGCTTCCCCTGGTGATCGTGCTGGTCTATCTTCACATAGCAGGTGAGCAGCAGTGTCGTGTGGTCTTCAGTCGCATACCCCTTCTTGTGAAGCTCCTCCAAGTACTGTATCAAAGGCTCCAAGTGTCTGGACTCTAAGTACTTGCGAATGACGTAAGAAGTCTCCAACCAACCGATGGTTTTTACGTATTGTTCTATGGCGCCTTTTATGTCACCCTGGAATCAAATTATAAGTGTCTGATTTGGTCGTTCACCATATATGCTATGTCATCAAAATAAGTACAATATGGGGTTCTTCGAAAGGGGCATTAGAAGATTTCTTCAGGGTCGGCAGTGCAAGTGTGACGTCCCTGGTACTGCACACGTCTATAGGCCATGGTAACCACTTCCCATCATGTGAGACGTGTGCTTATTTACCATCTAAGTAGTATAAAAAAGGCAATCTAACAATACCACTAATCACAGTCACAGACACTGCAAAAACATGACATTTAATTTTAGACTCTACCGCCATGTGTTTAAAACCAAAAATTAAATGGCATCTTGTAGAGTGCCATGTATAATGAACTTTTTTCATTTAATTTTGGAATTGAAGCACATATTTATAGTCTGAAATTCAATGGTATTCTTTGCACATTAACTTATTAGAATCGGGGCCCAGATAGTCTCGAGTGACCTCACTGGGTATTTTCGTGCGTTATCATAAGTAACTTAAGAGATAGGTAGAGGTCTCTTCAAATCCACATCTAACCATGTCCGTGTGCGCAGTTTCATATTAGGCGGAGAATAATCGACGCTATAAATTGGGGAACAGACCTACAATATTTGGTGGTAGACTGGTACCAACACTTAGCACCAGATAAGTACAGTACAAAAGTAAAATCATAACATAACTCACGCCTATATCCCCGAAGGGGTAGGCAGAGGAGCTAGCACCCACATTTCACCAGTTTATGTTTAGGTCCCAATGTAATAGGTGGCGAGCCTATTGCTATTAACCGGGCACTTATAAACCTGCGATAAATACATAAATAACTTCGAAAAGCATCGAAAAGTTATTGGTGTGTGCCATGGTAAACCTGGGATCGAACCCGAGACCTCGTCTCAGCAGTCACCCATACCACTAGGATATCGCGGCAGTACAAAAGTAAAAGAATACGTTGAATAGAAAATAGGCACTACTTAATGATCAGCACGTTTACTATCAGGTGGAAAATAGTCCTATTCCTTAGTCACACCCACGGAAAGGGAAGGGGCAGCCGTCGCATCATTCCTTAACCTACGAACCTAAGATACCACCATGCAAATACTCACCTTACCATATAAATGATCACCATACTGCTTGTAGATCTCAGTTAATCCTTCGACATCATAGTGCTGACTGCTCGCTATCCTAATAGCAACATCATATAAATTCTTCTTAAACAATGACGTCAATTTAGACTGCAAATCTTTCTCCTTCAAATATATTATTTCTTTTTTCTTCGTAAGGATGTAAAAGCAACCCCATTCGGTAAGAACCGCATCAATTTCATCAAAACTTTTTGAGTATACAATAAATTTGTTTTGTATGTCTAGAATAGTGATGTGGTGTGACTTCGGCGCAGGCGCAGTGCTCGTTGAAGCGGCAGATTTGTATGGGATCTCGTTGGTTGTGATGATGAGGTAGCTACGGAACCAATCAAGACGGACCTTCTCGCCTTCTAGGGCGTAGCAGGGTCCTCGGCCTTCGGTTGTGTAGCAATAGATTGCCTGTGAATTATTTTTTTTATGTTATTTTTAAACTATTGGGGTGTGAATTTATAATTATACAACGGTTCGGAAGTTTTCGCGCGTAAATCATGGAACTTACTATTTCTGCCGACGACATTTAGGATAAGATGGATTTAAACTATCCGGAACGTGGAACATATAACACATGCCGTTAAAAACTGACATAGTGAGTGTGGTGTGTCGCCAGCCTAACCGTTCATAATAAAAGTAATGGTGGGTAGGCGCACAGAAACTGATCCCCGCATACCTCTCGACGGTCGCAAGTTAGTCAAGCGGTGACCACGGGTGTTGCAACGCATCCGAAACGTCGGCAGAAATAGTAAGTTCCATGATTTTATCGCGAATAGTCCCGAACCATTATACAATAATTTTTTCAGGATGTTTATGTAATATATTTTGTATGACTGTTGATGTAGTCAGGGATGTTTTAACATTTTTATTTTGATATTCTGGGTTTTAGTTCCATTAGGCAGTGAGTTTAAAGACGTTAATTGAGTATCAACATTTATTAGACTCTAGAGCTGAATTATTTTTCAATACGTAATTTCTGTCAGGACATTGTCAGCTCGGCGTCCAGTCAATGGATCTAAGTACAAGTACAAAGGCGCGGGTCTCCTTGATCAATAGAAGGAGTAATTTTATTTATTTTTCCTCTATGTCATAAAACAGATACAAGATATACGAATCTTTGCCAGGCTTGACACAAGATAGTTCTATTTCAGACTTATATATACTAGTTAGTACAGAAATTAAATTGATGGCTTCTGTGGCGTAGCGGTATTGAACGCAACCGCTTTTTGTATCCATGAATATGGGTATTTGCATTGGTCTGGTCGTGCCTCGGAGAGTACGTTAAGCCGTTGGTTTCGGTTGCCAAACAAACATCTATGGCAGTCGCTACGGGTAGCTGGAGCCCTCAATAGTCCAACTAGTTTAACTTATTTATCAGAAAAGTAGTGAGATTACTGTAAAGAGATTGTATTAATTAGTTTGTAAATATTAGGTTACCACACTAACGCATTAGGTTTCCCCTGTAGTGTCATTGTGTGTGTAATGAAATAAATAAATAAATAAAATATAAACAACTTCGTCGCTTCACAGCAAATGTCTAAGTTCAGCAAACTTCGTCGCTTCACAGCAAATGTCTAAGTTCAGCAAAGTTGGGAAAAGCTTCAAGAAAATGATGAACATAACATAAACTTACGCCTATATCTCCGAAGGGGTAGGCAGAGGTGCAAGCACCTACATTTCGCCAGTTTATGTTTAGGTCCCAATGCAATAGGTGGCGAGCCTATTGCCATTAACCGTGCACTTATAAAGCTGCGATAAATACACACATAACTTCGAAAAGCATCGAAAAACCATTGGTGTGTGCCATGGTAAAACGTGGGATCGAAGCCGAGACCTCGTCTCAGCAGTCCATTACCCATACCACTAGGCTACCGCGGTACTATGATGATGATGTGTATAGAAATTAAAGGCTACAGTAACTCACATCCTTATCAGCGACAGTGAGGCCGTGTTTGTCACCGAGCACGCAGCACAAGGGCGCAGCCCCCATCTCGTCCAGCGTGACGCAGCGCTCCGAACTCAGCCACACCACCGAGATGGTCGTACGGGATACCACGAACAGTTTGTCCGCACCTCTACAATGAAAGGCACATATTTTAATATGTACCATTGACTCTATAGATGCCGCAAGTGCCATTTCAAAACTGCGTAAATTAAAACTAAGACCCGACTACTAAAAATCTCGATAAAAAAAATATCTAAAATCATATATTTTGACAGGCTATGTATGTATGTAGGTTCATCTGTTCCCTCATAGCTCCTCAACCACTTATTAGATCTAGACAAATGAGCTATCGTTAGAAGCATCTTAGTCATCCGCTTGATATAGGCTAATATAATGTCACTGAATCTAATGTGGCGCCCTCTAGCAGCCATAAAGTACTGTTTTAAAAAATAAGTTTAAGATAAATATATTGTGTTTGGTATCAACTGAATGGGCTTAATTAGCACATTTCATTTATGTGTAAATTATATCTATTGCTTGCCCCAAAATAACATAAATAAAATAATAATTTTAAAACTAAAACCCGACTGAAAATATATTACTGAAAAATCACGATCTAAAAAGTATTAAACAAGAAAATATCAAGGATAGCCGTGGTCGTATGTCACTTAGTCTAACAAAACAATACATTCTAGGGAAAATCATAACCCTTGTTTTGCATCGCCATAGTCGGGTAAAAAGGTGTACCGTTTCGGTGTAATTAGACATATACATACATCCCATGACATGGACACATTAAAAAATAATATAGACATTAGCTTGCTCACACAAATCAGATTTTTCACGCCTTTTTTGCGACGAATTTTCTTAGCATAACATAACATAACATAAACTCACGCCTATATCCCCGAAAGGGTAGGCAGAGGTGCTAGCACCCACATATCGCCAGTATATGTTTAGGTCCCAATGTAATGTAGTGTTTATATACTGTATCTAACTGGTCTAAGGTTATTACCATCATTATAGTGTCAATCGAGGTTGCATCTAACTTGGCCTCTTGTGGCGTAGCGGTGGTGGACTCGACTGCTACGAAGAACACGCGGCTTCGATTCCCGCTCAGTGCAAATATTTTTATGCACGAATAGCTACGTCTATTTGCACTGGTCTGTATGGTCTTTATGTATAACATGTATTTACCAAAAAAAATCATGTAAGTATATTTATCCGCATTCTAGAACCTATAAAACAAGCTAGTTGAACTATGCTTACCCTAGGTCTAGATAGCCAAAGTTAAAGTCTAAAATCATTTATTCTGCATAGACTATTAAATCGGATCTTACAAAACGTCAATATATAGAAATATGAAAGACTAGTTTAGTAAATGGAGCACCGGTTCGAAATGTGACCCCGACCTGAGTAGACTCCGGCAAGGCTCGGCGGGCACTGTGTAAAATGTCGTAGAATATATATTTATTTAAAGCTAGCAGTTCGGAGTCTGGAGAATCGGTAACTCTCTCTCTCCTGATTTGGTTTTAAAATTTTGGTGTCAAGGGAACTCATATTTTGACCAGCTTCATAGAAGGTTTAACATATTTTTTGCGTTGGTAGATGACGCTGCAATCAAGCTACAGGTTTCACGAACTATTTGCCAGGTGTGGCCAGGACCGGAGCCGCTAGTTTTAAAATAAAAAGTGTGGTCTTACTTAAACGCTAATGCCGTAATAGGACTAGTTCCGGAATCAGGCAGAGTCCTCATTTTCCCGCTGCGCTGTCTTGCGATTTCACCTCGGAAGAGAGATACAGATCCATCTTGGAAGCCAACAGCTAACAAATTCTGCAAAATAAGTAATTCTTAATTGGTTACTGGAAGCCGCGTGGTTTCCAGCAAAGTAGAATTTTGACCACCTCATCTCTTTCCATGCGGTGTCGTACAAGCCGACTAAGGGATTGGGCTGATGAACAGACAGACATATACAGCCCAGACTCCGCCTCAGATGCATGGCTCGAGTCAACAATAGCGCCCGGAAAACGGCAATAGGCTCGCCCACAATTACGTGGGACCGAATACAATGATTTGTGAAATGTAAGTGTTAATTCAACGCTGCCTAGCTCCGGGGACAGAGCCGTGATTATATGTATGTATGTATAAGCTCCAACTTTAATTATTTGTGTTTTCATTGTTGTTCTCCTATACAATTACAACTGTAGCTACACCAAATGTATTATTTTTATCTTTTTACATATTTTCCACATGAAATCCACAACTATATTTGCATGGCCACGAAATATCATAGGAAAATAGTTGGCCCATTTAAAGTATGTATATTATATTGCTTTCTACTATAGAAAATCATAATTCATTTTTGTTACATGTATTGCAGCTAAACGGATTAGTCAAGCTGGATCGTTTTTAGCCCCCTCAAAAAATTGGTATACGTTTGACGTGTTTGTGTATGTGTGTGGCATCATAGCTCCTGAACGGATAAATCGATTTGGATTTAGTTTTTTTTTTTTTAAAGATATATTATACGGGAGTGTTCTTAACTTTGTTTTAATTAATCGGTCCAGATTAATGAAGTGAACATATGTATAAACAATCAAAATAAGGCAAAATATAAATATAGCAATATAAATAATAGCTGATAGTGCTGATGGTGTCTTTCTGGAGCATTGGTGCTGTATACATAATGGCGGCCCTGATGCTTCAGGAAGATACATGAACTGATTTATTTTATACTAACAATCATTGTATGGATTTCTATTTTGAAATAAATGATATAATAATAATAAACAATCAATTTAATTCAAATTTATAACTTTTGGATTCCTAATTAAATTAAAATTACTTTTATTATGAACAATACACATATAAATTATAAACGCAATGTACACCGAGATAAATACGATATTCTCTTGCTATACACTTTCACTACGCGGAACCGGCGTGTGACGTCACTCGCAAGTACGATTTTAGTAGTCAATTGTGTTATGATATAGTGTACATTTTTTCGGGAGTAAAAAATGATAGTCAAATAGCCTATTGGTTATTCTAGACATTAAATTAAAGTATTTAGGACGAATGGAAAATACAATACCTTTTTAAATCAAATTCATTGGAAGAAGTGAATGTTCAGACGGTGCACAAATCGTGGCTTAGTAGCTCAAAGGTCAGACCATTCACGTAAGAGATTGGTCGCGATTTCAAGTCATGTTTAAGTATTAACTTTTTCTTATCTAACTCAATTTGAATAGTTAATATAATAAATACTTTAAATACAATACCTTGTTTTCATGGACAGCAAGTGCAGTGGCAGGAGTGGGACGCAAATGCGATGGTACAGCGCGGGATACTCGCGCAAGAGTTGGGTTGCCATGCCTGTCGCTGCGAGACCAGTCCCATACTTTGATCAGAGGGTTCACACCGGCTTCATCATCCTGTAAAATTATGTATTGGTCATATAGAAGTTACAGTATCCAATTTTTTTTTATTAGAATTAGTCTAGAATTCTCTGATGACTATAAACAGTTTTAATTCAATTAAATTTGACAGCCTCTGTGGCGTGGCGGTAGTGAACGCGACCGCTTTGCAGGAGGTGCAGGTTCGATCTCCGCTCAGATCAAATATTTGTATGCAGGAATATTGGTTTTTGCATTGGTCTGAGTGTTTCTATGTATAAATGTGTATGTATTTACAAAAAAAAGTCAAATCCATATTCCATATTAGTTTCCGAAAGACTGCAATAGGCTCACCCCCTATTACGTGGAACGGAATTCAATTATTGGTGAAATGTGGGTATTAATTCACCTCTGCCTAACCCTCTGGGGATAAAGGCATGATTATATGTATTTATGTATGTGTGTATCCAGATTCCATAACACAAGCTAGTTAAGCTATGCTTAACATGGGTCTAGATAGCATTGTGTAGAATGTTGTAGAATATTTATTTATTTATTAATTTAAGCTGATAATAATGTGATCGCAGTTTAGTTTAATGGATGTTTACCATTGTTACTGTTACTGTTATTCTGTTTGGATATGTGTTTCACCACTATCATAATGTGAGCATATAAGTACACAACTTCTGCCAGTGCAAATACACATATCAATGTATACAAATACACTGACTTTGGTAAAACCTTCAGTCTACATACCTTATGGCACAGTACAAAATTTGAAACAAAAAAAATAAAACAAGATATAGAAAAAAAACATCGGTTCAGGCGGGATTCAAACCCGCGATCTTTTCCTTAGAGGGGGAACGCTCTGACCAACCACAGAACCACAAGCCACAGGACCTTCGCCCGAAACCATCCAAATCTTTCTATACATATATCCGTCTTACGGCGACAGATAAGAATTCCACCTGAACCTATTAAATTTTTTATATATCTTTTCTATTTGAATAGTTTTTTTTTTTTACGTGCGCAAAATCCCCACGGATACCTCCCCACCGGAACCGGTGGAGGAGGTTATGTCGGACTCGAACCGACTAAAACGCACGCCGCCTGTGGGTCGCTTTGGTTGCCGAAGGTGAGGTTGACAGGGATATCCCTCGCACCCCGGCCGACCACCACCCATTCTATTTGAATAGTTAGGATACTAAATGCTTTAAAATTTCATATAAAAATCATATTAAAATTAAGACTTTTTCAATAAATGGATGTTTTAAAACTATAGACATTTTAATACATTTAACATTTAGGCATTTAAAACTTGTCATTTTCAATAAATATACATTTTAATACTGTGGACAGTTTAAAACTTTAGACCTTTTGAACACAAAGGCTGGATACTAACCCCAATGGTGACCAGATAGGGGTCATGAGGAAGCTGCTGTGCCAGTGTAATGGTAAGCTCGTAAGCTTTGAAAGAGGTGATCTGCCATGAGTGGGATATAAGGTGCGCCCAGCCAGTGTGGTCACATAACACAACATGGCCTTTACCGCTCGTGGCTACCTTCACATTCGTATCCTGAAAAAAAGGAATTACTTTGAAAATGTTTGTATGTGTGTATGGGACTGTATAAGTATTACATATAGCAGATTTATTATAAAAAGCAGCCGCGGATTGCCTAGTGGTATGGGTAATGCAGCCACGGTAGCCTAGTGGTATCGGTAATCAACTGCTGAGACGAGGTCTCAGGTTCGATCCCAGGTATTACCATGGCACACACAAATAACTTTTCGAAGTTATGTGTGTACTTATAGCAGGTTTATAAGTGCCCGGTTAATGGCAATAGGCTCGCCACCTATTACATTGGGACCTAAACATAAACTGGCGAAATGTGGGTGCTAGCACCTCTGCCAACCCCTTGAGGGATATAGGCGTGAGTTTATGTGTTTAGTTTATGTATTATAAAACTCTTCAATGCTTACATAAACATTGGTACCTTTATGCATATTTATTTTCATGTTTGTTTTTTTAGGGAAATGTATAGGTAATGCATGCAATATTATGTGTGAAAAAGTAAATAACTACTGCTTATGTAATTATTATCTAGACCCCCCCTCCCATCCCCTTATCATCAAAAATAAGCAATCCAAAACCTGTTCCCCATTACTGCCAACATAATACTTGAACAGTCTCTATGTTACTGACGTCATTTTATATGATTTAACTGATTTTGATAACAAATATCATAAAGCCATATGATTTAGGTCAGTGGATTGGATTCATAATTGGAGCCAGTCGAATGAAGCTGTAATTGGAGTCCAAGTTATTTGAGATACCACTGACAGATTTATATTAGGTAGCATGCACCAAAAAAGAAAAGTAAAGTCATTTCTGTATTGGTATGTAGTTTAGAGGAATTTTAAACATTACCTATACTTACTGAAAATATTTCTCTCATGAGAAATTATGTAGCATGTTCCAAGGTGTTGCACACACCCATAAGCCATGGTAACCACTTTCTATCAGGTGGTGCATGAGCTTGTTTGTCAACCAAGTGGTATAAAAAAAACTGTCAGACATTCACCTTTCTCTGATTAGAATTAAATTGGATTATATTTACACTGTATTAAATGAGTTTAGTAAATCATCTTAATCACACATGTAGATTCACTTCACAGACCCTTTGAAAATGGTTGAATGATATGTCATGCATATTTATTTATTTCTCTTAAACTGTGTAAAGTTTGAGGTAAGAAGGGGAACAAATTAGACAAATCCATAAAGAAAGGTCTCCTGTAGAAGGCACAATATAGACAGTCCCCAAACAAGACTCTATCATTGATATATTCAATATTCAAGTTGCTGTGCTGTTATAATTTGTGCCAACTGTACACACAGGTAATTGGTGATATTAGGGTGTAATAATAGTTTCAATATCGGTGGAATTGATTGATATTTAGAAGAATAGAACAGTTCTCTTACTTGTAAACATTCAGCTATCTTTCCATTGTCGATGTTGTGCTGAGTGTCGAAGAATACAAACTTCCGCCACTGAAATAATAAGAATACATTACCAATATATTTTCACGGTTAAAGAACAGATCAGAGGCATTCAGGTTATAATTATTTTTGTTATGTTATGATAAGAAATCAATAGCTTGTAGCAAAATTATAGTAAATATATTCATTTATATTTCAATACATACCTCTAAAAAGGCCATGGTGATTATTTTTGAACTATACACTGATCATGTTATCAACTTATCACCGAATTAAATGGGTAACTTTCCTGTTTTCCTTTTTAATTAATGACTTAATAATTCATCGGGCAAAATTACAAAGCACGAAAATATTATATACAACTTCCATTACTCTGAAGAGATAGACATAGGACATACGAACAGGTGCGAGTAGGACGAATGATTATATTGGATTAAAATTTGCAGATTGTGGATTACGGAACGTATTTAGGTTTGAGACACCTCCTGTAAAGTCAAATGTGTCAAAATGTCAATGTCAAACAACAGTGTTACTAGTCAATAAAAAAGCCATATTCGTTGTTCGTGTTCCGATATTTGTTATATTGTGGCGATTCGCTGCAGAAGCCATAAAAAGAAGATTTTGACAAATATAACAATATTGTAAAAATAATGTTACATTATTTGTCAAATCTCAAAAGAGTTTTAACGGCTTTGGAATAGGATAAAGACTACACCAAAGTGCATAGGTGTCACGGGCGTCAGAGGTCACTCAACGACCTAAGGTCGATTAAAGCAAGCCTAGGATTACAAGTGGAGCTGTCTGCCGTCACCCTAGCAGAAGCAGGCCGAGGCCCCTATATTCCATAGGTAAAACCCGATATGCAATCGGGTTTATATTTATTTTAGGTATATAATATATCCACCCGGTTTCCACTATGGCGACTGGGACAGGCGTAACCGGCTTCATTGCACCCTTACGGCATCATGAAAGTTTACAATTGTAAACCTTAAAGCGAAACCGGTTAGGTCTAATAAAAATGATGTTGAGAAGTACAAAAAGTGTATTTTATATGAGAAAAGAGTTTAAAGTAAAACGCTTAAAGTAAACATTGATGGTAACAATGTTTACTTTAAGCGTTTTTATTATAATGTAATCAAAGTGTTTGGGGTGAGATCAAGATAAACCACGGTTAAAGATTATAAGAATGGTATATTTCAGTAATACAATTAGGATAACGATTAAAACTAATGAGGTGAATGGGATAAGATTGAGTCGCGCCCGATATGCTATCCGAAAGCGTACTGACTGTTTTACTTAGGTAATACATAAAATGTTCAATGCATATCGCGCGGTGTCGCAATTTCGCTGACATGATTATTTGTTCGGTGGATGACTCGAACATGCTCCCGAGGGAGAAAAAGGGAAAGTTAGTAAGTAGATATAGTTAAAGGGGTATGAAATTAATACTAACAAGGTGAAAACAATGTTTCAAAAGAACTAAAGTAGTTATGAAGGGTTAGTTTATTAAATGATGAAATAAAAGTAACATTACAAATTATACTGAATCACTACAATGTAAATCGGAAAGCGAAAGATCGGCAGCATAAATAATAATATTTGTTTCCTGATGCTAATTCTCTCCAGTCTTTCACGCACGGGGTAGTTGCGGTTTTACAAGTTCTTGAGCCTGGGATCGTTACACAAAGACTATGATCATCTTTCATGTGGTGAATTGGTCTTCTGATGTGACACAGAATAGTTACAGGGTTTTGTAATACACATGACTGCAGTTGAGTTTCTGTGATAGGTAAATACGAATCCTTTCTCATGTTGATTGCTGCCAATTCTGAGATAGTTACGACCTTCATCATCATGTTATCTTGCACGATGCGTGGGACCGGTATAAGATTGTATATTTCGTAAAGATCTCTTTCAATCAGGGGTATTCTTATTTCTATAATTAGGTACCTGGCAGAGTATTTGGCTCTTACTTTGAGCAAGCTGTAAAGGTCTTTAAGGTCAAAGTTGTCGATAGGTACTACCAAGTCTCCGGATATTTGTGCTGATATTGTGCTTAGTTCTGCTCTGAGTTGCCTGGGAGATATCAAATGAAAATCTAATTTTCCACTATAAATATCAGTTACTGTATCCAAAATTGAGTCCTGGATTCGCCTTAGGGTATACAACAAGTTGTTTGCAGTGAAAGCTGAGGTTATGAAGTCTGTGAGGACCGTTATATTTTGCACTTGCTGAGTAAGATTTATTAAAGAGTCTTGGAGATGATTAAGCCTTTGATTTATAAGCTTATGGTGTTTGTTTATAGTATTCTCCATTCTTTTCATGAGATTAAATTCAGCCTCAACGACAGACGTTTGGTTTTTCCAGAGGTTGTATAAATGGTTTTCATTATGCCTCAGAAGGTCAATGTCCTTCTCATATTTATCTGCAAATCGTTGGTCCAACACTCCGAATAAACTATTTGCAACGTAGCCTACTCCGTCTATCAAGCCGCGTCGCCGGCGCTTCTTATTAGTCATAAACGAGTCCTTCATCATAACAATATTATCATAATGCTTAATTTCTTCGAACTCGTGCTCGAGCTGTAACATGACGCCGTCGCAAGGTGTTTGTGTTCTAATCGTTGAGCATAAGGTTTCAAGATACTTGATATACTTTAATAACGCCGCCGTTCCTTCTTGATAAGGACTTGTGTCATAGTAGACTATTAAATGCCAATCATCCCTTATTAAATGCATATTAGATAATTTATCGAAGTATACACTGTTGTTTGTCAACGGGGTAAAGTTGTAGGATGCATTAGCAGTGCTTATTAGTGACAGCAAAAATAATGTTAAGGATAGGACTATAGCAGAGAAAGATATAGGTCGCTTTTTCTTTGCCATTGACGGCGTATTATCATCATTTCGGACGTTTGGGTCTTGGTCATTTTTATTTGTTGGCAGTAACGACAGTTTTACAACTGGGCGTTTTAAGAGTCCGTTCTTTGTTTTAAGTGTGACGACTCTCACATGTCCGTCACTTCCGGGATGCAGCGCTACTATGCGGCCTAGACTCCATTTCCCAGGTGGAAGGTTGTCATCCTTTATAATAACGATGTCGTTAAGGTTGAGATCTTTCTGATGCTGTCGCCATTTGGATCTTGTAGAAAGTTGCGAGAGGTAGTCGATTTTCCACTTATCCCATATATCCTGATAGATTTTTTGAGTCAAATGCCATCGTGTTCTGAGGTCATGCTCTGTTTCGTAGATCGTTAGGTTGGGACCGCTTGCCAAAAAGTGAGCTGGGGTCAAAAACTCTAAATCTTCAGGATCTTCTGTCAGAGGGCACAGGGGTCTGGAGTTCAAACAAGCTTCGAGTTGTGATAATAGGGTAGTGTATTCCTCGTAGGTTAGTTTTTGTTCTCCAACGACACGCTTAAGATGATGTTTCAGACTCTTTACTGCAGCTTCCCAGAGGCCGCCAGCAGACGGCCAAGATGGAGTATTGAAATGCCACTCAATATTCATTTCAGAGACGGTCGAGGTTACTTCTTGGCCAGACAAGATGTTGGAGATTTCGGCAAACTCTTGTTTTAAAATTTTGTTGGCACTTATGAAGTTGGTTCCCTGATCACTATAGATATGCCCAGGAACTCCTCTTCTGGCCGACATTCGTCGAAGCGCGGCAATAAATGCAGATGCTGTGAGATCAGAGACGATTTCTAAATGTATGGCTTTAGTTACCATACAAACAAAAACTGCTACATAACCTTTACAGGTTTTGATGCCACGGCCTTTGTTTGCCTTAATAAAAATATGTCCAGTGTAATCTATTCCAGTGTGATTAAACGGTCGATTGGGAATCAAGCGAGCTGGAGGTAGGTCACCCATGATTTGATGCTGCGATATGGGGTTATTTCTTTTGCATTTGACACACATTCTTAATCGTTTTTTTTGTGACTCTGTTTCCTCCGAGAATCCAATATTTAAGTCTTATGAATCCTGTAGTCATTTTTACTCCACCGTGGAATACAAGCTCATGAGACTCGTCTATGATAAGATCTGCCAACTTCGATTGATTAGGAATTATGATGGGATGCTTCATTTCAGGATCAAGATTCGAATGTTTAAGTCTGCCTCCGACACGTAGTATTTGATTACTGTCGAGCATGGGATTGAGATTTAGGATCTGGCTTTTATTGTTTAGCGGTTCATTATTATTTAGCCGCGATATCTCGTCATGAAAATATTCGTTTTGAACGTGCTTAATTAACATTTCTCTGGCTGTCCTTATATTTTGCAGAGTAAGATAATACGTACGGTGCCTCTTGTAAACAATAATGTCGATGAACTTGTTGATGTAAGCTAATACTCGAGTAACTTTCCGTAAGGTGCTATATTTTTGCAATAGTTGATTGATTATGAAATTCTCGGGGTTTATAATGACTGTATTCACATGCTCCTTTTTTCTGAGTTCTGCACTAATAATGCTGGAATAGATCGGCTTCTTGTGCGAGTCTTTAGGCCTATATTGTGGTAACCAGTCAGGCCCCTGCCACCACTGGGAGTGATTGAATAGTTGGGCAGCAGATAAACTTCGAGTTGCGCAATCTGCGGGGTTCTCTTTAGATTTGACGTAACTCCATTTATTCTTTGGGATTGTTTCGGTAATAATTCTTACGCGATTCGCAACAAAAGGTTTCCACTTCTCCGGTTCGCCACTTAACCAGCCTAGAACAGCCGTTGAATCAATCCAACCATAAACATGCACCTTATAACTCGACAGGGATGAGATGATTTTTCGCATAAGCTTTGACAACAACAGAGCGCCGCAAAGTTCCAGCCGCGGGATCGACTGTGGGTTTTTCAGCGGGATTACTTTAGATTTCCCTGCCATAAGGGTCACGTGGGTTTCCTTTTCTCTTTGTATTCTGCAATACACGACGCAAGCGTATGCTTTTGTGCTAGCGTCGCAAAAGCCATGGAGTTCAATGATATCTTTTTCTTGAGTTTGAATCCAACGTGGTATTTTAAATCGAGATATTTGAGAAAGATCGGCTTGAATATTTATCCACTCTAAAGCAATTTCTTGAGGGACAGGGTGGTCCCAACCCAGATCTGATTTCCATAGTTCTTGGAACAAGATCTTAAGTTTTATTGTGACTGGTGCCAACCAGCCCAAAGGGTCAAAAATCTTAGAAATTTGAGATAAAAATTGTCTTTTGGAGAGGGCTTCTTCTGAATTAAATTCAATAGGATGAAAGATAAATTGGTCGTTTTTAGGTTCCCATCGAAGACCTAAGGTTTTCGTGGACTCCGGTTGTTTGAAATCGAAGTCTTCCATTAATGGTGCGTCCGAACTATCTATTATCTCCGGCAAGTTAGATCGCCATTTTCGGAGATTAAACCCTCCAGACCTAAGGAGGTTGTTCATCTCTTCTTTAAGCTGCTTGGCTGCTTCCACTGAATGTTCACCGTGCATGAGATCATCCATGTAAAATGAGTGTTCTAAGATGTCCGGAGCCCTGCTTTGTGGATAGCTTGACCTTTCATCGGTGGCCAGTTGCTTTAGTGTCATCATGGCCAAGAAAGGAGCGGCTTTTGTGCCATAGGTAACAGTCGCTAACTGGTATTCCTTTAAAGGTTCATATTGATGATTCCGCCAGATGATTTTTTGATATTTCTGATCATCGGGATGTAACCAGATTTTGCGAAACATTTTTTTTATATCTGCTGTAAAAGCGTATTTAAATTGCCTCCACTTTAAGATAAGGCTCTGCAGGTCTTGTTGTAAATTGGGTCCTCGGCACATAAGATCATTGAGGCTATAACCACTTGAGGTTTTTGCTGAGGCATTGAAAACAACTCGCAATTTAGTGGTGGATGACTCAGCTCGTTGAATGCAATGATGCGATAAATAACAGTCCGGCTGTACATGTGATTCAACGGGTGTCATATGTCCGAGCTCTAGGTATTCAGAAATAAACGTTTTATAATCACGTTGCAATGTTGGTTGCTTACATAACTTCCGCTCTATTTGGAAAAATTGAGCAATCGATTTTGTTTTCGACTCGCCTATATTTTTCTCAAAATTTTCTTTAAATGGGATTCTAACGATGTAGCTTCCGTCTTCTCGTCTAGAGGTTGAAGCTTGGTAGTATTCAATGCACTTTTTATCTTCTTCTGATACCGCTGGAGCTTCCTGAATGTCCTCTACTTCCCAAAACTGCTGAATCTCTTGAATGTTATTCAGGACCACATTGCAATGGTAAGTTTTATAGTTACCGCTTAAAATCCATCCTAACTGGGTTTGTTGGGCAATGGGTAACATACCGTCCACTCGACATATACCATCCATGAGAATAGTGGAATAGATATCGGCCCCAAATAATATGTCAATAGGCCTACTTTTGTAGAATTCGGGATCGGCTAGAGTTATTTGATTTAGTGTAGGCCAGTCTGGCTTAGGTAAGGTGCAGGTGGGTAAGTTATTTATAAGGCTATTCATTATATACACATCCGTATCAAAGATGAAATCGCTTATCAACGATGAACATTTGATGGTGATCATGCCCTTACAGTTATTTTCCTTATTTCCTATTCCAGAGATATACCCGTTACATTTACGTCGCGGTAGTTTAAGCAACTGAGCGGCGCTTTCTCTGATGATGGATGTTTGAGATCCTTGATCTAAAAGAACTCTCATTTTGTGGTATGATCCGTCCGCAGCTTGTACTTCAATGATTGCTGTGGCAAGCAATATTTCAGATGGTTTTTTAAGAAGCGATGCCACGGTGCTACCTTCTTGCTGCAGTGGTTGCGATTTCGTAATCGTTGCTACGTTTGACCCAGGTCGATTTGGCGTGAAAGCTTCATGCAAAATGGTATTGTGTTCTTTATTGCATTCTCTGCATCTTATTTCCGAGAGACATTTTTTGCCTTCGTGATAATGTAAACAATTGATGCAAAGGTTTAAGTTGGCAACGGCATTTTTCCGTTCATTTGGTTGCAAATTCAGCAATTTTTGACATGCATGAATTCGATGCTCGTTGGCGTTACAAATAGGGCATTGCTTGCGATTGCTAATTTTGCGTTTAGACTTTGACGATTGCGAAACTTGGTTTGTTGCATAGTTCGTCTTTGGATTGTTACGTTTAAAATTGAAACCTTTCGAAAATGATGTTTTGTTGTAGTTGCTGGGCTGAGAGGGGTGAGATTTCTGCGTGGAATTTTCCATCTTCTTACGCGAAGTTTCTAGCATCATAAACTTGGTTTCTAAGAAGTTAAGAAAATCATTCAGGACGGGCAACTCTCGTGGGGTCTTTAAAGATTGTAGATAGTCCTCGTATGTATTCGAGTCCAACCGTTGAGATAATATACATACTAGGAAAGGATCCCAAGAAGATACATCTACTCCCAGATTCTTGATAGCATTCACGCTCTCGTACGTAGTGTCATGAATGCGTTTTATGTGATTTGATGACTGCTGCTGGCTTGTAGGGATATTCATAAGGTTATTAAAATGAGAAGTGAATATCAGTCGTTTATTGTTATAACGATGATTGAGGATATTCCAGCTCACGAGATAATTATCAGAGCTTATTTGGAGATGTTGGATCATTGTTTCAGGCTCACCTTTGACCTTACTCTTTAGAAATTGCATCTTCTGAGCATTTGATAAAGACGGGTTGTTATGCACTGCTTCGATAAAAAGATCCTTGAACGAAATCCACTTATTGTAGCCTCCCTCGAAGGTCATTATCTCGATTTTAGGGGTAGTTTTTTCTATATGCGCAACGGACCACATTTTCTTATTGATGTCTTTCTTGATTTTGTTATAATATTTCTCATAATGAGTAAATTGCTCTTCGTACTCGGGGTTTGATCCGCCAAACTCATTGTCCAGTTCCCAGTGAAGTGAATCAATAGCCACCCAACGAGACTGTACCGACTTCAAGATGTCTTCAAACTCCCATTTTTCCATGACGAGATCAAGGTCGATATCGGAAGTAGTTCTCAAGAATGCTTTAAAGTTAGTAGCTTGCCTTTTGAACAGCCCTTCGGCTCTACTCACTTCCAAAGCTGGGGTATCAGAATCAGCGTGAGATGCAAGGTTTGAGGTTTGCGGTACCGCCAGAGGTTGGAATGTAGGAGGTTTTAAATCAGAGACTTGCGGTTTGTTTGCTAGAGGATTATAGCTCTGAATAGCAGTTTTTATGTTGTTATATTTTTCTTTCATTTGATCGTATTGTTTAGTACTGAAATATGAATGAGATTGATCACCAAAAGATAGCAAAGTCATATGATTATTCTGGAACTCTGTAAAGTATTGTTCCAAGGTAGCTAACCGACGACGTAAGTAGTCTGAGGTCTTGCGCTCTCCACCATCCTTCTTAAAGTTGATGAATAGCTTATCTACGGCTTCGATTAGTTGTTGTTGGGTTGATAAAATGTCGTCCATATCTGACATTTTAAAAGATAAAAAGGAGACCTTACTTTGCACTGAAGGCTTCTTTGTAGATCAAATGTCCTCGCGATGTCAGCAAGAACAAACCTGGAGTAACAGCGCGTTGAGATGTCGCGATGTGTTCTAAAAACCGGGTTCAGCAGGATGATGGCACGTTTCCGTCCGGAGTGCCGAGATCAAAATGGGATCACAGGAAGATGAGATTTTGGATAGTAAATCCACTCCGTTCTGTTTGCAAGTTCCAAGCGACACACTCACACGGCACGTTTAGTAGATATAAGCGACGCGTAATTGTCCCGCTTCGATAGCTCGAAGGACCAATGTTTGGGGTGAGATCAAGATAAACCACGGTTAAAGATTATAAGAATGGTATATTTCAGTAATACAATTAGGATAACGATTAAAACTAATGAGGTGAATGGGATAAGATTGAGTCGCGCCCGATATGCTATCCGAAAGCGTACTGACTGTTTTACTTAGGTAATACATAAAATGTTCAATGCATATCGCGCGGTGTCGCAATTTCGCTGACATGATTATTTGTTCGGTGGATGACTCGAACACAAAGCTTAATTCGAACTGTGTACTTACCTACTGTGCGTTGCATTTTCAGTTCGGAATCCAGCTTTAAGTATTTGTCACTTCCTCGTAAACGACTGAAACGATCTGGTTTAAATTTATTGTGTACACAAGACACAATTGTAAACCTTAAAGCGAAACCGGTTAGGTCTAATAAAAATGATGTTGAGAAGTACAAAAAGTGTATTTTATATGAGAAAAGAGTTTAAAGTAAAACGCTTAAAGTAAACATTGATGGTAACAATGTTTACTTTAAGCGTTTTTATTATAATGTAATCAAAGCTTAATTCGAACTGTGTACTTACCTACTGTGCGTTGCATTTTCAGTTCGGAATCCAGCTTTAAGTATTTGTCACTTCCTCGTAAACGACTGAAACGATCTGGTTTAAATTTATTGTGTACACAAGACAAAAACGATAGCCTGTCTAGTGATATAAGTATTATACATATCTTTATATTGATTTTGGCAAGCAGAAAAGGTCACCAGTATGTTCTACATATATGTGTGTGTAACAATAATTCGTTTCCTCACTCACACACACTTACACACTTGCAAATTACAATTGATTCAAAACCATTCGTATTTATTTATCATCCATCAGTTAAACTTTCTTTAGTAATAAGAATAACTCATAAAATTCTTATTACTAGGATATGAACGTAATTTTTGATAAAATCTAAGTAAGTCTTCGTGACCTCGGGGTTTACAGTTTCGTTTTAATAGATTTAAAATATCGCAAAGTTTTGAGTTCGATTCACGGTCAAATTTTACTTTTTGAACTTTTAAATATTTGTATATCTTCATGTTAATTACTTACCTATTAAGGGAATGTTGAGGTAACATCACAAAAGTATCTTGATATTTTAGTTATAATTTTATAGCAACTTAAATCAGTAGTATTTTTATTATTACTGAGCGAGTATTGTTGCACACACATTGCATGAATGTTTCTCGTATTGGAATTTATGCTACCCTCATTCTCATGATTAAAATAACATGATAATTTTATTTTTATCTGTCAACAATTGGATACGTTGTGCTTTCCACACGGTTAATTAACAACTTTTTTATTTATTGTTTTTTATTTATAAAAATGAATCAACAACTTACAACTATTATGAGAGCGCATAATATTGAGTGGTGGTATAGATAAGGTACACTTTTGTTTGAGTGGTTCGAGAGAAACAAAGATGCGTGTAGTTCGGAAGCTAGTTTATTGGCGACTAGTTTTAACAAACATTGAATGTTCTTTATAACACGCGGAACACTATATATGCATAGCTAGCTATAACCGTTTATGAATCAACATACCGCCCACCAAAAGGACTGTAAGTGCTTTTCTAATAACATTACTATGATTCAAAAGTATAATAACATGCAAATAATTAATGTAAAATAATCATGTTCTATTTAGTTATCAATTTTGATCGATAGGTAGTAAACACAGCTTGGTGATGGTTCTTCGTGTGACTGTACTACCACTCTTTACGCTGTAAACCCTCGTGTAGCCGTCAGCTCCGGGATGCTTGTCGGTGATTCGTCCTAGTGACCATTTTCCAGGTGGTAAGTTTTCCATTTTGATTAAGACAATATCTCCTATTGCCAATTCCGACTCTCTCTTCTTCCATTTAGGACGCTGCTGAAGTTGAGTCAAATATTCATCTTGCCAGCGCTGCCAGAAATCATTCAAAAGTTTTTGTGTGTATTGCCAGCGAGACAAGTTGTGAATCTTTTCAGTTTTCATAAGTGGTGATGGGACTGTTATTGGTGCTTCTCCAATCAAAAAATGACCAGGGGTCAGTGGATTTAATACTTCTGGATCAGTGTCATCGATTACACATAACGGACGTGAATTGAGGCAGGCTTCGATCTGGCACAATATTGTGGTCATCTCTTCGTATGTGAGGTGTGTTGTTAACACTCGTTTAAGGTGGTTCTTAACTAGTTTCACCCCTGACTCCCACAAACCCCCAAAATTTGGGCTGTAAACCGGGATGAAGTGGAATTGTGTGCCGTCTGTTGCTAAAGTTGTTTGGACTGGACCTGTGAGATGCAGGTTGGCTTCGTTCCACGCTTCTTGTAGTTCTCTGTCTGCACCCACGAAATTCCTGCCATGATCACACCATAGATGACTACATTTTCCTCTTCGTGCAACAAAACGTCTAAAGGCACCTATGAATGCTTCTGTAGTTAAGTCTCCAACGAGTTCTAGATGAATTGCTTTGGTAGACATGCATATGAAGATCGCGATATAGGTTTTTGTAGTCTTGTTGCCTCGCCCTTTAACCATCAGTGTTTGAAACGGTCCCGCAAAATCTACGCCGCTGTGCAGAAATGGCCTTGTTGGATTTACTCTCTCAGCGGGTAGGTCTCCCATCATTTGTGTTTTTGTATTTGCTCTTAATTTAGCGCATTTGACGCATCGATGCACATGTTTCTTCACGAGTGATTTGGCTCTAATAATCCAGAATTTGAAACGCAAGTAACAAAGCATCAGCTGTACTCCACCGTGAAGTGTCTTCTCATGTGCATCAGCAATTATTAACGGCGTCAAGGCATTTGTGGTTCCTAATATTATAGGATTCTTTCTTTCTTGAGGTAGGTTTGCATGTCGGAGGCGACCGCCCACCCTGAGTATATTATGCTCGTCTAAGTAAGGATTAAGCGATCTCAGGTGACTCCTCTTCTTTACTTGTTTGTTTGACTTTAGTAACTGTATTTCTTCTTTGTATTCCTCCTCTTGGACTAATTTTATGCAAATATTTAAGGACTCTTCTAATTCCTTAGTTGATAAATAATTATTTGTATTAGTTTTGTAGTGTAAAAATCTTCTACAGTAAGTAATAGTTTTTATTAATTCTGTTAGACTTGAGAAATCTTCAAACCCTTTAATAATTTTATTTTCAAAAGCTTCTATTTCTTCTGTGTTTAGGTAAGTGTTGATTTGTGTTGTTTTCAATTCTGCATCTGTGTCTATCACTTCTAGTTTACTAATGTATATTTCCTTTTCAGATAGCCAACTCGGGCCCTGCCACCACAGTTTGCATTCCTTCAGTTCGGAGAGAAACATTCCTCGCGAAGCCAAGTCAGCTGGATTGTGACGTGATTCGACATGATGCCAGTGTTTGTTATTTATGTTTCCGATGATTTCCACCACACGATTTGCCACGAAGGGTTTCCATCGGTTGGGTTCTCCACAAAGCCATGCGATAACTATCGAAGAGTCGGTCCAGGCATACATTTTAGACGATGGTATCCTCATTGCTTGTCCAACCTGTTTCATGAGTTTGGATAATATTAAAGCTCCACACAGTTCAAGACGGGGTATAGAGATTGTTTTTAGGGGAGCCACTCTGGTTTTGGCTACAATCAGTTTTGTTTCTATATTATTGCTTGTGGTTTCAACTCTTAGGTAAACAGCAGCTGCATAAGCACACATCGAAGCGTCGCTGAACCCGTGAAGTTGTATGTTGTCTTTGTTGACGTTCAACGTCCCAAGCCATCTCTCAATTTCTATTTGTTTGACGTTAGAAAAATCGTCTCTTATTTTTAGCCATTCTTTTTCTAATGCCATGCTAACTTTGTCATCCCAGTTTGCCTTCTCCAGCCATAACCTTTGTATAAGTATCTTCGCCATAATTGTACTTGGCGCTATCCAACCAAGAGGGTCAAACAGTCTTTGTATATCAGATAAAATACTACGTTTTGTTATTGTGTGAATTTCAGGTGAGTAATCTATTTTGTATTGAAATTTGTCTGTGCTCAAATTCCATACAATTCCAAGCGCCCTTATGGTGCCGTCAAGATTCATATTTATGTGAACGTTAGCTGACCTCTTTTCTTGATCTACAGACTTCATAAACTCGATGCTGTTGGAAGCCCATTTAGTAAGTTGGAAACCAGCTTGTTTCAATGTGTCTGATACGGCTTTGGACAGTGATATAGCTTCTGTAACTGAGTCTGAACCCGAGAGTAAATCATCTACATAGAACTCCTCCATTATTGTTTGAATCACAAGTGTATTCTGTTTAGCTTCATCCTTAGCAACTTGTTGCAGTGTTTTGACAGCTAAGTAAGGTGCAGGAGCGGTGCCAAAGGTGACACGCAGCAGTCTATATTCTTCTAGAGGATCAGTTTCATTATATCTCCAGAGGATACGTTGGTAGTCTGCATCATCTTGGGTCACTAATATCTGACGATACATTTGTTGAATATCAGCCATGAAACAAACTTGCCTCATTCGCCATCGCATCAAAAGGTTTCTTAGGTCCTCTTGCAACTGAGGGCCTACTAACAACTCATCGTTCAAGGAAACATTGTTTGATCCTTTACAAGAAGCATCGAAGACGACGCGTGTTTTAGTAGACTCTTTGTCTACGCGAACAACGGCATGGTGAGGTAAGTAGACGCTTGTATTATTTCTTTCCTTTTCAGGTACCTTTTCTATGTATATGACCTTGTTCAATGTAATCGTTTATAACTTTGATATATTCTTTTTTCAGGTCTGGCGATCTTCTAAACCTCCTTTCAAGTTGCATAAATCTCTGAGTGACTATTTCTTTAGTATTTCCTTGAGAACACAGTGGGTTGTTTGTTTTGAATGGTAATTTTACTATGTATCTTCCTTGGTTGTTTCTAGTAGTAGTATTCTCATATAACTCTTCACACAGTTGTTCTTCTTTTGTTAAATGTCTTTTTGTGTCCACATCTATCTCCCATATTGATTTCAGCATATCCTCTACGTCAACTGTATGGTGCATGACAAAATGTGTTTCTTGTGGTTGTTCTGTGTGAATTTCTCCGAACAAGACCCAACCCAGGCTCGTTCTTTGAGCGCTAGGTGTTCCTGATGGACCTTTGATGAATTGGTTTTGCAGAATTTCAGCGTATTCTTTCACACCCAGGAGTAGGTCTATTTCACCTGGCTTATAGTAGGATGGATCAGCCAAGTTAAGACCTTGAATGTGAGGCCATTGTTTTGTGTTGATTGTTTTGGTGGGTATTTTTGTAGTCAGCGGTCTAGGCATTACGTATGCCTTTATTGGTAAATAGAAATCTTCGTCATATTGTGATTTTACTTGTAGCTGTACCACATGCTTGAGTTTGATTTGTGTAGATCCCACCCCAATGACGTTACCCTTTACAGGTTGTCGTTTGAGCTTCAATAGTTGAGCCGCCTTCTCGCTTATAAAAGCTGCTTCGGAACCTTGATCTATTAGCGCCCGCAATATAATAGTGTGTCCAAGTTCGCTCATTGCTTCTACTATTGCAGTTGCTAGCATTGCTTGCTTCTGCTTAGCGCTGAGTTGGGATGCCATCATTGTGTTGACTTGTATGTCTTGCTCTTCTCCTACATGTGTCACAACTGGTTGCGATGTAACTGATGAATTTCCAGGTTGTGAGGTCTCTTTTTCATGCAGCAGAGAATGGTGGCGTCTCTTGCATATGCGACAGGACAAAGGTACTTTGCACTTAAATACCGAATGGCCTGTTACTAAGCAGTTGTAACATAAGTGATTATTTTTGACAAACTCGCTTCTTTCAGCTGGTTCCATTTTACCGAATTCTTTGCAATGACTCAATGTATGGTTATCCTTGCACATAGCACAAAGATTCTTTGGGGTCGGTGTGGCAACATGAAATGAGCGTTCCTTAATTATTTTATTCTCTTTAGTGCTCGTTTGTTGTGTTAATTCTAAAGTGCGGAATTTTGACTCCATAAATTTCTTAAGGTCTTTCCAAGAAGGTAAGATGTCTTCTTCTTTATGTGCGTACTCTTCCCAGTTCTTATGGGTCTCTGGGTCCATCTTCTGTACCAGAAGATATATCAGGATAGGATCCCAAGAGTCCGTAGAAACGTTTAAATTGGTAAGGGTATTTAAACATTCGGCCGTTGTGTCTAACAAGCATTTTAATTGAACAGCGGATTGAGTAGACATTTTCTTTGAATTAAATAATCTTCTCATAATAGAATTTACAGTTAATCGTCTGTTGCCATACCTTTGTTTCAGAATATCCCATGCATATAAATAATTATCGGCAGTAACCATTACGTGCTTCAACAGCGACTCCGCTTCTTGTGTAACACTCAACTTTAAGTAATGTAGTTTTTGTACATCACTCAATGAGCTGTTATTGTGCACTAACGATGTAAACAAATCTTGAAATGTTTGCCACGACTCATAATTTCCAGAAAATTTAGGTAGGTGAATTTTAGGTAAATGTACAATGGCAGAATGTGGACTTACGGTGCTATTCTTTTCAACCGGCATTGATTCCATACTTGATTTATTCGATAATATTGTAAGCATATCCTTCAAGTCACCCTGTAGAATATTGTACAAATCTTCATATATATTAAATTCCTCATTTAAAAAATACGACATAGACACCTTTTGTTCTTTAGACGAAATTTTTACTAATTCTAGATGCGCGCTTTTAAATGTATTCCAATAATCTTCGATTATTTTCACACGTGCTTCTATGTAACCTTTTGTTAAACGGGACTTCGAGCATTTTCTAAGCTTAGTCTGTGTTTTCTGGAATAAACTGGCAGTATCTTCTAGCACGGAAAGAAGTTGTTGTTGTTCAGCTGTAATAGTCGTCGGCATTTTGATGTAAAACTATTTTCTTCAATAAATATTCTTCGTAATAAATGCACAATAAAAAAAAGGTCGGCTGTTGCAATGCGGTCTATTGTTCTCTCGGCACGAGTCCTCAGGTAGTCGCGTAGTAGATCCGGCTCGAAGGACCATATGGTGGTATAGATAAGGTACACTTTTGTTTGAGTGGTTCGAGAGAAACAAAGATGCGTGTAGTTCGGAAGCTAGTTTATTGGCGACTAGTTTTAACAAACATTGAATGTTCTTTATAACACGCGGAACACTATATATGCATAGCTAGCTATAACCGTTTATGAATCAACATTGAGCAAAATATTTGAATACATGAAATAACTCGAAAATTGAACATATCGGTAAGTAGTGCTTTCTGCAATTTATTATTATGAAAGTTATTTGATCTTACAATCATCATTATCCTAGAGAATCTATATACCTATCTCCCAATACTAATAATAAACAAAAATATATAAGTAGGCATATACATTTTACAGAATTTTAACAAGGAATTTTATTACTTTTTTTCCATTACAGACCCGGGACTGTAGGAAGAAGGAAACACGTGAGCTGGTAATGAATTCCAGGCCTTAATGGTGCGACAGAGGAAAGAGTCTCCGAACCGCTTGGTTCTTGATCGGATGTTTTGGACCGTGTGCGAATGACATCTAAGACCTGCACGCGTTGTCCTGTGTAGGAAAGGGGAGGGTGGGACTAATTGGAAGAGCTCATCAGAACACTCCCCATGGTACAGACGGTAAAATACAGCCATGGACGCAACATCTCTACGCAGCTGTAAAGGTTCTAGGGTGTTCGTGATCTCGGGATTCCCAATGATGCGGATCGCACGTCGCTGCAACCTGTCGAGAGCATCTAGTAAGTACTTTGCTGAACCATCCCAGAGATGCGAGCAGTACTCCACACAGGAGCGAATTTGTGTCTTGTATAGAAGACACCGCTGCTCCGGCGTGAAAAATCGTCTCACTCTGTTCAGGACTCCGAGTTTTCGTGAGGCTGTTTTGATGATGCTTTCGATGTAGTTTTTGTTATTCAGGTTGCAGCGAACATCCATACCTAGGATATTGAGATTGTCCTGCAGCGGCAGTGGCGTGCTCTGAAGAGTGGGGAGGGGAAGGAAAGAAGATACTTTTGCTGTAAACGCACATGCCTGCGTCTTCTTGGCATTGAACTCAACCAGGTTCTCAGAGCCCCATTGAGAAATGTGATTCAGGACCCCGTCAAGCTCAGTGACAAGAAGCTGCCTTTTCTCTGCGATATCTGACTGCTTGGCCGCTGGATGTCCATGATAACTCCCATGTAAAGTGCTATCGTCTGCATAACAATGAACATTGCCGGTAGACAGCATGTCGTTGATATGCAGAAGAAAGAGAGTGAGTGATAAGACGGACCCCTGGGGCACGCCAGCATTAACCTGCAGAAACTCTGAAGCTCGTCCGTCACATAGGACGCGAATACGGCGCCCCTGCAGGAAGCTAGCAACCCAGTTGCACAGCCTAGAAGGCAGACCAAAGGCAGGTAGCTTAGAAAGAAGCGATTTGTGCCAGACTCTATCGAAAGCTTTGGCGATGTCAAGACTAATTGCCAGTGACTCGCCGTGCTTGTCCATAGCCTCACCCCAAAGATGGGTAACGTATGCTAGAAGATCACCCGTTGACCGTTTCGGTCTGAAGCCATATTGCCGGTCATTAATTAAGGAGTGATCCTCTAGGTGCCGCATGAGCTGTTTGTTAATTATGTGCTCGAACACTTTGCACAGCACTGAGGTGACGGCTATGGGTCGATAGTTGGCTGGCTCCGAGCGATCCCCCTTCTTGGGAATCGGCTGAACATTCGCCTCTTTCCAAGGCAAAGGCACTGTACCCGAACTGTAGGATAGCCGGTACAGGCGCGTAAGCATTGGAGACAACTCCGCTGCACATTTTTTCAAAACTACCGCTGGAATACCATCCGGACCACTGGCTTTCCGGACATCGAGTGATTGCAGCACTGCACGGACATCGCGTTGCCTGATATGGATATCAGGCATCGCGTGGTCTCTGTCGGGTAGTGTTGGTGGCTGGGTACCACAATCATCGATTCGGGAGTTGGCCGCAAAGAGATTAGCCAGCAGATTTGCCTTCTCTTGCGGCTCATGGGCCAGGGATCCATCAGGGTTACGCAGCGGAGGCAGCGAAGGCTGACAGAAGTTGGCTTGCACGGCTTTAGCCAGTCGCCAGTAGCCACGGCTTCCCGTGGGATGCATCACTAGCTCTTGACCAAGCCGCGCTATGCGCAGGGCATCCGCTCTGACATAGGCCCTTCTACAGACCTTTGTGGCTCTGTTGTACGCCGCCTTGAAGTGGCCCAGATTGGGATGGCGCGTGGCGCGCGTCCTTACCCAAGCGCGGTACGCAGACTGTTTTTGTTTAACAGCTTCCGCGCACTCGCGCCCGAACCAAGGGCGCACCCCGCGGTCACCGGTGACATCGGTGTATGAGATATAGTATTCCATACCCAGACCGATCTCACCGGCGACAGCAGTAGCACAATCCGATGGGTTCTTACCTTCAAAGCAGCGCTCAACCCACGGGATGGACGCAAAATAGTCACGAAGTCCATCCCAGTCCGCTGACGAGTAGTGCCAGAGACGCAGCTTCCCCTGCACGGGTCGTGGGGGCGCCATAATAGGCACCGTGGAACAGACCAGGCAGTGGTCAGAGTTGCCTAACGCGGCTCGCACCGATACACTGTACCGGTCCGGATCACTCGTCAGCAGAAGGTCTAGCAGAGAAGGTGCTTGGCCCGACCTTCTTGGTATCCTAGTGACCTCGTGCACCAATTGGGTCAGGCCGTGCGCCAGAGCAAATGCGTGGGCGGCTCTTCCCGCATGGTCTGTTTTGGAGGAGCCCAACCAGATCTCGTGGTGGGCGTTAAAATCCCCCAAAAATACCATTTCGGCATTCGGAAATCGCTCCTGCGCATCATCTGCCGCCTGACTCAGATATTCAAAGAGTCGAGTTGTCTCAGCATCTCCTGTATGGGAACGGTAGAGGCACACATAGATCTGACTCGTAGGGCCATGGTCTACGTGTACCCAAAGGACGGAGAAGGATGGGTCCTCTAGGCAGCGCAAACGGCGACAGCAAACATCCGCCCTAACAAACACGCACACCCCGGCTTTTGCACGAAAACTTTCCTCAAGAACATAGCCAGGGTAGAGCAAGTAGGTCGTGTCGTCAGGGCGGTGTATTTGCGTCTCCGTTAGAAAAAACATGGCAGGTTTCGCCGTCTCTAGGTGTTGGTGGACGGCGTTGAGGTTTGCATGGAGCCCACAGATATTAGTGGACTCCACCTCAAATAGCAAGCTTTTGGGAGTGTGACGAGCCGCTGTGTTGCCTTTTTCTGTAAATTGCGCTGCCATGAGTTTGGGTGGGAGAAGGCGTAAAAAAAGAAGTGATTGCCGCCGCAGCACCGTGTGACAAAGCGCGGGATATTGGTTTTATCTATGAATCTGAGGCATGGCGAGAGCCGACGCGCCGAACGGAAGGGCCCCCGTACCCCCCCGAGTATGGTCGCCGGGCTCCCAAATTCGGTCACCAACCGGCACGACGAACCATATCGGGATTATGCGCGGCCTGGTGAGGCAGCCTCCCAAGGTGGTTAACCCCAGTTGGGCCCCTGTACTATACCGCGGGCGGCCAGCGGCACCACCGTTTCTACAGGTCTCCCTGTTCGGCGCATCGCCCCGCGCCATCCCCACTAGACTACGCCAAGACCCACTGGTCCCACTAGTGCTGCGACAACCACCACCTCTGCCCGGCTATGCACATGCTGACCCCTGAACACAATCCAACCGAGATTGAATTGCTATGGAGGGTTTTTCGCAATAGTGCACGGTGGTACCTACCCGGTCGAAACTTGAGACAAATTTGTGCCACCAAGTTTCTACCACCAGTGCTGATTTTAAATCAGACAGGGATGGACGCAAAATTTTATGGAGAAAAACAGGTGAGCGATATTGCCAAAAAAGTATTCTACCGTGCAGGTCTAGTGGTCATATTACTTTAATTATTTCTGTTTAATTATATTGCAAATCTGAATTTTATTGGTTTCAATTATACTTGGTATATATACTTCGGTATAGGTAACTTGGAATAATTAAAACCACTATATACTATCTAATATATAGGCAAATTTAAGCAAATAAATGACTATTATTATCTATAAGTATTATTTTATAATTCATATTTTATAATAAAAGTTGGAATTTGTTGCGCCATTTCTTCTCCACTAGTGCTTAGGAACTAAAAGATGTAGGTA
This sequence comes from Eilema griseolum, assembly GCA_963662185.1. Lineage (NCBI taxonomy): Eukaryota > Metazoa > Arthropoda > Insecta > Lepidoptera > Erebidae > Eilema > Eilema griseolum. The sequence continues at coordinate 18,410,041 of OY759247.1, forward strand.
ATTATGTGGTATCATTTTGAGAAATAAAGAAATTGAACTGAAAATAAGTGAGTGATGTTATTGTTAACGAAATGAGAAGTTATTATATTTGCATATAGTATAATTTCTAAACGTTAACATGGTGATTCACGACACTTTAGTTACTGAAAGTTAATTAGTTTACCTGCGTCCATGCTTGTCTGATTTAAACATCCAGAGGGATAATATTGAATAACCTATTTATTATATAAAGAATGTGTAATGTATAAACCTAAACCTGTTGCACTCGGCTACGACCACATGGATTTCAATTATCCCGAACAATAGTATATGACTATTCTTAGGTCTACTAAATACTATTTAGCAAAAATGTTTATCAAAATCTGTCTGTTTAGAAGGAGTTTAGTTACAAACATTGTGACATATATATATGTAGTTCTACGACACAACACAATTAAATTATTTATTTACTGAACAATCTTATTTTATTATTATATCGTTGAAACAATGATGTTGTTTTATTTTCCATATTATTTTTGAGACTACGGAACACTAAGTATAAAAGACAACTGTATGGTTCCTTAATATAACAAACAAAATAAAGAACAAAAACAAAACTATTTATTAAATCAAAACTACTACATCATTACAGTTGCGGTTCGAACTCGCTACTTTTATAATGCCATTGCGCCTATAATACCACTCAACTACGTAAGCCTATGCTAGTTTAATGAAATTTACCTTCTCATTCGATGGCAGGCAAATCACTCACTAACACATATTCAATCGTTCACGATTCATGATCGTGCACACTGGCACACATAAACATAATACACTAATACGCCTGTAACGATGACGCACACATGTGACTTCAAAGCAATGGAGTTATTGTTTTTGACTGTTCACACACATATGTAAAACATACGGGTGTTTCCACTTGACCCAGATGATAAATAGATTTTATTAGATGGATAGGCTAACGTTTTTGTCTTGTGTACCTAATTACTGTGTCATTACTCGCTACCATATTTCGAGTTGTTTCTGTATGTTTTAAAATACAATTTGATCGTACGTAGGTAGGTGGCGATGCTGTTGGCATGTAGGCCACGCAAGGACGCCACTGACAGGTATTGTCCTACGTGAGCTTTTTGCGATGCGTTTCGATGCGGCACGCGAAAATCAAATGTTCGTTGTTCTGCAGTGTGTCCTACGTGATCGTTTTCTCGAACGCGTTCAAGAGCGTTTTTGATTATTACGCGACGAGAAGCGACGGCGATAGAATCTAACCCTTACCAACTCATTATGCTTTTGTAATGACCAACAGATTTATTTTATAAAGATATAATTTTTGCATTGCCATAATTATTAAAGAATTTATTTTTATGAATTTAGCAGACATTAATTAGAATAGAATAATATGAAAGTACCGTATAAAGTGACCAAAATTTATTACTAATACTACTATAGTAAACTAAATAATAACGACTTGTTACCTTTACCCTTCAATTGGTTCTTGCATGAGAACGATGTGTTGATAATGATAGGATGTCGTAGTTTTGGAGAGAAAGTACTTTAAATACGGGGGATAGCGAATCCCACTTATTCTTAAAAAGAAACAAAAGTACATTTAAAGATTTCAAAAAATAAAGTACTATTATTGAATATATATCAATCTTAGTTTCTACTTGATCAGTGGGATACAGGGAGGCCAGAGATCCCCTCCGAGCGGAGATTAAGCGGGCGAAAGCCGCGGCTTATAAGGAGCTCATGGAGATGTTAGAGCGGGACCCATGGGGGCGGCCTTACCTTATGGTAAGAGGAAAGCTGCGCCCCCGGGCCCCGCCGTTGACCCAGGTTCTCCAGCCAGTTCTGCTCGGTGGAGTGGTTGAGTCCCTGTTCTCGGCGCGAGCGGAACACATTCCGCCGCAGATGACTCCGCCACCTCGGTTGCCTATGGCGCCCAGTGTGGTAGTTGACGACGAAGTCCCCGAGGTCACTTGGGTGGAACTGGAGCTGGCGGTGCGAAGGCTTAGAGCCAAGAAGAGCACCGCCCCGGGACCCGACTGCATTCCAGGCCGCGCGTGGGTCCTAGCTCTGGGAGAAGACGGTCTCGAACCCCGACTGAGAGGGTTCCTCAGCGCACGCTTGGAGCGGGGCCAGTTTCCGAAGATGTGGAAGACGGGGAAACTGGTCCTCATCCGAAAGAAGGGTCGCCCGGCGGACGAACCGTCCGGCTACCGGCCCATTGTGTTGTTCGATGAGGTGGGCAAGCTCTTTGTAAGAGTTATTGCGAAGCGCCTCGTTGAGCACCTCTCTGGTAGGGGGCCGGACCTTGCGGATGCCCAATACGGCTTCCGCCGGTGGCAGTCCACCGTTGATGTCACCATGCGCGAGAGGACTTTGGCGGAGGAGGCAGTCACCCGGGGTGAGGTGACGTTGGCGGTGTCCTTGGACATCTCCAACACGTTCAACACCTTGCCCTGGAGTTGCATCAGGGAGGCACTCGTGTACCACGGTGTGCCTCTCTACCTCCGCCGCATAGTCGGGGCGTATCTAACGGAGAGAGCTGCCATCTACCCAAGTGCGACTGGCGTCGGTCGGCGTGAGATGTCGTGCGGTGTTCCACAGGGATCGGTTCTTGGGCCGCTCCTGTGGAACATCGGATACGACTGGGTGCTTCGCGGTGAGCTGGCGGACGGCGCCGCCGTCACGTGCTATGCGGACGACACGCTAGTGACGGCGAGCGGGGCTACATACCGCGAAGCGACCCTGAGGGCCACGACCGCGGTTGCACAAGTCGTGGAACGAATCCGGCGGCTGGGCCTTGAGGTGGCTCTGCATAAATCCGAGGCCATGATCTTTCATGGACCTCGGCGCACGCCACCACCTGGTTCCAGTCTCACAGTGGGAGGCACTCTCATCGGCATGCCCCAGATGAAATATCTGGAGCTCGTGCTCGACGGCCGGTGGGACTTCGGGAAGCACTTCCGAAGTCTGGGCCCCAAAATGGTGAGCACAGCCAACGCTCTGGCGCGGCTACTGCCCAACCTGAGGGGCCCGGAGGACTCCTGCAGGAGACTCTACGCGGATGTCGTGCGCTCCATGGCCCTGTACGGGTGTCCCGTGTGGGCGGACACCCTGAATGATCGGCACATGCCCGGGCGGGAGCGGCAGCGCAGCGGGAGCGACGAAGGATCGCAAGCCAAGCTGCCCGCGTACGAAGGCAACTCGGGCGTCGGAGGTCGATGAACGACCTCCGCCCCCCATGAGCGCCGGCCTGGGGGTGACACTTATCGTAAAATCTTTACGTCATATAGTATTTATATTACACTAGTTTCCAGTGACCAGTGGTAACAATGGAATACCTGTATGACATAGAGATGTTTCATAATACAGCTGTATATTCTAAACTCCCGGTAATGTCATAATAATGAATTTCAACAAATTGCCAACAGATTATTAACAAATAACACTACAAAGATTATCCCATGCATTCAAAGGCTAAAAAAGGGGTGGTACCTGTCAATGACGGACGAAGTATACGAAGTATACGGAGATATATAGAGTAGTTAAAACCATAATACATATTATGTATTGAAGTGTTCGGTGTGAGATCGGAAATTCTCAATCTGTATCATATCTATCTTCTAAATTAAAATGAATTCATTAATTGATAATTATGTTCATTAGCAAAAAATGGGGTAAGACAAAGAGGCGGCGTTAAGCGTGGGCGACGTGAGCCACCGCCTACGGCCTCGCGGTACAAGGGGCCTCGCGACTCAAAAATGTTTAAAGCGAGAATAAAACAAAAAAAATATAAATCAATTTTGTTGTGAAACATGTTTTCTTAGTCTGGCAACATTTGCCGCCGACCAGAGTGCGGGGAATCCCCGGTTTATTTGTTTACTTTCTTTACTAGGAAGTCAACCAATCAAATCAAAGTACGCAACGCAGTCGCTAGGCGCATAACAATAGAAACGTATAATTGTGTTGTCAATATTGTTTATTAATATTTAGTGAATAAATAGATAGTGTTTAGGTATATTGATTGTTCCTGTAAACTGACCCAAAATTTTAAAACAGTGACTTTTTTAATTGTTTTTTTGTTTTCTTTGTGATTTGTAACACACCGGTACCTGTACTCGTCTATTTTACATAAGGTAAGAAATATTTAATTGGTAATAAGTATATAACGCAGTAATTACTTGTATATAAAATACGCTTTATAATATCTCTTGAAGGAAACCAAAAAAGCTTTAAGGTAAAAAACGTATCGACTTTTTAAGTTTTTAAAACTAGCAGGTAGTAAAAGCTATCTTAAAGATTTTTATTTGAAAACTAATTTAAATTTAGGTTTTACAATATTATGTAGATAAAACTGCAAAAAAATGTTAACTATTGCTTTCGTTTACAGTGTATAGATACGACGTTATCGACATGTCCGGCCGAGATAGAGATATTGGAAGAAAATGGGAGTCTGGATCAGCAAAAAGAAAAAGAAAAGCTGAAAGAACTGCAACCAACCAAGTTTTGAGTTTAAATTTGATGAAGTTCCTCAACCAAACTGCATCTGGTAGTACAGAACCTTCTGAATCGATAGCTTCGACTTCTACACAACAAACGTCCGAGATACCGTTGGAAAATGCTCTAGATGCACTGAATACCGAGAGCGAACGTCAGTTAGACGTAGAGCTTGGATCATCTTCTAGGCTCTAGCCAATCAAAAATTGACGCTGAAACTCTTGTGCTGTCATCAAGCAATCAAGAAGAACAGATTGACATAGATTCTCCAATTCGCAGCGACGACGCCAGCGCCATAGTTCAGCAAGTACTTGTTAATTCGGATCCGGGATTGTGGACGTTTCCCATAACGGATACACAGCGTCGTGACATAGTTCGAAGCGGCCCCACACAGCAATTAAATAGCGGTGATGAATATTATCCCAAAGGTGATGATAACAGACACTTTTCCAATTTCTATTTCTCGAGAAAACTAAATAATGGTGAAACTCAACATCGTCGCTGGTTAGTGTATTCCAATTCCTAAAATAAAGTTTACTGTTTTCCATGCAGACTATTTAGCAATTCACAAACTCAGGTGGTGCAAGGAGGGTGTTGTGACTGGAAACATTTAAGTAGCATTTTACATAGACATGAGAATACCAAAGAACATATGGCACATATGTTCCAATGGTTAAATTTAGAGAAAGGAATAAATCAAGGCAAAACAATAGACCAAGAAAACGAAAGGCTAATGCGTGAATCACAAAAACATTGGCACAACTTGTTAGAGAGAATAATTGACACAATAAACTTTTTGGCCTCTTATAATCTTGCATATAGAGGTCACAGAGAATCTCTCAAGACAGGTGACGGTATTAAGAATTCCGGTAATTTCATAGATTTATTTAAACTGATATCAAAATTTGATCCTACTTTACGTGAACACATGAAACGCATTAGTGACAAACAATTTTCACACCATTATTTAAGTCACGATATTCAAAATGAATTGATCATATTGATGTCAAAAACAGTTGTCAATGAAATTATTCGTAAAGTTAAAGAAGCAAAGTATTATTCTTTTTTGCTCGATTGCACTAGAGATTGTAATAGAGTTGAACAAATGTCAGTTATCTTAAGATTTTGTGATACGTCAACTGGTACAATAGTCGAACATTTTATGGGATTTCTAGCTGTTACTCAGACAACTGGAGAATATTTAGCCAATGCTATACTGGAACACCTAGAAAAATATGACTTAAATATTCAAGACTGCCGTGGCCAGGGATACGACAATGGTGCAAATATGGTGTAGGTGTAAATAGTGGAGTTAAAACTCGAATATTGAATATTAACCCTAGGGCATTTTTCACACCTTGTGGCTGTCATAGTTGGAATCTACTATTGGTAGATGCAGCGAACTCATCTATGGCAGCAAAAACTTTTTTTGGTTTCATACAAAAAATGTATTTGCTATTTTCAAGATCAAGCAAGCGCTGGGATTTTATAAAAGGAAAATTAAAACTTACTATAAAACCTTTATCAGACACAAGATGGGAAAGTAGAGTCGAAGCAGTAAAGGCCGTATTATTGCAATTTGATGAAGTGATTGAATGCATAAAAAACTTAAAAAATCAAACGGAGGAATCAGACACTCTCAGTGATTGCGATTCAATACTAAATGAAATGTTAAGTTTAGAATTTATCGTATCTTTACATGTGTGGTATGAGATATTATTGCGTGTTAATATAATAAGTAAATTATGGCAATCAGTACAAATTCATTTAAGCATTGCTCTTGAACATTTACACATATTTTGTGAATGGATAAAAGAGTATCGGGAAACTGGATTTGAGAAATCCCTGTCTGATGTTCGGAAATTTACTGAGAAAAGCTGTTATGACCTGCCAAAAGAGTTTAAGAATAAAAGAGTAGCCAAAAAGAAAAGGATGTTCGATTATGAAAGCAGCGATGAACCTATACAGTCTCCCAAAATCCGGTATCAAACAGATTTTTTTTACACCATGATTGATTCTATAATAACCAATATGGAATTAAGATTTACGTTTTTAAATCAACATTTTGAAGACTTTGGTTTTCTCTATGATTTAAGCGCGCTAAAAAATATGCCACAGGAGCAAATATTAAAACACTGTAACGATTTACATAACGTCCTGCGTGTGGGTGAGAGCAGTGACTTCCAACCATTTGAATTATATGAAGAATTAAATACAATGATCCCGAATTTACCCAACTTCATTAAAGACGTGAAACAGCTGCTGTCATACATAACAGAAAATAGCTTGAAAGAAATTTACCCAAATATTTACATTGTCATCCGAATTTTATTAACAATTTCGGTAAGTACAGCCTCTGCTGAAAGAAGTTTTTCAAAATTAAAATTAATAAAAAATTATTTGAGAAACACAATGAGCCAAGAAAGACTTTCAGCTTTGGCTGTTTTATCAATTGAATCAGATTTGGCATCTAGGCTGAATTACGATACCATAATTAAGGAATTTAGTAACGTTAAAAGCAGGAAATTTCTGTTCCTTTAATAAAGAAATCTAATGTTTTTTAAGATACACTTTAAGAAATGTATATCTCCACCTTTATATTAACGATTTGTAATTTTTCATTTAATACTTATTAATCTAATTTGTATTTTTATGAATAAAAACTTGGCAGTGTTAATTGTTTTGTTTGTTTTTATTATTTTATAAAATCCGTCTTCAGGTCGCCATAGAACAGGGCCTCGCGAAATCTGTCTTGCCCACATCAAATTTAGTTGTTGCCCCGCCACTGAAGACAAACAATCGCGCACAAAATCAGTTTCAGCATGGTTTTTACGATGCACGTGACATTGCTATGTCCGTCAAGTCCTTCCCTCACCTCAGTCATCGTTTGTCGGTAGGAGGGAGGGGCTGTGCACAGTAAACCAGTTTAGGCGACACGATATTTTTGTACAATATTCGAAATTTTCAATCAAACCCCATACAATAAAATTTTATTAGAATTTCTAGTTATTATTTATATTCTTAGAAAAGTCATTGCACCTACATATAGCTATCGTTTTCACTTTCCGTCTTAACCCATAAAAATTTTGGGGGTAGATGAACAATTTCAATGCCACCCCATTACAAAATTCATAATAAAGGTCAGATGTTCTCCAACTGTATGTGATGACATAATTATTATGTACACAAGAAATAGGTAACTACTTACTTTATTACGATATTTCCAGATTATGTGTAAGAACTTCAGTCGTAAAAATATTTGACAATCATCAAACCGCATAAAGACACAATACATTCTTTGGCGCTTAGATACAACTGAAGGAGATGAGTTTTACTTTTGATGGTAAATTCATAAAATTTAATGGAAGTGAAACCGTGAGCAACAGCTAGTCTACTAGAAATACAATCGGTTTTAACTACTTTATGAAAGTATCAAACTAAGGTTCATTGTAGTGTTTTGTTTTTGGTGTCGATTCTGTAGTTTGACTTGATTAAAATATATTGACTTCTATTTTTCTTCCGAAGCGAAGACAAAGATGGGGACACAAATTAGTGTCAAAATCATTTATATAAGCTTTTGTAATAACAGGATTGGCACCTCCGTCAGTTTTGACGTATGTCACGTACACTAAAGGTGGTATCATGCTGTCTAGCAACTGTCTAGCTCGAATATTCGCCACCACGTCACATTCAGTGTTGCCAAAAATACCAATAAAGAATCAGCTAAAACACTATTTTTTTTTACCTTTTTTTGTTCTATTGCGATTCCAACGATTTCGCCAAAACGAGTAGTTACCTAGTTCTGCGAACAGTACCTACATAGTTATCGTGAGTGGGTACGTTTTATTTCACAACAATTTGTGAGGAATCATGTTCTTGATGTTTCAGCCAAAAATCATCAACTCTTTTTTATACTACATAGGTGGCGTGGCAGACACGCACACGGCCCACTTGATAGGAAGTGGTTACCGCAGCTTTATACGCCACTGTCCCCTTTTCCAAAACGGCTTTTCCGTATCAGCGAAAACGGCGATGACATGTCAGAGACATGAAGGCTGCCGTAGATGCGAGATTTCCTTACGCGGTGTGCCTATTATACTGTTGTACTCTATTGAATAAAAAAAAAATTCTTTCATTCGATCTAGACTACATCCTTCGCAGAGTTTACATTTCCACAGCCTTTTTGATGCGCATCACTGCTCTCAAAAATATTCATATAAGTATATATATATATATATATATATACAATTTTGCTACTGGCCATGGCCAGCATCAGGGGCCAGCTAAAACCTGAGGCTTCGCGCTCTAAAGCGCTGCTTGTCTATAAAGGTAAAATTAACAATTCCGTGAACTTGAGGAAGTCAAATCCATCCCTTAAATAATGTCAAATCACGTTAAATTGTACTTGATTTGCAATAAAGCAGTAGGCATTTGACAGTGACAACCAAAGTGTTTAACGTTTTTTTCTTTAGATATGGCTCTTTATACCCTATATAATACCTACCAAATAAATCTCAACAGAATCTGTTAAAAATGGTTTTATGTGAATCGGTGTATTCGCCTAAGCGTCAGACAGTATCTTTATATATGATTATCTTTCACTTTTCAGTGTGTCCTTTTCATGAAGTAGGTTTAATTTTGTGCTAAAAATTTCCTAAACATTCAGTTTAGTATAAAAATTCTAAATTGGTATCACTAAACGCATTTGTCGCTTTAAAACGTCACGGCACGTAGGACAGCGGCTAGCGTAAAGTTTTGGTCGCATCACGTCGCATGACATCGAAACGCGTCGCATCGCTTTCGTCGCTCACGTAGGACAACGGATATGGTATCTTATTATTTATTATAAAACAAATTACATATTTTTTCATATCTTTTTATTTTTTGTATCACTATGTGGTGGTGGTATTGGTTGTGAGTTTCGTAGACGTTGTTGGTTTCAATTGTATCTGTACCGTTGATGTAGGATTTAGAAGTTTATCATATATTTTGTACGTCTCAGTGTCATTCGCTTCATCAATGTGCACTTTAAGGTACGTGTACATTTGTTTTGCTTCGAATAACTCCACTTTGTAAGCTAGAGACGTCAAACCATCCAGTAAGTATAGAGGGGAAGCTGTCGGTATATATTCTGATCTGAAAATTAACAAACAGTAGTTCATTATTATCCTAGTATCAATCTCCGTGGCATCCAAAGTTTGCACTTTGGTTTCCGGAATCCGATTGAAAGTAAGCAAACCATAAATCTTTACTTTCACGGGAGTGACTACCATCTAACCTGCTAACCTGCAAACCATACGCTAATATGTTAGCGACTGTATTGTACTAGCACAAGTACAAACCTACGTGGATTTTTCTGCTATAATCATTGAATTTGTAACGTTTTGTTTTGATAATAAAAAAAGAAACGGCAGAGTCGAGTTGGAGTACCAGCTTGTAGGTGAAGTTCACATGGGACCCGAATATCTTCATGGGAGTCACAAGTCCACTATAATGACCCTTCTTTAGCAGTGGAGTAAAAATATGGGTACACATCTATAAACTGTCTGAATATCGATGAACGATTAACAACTCGTATGTGATGGTACTTGACGTATTCTGTGGCAGACATTTTTAACCCATCGCTGCAAAAACTACGGAGTGTTATAAGTTTGACGTGTCTGTGTGTGTGTGTGTGTGTGTGTGTGTGTGTGTGTGTGTGTGTGTGTGTGTGTGTGTGTGTGTGTGTGTGTGTATATTATTTGTGAATGTGTTTGTCTGTGGCATCGTAGCTCTTGAACGGATGAACCGATTTGAATTTAGTTTTTCTTTTGTTTGAAATGTATTTTAGTCGAGAGTATTCTTAACTATGTTTAAAAACAAACGATCCAAGATGGCCGCCGCTACAAAATGACGGAGTACAATTTTTTTTTCTCAACTCCCTCAATATGGGTATCAAAAGTCTTGACTTGTAGATCAGTTCAAAAAGTGTAAAATAAAAATTATATTAAAAATTTAAAAACCCTGTCACAAAGAACAACCCTCAAAAGCTTGCCCTGTCATGTCGGGGGACCTTAACTGGTAGAGCACTACGTCATATTACCGGAACGATGCAAGGTCCCCCCGACAATGACAACGCTTGAATCAAAATATGTATTACTAGGTATATCAAAGTTATAGGCAGGATTGTAGGATCAGTTTGTCATTGCGTCATTACGTCATTGTTATGCAATTTTAAAGATTCACTTATATTAGGTATTAACTTAGGTACTTACCTAAGGCGCACGGCACCACTATATTTGTCCAATGTTTTATATCTGCCCAAGTTTGCTAAAGTATTTTCAATTAAATAATTAGCATGCAACATTCTGAAAACATAAATTGACTGTTATTTATTAAAACAAGGTTAAGATATAGGTCCATTTTTCCAGCTGCAACATTCTAAAATTCAATTACTCCTCCTTATTTTAATTTCGCATTTATGGCTTTTCTGCGACTACCGTCAGGTTTCCCAACCCCTAAAGTAACGCCTGTGCCAGAGCCTTGTCCGTGAAACAGCAGGACACCTGTAACCCAACGTCCTGTAGGTCTTGCTTAGTGAGACCCCAAACACTCAGAGAAAGTAACATCTGTAAGACATTGCAATCAGAAACCAATGTCCTTTACTTACCGATTATACAAATCCTCAAAATCCGCATCATTGCCCCAGTATTTATTCGAAAATCCGTTAACTTTCAAATACTGTTCAGGTGTCACGGCGACTGCTCCTCCAAATTTTGGGACGTAAGGAAACCTAAAAAGGTAAATCCTGAATATATTTATGGTCTTATAGGCCCAGCAGCAGCAGTAGTTTCTGCTTGAGTTCACCTATTCGAACAGTTAAATTTCAAATTAGCCGCTAATGTCACTGAGCGATGACCGAGCTGATGTTGATCAATGGAGTCACTGAACAGTCTTTGTTGCCCCTTTTACGGAAATATGTATTTTTGTCCCGGTAAAGGAAATTCTTTGAACCTATTTCCCGGCGGCAGTTTAATTCAATTCATTTATTCATTTGCTTGTTATGTGGACCGATGTCCTAGCTTAATTCAGCTGATGTTGATTCGGTATAGTCACTGACCCGTCTTCACATTGCTGCCCATTTTACAGAAACATGTACTTTTGTCCCTCAAAAGAAAATTCTTTGAACCTATTTCCCGGCTTGCCTCGTGGTTCCCGGCAGAGTAGAATTAGGGCCACCCCATCTCTTCCCATACGGTGTCGTACAAGGCGTCTATGGGATAGGGCTGTATAACATCAGGCAGATAATAATATATGCAGCCCAGCCTCAGCTTCAGTTGCATGGTATAAGTCAACAATAGTGCCCGGAATACGGCAATAGGCTCACCACCTATTACATGGGACCAAATACAATTATTTTTGGTGAAATGTGGGTGTTAATTCACCTCTGCCTAACCCTCCAGGGATAAAGGCGAGATAATAATATGATTATATGTTTGTATTACCCGGCGGTCAGTTCAATTCAATTCATTTATTCATTTCCTTGTAGCTTTACGAAATTCTATATTATTGTCTTTTTCCACATGAACGAGGTCCTGCTGTGCAATTATTTATGTATTGGTACAACGCCTAGCACAGTACTACGACAGTTTTAATAAATATTGCCATTAGTCAGACTGGGTGACGTCACTGCAGACTGCCTAATGGCAATCTCTATTAAGGCTTTCGCAACGCAGTGCTTTTATTGCACTGTATCGACGCCTTGGCACCATAACTACATAAAAAACTCACGCCTATATTCGCGAAGGGATAGGCAGAGGTGTCAGCACCCACGTTTCGCCAGTTTATGTTTAGGTCCCAAATCATTGGCGTGTGCCATGGTAAAACATGGGATCGAACGCAATACCTCGTCTCAGCAGTTCATTACACACACCACTAGGCTACCGCGGTTGTTCGTTCGTGTCCATCGAGAAATATCAAAATGTGAGAAAAATACATACAGAAGAGGTCTTTCAACGAATACGGCCAGCTGCCTGGGGTACCAACTGCATCTGTACAGGTTGCGAGAGTCGGTAGGCACTATGTGCGCCTCATGGAATAGTATGCAGTTCCACCCGTTCTTCCGACGTCTCTGAGCCTCAACGAACCCAATGTTCAGAAGCATTCCGCGGTTAAAATGTTGACTGTTGTTACCTTAGAAGAGAATCATAATAATTAACCCCACAATGTTTAAATGTAGAAGTTCCAGGTCGTTCAACCGTTTATAAATATGGTCAACCTAAATCTGCCGTAAGTGGGTTATGGCTTTTTGGTTCTTATATACCTTAAAAATATAGGTACCCATACTTACCGGTTTATTTTATGGCCGTTTTGGAGCAAAAAGATTTTGGGCAGTTTCGATAGTAGGCTTTCCTGTGGTCGTCGGAACTTCATGATAAAATTTATCTCTTTTTACCGACTACGGGGAAGCAAAAGGAGAGTTATGATTTTGATAGGCTACGTATGTCTGTATGTATGTATGTAGGTTCATCTGTTCCCTCATAGCTCCTCAACCACTAATTAGAACTGGACAAATGAGGTGTCGTTAGAAGCATCTTAATCGACCGCTGGTTATAGGCTATATAAGGTATCACTAAATCTAATGTGGCGCCCTCTAGCGGTCATAAAGTACTGCGTAAAAAAATAAATTTGAGATAAATATGTCGTGTTTCATATCAACTGAAAGGGCTTAATTAGCACATTTCAAATATGTGTAAATTATTCATATTGTTTGCCCCAAAATAATATAAATAAAAAAATAAGTTTAAAACTAAAACCCGACTACTGAAAAAGTATAAAACAAGAAAATATCAAGGATAGCCGTGGTCGTATGCCACTTAGTCTAAAAAAACAATAGGTACATTCTAGGGAAAAGTGGCATACGACCACGGCTATCCTTGATATTTTCTTATTTAATTCTTTTTCAGTAGTCGGATTTTAGTTTGAAACTTTTACTTTTATCTATGGGAATAAAGTTAATGACAACGAAATAATGTAATGGGTGTAAAAAGATTTTTTTTCTCCAAATTCAATGCAGACGATAACTTCAGCTCCAGACGATGTTGCTATCGAAACTGTGTCCAAAATCTTTCATTCCGAAACGACTATAAACACAGCTGGTATATGAACATCTCATTACGTTAAAGTAAAGTACTAAATATATAAATATTTAGTTTGTTGCCCGTGGTCCGATCGCTGAGCCATACCACAGACACTGCAAAAAATGGCATTGAAATTAAAAGAAAAGATTTTAATTACATATATCACTCTGCAAGAATTTTTAATTTTGAACTTTAATTAAGTCTTAAACTAAATGGATGTTTTCCCAGTGTCCGTGGTATGACAATGGTTTTGCTGTAGTAGAACCGAGGAACTATCGGTCGAAGGGCATTTTTTAACTACGGTTTTATAAATCGCACCACGGGCAATAAACGTTATAATTCCACTTACTTTGTTCTACAACGAAGATTTGGTATTCCGATTGTTGTTTTATAAGAAACGGGTGTAGAAATAGCAAAAATGTCGTGAGATATTTTTTACAGCCTCTGCGTACAAAAAAAAAAGTTCTATAGTATCTTAGTTGATTAAAGGTGGATCAAAAAGTTGAAGTTGCTTATCAAATTCTTCTAATTTGACATTCTTAATCATCGCAAAAGGGACTTTTTCGTCATGGCCAAACTGATTTGCCAAATTGGTTTGGCTACGAGGAATAAAAAGTCCTAGTGGCCAGCGACGCGAGCGAGGACTCAGGTCCGCACACGCTCACCGAGTGTCCGGCGTGGGAGACGCCGAGGCGGGAGCTTGTGGCGGCCCTGGGAGTGAGAGTTCTCACGCTCTCCACCTTGCTCGCGGCGATGGTCCGCTGCGCGGATGCGTGGGCGGCCGGCGCCTCCTTCTGCGAGCAAGTAATGCTCGTGAAGGAGGAGGCGGGGCGGGAGCGGCAGCGGGAGCGACGAAGGATCGCAAGCCAAGCTGCCCGCGTACGAAGGCAACTCGGGCGTCAGAGGTCGATGGACGACCTCCGCCCCCCATGAGCGCCGGCCTGGGGGTGACAGGTGGAGCCGACTGTTACCCTGGCAGAAGCAGGCCGCGGCGGTGGCCAGGGCCGTCTTTAAACTATTTGAGGCCCTGGGCACATTAGGATCATGGGGCCCCTAGGACCTTGAGAAAACACTATTTAGTTACAAAAGATAAAGAAAGACAAACAAGGTTCTAAATTTATTTTTATTTAGTTACTAACTATAAAAAAATAGGAAATATAAAAAATAATCTACAAAAGTAACTCGCTTAACATAAAATCCTTAGATTAATTCTATGTTGATTGCAAAGGTACCCTTCTAGATTTAAGATGAGCAAAATCGTTAATCACATCTTCAAAATCTATGGTATTGAGAATATCACATTCTATGGACATCAGCGACAAACTAGTTAATCTCTCTTGAAGCATTGTACTTCTTAATTCATTTTTTATTCGTTTCAATTTGGAGAAGGAGCGTTCTCCGCTACAGTTAGTTACCATCATACTTAAAAATATTCTCAATGCAATTTCTACGTTAGGAAATGTGTCTTCAATTTTGTTTTGCTTTAATAGATTATATACTTCCTGTACACTGTTAGATGCTTCATTTTCACTCTGAACATTTTTTAAGTATTCTTTTAAATGTTGACATTCTATTTCTAACTCTTTTTCATTTACATCTTCGTGATAGATTTGAGAAAATTCTTTGCATCCTTGTCGTATCTCTTCGGAATTCAGAGTTTTTAAGTGAAAAATAAACTAAAACGTTGACTGACGGTCTCATATGAACTTTGTCGCTGTTTTAGATGAACACTCAAGGTATCGATTATTGGGAGAAAGGTTTCTACGTTGAATCGCTCTTTTCCATTCAATTGGACTGATGGCGCAGAGCCATCAAAAAAAAATCAGCCGTGAGCTTCTACGTCTTGTTCTTTGAGATAGATCTTTGTAGTCAGATTCTGGGTTATTTTCTTTGGCAGATGATTCGAAGTTTATCAAATTTATCCCTGAGGTTAGTAATAAAATCATAAAGTGAAGTCAACAAATTGGTTGCAACGTCCAGTGTTATTGTTTCTTTCTGAAGATAATTACTTGTTTTGTCTATTCTTTCCAATATGGTGCTCCAGATTTCCGTCAGTATAATAAATTCTAGATTTCCCATTTTTCTAGACAGACTAAGGGCTTCGTCTCTTGTTTCTCGTGCCTTTTCAGTATCGTTTGCGATGGTGATTAAAGCTTCTAATATTCTCTTATAACCCCCATGCAAAGCACTTACTGCATCAGCTCGGGCTGACCATCTGGTTTGTGAAAGACTCTTAACAACTTTTTTTGAACCTAAATGTTCTGTTAATATATTCCATCTGTGGGTAGAGCCCGAAAAAAAGTTGTACACTTTCTGAACTATTTCAAAAAACTGTGATGCCTCCGGTACACACCCAGCAGCATGGACACCTACCAAGTTTAGTGAATGTCCTGCACATGGTATAAAGGTGGCAAATTCACATTTTTCCTTGATTCTTGTTTGTAGACCACTATACTTTCCCGACATATTTGAAGCATTGTCGTAGCTTTGTCCTCTGCAATCTTTTATGGGAATATCATGTATCTCTAAAAAATTTAAGATGGTCTCCGCTAAATACTTAGATTTATGCTCTTTAATAGGTATAAATTTCAAAAACCTTTCAACAGGAACACAGTCTTTTACGTATCGAATGATGAAAGTTAGCTGGTCAATATGAGACAGATCGGGCGTACTGTCAACGCTTATGGAAAAATATTTTGCTGATTTAACTTCATTTATAATTTTTTTAGAACCTGTTTTCCCATTACTTCAATAAACTCATTACAGATATTTGCTGATAAATAAGAAATGTTACCCTTTCCAGGATTCCCAAATTTTTTTAAGTGATCTGCAAGAAATGGATCAAATTCACTCAATAATTCCACACAACCCAAATAATTTCCATTGTTTGGAGATCCTAGGATTTCATTGTCGCCGCGAAATGGAAGCCCTCTCGATGCCAAAAATTTTACAACAGCTACAATCCGTTTAAGTACGTTTCTCCAGTAATCCACTTCCTTTTGATGTTGAGATAATAATATAATAACTCTATATCTACTCTACCAACCGCTTTACTTCGTGCCAGATAAGTCATCATAGATTGCTTATGCGCTGGGCTATTTTCATGTGTTAAAATTATGTGATTAATATGCTTCCAATCATTACATCCATTCCGAGAGCAAAGATTAACATCAGTTGGGTTAAATAAGCAGCATGAAAAACAAAATACAGAGCATTTGGAAGGCGAATACAGCAACCATTTTCTTTCGACGCTTTCATTGTTCTTTAATTTGCGAATAAATAATGCTTTGTTGAAATATCTCGTCACTAATTTATTACCATCTTTGTAGGTTCTGGATGCCTCGGAAAAGTCAGAATCTTTATTTTGAAAATATACTGGTCCCTTACGAATTAAAATTTCGCGATTTATTTCAACAAACTTTTCGTGAAAATAATCGGCGGGATCGTGCGATATTAATTCTTCTGTGTTGGAAAACTGCTGTTCAATTGACACAGTTGGAGTTGTCGGTTTTAGTGAAGTTACTGAAGTCGTTGCACTTTCGTCGTAGGAATAGTCGCTTTCTGATTCAATCTCTTTTTCAAAATTGGAACATGAAGGTTTAGAAATTCGCGCAATTTGTAATTGAGCTGAGTCATCATGTGGAACATTTATGAGTTGATTGCTACTTACAGAAGTTTCTCCAGTAGTAGTAGTAAAATATGATGTTAATTTTGGTAACTTTTCAATTACTTCTTTCTGATGTAGAGCTTTTTTCCTTTTTTCAGATCCACTAGGATATGACCGTTTCGACATTTTATATTATAATTCAGTATTTAATTAATTTTATAACGAAAATATTCGCTAACACAAAACAGACAAACGACGATTTAATCAAACAATACTATTTTTTTGTCAGAGCTCAAGCACAGTCAGTAACAAACTAACAACTACAAACAAAACAAACGCCACAACATCGCAGACAAATACTTGAAGGGAATTCCCGTTCGTCAAGTCAAACGACGATCGGGAGTCGGGAATTCCCCTTTTTTGTCTTTGGTATTACGAATGACGTTCGAATAGGTTTCTTAAAGACATAAACCACACCGCATCAAATAATTCTTCTTTTTTTAATTTAATAATTTTTCTTTTAATTGTATTCTTATTCTTACATATAGGTATTTAAATTAACCTAAATATACTAATATCGGAAAAACTCAATTTTGAGAGAGATTGGAGTACTTATACCCTGTTTATTTATTAGTTTGATCTTTCTTTTTGACGGATGTCAAATCTGAAATCGATATAACTTTGCAACGACGAACAATATTTTCTTATTTTAATAATATTAAAAATTGATAATAATCATAAAAATAGACACACAACATAAGAGTACCTGTTAAGGACTCAAGCATTTTCCGAAAGTCTTAAGTGGTTTTTATTGCTTCGAAGTAAAATTTAAATAGAAAAACTGAAAACAATGGTACCTACCCAATGTTTTTATGTCTAGTGCAATAAAATTGATTGACGAATGAATTTATTTATTTTGAATAGTTTAAAACATACATACAGCCACATATTTAGCCAACACATTTTTTACACCAATAGATATTTTCTGTTTCCCATCACTGACCCATCTGTCAAAAAGTTCAAGCTATGTTGTACAAGGTATAGCTATCCGCATGCGGCAAACTAAAGCTAATATAATAAGCGTAGGTATTGTAGTAAGTCATTATCATCAGATTTTTTTAAATTAATGTTTTTCGGTAATACCTAAATATCGGTTATCATTTGGTAATCTGGCAGGAACTAGGGGGCCCCATTCGATCGCAGGGCCCTGGGCACGTGCCCATAGTGCCCAGTGGGGAAGAGGGGCCTGGCGGTGGCGCGCCTGGCGCGCCTCCCCGTTTCCGGGGTCGAGTTGGGGACTCTGTAGTCCCCACACCCGAGACGAGGGCCAGATCGTGAGAGATGGCCCTGGGTCGGCCGGGGTGCGAGGGATATGCCTGTCAACCTCACCTTCGGCAACCAAAACGACCCACAGGCGGCGTGCGTTTTAGTCGGTTCGAGTCCGACATAACCTCCTCCACCGGCTCCGGTGGGGAGGTATCCGTGGGGATTTTGCGCACGTAAAAAAAAAAAAAAAAGTCCTAGTGGCCAGACTCTATTGTCTTCTTAGGGAACGGCCAGGCGCGATTTTTTTATACAACTGGATTGCTGCTAACCAAGTGGTATCAAGCACGCGGCCCACCTGATGGAAAGTGGTTCCCTTGGCCTATGGACGTGTGCCACACCAAGGTAGTGAGTAGGTACTTACAAGACTTTTGGTGCCGTCAGTTTAATAGACAAAGTAGGACAAGGTTGTGGTCTTTCCAATGATAGTACAAAAATTTTCCAGTGAGTTCTGGCTACTCTGCGAGATTATTATGGCCACGGTATTCTGTAGAGCGGAGGTACTTCCTCAGTCGGACTGCTCAATTGGAAGGAAATACCGTCATGTCCTACCTCCTTACATTTACATTGCCTTGCCTAATCGTTTCCTTCCTTTGAGTCGAAGAAATATCATATACCCTTGGTTACTGGGATTTTTTTTTTTTTTTTACGTGCGCAAAATCCCCACGGATACCTCCCCACCGGAGCCGGTGGAGGAGGTTATGTCGGACTCGAACCGACTAAAACGCACGCCGCCTGTGGGTCGTTTTGGTTGCCGAAGGTGAGGTTGACAGGCATATCCCTCGCACCCCGGCCGACCCAGGGCCATCTCTCACGATATGGCCCTCTTCTCGGGTGTGGGGACTACAGAGTCCCCAACTCGTCCCCGGAAACGGGGAGGCGCGCCACGCGCGCCACCGCCGCGGCCTGCTTCTGCCAGGGTGACAGGCGGCTTCACCTGTCACCCCCAGGCCGGCGCTCATGGGGGGCGGAGGTCGTTCATCGACCTCCGACGCCCGAGTTGCCTTCGTACGCGGGCAGCTTGTCTTGCGATCCTTCGTCGCTCCCGCTGCCGCTCCCGCCCCGCCTCCTCCTTCACGAGCATTACTTGCTCGCAAAAGGAGGCGCCGGCCGCCCACGCATCCGCGCAGCGAACCATCGCCGCGAGCAAGGTGGAGAGCGTGAGAACCCTCACTCCCAGGGCCGCCACAAGCTCCCGCCTCGGCGTCTCCCACGCCGGACACTCGGTGAGCGTGTGCGGACCTGAGTCCTCGCTCGCGTCGCAGTGATGGCACTCGGACGTTGGCTCTTTCTGCATCCGACGCAGATACTTTCCGAAGCATCCGTGCTCGGTGATCATCTGCGTCAGACGGTACGAGAGGCTGCCGTGTGGCCTCTCTAGCCACTCCCCCATGATGGGTCTTACCGCCGTTACTACGGCGTGACCTGCGCTTGGTTGCCCAAGTCGTCTCTCCCATTCCGCCACCATTTCCCTGTGGAGCCGGGATCTCACGGCCCGAATTTCTTCGGGCTCGGGATCGTGACCCCGCTCCCGCGCCGCCCTTCGGAACCGGTATAGCGCCGAAAGGCATCTCGCTTCCAGGATCCATGGTGGGGATCCGGCGAGGAGACTCGCCGCGTTGAATGATATCGTGCGGTACCCCCTTATGATGCGGCACGCCAACTTCCGCTGCGGACGCTGCAGCAGGAGCATGTGCCGATCACTCAGGGTGTCCGCCCACACGGGACACCCGTACAGGGCCATGGACCGCACGACACCCGCGTAGAGTCTCCTGCAGGAGTCCTCCGGGCCCCTCGGGTTGGGCAGTAGCCGCGCCATAGCGTTGGCTGTGCCCGCCAATTTGGGGCCCAGACTTCGGAAGTGCTTCCCGAAGTCCCACCGGCCGTCGAGCACGAGCCCCAGATATTTCATCTGGGGCTTGATGCCGATGAGAGTGCCTCCCACTGTGAGACTGGAACCAGGTGGTGGCGTGCGCCGAGGTCCATGAAAGAACATGGCCTCGGATTTATGCAAAGCCACCTCAAGGCCCAGCCGCCGGATCCGTTCCACGACTTGAGCAACCGCGGTCGTGGCCCTCAGGATCGCTTCGCGGTGTGTAGCCCCGCTCGCCGTCACTAGCGTGTCGTCCGCATAGCACGTGACGGCGGCGCCGTCCGCAAGCTCACCGCGAAGCACCCAGTCGTATCCAATGTTCCACAGTAGCGGCCCGAGAACCGATCCCTGTGGAACACCGCACGACATCTCACGCCGACCGACGCCGGTCGCACTTGGGTAGATGACGGCTCTCTCCGTCAGGTACGCCCCGACTATGCGGCGGAGGTAGAGAGGCACACCGTGGTACACGAGTGCCTCCCTGATGCAACTCCAGGGCAAGGTGTTGAACGCGTTGGAGATGTCCAAGGACACCGCCAACGTCACCTCGCCCCGGGCAACTGCCTCCTCCGCCAAAGTCCTCACGCGCATGATGGCATCCACGGTGGACCGCCACCGGCGGAAGCCATATTGGGCATCCGCCAGGTCCGGCCCCCTACCAGAGAGGTGCTCGACGAGGCGCTTCGCAATAACTCTTTCAAAGAGTTTGCCCACCTCGTCGAGCAACACAATGGGCCGGTAGCCGGACGGTTCGTCCGCCGGGCGACCCTCCTTTTGGATGAGGACCAGTTTCCCCGTCTTCCACATCTTCGGAAACTGGTCCCGCTCCAAGCATGCGCTGAGGAACCCTCTAAGTCGGGGTTCGAGACCGTCTTCTCCCAGAGCTAGGACCCACGCGCGGCCTGGAATGCCGTCGGGTCCCGGGGCGGTGCTCTTCTTGGCTCTAAGCCTTCGCACCGCCAGCTCCAGTTCTACCCAAGTGACCTCGGGGACTTCGTCGTCAACTACCACACTGGGCGCCACAGGCGACCGAGGTGGCGGAGTCATCTGCGGCGGAACGTGTTCCGCTCGCGCCGGGAACAGGGACTCGACCACTCCACCGAGCAGAGCTGGCTGGAGAACCCGGGTCAACGGCGGGGCCCGGGGGCGCAGCTTTCCTCTTACCATAAGGTAAGGCCGCCCCCATGGGTCCCGCTCCAGCGTCTCCATGAGCTCCTTATAAGCCGCGGCTTTCGCCCGCTTAATCTCCGCTCGGAGGGCATCTCTGGCCTCCCTGTATCCCACATGAAGCTCCGTCACTCGGGGCTCCGTGTCTGCGGTTCGGCTACGCCTCCTACGGAGTCTGGTCCACCGGCGGTGCGCGATCACGCAGGCTTGCCGTAGCCTCGCGATCTCCGCAGGCCACCAGTAGACCCGACGCCTCGGACTATAGGGTGGTGCCCTAGGCATACCCGCATCGCAGACACGAGTCATGGCCTCCCGGAACCACACCGCCTCATCGTCGATATCGACAGGCCTGTCCGGCGCAATGGCCCAGGCCTGTACGATGGCGGCCTCCAGGAGGACCTCCCGATTCAGTCTCCCAAGCACCCAGCGTGGCTCGCGTGGGGCCGGTATGACCGGCGCATCACCCGCGGGGGGGGAGACATCAAACCGAACGTATCGGTGATCCGCCAGTGTCTCGACCCCCACAACAACACGCCAGTCCCGCACACGGTGCGACAGCGAAGCGCCTGCGAACGATAGGTCGATAATCGAACTGCGCTCCGCGGTCACGAACGTGGCTTCGGCCCCGCGATTCTGGAGAACTAGACCGTGATTAGCGGCCCAGCTCTCCAGAGCCCTACCTCGTGGGTTCGTGTGCCGGGACCCCCAGGTCACTGACCAGGCGTTGAAGTCCCCGAGCACAAGAACCGGATGAGGGTGGCAGGCGTTGACGACGTCGGTCAGTCGCCCCAGCGACTGCCGGTACTCCCCTATGCGTCGGTGTAGGCTCGGCGTGAGATAGACGGCCACGACCGCAATCTCCCCCACACGCGCCGCTACGATGCCATGCTCCCTTGCCACGACAACAGGGGGGGGGGGGGGGGCACCCATAGCGGCGTTGTAAACCAGTGCCGCCGACCCGTCCAGGTCGACCACCCAGGCAGGCCCAAGGGGCCGGTGAGTGTACGGATCGGCGACAGCGGCGACGTGTACGGACCACTGTGCCATGCTCTGGAGCAGAAGACCCTGAGCATCGGCACCGTGGCCCACGTTCGCCTGCAGGACGCGGAGCTGGGGATCCATTATGGAACCATCTCCGCGTCCCGCCGCGAACTCTGGGTGGAGCTCCCGCCTTGCGGCTTCGGCTCCCCCCCGGTGCAGGCCTTGCTGCCAACCCTATGGTCGGCCGGTTTGCCCCCCGCTGCACACCTGAAGCAGTGCAGCGGAGCTTCGCAACCACCGGCCGTATGACCGGGTTGGCCACAGCGGAAGCAGCGGTCACCGACCGTCACCGCCGCCGTGCACTGCACCCCCACGTGGCCGACCGACAGGCACCTAAAACACCTAGTCGGTCGAGCCTGCAGGAGCCGGACCTGCACCCGCACCACGCCTCCCACGGCGAGGAACCCTCGGTCGGCAGCCTTTTTGGCTGCTGCGATGGGGCAGCCGACAACTGCCGCCCCCAGTCCGCGGCGGCCGAAGCGGATTGCTCCGACCTTCACCGCCTCTAGGGGGCAGCCCCCGGCCTCCGCCACGGTGAGGCGGATTTGCTCCGCCGTGATGGAGTCGTCCAGGTCCGAAATGCGCAGTTCTGCGCACTTGTTGGGCCTGGACACCCGGACGTCGGCTGCGTCTAACGTGTCCCGAAGCTTAGCCGCTAGGGCATCAGCCTGGGGACCGCTCGAAGCACCGGGGATCTCGAGTAGCCGAGCACCCGTCCGAGTGGGTTTCACCCGGATGGGGCCCGGCATCCCAAGGGCCCTCATGTCGACACAGGCTCTCGCCTGTGTAACAATCTGGGCGTACTGCACGCCCCTCTCCGCCACCAGCGGCAGAGCGGCAGACGCAGCGGATGGGCCGCTGGCCGACTCCTGCGGGGACCTCGCCACCGCCGGACAGGTGGGACCCCTCTTTACTGCTCCGGCATATCCAACCGAAGGCGACAGGGGCGGTCTGCGGTTGGAGTCCATAATGGCCTCCAGCCACCTCTGGGTGCGCTCCTCCTGCGCCACCCGCCACGCCCGTTGCTCCGCCTGCGCCGCGTCCTGACGCTTCTCCATGGCGGCTATTGCCGCCATGCAGAGCGCCAACGGGTCCGCAGGCCGAGCCGGCTGCAGCACCGGCGACTCCGGTCGAAGCGGTCGCGCCGGCGACCTCGGCGGCTCCAGCTGTGGCAACTCCGGCTGCGCCAGCGGTTCCGGCCGCAGCGGCGACCTCGACCGCAGCGGCGACCTCGACCGCACCGGCGACAGCTGCCGCGTTGACGGCATTGGCCGTTCCGGCTGCGCCCCCAGCCTCCGCCGCGCCGAACGCGTCACCCGCTCCTCCGGCAGTCCAGCGACGACCTTTTTAAGCTCGGCCAGCTCCGCCGCCATCTTGCTTATCTCCTTGCGGTGACTGGCCGCCATCCTCTCGTAGCTGTCGAGGAGCTCAATGTGCCTCCTGCCCATGTGAGCCCTCTCGAGCCGCGATTGTGTCAGCTCCGCCTTGAGTTGGTCGTGCAGTTGGACGAGTCGCGACGCCGCCTGCGTTACTCGGTTCTCCTCCGGCGTCGGAGAATCGGTGCGGGTTCCAGCCCACCCTTCCAGAGCCTCTATCACCTCCCTGGACGTTATATCGTCCGTCGACGTCGTATCTTCGATACGAGGCGAGAGCGCCGCCGAGGTGGAGGAACTCGGCGGCGCCCTCACATCCTCTGGGGCCGGAGCTCGGGAGGAGGCTTTGGTGCTTCCGTCCTGCAGCTTTCGGCGGCTAACCGCTAGCTGCTTGGGCGGAGGAGGGCGCATGGTCTCGTCCCCACCGGAGCTGCTGGAAGACGACGAGTCGGTCAGGGTGAGATCCAGATCCGAATCAGTCTTTGGTGCGGGGATGATTTTCTTCTTGCGGTTCCTCTTCCGCCGTGGTGCAGATTTCCGGGTCTGCAGACCCACCGGGCTGTTCGCCCTGCTCCTCTCATTGGCGGTGTCGAAGTCTTCCGACACCGTCCCGGCTTGGGACGCGACCTCCGCGTCGTCGTGCTGCGCGACCTCCGCGCAGACTGTTCTGCTAGGTTTGGGTTTATATGTTGATGAATTCTCCATTTAAATCCCACGAGTATGACGCGATATAAACTACACTCCCTGGGTGACGCTCATTCCAGGAAGCGGGGTATATACTGTGGATTTCCCCAGGTGTCCACAGGTTTTAATCGACTTCGCTGTCGGGTTTTTTTAAGACTTTTCCTTGTGACGGGCCGGCCAATTAAGGCAAGCCCCGCGGCCTTCAGGATACCGGCTTCCCAAGTGTGGCTAGCACTCAGGTCGTTGTCGATATCTTGGAGGTTACGCGACGCGGGAGAGCAGCCAACTCTCCCAACACCGACGGTGGCACGAATGCCTGCCAGCCTCTGCGCGAGCAGTAGGCCGGCCCGTCCCGGGATCCCAAGGATCCTTGAGTCGCCCCCATGTCCCCTCTGAAAGCAGAGGGGTACTGGGAGCGACAGGACCCAGACTTTAAAGGCCTGGGCCCGCTAGCCCTAAAAAGGGCTTGTCGGGTTATTTGTCGACGGCTAGCAGAGCTCCTTCTCCTTGGAGTCAGAGTCTACTAACCGTCGTCCAGGGTGCACCAGCCTCCCCGCTTCCGTTCCCCAGGACCGCGGTCCAGAGGGAAAAGAAACAGGTAAGCCAACGTGGAGGTTACCCAACCCGCACCCCTGGTTACTGGGATTAAGTATAAAGCGATTATTAATATTACCTGTAAGCTATGATAACAGCAACACTTTGCCGGGATTGACAAGCTGACGGTTTGTATATACCGCCGACTTTTACCTCGCTGTATTTAGCTTTGAATTGTTTTTCATTCGAAATCTTGGAAGGTATAATAAGTTCCCCTGTGCGTACAAAACAAAAACTGTGAGTACCTAAGTAGTTCAGTTTAGAGTAGAAACGACTTATTTTAGTGTCAGGCAGACTTGAGGGATCCGGGCTTATATGATTTGGCCTTGCACGCAAAATACGGTGTATTTTTTTAGAAGATACTAGTTAACAAAAACAGTAATGGACTCCAGGCTCTAAAGTGCACAGTTTGAACGCAACTGGAAAACTAAATTCAGATTTATGCAACATAATATGTACGCTAAAGAAAAAGAATACCCAATCCTGGCGGCCACTCCGGACAATAATGTACTTCACTGATTACTTCATTATTATTTGTGGTATTGGTAGACTTATAATTGTAAAATATCTCTCTAAAATTGGTTGTAGGAGCCGCTTCGGTATTATAATTATAATTGATGGGCTTAAACATATCTTCTGAAGAGGCCAAAGAACGAGGTGTTTCCATACCACTGTGGAAAAGGATCTAATATTAGGTAAGTGTCTACATTTATCAAGAACGAGGTGTTTCCATACCACTGTGGAAAAGGATCTAATATTAGATAATTAAGTGTCTTACATATACAAAGAACGAGGTGCTTCCATACCACTGTGGAAAAGGATCTAATATTAGGTAATTAAGTGTCTACATATACAAAGAACGAGGTGTTTCCATACCACTGTGGAAAAGGATCTGATATTAGGTAAGTTTCTACATATGTATCCTTTGTATGGTCGTGTGCGATAAAGAGTATTTATCTTTATCTTATATTTATACAAAGAACGAGGTATTTCCATACCACTGTGGCAAAGGATCAAATATTAGGTAGGTAAGTGTCTACATATACAAAGGGGGTTTATTAGGCTCCATCACAATCTTAAAGGAGCCAACTTCACTTCAGAAGTGCGATAGGTACATCTGCTGTTTGATAGACGAAGATCTGTTGCAGGGTTTTCTTTCAGTGTTGGAGAAATACGCGGCCGTTGCTCTCTTTATAAACAAACACAGACAGAAGAGTAAGAAAGTGGACGCCGAGTTTTAAAGTGCAAGCTTTGGGTGCACCAGGATTGATGAATAAATATCACGTTCCTTGGTGAGCACATAAAGACGTCGCCACTTCGGTCCCAGACGATTATGACATGTGTGTCAAGTTGATATTGGTCTCCCTACAGAACTTTTAAATCGCCAGTTAGTTGAGGAGGTCAGATGACAGCTAAAATACGGAAGTTCGCTCCGTAATTAAACTGGAAAAGCCAATCCCAACTAATTTGATGAATAATGAAAATGATGCGAGAAATGAACCGCGGTAGCCTAGTGGTATGGGTAATGGACTGCTGAGACGAGGTCTCAGGTTCGATACCAAATTTTACCATGGCACACACCAATGACTTTTCGATGCTTTTCGAAGTTATGTGTGTATTTATCGCATGTTTATAAGTGCCCGGTTAATGGCAATAGGTTCGCCACCTATTACATTGGGACCTAAACATAAACTGGCGAAATGTGGGTGCTAGCACCTCTGCCTATCCCTTGGGGGATATAGGCGTGAGTTTATGCTATGTTATGAAAATGATGATGACAATTAAATGATCAATCACGCTCACGGTGAATGGATTGACATAAAACAATTAATTATTGACCTTTCCGTCTGTGAGTTGTAATATTTGGAGGCTCTCTTCCCATCTGTGTCATAGACCCTCATGAAAGTGTAGTTCATACAATTAAGAGCCGTCGCCACAAACAGACAAAGCCATAACATTCGAAGAGACACGTACGCCATTACTTAATATAGAACAAAAATTTACGAAACTTATAATATATAGAGACAAGATAATAAAAAGAACTCTCACTAAAGAAACTGTTATAAAAAGTAACATTTTTGACAGTGACAGACCTGTTTCTTCTTCCACAGAAAAATATGTAAAACCTATGACCAAAATAATATCTTATGGTTATTATTAAGTATGGTTAATCATTATAAAGGAGATAGGACCATACGCTATTCCCGTCCAAATTGAGCAGTCCGACTGGGGAAGTACTTCCGCTCCACAGAATACCGCGGCCATTATAACCTCATGTTGTGTTCCCGTCGGTGAGTAGGTAAGGTAGCCAGAGCTCACTGGAGAGTTTTGTGCTGTCAGTGGGAAGGCTAAAGACTTGTCCTGCTTTGTCTTCTATACTGACGACACAGCAACTCTATTCTAACAGGGTTGGCAGCACGAGTGTGACTCTCCTGGTGTTGCACACGTCCATAGGCTACGGTAACCACTTTCCATCTGGGGGGCCGTGGGCCGTGTGTTTGTCTGCCACCTAAGTTATATAAAAAAATACTTTTGCGGAAGCAACTTCTATAATATCAAAATATTGTTGAAAAAATAATCTGATGGTTGCCTGTTAGAGATTGCCTTGCGTGAAAAGGCCGCCACTTGTTATGCCACAAAACTATGCCGTAAAACGGAGCGTATAGAGATCTATGGGTGAATAGAAATAAAATGGTCGTTATATTTTTTAAAATAATTATTTTGTAAAAGTTTCAGTATCTACCCACATTTATGATAATTCTGTTTATTATTTCATCGAACTAGTCCATAGTTTCAGATGAAAGAAAATTAACTACAGAATGACCAATACTGACCATTTTATTTCAATTCACCCATTGGCCGCCTGGTTTCCGGCAGAGTAGAATTTGGACCACCCCATCTCTTCCCATGCGGTGTCGTACAAGGCGACTAAGGGATAAGCCTGTTTAACATCAGACAGATATATACAGCCCAGACTCAGCCAGAGATGCATGGCTCGAGGCAATAATCCGGAAAACGGCAATGGCTCACTCCCTAGTACGTGGGACCAAATACAATGATGGTGAAATGTGGGTGTTAATTCACCTCTGCCTAACCCTCCGGGAATGGGGGCGTGAGTATATGTATGTATGTACCAATTGGAGGTCAATTAAATAAAATTAAATATTCACCCAGTTTTACCCGTTATCTACTTCATTTTTTCTGTATTCCTCCTTTGTGTGCATACAATAAAATAAAGACATATTTATTTATCAAAGTGAGTTTTTCTATTCGAATTCTTTATATCTATGCATTGACTTATGCATGCGTGACTCCAGTTGCGCCTAAAATGTGTATTTTGGAGCCCAGGTTTGATTTTTTTATTGGTTTGTTGACTATTACAAAAAAGGCTGCCGTCTGGCCTCTCAAACTCGAAAGGAAAGCCGGCGCTAGTTCCTCGTTCGTTGTTTAGCAGGTGTTTCGACTAGCAGACGGGGTTGACTGACCCTAAGGTGTTGGAAGGGGCCTGTAGAGGAAGATGGAGAAATAAGACCACTGTTATTCAGCTAGATATTTGTTTATTTTTAAACAATAGGATTTTTTCAAGTAATCCATCGCTTTGAATCGGACCGACCGAAATGGGGTAACATTTTTAAGTAAATAATTGAGTTATTATTATATATATTTACGTAGCAGCCATCTCGCTTAATTCGCGCTTCAATCAACAGCCTACCCTTTTTACTAAACATTACAGCTCAATTAGCAGATTTTTTACGTGCGCAAACCCCCACCGATACCCCCCCACCGGAGCCGGTGAAAGAGGTTATGTCGGACTTGAGACTAAAACGCACACTACCTGTGGGTCGTTTTTGGTTGCCGAAGGTGAGGTTGACAGGCATATCCCTCGCACCTCGGCCGACCCAGGGCCATCACTCTCGATCTGGCCCTCTCCTCGGGTGTGGGACCACAGAGTCCCCAACTCGCCCCCGGAAATGGGGAGGCGCGCCATGCCGCGCCATGCTGCGGCCTGCTTCTGCCAGGGTGACAGGCGGCTCCACCCGTCACCCCCAGGCCTGCGCTCATGGGAGCGGAGGTCATTCATCGACCTCTGACGTCCGAGTTGCCTTTGTACGCGGGCAGCTTGGCTTGCGATCCTTCGTCGCTCCCGCTCCCGCCCCGCCTCCTCCTTCACGAGCATTACTAGCTCGCAGAAAGAGGCGCCGGCCGCCCACGCATCCGCACGGCGAACCATAGCCGCGAGCAAGGTGGAGAGCGTGAGAACTCTCGCTCACAGGGCCGCCACCAGCGCCCATCTCGGCGTGTCCCACGCCGGACACTTATTGAGCGTGTGCAGCTCCGAATCCTCGCTCGCGTCGCAGTGATGGCACTCGGACGTTGGCTCTTTTTCCATCCGACGCAGATACTTCCCGAAGCACCCGTGCTCGGTGATCATCTGCGTCAGACGGTACGAGAGGCTGCCGTGTGGCCTCTCTAGCCACTCCCCCATGAGGGGTCTTACCGCCGCTAAGCGGTCATTGCCTTGATACTGCTACAGCAAAACTACTGTCATACCACGGACACATACATGGTCGCCGCTGCAGTTAGGCCAATTACTTACCTATTTATTTAATATCACTTAGGTGGCAGACAAGCACACGGCTAACCTGATGCAAAGTGGTTACCGTGGCCTATGGACATGTGTAACACCAGAGTCACACTCGCGTTGCCGACCCCATAAGCATGTGTTTCTGTGCCGTCAGTGTAGAAGATTAAACAGGAAAAGACTTTAGTCTTCCCACTGACAGTAAAAACTCTCCAGTGAGCTATACCTACTTTGATCGATAACGTTGCATTACACTGTTACATCTGCACACTGTATTTTCAGTATGTAATTTTATACCTGTCATATTTACAAAAAATTCAGGCCAATCTGATCGGAATAGTTTCTCTAAACAGTCTATAGTTCTGTGTCATTTGCATCATCAATGTGCACCTTAATGTACGTGTGCATACGTTTTACGATAAACATTTCTCTTTTGTAAGCTAAAGTCGTCAAACCATCTTGTAGGTATAGTGGAGAACGACTTCTTTTGTACACCCTCAGCACATATTCTGACCTGAAAATTAAATAAATAGAAGTCATTATCATCCTAGCAACGATATATACATACCATAATTGGCCATTTTATGTTATAATTGTTTTTTTTAATCTGTATTTTTAGCTGTAAGTTTTTCTGACAGAATAAAATAAAATACTGGTGAAATCCAAAAACTGAACGTTGGAATCCGGATTTATTTCGAAAGTTTGAAAGGAACCACAAAGAAGGAGGATATTAGGGGTGTCACAAACGTGCTGTCGACCCTGTAGGAACCGTCAAATGCCCTTCTTGAAGGGCCATGTATTGTAGTCTTTATTTTTATGGGAGCAACGGACACATCATATGATCCATTGTTACGAAAGCTGTTCGCCTTTCTTTCGCAACAACCGCTGAGTGCATGCCTAATATCTATCGCACCCATCTCGAAAGAGGGCCAACTACTTCGCGTATGGGGACCACGTGGTCCTCATCTTGCCCCCGGGTATGGGGAGGCGCGATTTGCGACGCCTGCTGCCTGCTTCGGCTAGGCCCTAGCCGAAGCAGTCCGTCTGCTAGAGTAGCAGGCGTCTGCGAGTTACTCTAGCGACATCATCCCTCTGTTGCTAGTATGGCTTGCAGAAAATCGTAATAGGTATAATGAGCCATTACAAAACTCATATTGTTTTATTAAGGATTATTTGATTAAGGAAGATAGATTTTATTAAGGGGTTAGCTAACTTACGCAAAGCGCACGGCACCGCTATAATTGTCCAATGTCTTATATGTTCCCAGGTTGGGTAAACTACGTTCAATAAAATATTTGGCATGTAACAATCTGAAAACATAAGTCCACCATATTTATAAGGTGATGCAATAAGACAATATTCTCGAGCTGCAAAAATTTATTATATTATCTATCTCCCTATCTCCCTATCTCTCTATCTCTCTATCTCTCTATCTCTCTATCTCTCTATCTCTCTATCTCTCTATCTCTCTATCTCTCTATCTCTCTATCTCTCTATCTCTCTATCTCTCTATCTCTCTATCTCTCTATCTCTCTATCTCTCTATCTCTCTATCTATCTCTCTATCTCTCTATCTCTCTATCTCTCTATCTCTATATCTCTCTATCTCTCTATCTCTCTATCTCTCTAGCTATCTACTAAGACTCAAAGTAAGCATTTCTTAAATAGCCGGCATTACGAGTTTTAGGATACGAATAAATATATTTATAAATATAGATTGGAAAAAGTGACCATCCGATACGGAAATTGAACCTACGACCAGTCCCTTACCTACAGGCGTGCTATGACAAACGGTCTGTTCTGACCAACGGACCTACAAGGTCATGTCTTGGATACTCGAAATTCTCCTATCTTTCCTCAGTCTTACAAAATACCGGAAACAATGAACGATGTCGCTCCAAGACGAAAACCCAGACCACTGAATACCTGCTTAGGCTTCATACCACTTCTGACCACTTCTGATTAATGCCTGGATCCCACGCACCGAGTGGAGTAGCGAGACAGTTTTGGTCGAGTGCGATGTACGTGTGAAGCACCCGTTGCTATGTTCACACGTAGGTACCGAGCATAGGTATGGTGCTGTCTCACCATTCCACTCGGTGGTCGATGCGTGTGATCAAGGCTTATGCAGTGTACGACGTGCTAAGTAGGTACCGCTACTGTATTATAACGCTAAGTCACATTTGCAATCAGAAATCGATCTCTTTTACTTACCTGTTATACAAATCCTCAAATTCTGCATCATTGCCCCAGTATTTATTGGAAAATCCGTTGACTTTCAAAAACTGTTCAGGTGTCAGTGCGACTGCTCCTCCAAAATTGGGGACGTAAGGAAACCTAAAGCAGATCTTAAATACATTTCTGATCTCTCTTATATTCCATTTGGTTAGGTATTTAACTAAACGTAGACAATCTTGATGAGTCTTTTTAATATGTTTTATTTAAAAGCACAATTTAATAATATTTTTCTGTTTAGAAACTCATTTTAAATATCATTGTTTTAAAGACTAAAAACCGAAATTGAACCACTAACTACTAAATAACGTTAGTTAACCTAGTTTATTTGTTTAACATGTGTTTTTATAAAAAGTCGTTACAAGGTTGTTTACCTTTAGTTAAATACCTAACCCAATGAAGCATAGATTTGTAGAGAAGTATAGTACCTACCTAACTATTACTAATAGTAACTAACTATTACCAACAGTGGCGAAGATTGAAAAGGCTTTTTCAAAAGACAAGCCGTTGAATAAATACTTACTTTGATCTAGTGTGTGAGCTGCTCGCTCAACTATGCTACTCAAGTAAATAATTGTATTTAGAAAATAGACTAAGTAAATGTTTGTAAATAGACAAAAAAAATGCCCGCTGAGTTTCTTGCCGACGTCTTCTCAAGTCAGGGCTGTGTTTCGAACCGGTGCGGTGCAGTGGTCCATTTACTAAATTAGTCTTTCATATTTTTATATTGACGTTTTGTAAGTTCTTATTTGGACCGATTTAAGCAAAAATGATCCAACCCACAACCTTGACAATTTCGAGATTTTGTGGCCTATGCTCTCCAGATAAGGTATATTTTAACATATCAAAGACTCGTAACTCTATCATAAAAATTGGCGAAAGTCCAAATGATCCAACCCACAGCTGACATGTCGAAGATCAATTTTTAAAATACATAAGTGTTTCAAGCTGTTTGAATCATTTTTGCATTATCTTGGGTTGCCTTGTCATGTATTAATTATTTTTGCTATAATGATTCATATTACTTGGAACAATTATACAACATAAAAAATATAACAAAAATATATTGCCTAAATGTTTCAAAAGTCATGAATCATTTTAACTCATTTCCAAATAACATTCGATTACATAACTATATTGATTCAGACCACATGAAATATAGAAATACGTAATATTTAATTTTTAAACAATGATTCACGGCTAATATGTATAAAAATTATTATAAATATTCTATCTTGCCGATAAAATGTTAAACAAAAAATTATTTTTATATCGAAAACTTTAGTTAAATGGGTATTAATGCATTTAAGTCCTGTTTTTTATTGCAATTTATTGTAATTACAATAAAATTGTATGTTTTGTAAGGAAATATATTCTATTTTATAGGATAATCTGGTTAAATAGACAAACTTATCGAAGATCATTTAAGCATATTTCTAAATTAATCAATTTGACCCCGCTAAAGTTTTGCTAAAAAGATTCAAGTGATGTGGATCGTTTTTGAAATATTTTAAGCGCAGTGCTAAATTATTATTACAGTTTTACAAAAATGATCCAGCGCTCTTTGAATCTTTTTTGCAATATTGTTTTGCACGTAAATTACTAATTTAAATTTTAACGTAAATGAACCTGAGAGCTTGAATCATTTTTGCAGTTTTGAAAAAAATCATATTAAACTTAAAGTTAATACACAAAAAGGATCCAACTTCGCAAGAATTTCTCATTTCATTGCTAATGTACCTACTTGTACCTACTTACTAAGCGATTCAAATAAGTTGATAACTGTCAGAACGACATGTTGACGCCCGTTGCTACCTTCAGTTTTATTTATTAATAAAGGAAACTATTAGCTGAAGTTAGCAACGGGCATCAAAATGTCGTTCTGACAGTTATCAACTTATTTGAATCGCATAGTACTTAATTTGGAATGACTTAACTAATAACTGCCGAACTGCGTGGCTCACAGATCGTGATCAGTGGTCGGATTATACCTACGAGCCGCACGCGCCGCAAGCACCGCCGCCGCCGGGCGTAGCGGGCGGAGAGGGGAGCGAACCTAGTCAGTTCGATTGATCTCGTCTATTGAAACGTTGTGATATTATTGTTGTCCTTATAAAAATTATATAGAAACAAAAGTGTACCGTCTTAGTGTATTGATTTTGTTTAATTGTGTTTATAAGTATATGATTTGAGTTTTTTAACAAAAGTTTATTCTTAAAATTACAAATGAATCGAAAAGATTCAATATTGAAAAGTGTTCGTGAAAGAACAGATGCAGAGGGAAAAGAAGATGTTGGTAAGTAAATTGTAATTATTATAGACAGGTAGCTGATGGTAATAATGATTAATATTTATAATATTTTTTTCATGTTTTACCACAAATAGAAGATAACCGGTCGCTCCTAAATTATTCACATCTTCCTAAGAGATGTAAGAGGAGTGATAACATGATAAGCATGGTTCAGAAAGACTATTGCAGTGACAACATTCGCCAAGCGGCTGAAAGTAAGTTAGGTAAGTACCTACACAAATAATTATGAATTCTACGTAAATATCTACCTACTTATTTCCTCCACCTGCTTTGGTGGCTCAGTGGTACTATGTATGGACTGCAGGTTGCTGGTTCGATCCCCGGGTCGGGTAAGAAGTGATACTTATTGGGTATTTCTCTAGAAAACTCGGAGGAGGAGGAGGAGTCTGAAGTAGTGCCCGGTAAGTGGCAACAGGCTCGCCTCCTGTTACTTGGAAACCAACATAACTGGCGAAATATAGGTGATACATTTTAATATTTCTGCCTACCCCTCTTGTGAAATATACGCATGAGCTATGCCAAAGTTATATTTATATCTGCTTATTACTAGTTTTTAGAAAAAAAAAGTCAGCTGTTTCATACATGATGTTATCTATTAAACCAAAATGTGTGAAGCAGTAAACTTGTATCATTGACATGACAATATTAATAAGTGGCCCGTCAAAATTTTGAATATGTAACGTAAAGAGTAAAGTAGGTACTTGTTAGCCCCTTATTTTTTCAGGTGACGAAAATCAAGAATCTTGTACGTCGTCACCAGTCAGAGAAATGTCTCCAGAAACGAAAAATTTATTCAACATTTTGTCAAAAGAGCTGTTTGAAGAGCCTAGTTATGACCCTATTGTTGAACGATGCCCTGAAAATCCACTTCAAGGAATTAGTATTATTGAAGATAGTTCACCAAAATGTACCACAGCAGTTCAACATATAGATTACAGTCACGGTCGACAAGAAACATATATAGAAGAAAGTGATGACGAGAGATCAGACTCTTGTCTACAACCATGTTGCACGAACAAACAACAAACATCTTGTATTTTTGATAATGAAGAAACTGATGTTATCAAATTGCCAACCGAAGTAAGTCAAATGGCTTTAGATGAAGTTTTTCAAAAGTCGATATCTGAAGGTAAACAGTCACGTTTTAATCCTAGAACAGTAAATTGTTTGCTAAACTAAGCTACAACTAACTAACCTTTTAATTTTATTGTAAATCTTTCAGATAATGATAGCGTTACTAGCCCAACACTACTTTCTAATTTGTCAATTCCTCCACCTTCATATTCACCGTTGACTCCATTAAGGCTTATGCACACAGAATTAATGAATACAATTATTGAAGAACCATCCCCACGGAGTTCAGAAGATAAACCAAAAAATAATAATGATATATTAACATATAATAGTGATGACAGCGTAAGAGATCCAGATTTTATAGCATCAGATACCACCGATTTAGAAAGTGACACTGATTGTGACGAAGGCAAGATCATAACTTCTGAAGCATTAATCCATTCCGAGAAAAAGGGAACTGAAAAAATAAAATCAACGGAGAGACTCAATATTAACGACAGAAACAAAGATAATATAGAAGAATTAAAAGAATGTGTTACAACAATGAACAGCGAAGGAAATAAGGAACCAGAAACACAAATTAATTATGTACAAGAAATTGCCAACGATATCGTATGTAGTTCAGAGAATGTACCAGAAAACGAATATGAAGGTCGTAAAAAGAGAGGAAGAAAATTAAAACAAAAATACAATCGTCAGGAAACTAAAGAAAGAAAATACAAAAATTTACCTTACCAAACTAAAAAGAAGGAGGTACTATCAAAAAAATTCATTGATTTTAAATGTTCATGCAAAAACGATTGTGCTAATTTAATTTCAAAAGAAGATAGAGACCGAGAATTTTATAAATTCGTACATCTTGGATCATACGCAGCACAACTTTTATACATAGCATCGAACATTACAGAAACCAAAAAGAAACGAAGTTACGTTACATTATGTTCCCCGTCGAAGAGAAAACCTCGACAATTTACTCGCATGTATAAACTTAGCAATATACCAGTTTGTCGAGACATGTTTTGTGGAACGCTGCAAATAACTCCTCAAAAAGTTAATGTTAGTCTTCGAAAAAATCGCAAAGACAAAGAAATAAAAGATAGAAGAGGAGAAAGAGCAGGTGGGTGGAATAAAACGCCACAAAGACATATTGAGCTTATCATTGATGTTATTCGAAGGTTACCTAAATACGAGTCACATTATCGTAGGGAAAAGAACAGCCATGTTTTATACTTACAGCCAGGAATGACAGTACCAAAAATTTATGACTTGTATAAAATAGAATTTGAAAAAGAATTTGGTAAAGATGAAAAATGTCCATCATTCAATATTGTAAGAAAAGTTTTTGAACAAAAATTCAATTTGAGATGCAAGAGCCTTAAAAAAGACACATGTAACAAGTGTGATCTTTACCAAATTGCATTAAAAAATTCTACTACCACGACTGAAAGAGAAAATGCGCAAAGACAACAAGAAGAACACCAAAAAATTGCGGAAGATTTAAGGAAAAAGATGAAGGAAGATTTTGAACAGGCTAAAACTCGTGAAGAAACTGAATGTTTGACTTACGATTTAGAAAAAACATTACCGTTACCTAGAATACCAACCAATATAGTTTTTTATAAAAGACAGTTATGGGTCTACAACTGTGGTATACACTCGGCTTCTAACGATGTTGGAAATTGTTATGTTTGGGCTGAAGGCGAGGCAGGTAGAGGGGCTCAAGAAGTGGCTTCATGTTTGAGAAAGTACATTAAGTGCGTGCTAAAAGATACAGTAAAAGATTTGATCTTGTGGAGTGACTGTTGCGGAGGTCAAAACAGAAATATAAAAATTGTTTTAATTTTGAAGGCTATTTTAAACAGACACCCCACTTTAGAGACAATCAGTTTCCGTTATCTAGAATCAGGACACACGTTTCTGCCTAATGACAACGATTTCGCTAAAATTGAGACTCGACTAAAGCAATATGAAAGGATATATTCCGTAGATGATTATATAGCTATTATGAAACAATGTAAAAACAAAAACCCTTTACAGGTGCATAAAATGGAAAGTTCTGATTTTGTTGGATCTCAAGTTCTACAAAAGAAAATAGTTAATAGAAAAACATTCAACGATAATACCTAAGTAAACTGGCTTAAAACAAAAGAAATTTTAATAAAAAAGCAGGCTCCACATTCTTTGTTTATGAGATCTACCTTCAATGAAGAGTACAAAGAACTCAATGTAAAAAAGAAATTTAAAGGTGTTGAGTTGGATGTCGTAGAAGAAGATTTGCAAGAATTATGGCCATCAGGAAAATTGTTTAATAAAAAAAAGTTAAACGATTTGAAATCATTATTCCATCTTATACCAAATGACTGCATCGATTACTATAAAAAATTGAAGGGAGACGATGCAGTAATAGATGATATAGATGGTTATTGTGATGAACCAGACTTTGATTTAGATGAGGAGTAGGAATTTTTTTGTAATTTTTTGATAAAACTAGAATAATAAATATTTTTCAGTTCCTATTTTTGTCTCACTTTGAAACATTTTTGCATTTTTATTTCTGCAGCCTACACAGCTAATTCCATACATTTTGTTTTTGTAAAAATGATCCAGGCATTTATTTTCTATAATATCTACTTAATTATTTTAATATATTCAATAAATACATACATGTAAAATAGTTAAGTTCATATAGGATAACATAAAATTAAAAAAATAAAATTTAACATTACAAAGCCAGAGAAATACTGCAATGAATTTTAAAGTCAAATATCTCAAAATGAGGTTTGTGTTGATTGGATCATTTTTGCTTAAATTGGTCCATTTAATGGTCTATGCAGATTAAATGATTTTTGACTTTTGACTTTGACCGCGCGCCTCATTTAAAAGGGGGATTGAGTTATAGGGATCCATTGCCACTGACATCCAATAAGGTGGGCCAAGAAAACTTGACATGTAAATAAATATTGGGTCATATCTACCCATTTTGAGTCCATACCAAAAATATATTCCCCAAATTTTGGTAGGTACCTACTATAAATTTTATATTTATTACCAAATGTATTCATTACCATATTATAGGGTTAGGGTCTTGTTACCAAAATAGTAAACCTAGCGCCACAATACTTTTATGGTATTTCAATAATAAATTGGAAATTAACTCATTAGAGTAACTGAGACTCATTTTGGGTAGTAACAATTTTACCTTAAGTTTTTTTTTATACCACTTAGATGGCAGACAGGCGCACGGCCCACCTGATGGAAAGTGGTTACCGTGGCCTATGGACGTGTGTAACACCAGAGGAGCCACACTCGCGCTGCCGACCTTGTAAGCGCAGAGTTTCTGTGCCGTCAGTGTAGAGGACGAAGCAGGACAAACCATTAGTCATCCCACTGACAGTACAAATTCTCCAGTGAGCTCTGGCTATCCTACTCACCGCTGGGAACACAACACGAAGTTATTATAACCGCAGTATTCTGTAGGACGGAGGTACTTCCCCAGTCGGACTGCTCAATTGGGCGGAAATACCGCCTTGTCTTTATTAACATTGAATAGGTTTATATTACTTATTATAAATTAATTGACAAACCTTATCATTTTGGCGACAGCTAAAACATAACCAAAAGATATGAAGTTACATACATAAGAGGTCTTTCAACGAATACGGCCAGCTGCCTGGGGTACCAACTGCATCTGTACAGGTTGCGGGAGTCGGTAGGCACAATATGTGTCTCGTGGAAAATAATGCAGTTCCACTTGTTTTGGCGACGTTTCTGAGCCTCAATGAACCCAACGTTCAGAAGCATTCCACGGTTAAAATGCTGGCTGTTGTTACCTTGGTAGACAATCATTATATTTTTTATTCATTTAATTACACACACACTGACACTACCTTTACATAGGAAACCTGATGCGATAGTGCTGTAACCTAATATTTACAAACTCATCAATTGGACGTAGTTATGCAGAAACGTTCCAATCCACAGGTCGGCCAAAAAAGGAGATATTACGATCAATCTACGTTTTTTGACATCCTGCATCGTCCTAAAAGACAAAAATCCTTGTTTATGGCATATTTCCGGAGATAATTTTGACACAAACGTTCCAACCCACACCTCGAGCTCTTTTAAAATTTAACAAAACGTTATATGCTAATTGAAACATTTCAAATTTTAAAGATTTATAAATATTTACCAATACAAAATGTTACAAAAATCTTGGAATGTTTAACTTAAGTATCTTTCGGGAGATATTTTTTGTATAAATGTTTCACACATAGTTGGAACGTTTCTACTTTTATAAATTTTCAAATTAAAAATGTTTCAGAATGTATGGAACCTTTTGTTACTAGCTAAAATGAACGTAGTGAAGAAGAAACGTTTCAATCCACAGAATCACTAAAATTAAGTTAATGTGGCCAGTCTACCTTTTTAATACCCTGAGTATTATAACAAATAAAATTCAATGTGTATGCCTTAATATCCGGAAATAATTATGAAAAAAAAATGTTGAATCTACACTTCGCGCTTTTTTAAATCTATCAAAACATCATAGGCCAACTGAAACATTTTAAATTTTTAGGATTCGGTA
The DNA here is from genome assembly GCA_963662185.1 of Eilema griseolum. Taxonomy (NCBI): domain Eukaryota; kingdom Metazoa; phylum Arthropoda; class Insecta; order Lepidoptera; family Erebidae; genus Eilema; species Eilema griseolum. The sequence continues at coordinate 18,450,108 of OY759247.1, forward strand.
ACATTTCCTAATATAAAGTGTCACAAAAATCTTGAAATGTTTTATTCAAGTCTATTTGAACACTGTCATTTGTAATAAATGTTTCACATATTATAGTTGGAACGTTTCTACTTTTATAAATTTTCGAATTATAAATGTTTCAAAACTTATGGTACCTTTAGTTTCTGACAAAAATAGAATTCACATAGTATTAATAATGTTTCAAGACGTTTTATTGCAAGGTACATAGCTAAAATTTTACTGTAATCAGATCTAAAGAGTAGTTATAAACACTAAATCTGAAATAATAATATTTTTTTTAAATCTTTTGTCTCCATAAAAATTCTTAATTCAAAAGTCCTTCGAAACTAATTACTATGACAAACATAAAAACGAAAAACGTATTGTAAATGAGCACGAAATTAATTAAATTGATCTAATTCAATTAAACGGATCTGGCAACACTTACGTACGTGTGCGAGCGAGACAGATTTACTTTTTCAAATGAAGACGTCCGTTATTTTATTACTGTCAAACGGTCTGTACTTCGTCAAAGGTGCTACAGTTTTGATAACGTTTGAGCGTGTTTTGTTTGTGTTAACCACGTTATTTTGTTTAAAACACACGTTTGTGAACAGTGATAATAAGAACTACGAGCAGCAGCAATGGAATTCAATGAAAATGTAAGTAACTTTTGTTTCAACAAAATTTGTATGCAATTATACTTATTTGATTATTTCTTACAAAAATAGCGTAAGTTTTGTTATGTTAGATAACTAGGGTATCGATGAATGTATTGATGTACTCCTATTCTATTCTATGTTAGGTCTCCCCTAACATGCGCCACATTTGTGGCACCGTTTTAGGAGGTTTTTGATCTACCATACCACGCTGGCTAGACGGGTTTGTATAGGATTAGTGGTCAACCATATACACGGCAAATCGCATGGGGTGTTTTATCTCGACTCTGGCTCACGATCCCAACTCACCTTATTATACCTTAGCCATTAAAATTAGACTACTTCAAACTATTGAAAATCGCTAATTTAATATTCATTTTATTTATTGCAGACATTAGAAGAGTTATTGGCTAAAAGACATAAATTAGTAGATCTCAGAAACAAATTGACCTCTCAAGGGCTTATGATGCAAGCAGCGGACTCCAGAGGTACCTAAGTTTTATAATATATAATAAATACATTTACGTTTTCTAAAAACATACGAGTAGAAAACATTTTTAACTTTAATTAATTTCATTGTATCACAATAATTTTATAGGTCAACCCAAATCTGTTACACGTTCAAGAGGAGCGAATAACTACGGAAGGGTAAAAGCGTGACGTATCGAATTTTAGTTATGGTTGTTACAAAATGCGAATAATTTCTTCTGCATGTATTGTGTTGTTATGTTGTCCATGTACTTGGTTAGGGTGCTTTGTTATGAACTGCTTTGATACAAGTTTGTTTCAAGTCTCGGAAGATTACTAACTTAAATATGTGCACAATTTATAATATTCATTTCCTTAATAAGTACATTAACCTTCTCAATATTTTAAATGAGTTAGTAACTCTGCCTGTCTGCACGTTCTCACTCAATGAAGCCTAAACCACTTCATAAATTTGTTTGAGATTTGGTATAGAGATAGCTTAGAGTCTGAGAAGGACACAGCAAAATTCATGCATGTTTTTATTTTCAGGTGAATCCAATCCAGTTACACCATATTCAATCGCACAACCTTCAATATCTCCACCCCCCTTTTCTCCGCTTACTCCATTAATTGCAACTAATAGAGAAAACGATGATGTTCAATTACAAGGTAAAATTATTATTCTGATTAGGTATTAGGTATATGTTAAGACATTCATCGCTAAATGCATCTTGCTCACCTGTGTGTGTGTCGTACGAGGCAACTAATCATTGTATAACTACCTAGGTACCTACTTTCTTCAGCATAACGACTCTTAATAACTCAGCCACGTCATAAAAATACCTCAAAGTGGTAAACTTTTATTAATAGCTTATTGCACAGGGATTTAACTACATACCAACAAGGGTTTTACTGGTTTACTATTTATTTTCATCTTCCCAAATCATAGATGGTGACGGTACTTCTCTTGTTGTTTTAGATGAGCGGAATTCTGGCATTTTATTGTCAGAAATACCTAATAATTTTTCACCATCTTTATTGTCAACAACGATAAACAATGGTACTCCATCATCACCTCTTCGAGTAATGACCCCGGAGACGCAACAGATTTTTAATATTTTGACAGAGTGTGGAACATTGAATGACAATATCGTAGATGAACCTGCTGATTGCGATAGCGATGATAGTGTTGTGGATCCAAATTATATTTTACCTAGCCTGCCAACCCATATAGATGAGTCAAATACTTCGTGTTCGTCTGTTGATGGTAATGATAATAATGAGATGACTGAGAATATTAATAATTTAGCAACTAATGAAAACCTCATAAATAACGAAAATCCAACACTTGTTAGTGAAGACATAATAGAATATACCGGTAGACCAAAAAGAGGCCGTAAGCGAGTTAATCCTCAGCTCAGAGCCGAAAGAAAATATAATAAATACAACAACTTGGAGTATACCACATATAAAAACAAAAAGATACCACCGAAAGCTTTTAAGGATTACCAATGTACATGTATCAAGAATTGCGCTAGTTTGGTTCCAATAGAGAAAAGGAAAGAAGAGTTTATAAAATTTGTTCAACTGGGCTCCTTCAATGCACAGTGTTTATATATAGGATCGTGTGTTAAGGAAGAAAATAAAAAACGCAGTTACACCATGACTAATGTTCCTATAGAAAGAAAAAAACCAAGACAATTTGCCCGTGTGTATTCATTGAGCGGTATAAAGGTATGCCGTGGTATGTTTTTAAATACTTTGCAAATCACCACTCAAAAAGTAACCATTGCATTAAAAAAAATTAGGGGTGGTGGACCGATATTGGATGCTAGAGGATTGAACTGCAACAGGCGCAAGTTGTCTGATGAGGATTTTAACTTCATTGTAGAGACTATTTCAAAACTACCTAAATACGAGTCACACTATAGACGTGACAGGAACAGCGACGCGTTATATTTACAGTCCGGAATGACTTTAGCAAAAATATATCAAATATACCAGCATGAGTTTACAGAAAGATATGGCGCAGAGCGTCAATGCGCTTCCTTCGCATCCTTGAAACACATTTTCTACTCAAAATTTAATTTGAAGTGTAAACCACTAAAAAAAGATACATGCAACAAATGCGATGCCTTTACTGTAAATATACAAAATGCCAGGAACCTAGAAGAAAAAGAAAGAGCACAGAAGGAGAAGACAGAACATATAGAAAAAGCTGAAAACATGAGAAACCGAATGAACGCAGATTTTCAAGAAGCACGTAACTCAACTACCGTCGAATGCTTGACCTTTGATTTGGAGAAGACTCTGCCGCTGCCCCGAATTCCAACAAACATTGTTTTCTATAAAAGGCAACTATGGGTCTACAATAGTGGAATCCATAGTGCCTCCGATGACATCGGTCATTGTTACGTGTGGGTAGAGGGAGAAGCGGGAAGAGGTGCGCAGGAAGTAGGATCGTGCCTTATAAATTTTATTAAAAATAAACTACGTCCCACCGTAGAACACCTGATCCTATGGAGTGACTGCTGCGGTGGGCAAAACAGAAATATTAAATTAGTTTTGATGCTGAAAGCTATATTGTCATCCCATCCAACTTTGCAGGACATTTCAATGCGTTTTCTAGAGTCGGGGCATACCTTTCTACCCAACGACACAGATTTTTCAAAAATTGAAACGGCACTCAAACATCAGCAACGTATTTATACAGCCGAGGAATACATTGACATAATGGAAAAATGTAAAAAACAGAAACCTTTGAAAGTCCAAAGAATGCTGAAGACAGATTTTTATAGCTGCGCAAAGGTAGAAAAAAATATAACTAATCGGAAGAAGTTTACTGATAAAAGCAAGGTAAATTGGCTGATGACCAAGGAAATAAAAATTCAAAAAGATGATATATATTCTATTTACATGAGGACCTCGTTTGATGAAGACTTTAAAGCACTTAATATACAAAAAAAATTCAAGGGAGAAGTACAAAAAATTACAGATTCTGATTTAATCCTGCTGTGGCCTGATGGAAAGCCAATTGCCCCAGCGAAACTTATAGACCTGCAGTCAATGTATCAATACATTCCCGAGTACTGTCTCAACTTTTATAGAAGTTTGAAGAGTTCGGACGATATTTTAGATGATGTAGATGGATTTGGGGGAGAGCCCGATTTTGAGATAGAAGAGGATGAATAAAGAGCTAGAAGCAATTACCTTTAGGGTATTAGAATGGTGAAGTACTTTTTATTTTGGGATTTTTTAATAAACTTTTAGCTATTTTGGTATTTTTATTTAAAATAAGAGACGGATTTTAATCCTAATATGTTTTGAAACGTTTTATAACGCAAATTTTTAATTTAGCAAAAATGTTCCTATCCCAATAATCCATTTTTTTTCTTGTTTTAATAGTAAGGAGCCAAAAATTAGGTAACTAATCAACTAATATTTATATTTTCTAAAATAAAACTCACAGTATTCGTTGTTACCACCTTTAATAAAAAACTGTACAACGAAAACACGAAATTTAGTTTTTCTCAAATTCGACATGCTGTGGGTTGGAACGTATCTGCATAACTAGGTCCAATTAGCCCACTGCAGTCCACTGCTGGACATAGACCTCTCACAATGTGCGCCTTTTTCTCAGATCCTCCGCCTTCCGCATCCAGTCTGTCCCAGCCACCTTTTTCAGGTCGTCTGTCCATCTGGCTTGGGGGCGTCCTACCTTTCGTTTACCTACTCGCGGTCTCCACTCTAGGACTCGTTTGCTCCAACGGCCATCGGTCCTTCGACAAACATGGCCACCCCACTGCCACTTCAACTTGCTTAATCTGTGACCCAGGTCGGTAACTTTAGTTCTCTGTCGGATAACCTCGTACCGAATTCTATCCTTCAGAGAAACTCCAAGCATAGCTCGCTCCATAGCTCGCTGCGCGACTTTTAAGCTGTGGGCCAGCCCCACTGTAAGTATCCACGTTTCGGCACCGTAAGTCATAACAGGTAGGACGCACTGTTCAAAGACCTTTGTTTTAAGGAATAAAATAATTCCTTTGCAATAACTTTACTACTTTCGCCTCCTGCGTATCGAGCGAGTTTACTACCTCCACGCCACGGAGGCTCTCCATCCAGCTGTGGACTGCAATAAGCTAATAGATTGATTGTATCTCTACTTATTCGTTCAGGGCCTTGAACGGATAGGCCTACGTACTCAGCTGGAAGTACCCACACAATAAATAATAGGTAGTAGCTGGTATCACGTTTCCTACTGCATAGTTGGTAGGTATTTATTAATTCCACTTACTTTGTCTTACAACGAAGATTTGGTATTCCAATTGTTGTTTTACAAGAAACGGGTGTAGAAATAGCAGAAACGTTCTGAGAGATTTCTTAGAGCCTCTGCGTACAGATAAATAAATCAAGAGTTAGGTAGCTATAACGTGTACGAAAACTAAAAAGAAGTATTCTTATATGTCATTACTATCATCATCTTTGCCTAACGCTCATCTGGGTCGCATCTGAGGCCTTTATCTCGGAGTCCGTCTCCATATCTCTACCTGGGCCGGGTACGGTGTTGATGCGCACAAGTTGTGGGTATGGCGTGCCCTATCTATTAGGGTAGACTGGGTACGGTTGAGACATTTTAGCGTTCATCGTGCATAGCATCGGGATTTGTTAAGTGAGCGATGACGGAAATATATTGAATAAAAGACCTTGTATCTGTCTACTAATAGGCAATGTTATTTGAGATCACTGTGTTGTATTTTCTGGGTAATATCATATTTAAAAAAAACTGTTATTTGTTTCAACCGTCCCCATGCCAGGGTCGGTTGAAACAGTGCCTGGGGTCAATTGAAACACATGAAAATAATACAAAATATAATCAATTATCATGTTTTATTAATCATCTAATAACATTTGACTATCGTAATGGCACAGTTAAATATCACAAATATTTTCTATTCAAGTCTTTGGCTATACTTATTAATCTAACATTATTTTTAATCAGCCTTCAAAGTTTTATATTAAGTACACTTAAACACTAAATAATAACCAGATGTTGGTGAATTTTTGTGTGTGCCTACCTACCTACTACTATTAATTATAAACTAGAGTTTAGAAAAAACTAAAGACAAAATTTCTATAGCAAATAATATATTAAACAAAAATACTTGCATGGTTACGAGATCATTCGGAGTCACAATTGTGGCAAACATAACTAAGGCTACCTTCTGTGCACTCTTCCATGTGCTCACATTTTACATACTGTGCATTGTATCCATTTTTCCCTCAGTCTGCTTTCTGAATATGCTGACATACAAACAACAAAGTAGCACTCCCTCTTCTTCTGATGATGATGATTCTTGTTGCTTTTTTTCTGTTTGTAGCATTTTTAAAAATCTTTCCTCCATCTAATCTTTTCTTAACTTGCTTAACTTTGGTTCGTTTCAATCTGTTTTCATATTTTCTTCTTATCTCTTCTTTTTAAGGTGTGTTTGTGTAGATTGTAGATTTCCTGGTCTTTCGGCCCCTATTTTTTAATTGGTAGTGGTCGTATTGCTTCTGGCGAAAATAAAGGTGGTGTTATAGTCGGCTTGTTTGTACATTGATAACTCGGCCTGACCTTTCGTAGTCTTTCTTTGGCGTACCCTTGGCATCTAAGAAACAAGAAAATTTAATAAAAAAACTGTTTCAACTGTCCCCAATGCGCCTCTTGATATAAAACGGTTCACAGTAAAAATGATAATAAATTTAAATAAAAACTAATCATACTGCGGTATTCTACAAACTTCAATTAATACGAAAATAAACTCTCAATACTCTAACTTTAAACAAAATCTTAATAATCGCAAAAATGTAAGTGCAAAAATACTTACTTTTCTGTCAAAAAACACAATGGGGCCTCCTATTGACAAACACGTCACTCGAAGCGGGACTTAAAACTAAAATTCGTGTTTCAACTAGTCGTCCGCTTCATACTCCCCTTGTACCCCTCACCTCATCAAGCACTATTCACGAGATATTTGTTTTGTTTCAACCGTCCACCGTTTCAACCGTACCCAGTCTACCCTACATGTAAAAAATAAAAAAAATAAAAATATTGGAAAGTGTATCTATATCTAATATGTAACTTTTACTTTAGTTTGTTTTTTATCTTATTAGTTGTAGGTATGAAAGCACAAAAACGAGTATTCAACGGGAGTTGCACCTGCCAACAAACTGCTGTGCAGTTTGGCAGATTGTTGTGGAGTAATAAGATATTGTTTTAAATTTGAATGAATGTTTTTCATTTCATTTCATATCCGTATCCGATTCCTAACTACTTCGCACGGTCTTAGGTATCCATGGTGGTGAGATCGTGACTGATCTTAAGTCTGCGTATATACCTACAACTTGGCGTATTGAAAATAAATCCGTTGGAGATGGCTAACCTAGTTCAAATGATAAACCAACCAATAAAAGTGTACCTATAACTTATATTAGATACTACTATGATGATCAGTCGGTTTAACCCGACAGCTGCGATATATATCACACCCCAGCATCCCTTGGGCTGCGGTTCGCCAGGCGTGATCACTTAGACTGTTCGATGGATCCTTACTTTCTCAATCGAAGCAAATTCTCCTCTTTTTTACGTGCGAAAAATCCCCACGGATACCTCCCTTCCCCCGCTGGAGCCGGTGGGAGAGGTTATGTCGGTCTCGAACCGACTAAAACGCACGGCGCCTGTGGGTAGATTCTGATTGCTGAAGGTGAGGTCGACAGTCATATCCCTCGCACCCCTGCCGACTCAGGGCTACTTCTCTCGATCAGGCACTCCTCGGGTGTGAGGACCTCAGAGTTCCCAACTCGTTCCCGGAAAAGGGGAAGGCGCGCAACGTTTTCTCTATAAATAAACAAACTCACATTCACACTTATTAGGATTACAAGCCGATTATTAATACCTGTAAGCTATGATAACAGCAACACGTTGCCGGGACCGACAAGTTGACGGTTTGTATATACCGCCGACTTTCACCTCGCTGTATTTAACATCGAAATGTCTTGCATTGGCCACCTTGGCAGGTATGATGTCTTCATCTGCATGTGTAAAACAAAAAACAAGAGTCGTTACGTACGATCAGTTTGTATTGAAATCCAGGTGTTCATAGCCTTGCACTCTTATTAGGAGACCTTAGAATACACACTTACGAAACAAAACCGATAAGCGGCGCCAGACTTCAAAACACGTACTTTGAACGCAACTGGGAACTCAGCATCAGTATTTTGATTTTATTATGCCACTTAGGCACCAATCAAGTACACGAGGCAACACATAGAAAGTGGTTACCGTGGCTTATGGACGTGTGCAATACCAGGGGCGTCACTCACGACCCTATAGAAACCTTCTAGTACCCATTTTGAAGAACCCCATATAGTAGTCACTTGGAAATGCTACAGCAAGGAGTTCATTCCACAGCTTGAGCGTTCGAGGGATGATGTTTCTATCATACCGAACAGTTTCCATTTGCGGACGTAATGTGTGAGGATAAATTCCCTGCCTATGGCGACTGGTGTAATGATAAATAGTAGTTGTGGGCATCGTGTCGAACAATTCTTCCGAGCACACACTGCGTAGGCGGTACTGTGTAGGCGGTAAAACTCGCACACAGACAGGCAAAGTCCCTTCTGAGGTTGAGAAATTACGCACTGCCGTGAATATGGGATTGTCAGCAATCCTCAGCGCCGCAGAGATGTTCGTGAAATACGCTAAAATAAAAAATAAAAATACCCAATCCTGGTGGTAACTCTGGACAATATTGCACTTCATCAATTATTTTATTGTTCTTTGTGTCATTGGTCGCATCATTATTACTGATGATATTTAACATATCTTCAGAATAGAGTAGAGAACGAGGGGTTTCTTTACCACTGTGGAAAATTACCTAATATTAGATGAGTGCCTAAGTGTCTGTATATAAAAAGGGGGTTTATTAGGTTCCATCAAAACCTCGTGCCTAGCACCTTAAGCCGTTGCGACTGTTTCAGTAGCTCTAAAAAGTCTGATACAAGATGACTGGAAGTCAGTCATTTCACAGAAAATATCAATTTAAACGAAGTCGAAGTGAGTTCGAAAAGGTTTATTAAAAACCATTAATTCACCACCACGCGATGAAGAGAATGATAGGAATCTGTTAATTGTTGACCTTTCAGTTTTTGGATAGTAATATTTGGAGACTGTTTTGCCATCTGTTTCGTAAAACCTCTTAAATGTGAATTCCAAAAAATTAAGAGCCACCGCCACTAGTAGACAAAGCCATAACATTCGAAGCGATATGTAAACCATTACTTAATTTAGATAAAAAAACTTCGAAAGTTGTAAAATATAGAGATAAGATAATAAAAATAATATCTTCTCTAAATACACTGTTGTAAAAACTTTTTAAAAATAACATTTTTGACAGCGATAGGTTTCTTCTTCCACAGAAAAATTATGGAAGTAGGTATTTAATAAATCATCAATAAAACCTATGATAGTTTTATCTGACTAAAGAAATCTATTTATATCTTTTGTGAACATGAATGTCCGTTCAATTGAAGTTCATAATATTTCTTGTCTTGGATAGGACATATCAATCAATCAATTATCTAATTGCAGCCCACTGCTGTACATAGATCTCTCCCAATTTGTGCCATTGCTCCCGATTCTCTGTTTTCCGCATCTATTCTGTCCCAGACACCTTTTTCAGAACGTCAGTCCATCTAGTGTCCTACCATCTGTTTGCCTTTTCGCGGTCTCCATTCTAAGACTTCATTCCGGGACACAATAAATATATGCATATTATGTTTATTTTCGTTTTGTTTAGATGGTATCACAAACGTAAAGCAAGGGAATAGCTTGGTTTACAGTTTGCAATTCGCGCCCGCATTCATCTCATTATTTATCAAATACCTGTGTTGAATACAGTATGCGACATCTATAGAGAATGCATGGCCATTTTCAATAGATACCCTGTGAACATAAAAAATATTGACAATGTCACAATTGTAATGACATTTTGGGATCAACGCGTATGCATGTCTGTTTAACATTTTTTGCAAAATTTATATTGAAAGATGCCGAAATATTATAGGTTCAGAGCGACGACGCCTACTCGGAAACCGAAACGAAGCAAAGAAAAGGAAAAGGAGAGAGAATTTGAGAAGTGAGTAGGAGTGGTACAAAGTTGTTTTCCTGACGAACCATTTACACGGTTTGGGTGTAAATTTGCCTGGATCATATGTTTTGACATTTATTTTATTATGTGATTTCGCAGGCTTTTACACGACTTAACTAACTAAGTATCTACATTTAGTGATGTGCTGTGTATTTTGGGTATGTGTATTGTATTTGTGAGTGTGCGTATTAGTGGAATGATATGTTTACTCCACACTTTCGAAAAATAAAGTGAGTGAAAACAATACGCAAAAAAATTACAAATTTTGAACTTTTCTAAGAAGAATAAGTACTTTTAGCAACCCTTTCTTCCTCATTAATAGAACCACGGTTAAAATATCAATATTTGGATCGTCTATTAGAACTTACGATAGGATTATTATAGACAACAGTCGCTAATGTCTAACGAGTCACACATTCACAGCATTCTTATCCCTTATCATCCAAGTTAAATTCCTTAGGTTAGGGCCGGTAGTATTATTAGGTGCGCTGTCCAAAATCTGACAGTGCCTCTCTACCTCTTAGCTAATTCTTTAAGCGCACAGAGTCGAGCACAGCGCTGCGACAGCTTAAGCGCTAGAGGTTGTCATTGGTCGGACTAGGTGACGTCACTGGATTCTGATTCTGATTCTGACGTCACTGTATATCAACCAATGACAATCTCAAGGCTGAGGCAGCGCTGTACTCGACACTGTATGCTCAGAGAATTGCACAGCAGGAGAGACACTGCCGCCTAACGCAAATACCGGTCGTGCCAGGAGCGAACCTGTAGAGGTCTGCTCGGAGGCGTTCCACGTGTCCCTTTGGCAAGAGTTGGCACAGTGGAGAGCAGGCTAGGAATGTGTGGTTTGCCGAGCGCACGCGGAGGGCTTACGTCATTATGATTTAATGCAGTGCTGCTCGAACCGAACCGCCTAACGCATTGTGTAAAACCCGCGCCGTAATTGAGCCTTGCTTAAGTGAATTTATGAATAAAGAGGTAGGACACGGCGGTATTTACGCCCAATTGAGCAGTCCAACTGGGGAAGTACCTCCGCCCCACAGAATACCGCGGTTATAATAACTTCGTGTTGTGTTCCCAGCGGTGAGTAGGGTAGCCAGAGCTCACTGGAGAATTTGTGCTGTCAGTGGGATGACTAAAGGCTTGTCCTGCTTTGTCCTCTACACTGACGGCACAGAGACTCTGCGCTTACAGGGTCGGCAGCGCGAGTGTGGCTTCTCTGGTGTTACATACGATAGGCCACGGTAACCAGTTTCCATCAGGTGAGCCGTGTGCTTGTCTGCCACCTTAGTGGTATAAAAAAAAACTATTGTTTTAGTACTTATTAATTATTTTGGAATACGGCATAAGGCTCACCCCCTATTACATGGGACCGAATACAATGATGGTGAAATGTGAGTGTTAATTCACTTCTGCCCAACCCCCCAGTGAAAAGGGCGTGATTATATGTATGTATATATGTATTATTAATTATTTAAAATAATTTCAGAGCCAAATTCGATACAGAAAGAAGTTGGCTGGACTTGACACTTGCGTGCACACCAGCGCCATCATGGTATTTACGACGCACGTCGTGGCGAGAAAGTCCACCTCTCATGGGGCTCCCGAGGCAGCTTGCCGCCGGCCTCCGAGCATCGCTCCAATTAAGCAACCGACCAATTTTCGTGTTTAAAATCCCCGCAGTCTGCTCCCAAGACGTCATGCGGCCATTTTGAAAATAATGTTGTAAATTATTTAAATTTTCCCGCGTTTTTGTTTAAAGTTTGAGTAGGTACTTAACCGTGAACGTATTTTTTTTGTTGTCGTCAAGTGTTCGTCGTCTATTTTTTTTTGCCACAGCAGTGTATGACCATAATGTTATTAATTATGGATATTAAATTACCTAAAAGCAGGAATAGTTTTTAAATTTCATTCCCCTGCCACCCATTCAGTTCAAATAAGTTATACGATACTAACAAATCAAACAACCAGGCTATAAAAACAAACAAAACTTTATTAAAAAACCATTTTGACAAATGAAAACTAAAGTATCACGTTTTTAAGTAACTCATGGTCTAAGCTATAGTAATCTAATGTATTTTAGGTAGTAGATTATAATCGTTATGGCTTTTGTCAGCTAAGCGAATTTTATACACATTAAAACTATGTCCAATGTACATAATATACATGATTTAGGTATAGTATAACTGCTCATTATACGTGTTCAAATGTTATATACAGAACACTTAAGCTAATAATATACCTTTTTGTATACTGATTATTATTTAGGTATATGGACTCGTCCGTATTCCAGAACAACGCTCTGTAAATTGTGAATGGATTACAATGACATTAGAACTGTCATCTTAGAATACAATCTGTCCTCAGATCTAGTTATAAATCGAGATTCAAGGCTGAGTAGCGTTCTGGAATACGGGCCTTACAGTACTAAATTACGTCACAGAAATTAAGGTTACCATCGGTGGTAGCATTACGGTGGAAGTAACTTGCTGTCATATTCTGTAATATAATAATATATATATACACATATATAAGCTGGATGTCGAGGCCCACTCAGAACTCAGCAGGCACATCCTGTAAAAACGTTTAGAACGATCGTACGGTTTTGACAGCTGAATTCGCGATGAGATTTCAATTGCGCATGCTCCAACGGCAACGTGACGTCACCAAATTTAGAGCATGCGCAATTTTAATCTCACCGCGATTTCAGCCGTCAAGTCCATTCGATCGTTCAAACTTCGAACCGTATCCCTAGCATGAATATTTTTTTTTTTTATACCTCTTAGTGGGCAGACAAGCACACGGCCCACCTGATGGAAAGTGGTTACCGTGACCTATGGACGTCTGTAACACCAGAGGAGTCACAGTCGCGCTGCCAACCCTGTAAGTGCAGAGTTTCTGCGCCGTCAGTAGAAGACAAAGCAGGACAAGCCTTTATTCTTCCCACTGACAGCACAAATTCTCCAGTGAGCTCTGGCTACCCTACTCACCGCTGAAAAACTATTGTAATCGTATCGGAATCGTAATGAGACAACGAAGCATTGCGATTGGCCGGCTTCACACACACACACACACACACACACACACACACACACACACACAGGTTCACAGTAGACAGGCGGCCAATCACAATGCTCCGTTCTCTCGTTACGTTTAAAATACGATTACGATAGTTTGTCGTGCTAGGGGCACTGTTCTTACAGCATGTGCCTACAGATGTGAGAGAGAGAGAGAGAGAGAGAGAATGAACTACACTCTGGGTATTTTCACGGAGCTCGTTCGGAGGAATCATGATATGCTACTAAAAGTAAGTATATAATAGGCGAATTTTAATTCCTGCGATGTAATATAGTACATTTATTTTTTCAAACAACTCCCATGCATAACTGTAATCAAGAACTATGTTTGACTATTTTATTAGCTTCAGATCGGTTTAATATCCTCAAGATGTAAAACATTTAGTATCTTAGTATTTTAAGAAGAATTTATTTATGCTAGATATAAAAATGTTCTATGTTAATGTGATGTATTATGTACAATGATGTATTATAAACTATAGATATGTTGTCCGTTCTCTGAAATGGCAACAAATAAATGATGACAAAAGTCATCATTTTTTGCACCTATCAGATACGCGACAGTGCGCTACGTAAAAAAGAAATACGACATAAATAATAAACCAACCCGTGCTACCAGTAAATAAAACTCACTTGGTTTAGGCCCGTGATTTTCTTAATTTAACCGAAGTGTCTTAAACACAATGAAGATAAAAACAGCGCTAAATAATAATATATTTCATATAATAACTTTTAAATTGTCGCGTTCCATGATATACAATAATGTTAACGGGAATTAACGCGATAATGGTATAGGTATACATACATACCTTTGGTTTGCCTGACGTTTCGACCAGGTTACAACCGTGGTCACAGACTGACTGTGACCACGATACCATTATCGCGTTAATTCCCGTTAACATTATTATATTTCATATTAATTAATAATAATGACGTATTATTTCTTCACGCAAGTAAGTAGCTATTTTTTTATACTTAATGTTTGCGCCATTTTTGAAAGTTCTATGGTTAATAATGTGATGTGACGTATCTATGGTTTATAATACATTATTGATTATGTAGGCCTATTTTGCGTAGGTATATCGTCAGTAAAATTAGGTATAAAAATTCTACTTATTAGCATTATTACCGTACCATAATTTGACTTCCAGTTTATTAACTCATAATTACCTAAGAATAATTAAATAAGAAGAGACTTGAACTAAATTTAATACTTTAAGAATAATTAAATAAGAAGAGACTTGAACTAAATTTAATACTTTAAGAATAATTAAATAAGAAGAGACTTGAACTAAATTTAATACTTGTAGATAATATAATAGGCTATAAAAAGAAATGTTGCCAGGCAACAAAATAAGATCTGCTTTTAGAAAGAGAAATAGGAATAAAAGTTTACAAGACGTTTTTGTTATTAGCAAGTAAGCGTTCAAAATATTGTAGGCAGAGGTACCTATATTTAAAACTGTTGCTGTTTTCAGCTCACTCGTGATATTATGGTTAGGTTAGGTTAGTTATTTTTTTTTTCTGTATTCTCAGAGTTAAATAAAATGTCTGACTTTGAGCTGACAGAGAAAATTCCACATTAAAAATATTTTATAAGTATTTTCAGACAACTTGACTGTAATCTTTTTATTTTTTTCGTAATATCATCAACTTTATCAGAGTGCTAATTGAAAATCAGTTAGCGAGAAGGTTACTACGCTTATACTACTATTTTTAATGATGCTATATTGAACATGTAAGTAATCAAATTAAGTTCAAGTATAAAATAATGTACTTGCTTTAATCACTTTGTAGAATAGGTAGTTCAAGAATCGACAATTCATTTTAATTTAATACGATCACTTACTGATTTTTACGCGATTTTAGTTCGTTTTTGAACTAATCTAATTTATTGTTCAAAAACGAATTATGTAAGTACGTTTATCGATAATTTTACACATATTTAATTTTACATTCAATTACCGATTCTTAAGCGTATCGAGTATATTTTAGTAATTAGCAGGTATACCTACGTCATTATATAACATAGATTTGAATGCAAAATATATTTAAATCAACTTGGAATTCATTCTTAGTCAGATTTATAGGCCAGATTACAGATTTGTTATAGCTCAAAGTAAAAGCGACTCATAAAATTCTTCCTTATTTATATATCATTTAAAAACTATTAAATATCGGTAAAAGTTAATTAAAAATAGTTAACTCAAAACTTTTAGCAAAAGAATGCACCAAAAGCCTATTTCAAATTAATACACATTCATAAAACAAATTATAAAAAATGCAGAAGATAAATAAGTAGTACAGAGAAGATTAATCAAATTCGAGCAATGGCTGTCTATCTCATCCTACTCTGTATCACATTGTATCCTTACAGCTAAATCAAATAAACATTGAACAAATTATACCCATGAGAAATAATCATAAGACAATCTCAATCATCACAAGGTACCTACCTAAATTTTGTGAATGTTGACAGATAAATAAAAAAAAAACTCAGCAATTTATAGTAAAACCAACGATTCAGTGAAGTGGCTGAAATCGGAACTACAGTTGTCACTGTCAAATGTGCACTGTTTAACTGCGATTTGAAGATAATTTAGCGCGATTTGACAATATTAAAGGGACAGTGGCGCCATCCTTCGGTTCACGGATTGTTGGTTTAACTAATAGTTGCTTATTATATTTGGTATAAAGAAACAGTAGAGCAAATTAAGCATTTATTATGCTCTATTTAAAGATTTTTATGTATACTACTAGACCCTAGACTGATCGTTATCGTAACATTATTTGGTCACTTAGTTGATTTTACTTAATTTGTTTTCATAAAACCACGAATCTTACACAAAAAAAATACCCGTAATTTGTGCAAAGCGAGTGCAATTTGTGCAATTTTCAAACAGACTTAGTCCGTTCCAAAATGTATTACTCTGTCCGTGTGTCCTCGCATTCCTGTACCATTCCCGGCATACATGCGACACAATGTATAATTCTAAACTGATAGACTAGTAATATACATAAAAGTTTTACTTATACTAGTGACATATAAAAAGGTAACATAGCTTATACAGTAAAGTTGGGTTATAATACATCCTGTTTAGGTCAATGTTTCATCATTTAAGGAACCTTAGCTATTTTGAACCTGACATTTCAAATGCCGCGTAGAAATTGGTCGATTCCCATATTCACTCAGTATATTTATATTTAATTAATATATTAAAATGTTTCAGATATATTTTACTATTGTCGCATGATTTAAACATTATTGTGATTTTAAAGACTTTAAAAATTAAATAAGCTACTAAAACAAATCGATATAAATTTACATAATGTACAAGAAACAGCAAGGAAGATAAATTATTCCTAATTATACATTTTTCGACTAAACTAACTAAGTTTAAAAGTAAGTAAGTACTTATTACTCTCAGTATAAAACCTTCATACATAATTTGGAATAATATTTAGCACATCATCGCTTAAAACTATCGGTATTTTATTGAGATTTCATAGAGATAAAATTGTTCAAGAACTTCTTATGCGAATATAAAATATAAAACAACATGGTTTAGTGCCTACTAGCCACAATAACTTACACGAGTTATATCATTTTAAAATCAACTGAATAGCTTTAGGCATAAGGTTTGCATTAGAATATCAAAAACTATATTTAGATTAGCAAAAAAACATGAAGAGCCTGTTGAGAATTATCACGCTAATGATTTTTAATACACATAATTTATGAGTTCGGGCGTCTTCGGCAACAGTCGTGAAGTCTTAGGTGCACGCACTCACACGCAAAGCAGCATTAGCTGCACACATTACCAAGGAAAATGCCTTAAACAAATGTGAAGAAGCATTTACTGCGTTAAATATAGGGTACCAAAGTTTAATTTGCTGTGTGTTCAGCAAGTACTGCTTTGTTGTGCGGCCTCCTTTAATGTGGCTGACAGCACAAGCGTCCGTACACCCTCTCCTGCATTCACATAATATATATTCATCCATACAAAGTAGTATTCCATTTCTCGTATATAAATACCCTTTGACCATCTTAAATTTACGCACAAGACTGAAGTAAGAGCCCTTGCTGCCAGTTACAGAGGCTTTTCAAAACGTAGGTATAGTCGGCAATAAGCTATTCATCTCACTATTTGAGAATCATATACACAATTTAAAAAAAGTCCTAAAAATTTTACAGTACTTAGATTTTCCATTTAATGGCACTGTTGACAACTAGTTAAATTGCATTTCTAATCAGTTAGTTATTCTGATAACGACTTAGTTAAATTTGATTTGAAAAATTAAATTTAAAATATAACCTAATAAAAACTAAATTTGAACCATTAAAGTAACAATTAATTAACTACCCATAAGACGGTTATGTGCCTTTCATTTCTTAGTTATATCACGAACTGGTAAATATCGTAAGAAGATATAGTGACGGGATAAATCATTTCATAGTATTTTTTTATACCACTTGGTTGACAGACAAGCACACGGCCCACCTGATGGAAAGTGGTTACCGTGGCCTACGGACGTGTGCAACACCAAGGGAGTCACGCTCGCGCTGCCAACCCTGTAAGTAGTAGAGCAGGCAAATAATTGAAAGAATACTTGAAATTCAAAGTTAGTAATATGTGTTGTGTTCCCGGGGTTGAGTAGGGTAGCCACTCGCTGGAGAGTTTCTGTGCCGTCAGTGTAAAAAAACAAAGCAGGACAAGTGGTCTTCCCACTGACAGCACAAAAACTCTCCAGTGAGTGGCTACCCTACTCACCGCCGGGAACACAACACGTATTACTAACTTTGAATTTCAACTATTTTTTCAATTATTTGCCTGCTCTAGTGAAAATTGTAGTTCTTTTATTTCTGGAAATGTCTCTCAATCCATGTTATGGGTTAGGTACTCGATTTCTCAACGTGCCTCTCTAATAAACAGAGAGTACCGTAGAGACGAGGAAGCAAGCAGTTACACCATCTCTAAGTTATGTCTGAGCTCAGACTCTTGAGCGTTCGACCAGCGTTCGGCCAAACCGTAACCCTGACCTGGCTTTCGACAACAGAGAGGCATTTCGGGTTTGTGAAGAAGAAAGTCTCAGAAATATGCCCTTGCCGACTCATTTTGATAAGCTAGACGAGGTGGCGCACTTCTCAAAAAAGATTGCACTTCTCCAAAAAATGTGTCGTTAGCACTATGGCTATGATCGGTCAGGAGCTGACAGGTTTTGCAGACTACGGGCACACCATCTCTCTAGGTACAAGGTCTGAAGCTTGACGTATAAATTGGGTATTTTCCTGTAAGTTAACATAAATTATTTAACTGTGCCTCTTTTTTATGCCACTTAGTTGGCAGACAAGCACACGGCCCACCTGATGGGAAGCGGTTACCGTGGCCTATGGACGTATGTAACACCAGGGGTGTCACACTCGCCTATTACAATATAAATGATACGATAGCGGTAAAAGTTGTGTCTGTTTTCTTTTATCGTTTTGATTTATTTTTAATCATTCACCTAACATATAATTGTAAATTATTTGACAATTATAAATTATGACGTCATAATTATTTGTTTCATACAACTTTCCTTATAACTTACTGTGTAATAACGATTAATGAAAAGTAAATAATTTGACTAGACAGTCAAATACCCAATTGAATCATTGAACCTCTTTACTGTGCCCATAACAAGGTGGTATATGAAAGTTTCAAAAAGAAAGTTAAGTAGATATAAGTGAGAGATAAATAGATAATAAAGTGAAGACTAATATTATCATGCAAGTAGTGGAAGCAAAACTCAATCCTGGACGATATTCAAGCTCATAATAACTACATAATTATATAAATATCGGTATTCCTAAATCAATTGTATTCCTTCGAGAGTAAATAAATGCGCTTATTAATTTTGTCAACTTGATAAACGCAAGCGTATTGAGTGTAAACATGAAATTAATAACCCTTCGTTGCAATCGGTTAAAAATTAACTTTTCAAAATGGTTCAATAAAAATTGAATAAAATTTGATATATGAAGTAAGAAAATTTCATTCTAATTTTAAATCAAATTAAAAAAAGAAAAAGAATGAAATACTTTAAAATTGAAATTAAAATTTGTATTTAGGCCATACGGATCAATCCTATTTGTATTTAATAACCTTCTATATATTGACAAGCTTTACATTAGATTCAGTTTATAATAATGTACTTTTAATTATTAACGCTCTTAGCGTATTTAATATTTACACTAATCAAATTGTTTGTATGAACTATATTGTCTCTGTACTTGATTTTACAATAAAATGGCCTTTACATTTACTTACAATACATTGTCCGTAACATTTATACAATTTTTTACAACGTTCAATAATCTTAAAAAGAGGCAAAGTATCATTTTTACTTTTTCATTGGAGCATCACCAAAATAACAATAGTTTTTTTTAATGGGGTCACAAAAATGTTTCATTCAGACTACGATGATTTTTTTGAATTTATAATTTCATTATTTTTTACATTATTCTGTAATGAAATTTTAAAATACAATATAATAAAAATAAGTCATACTTCATTTTATCTTGTCCACTGAATTTACATATAACAGCACATAAGTAGAATTATGTTAATGTATATCTTACTCTAACAGTTTTTATTAGGCCTATTTAACATTTTATAGTATTAGCATTTACAAATTCCTAGTGTTGCCATATTTCAAAAACAAAGATAATAAAATAATCCGACTGGTCGGTAAGTAATATTACATAAAAATCGTGACTAAAAGCTATGCTTTTAATCACGATTTTTATATTTTTTATATTATTTATAAATGTCACACCGGTATCAAAGGCAATAAACAACTTATTTTTGCCAACTGTGACAGTTTCATTTTATTTAAAAATCAAACTTGTAAATCTAATGGTTCGGCGAAATGGCTATAATCAAAACTACGCAATACGCAAGGATGTTATTATAAACTATAGATTTATTATTCATACTAAATAATGGCGACAATAAAATTATGACAGAAGTCATCGTCATCAATCAGAGACGTAACAGTGCGCTACGAAAAAAAATCCTCTGTTATAATTAATTCGTAATAATATCATTATTATTATATTTAATATAAATTATAAAATAATTCACATATGTAATATAATAATATTGACGTATTTATAAGTAAGTAGCTATATTTTAAATTGAGTGTAGCGCCATTTTTGAAAGACGCCATGTTCATCCATGACGTATCTTATTTATATTACGTCATTGAAACTACGGTTGTTACCGTCAAATGTTGACTGAACCCGTACCATTAACGGTTAAAACAGGTCAATAATTGAACTGCTGTCATACTGCAAATGTAACTTTGTAATCCTATTTTTATTTAATATATAGGATATATATATAGGACTAAATATTTATATAGGATTACAAAGTTACATTTGCAGTATGACAGCAGTTCAATTATTGACCTGCATTATGATTTATGCATTTGGTAAATGACAGTCATTCAATTATTGACCTGTTTTAAGACTTCATGGGAAGCCCACTGTTTCATTGCAATTCAAATACAATTTAGCACGATTTCACAATATTGAAAGGAAAGTGGAGGTCTTGTTCAGTTCACAAGATTGTTAGTTTTACAATTTTTTTATTTGAAATGGCAACACAAGGAACCTTTGTATAGTTATTTAACGCGATAGAGATCAACATCACTCGGTAACGATCGATTCATGACTTGTATTGGAGCGTCTTTGCACTATTACCTTTCATCGCCAAACAACAGCTTGGCGAAATATGTCCATCAGCTACTTTCGTCTATATTCGCTAGCACGTAAGTGTACAAGTGATACCTTATCACTTTTATCCTAGTGTATTCGAGGGTAGACAAGCCATCCTTCTGGAATGTTTTGCCCGTTTGAGACAGAAGCTGATATCTGGAAGTAAATATTTGAAAATTAATTATTTGATTTTTTTTATACCACTTGGTTGGCAGATAAGCACACGGCCCACCTGATGGAAAGTGGTTACCGTGGCCTATGGACGTGTGTAACGCTAAGAGAGAGTTTCTGTCCCGTCAGTGTAAAAGATAAAACAGGACAAGCTTTTGGTCTTCCCACTGACAGTACATAATCTCTCCAGTGAGCTCTGGCTACCTTACTCACCGCCGGAAACAACACGAGGTTTGATTTTGAATTTAAAATTTTGTAGGCTCTACAGCCTCCGGAGCTCAAGCCATTCTCACCTACTAGCTGGTCAAGCTGCGGAATAACAGATAAGCTATGATACAAGTTTTCTCCGGGTTTGGGGGTCAGACGGCAGTCGCTCTCACAAAGGCTACATAAGTCAAAACAAGACAGTAGTCTTCAAAGCGTAAACCTTGGACGCAACCCGGTACTAGCAATTATTAAATAAAATTGTATATGATAATATAGCGTATCAGGGAGATATCCCGATTATCGATATATATTATCGATTACTCGAGGAGGGCCAGATCGAGAGAGATTGCCCTGGGTCAGCCGGGGTGCGAGGGATCCTGTCAACCTCAACTTTAGCAACCAACAATGACCCACAGGCCCCGTGAGTTTTAGTCGGTTCGAGTCCGAAAACCTCTCCCACCAGCTCCGGCGGGGAAGTATCCGTGGGGATATTTTTACACGTAAAAAAAATATATTGAACAATTGGTGGTGATAGAGTAGGATAGGAGGCTCTGGGCTTCAAATGGAAGCTATGGACGCAACCAGAATGAAAGCCTAGCGCGGTGATGATTAACTCTTAATATAGGTTTTACGTCACCTTTGAGGGTTAGGCGCTGACTTCTTGTGATCCAACATCGCGTAACGCGCTATTGACATCTTGTATCTTGCTAAATGATATTTCATTTTCTTCAACCTGGAAAACAAGAGAATTTAAATCATTATAGAAAGAAATTAGAACATATAACAAGCCGCATGTTATGGAATCTAGAATGCGGATAAACATACTTAGATATTTAATAAATACATACATATTATACATAAAAACACAGATACAATCTGTGTTTAAATCATTTATTCTCATAAAGACAGAAACAGTCACTTACATGAGAACATAAAAGATACATTTTGTGATCCATTTCAAGTAACCGTCGACAGAGTAGGTACAATATAAAATACAACAACAATATGACATGATACTTTGAACTTTCACTCAGCAGTCCATCCTTACGCAGATAGGCATACACAGATAGGTTCGGAGCATTTAACCATAGTAATTTTCAATAATGTATTTAGATAGCCGCGATTTAAAAGTGCCAAATGAGTTCGCATCTTTTATGTCTGAGGGTAGATTATTGAATAGTTGTGCTCCTTCATAGGTGATATTCTTTTTTGCGAAGTTGGTACGTACTCTTGGCAAAACAAGAAGACTTGGTCGACGAAGGCTGCGCTTGGATATTTGAGATTTTGTTATAAAAGAAACTTTAGTGTGTATGGTATTGTCTAGAATTTTCCTAATGAGAACACAAGTATTATATATGTACAGTTTTTTTAGAATCTATATATGTATATTTGCATATTCATGCATACAAATATTTGCACTGAGCGGGAATCGAACCCGCGCCCCCTGCGTGGCAGTCGAATGTTACCACTACGCCTCAGAGGCCGCCAGACGCCATCGGTCTAGATAGCGGTGTGTAGAATGTTGTAGAATTATATATCTATTTATTTGACTACTAATTATATACTTATCTATGATTATGGCCTAGGGTCTTTACTTACCTGGAGAACATATCATCGTCTTCTCCGCCCCATCCCCAATACTTGTTGGAGAAACCGTTGACCTTTATAAACTGTTCTTCGGTAATAGCTGACACTCCACCGAAAATATCTTCGTATGGTAACCTAGAAAAAAAAAAAAAAATACAATCGTAAAAAATATATTCAAAGTAGAAAATATCGATGGCAGGTCGCTATCATAAAAACCAATTTAAACCAAATACGTAAATCGTAATCTAATCGTAAACATAACGAGAGCTGCTCCGTCATTGCGATTGGTCGTCTGTCTACTATGAACGTGTTTATGTGGAAAGCCAGCCAATCGCAATGCTCCGTGCTCTCGTTACGTTTACGATAGATTTTCGTGGTAGAGGTACAGTTTTAGGAAAAGTTGCATTATTTTGTTGCTTGGCGGTTGTAGCATTCGACTGATAAGTACGCAGATATGCGCGTACCCAGCTTTCTTTAAAGGATGAACAAAAGTCAAAAGGGTTGTTGTCGTGTTAAAAATACTTAACTTCAAGCAGAGCAGGGTGGGTCAAGCGCCTTACTTGGCTTTCCTGGGTACGTACATGTACGCAGGGGGTGTGGGTATATTCCCGCTCAGTGCAAATATGTCTATTTGCATGGGTCTGGTATTTCCGTGCCTCGGAGAGCAAGAATTAAGGATGATAACGGATGTAGGACCCTATAATGCTTTCGAGCTCCAAAAATCTTGCAAGTTTTGGATGCAACCGTGATTGGCTCTCGAATGAAGTAGAAGATTTTGTGAGAAAATTCTCATAGCGCGATGCAGTGTTAAGCATGAAGTTCCAAAATTAGTTCAGTTTATCTGTGCTAGATGGCGCTGAATTGGAGATTGGGCGGTGGTATTCCTTCAGACTTTTATAGGCATTGAAAGTGTTTTTAATCGTCTAGGGAGCTATTTAATAAGGCTTTCGTAGTATAGCGATTATAATCTAATTTTATTTAATCACGCGATTCGGACTTTTGACCTTGAACCAGACCTTCAGTATTAAAGGTGCTCGACAATCAACTCTTTATTCGTTTCCATCTTAATAACAATGTTAAATTATTAGAAGACTATAATATTTGATTAAGTATTGCTCGCAACTCAGCCCGCATTAAATAATGCGGCGTTTACCCATGGTCCACCAGTATAACACACTACTAGTAAGAACTTTTAAATTATTGCGTTCCATGATATACAATCGCGGGTATACCGGGATACACCTGCCGTGTTCACAGGCTGACTCACAGGCCGTGATGACCTGGTCGAAACGTCAGGCAAACAAATAAAATACCTATACCAATAAAATATACTAAACCATAAGCCTCAAGGTACTGACAGAGTGTCTCTTTCAGTCATTCTAATGATGTGGATTGGACTTCACTTCACTTTGACGAATACCCTTTGAAAATGCTAAAGATTGAATTTATGGACTGATTGAAGGAAGCACGAAATGACTATAATTCAGCACGAAACCTCCAGTTTTTTAAGCGTGATTGTAGGATGAGCTGATATAGTTTTATCTGTACTCACCTGTTATTTAACTTATCTATCGCCGCAGACATGTGGCGAGGCTGCCTAGGACAGGAGTACATATTACGCGTATCCAACGGCAGTAGGTCGATGTCGTGGAAGATGAAACACTGCCAGCCACCTGGCTCCAGCTTCCGACTCTCACTGAAGCCTACGTTCATCAGCTTGGCGCGGTTAAAATCTTTGTTACCTGTAATACCAATAGATATTCGCGATAAGATTATGGAATCGTGGCACAGGAAGAGTACGTAGTTAGGAAAGTAAGTCTGCTTTTTTTATCGTGCGTAAAATCCCAACATATACCCCCACACACGGAGCCGGTGGGAGAGGTTATGTCGGACTCGAACCGACTAAAACGCACGACCCCTGTGGGTCGTTATTGGTTGCCGGAGGTGAGGTTAACACGCATATCCCTCGCACCCCGGCCGACCCAGGGCCATCTCTCTCGATCTGGCCCTCTCTTCCGGTGTGGGAACCACAGAGTCCCCAAAGTAACTCTGCTTGCGCAGAACTGTAGTCAAATGACACTTATTAGTAAATGATCTCAATTCTCTTGTTCAGAATTTAACTATCTTCATTAGTATAGATCCTTGACTCTACTAAAGCCAAAACCACTGAGATTCCACAGACACTGCAAAAAATGACATTTAATTTTAAACCTTATTTCTAAGCGCATAAAATTAAAATTACATAAAAAGAGTTTCATTACACTTTGTCATTCTCTCTGCAAAGAGCGTTTTAATTTTCGACTTTAGCAACATTGCTTTAAAGTCTAAAATAAAATGGATTTCTTTAGCAGAACCGACACTTCTTAGTCAGTGATGTCAATCCTCTTGTTACAAATTTAACTATATCTACTTGCGCGAAGAGTTGTAGTCAAGTGACACTTCTTAGTAGGTACTTAGGTATTCTAAATTCTTTCACTATAAAAACCTAGGGTTCGTTTTTTTTATACTACTTGGTTGGCAGACAAGCACACGGCCCACCTGAAGTAAAGTGGTTACCGTGGCCTACGGACGTGTGCAACACCAAGGGAGTCACACTCGCGCTGCCAACCCTGTAAGCACAAGAGTTTTGCCCTGTCAGTGTAAAAGACTAAGCAGGACAAGCTTTTGGTCTTCCCACGGACAGTACAAAAACTCTCCAGTGAGCTCTGGCTACCCTACTTACCGACGGGAACACAACACGAGGCTATTATGGCCGCGGTATTCTGTTCACCAAACGCACTCAAATACTTAGTCTTAATGCTGAAAAAAGGAGATACTGTGGTAAGGATTAGAGGCGAGTATGACGTACCTTCTTGCTCAATTATGAATATGCCATATTCAATTTGCTGTTTCATCAGGAAAGGATGCATGTGGTTCAAGAAGATGGCTAAGTGCTGTTGGCGATCCCTGAAAAACAGACAATATATTTTTAAATTTTATATTTCAGCAAAAACAGAGCCCAGAACCACATTCACTCATTTTGAATGAGCAATTTATATTAATTTTTTATCGATTTAGTCAAATTCAAGGTCGACAAATGATTCAATTTCCAGAACGGTATTCCTCGTTTCAGAATGGTCACCCTGGGGTGACAACGAGAAAGTTCCCGATTGATTATTATTATCGACGATCACTTGCAATTTAGAGCTCGGAGAAGACTCTCTTTCGCCGCCCATGAAAATTTTGTTTAATTATTTCTTTTACCGTGAGTGGAAAATCTATATCAGAGATTCTTATATTAACCATCAAGCGTTCCGACTTGCGTAGATGTGTGCGGTTTGAGTCTCTAAGACTTTGGTGGGGTCATCTGATACCCCAACGGGAGCAGATGGAGGAGGTTATGTCGAACTTAAAAAACGCATGCCGGTTGCCGGGGGTGAGGTTGGCAGGCATATCCCTCGCACCCCGGCCGACTCAGGACCATACCTCTCCATCTGGCCCTCTTTGATAATACACTCTGAACATTATGAAATGTATGATATGCCTCAAAAATACTATAATATTAATAGTTATAGTTACCTGTACGGCACTATAATGGCTACTTTGTGACGGGCAGTGCAGTTTGGCGGTGTATATCGACCGCCTTTTTGGATCTCCGGGAACTTCTTCTCGACAAAATCTAGCTCCAAATCCGTTTTATTGACGGGCACGGGACCTAAAAACATACAAGTTCAATAAATTTAGTAATCAAATCAAATCATATTTATTGTAAATCATATAACAGAAGATGTTCACATAGTAATTAGTTCAGCTATGTTTCACCATTTGGGTATACAATATTAAGTAGATTATTAATTTTATTAACCGCGGTAGCTTAGTGGTATGGGTAATGGACTGCTGAGACGAGGTCTCGGGTTCGATCCCAGGTTTTACCATGGCACACACCAATGACTTTTCGACGCTATTCAAAGTTATGTGTGTATTTATCGCGGGCTTATAAGTGCCCGGTTAATGGCAATAGGCACGCCACCTATTACATTGGGACCTAAACATAAACTGGCGAAATGTGGGTGCTAGCACCTCTGCCTACCCCTTCGGGGATATAGGCGTGAGTTTATGTTATGTTAATTTTATAAAATTATTAGATTATTAATTAAATTGTTAATTTAGTTATCACTTAAAATTAAATAAAAATACAAATAGCACAGAGTCAATCGTAACAGAAATTAAATTCATCAATAAATTATCATGCACCAGCACCTACTACAGTGAGTTATCCTCCAAAAATTCATTAATGGTATAATAACATTTTTCAATTAATAATTTGCGAAGTTTCAATTTAAAATTGTCCATTTCAATTATATCTCTAATTTTTATTGATATTTTATTATATATTCGTGGACCTGGGCAAAACACACTGTTATGTAATGTAACAAGTAAACCCACGTAGGCAAGACTTAAGGCCCTTTTTACATTAGGAAACTAGAACAGACCAGACATTAATCATGAATTGCTCGTAGAACACGCTACTGGGAATTATGAAAAATCTTTGTTTACATTCATACATATATTATAATCCGCCGTTATTCCGGAAGGGTTAGGCAGAGGTGAATAAACACCCACATTACACCAATAATTGTATTCGATTTCACTTAATACTGAGTGGGCCTATTGCCGTATTCCGGACACTATATAACAGTTGACTCGACCCACGCATCTGAGGATGGATCTGGGCTGTATATATCTGTCTGATGTTAAACAGCCTTATTACTTAGTCGCCTTGTAGGAAACCGCATGGGAAGAGATGGGGTGGTCCAAATTGTACTCTGCCGGGAACCACGCAGCTTGCAGTATTTTGTACGGCGTTTTAAAATATAAATATTTTCCTCAGTCGCTGTGAATATATGACGCGAGTCTGAGTAGGTATGTACACTACGACTAAAGGTACTTTTTTCTTCTGTGGTAGGCAATAGCGCGCCATTTGCTTCAAAACTTGAGCTCGCTGGTTATAAATAGGTACTTACCTACTACGTATTTTGTTGTCAAATTTGATAGAACTTGTATTTCTTCTACATCATTATAACCCCTTAGATATATAATTTAATATGTTACATGTTCAGCAATAAAATGTTTTATTTTTTATACAACTTAGGTGGCAGACAAGCACACGGCCCACCTGATGGAAAGTGGTTACCATGACCTATGAACGTGTTTAACACCAGTGGAGTCACATCCGTGCTGCCAACCCTGTAAGAACAGAGATTTTGTGCCGTCAGTGTAGAGGACAAAGCAGGACAAGCCTTTGGTCATCCCACTGAGACCACAAAAACTCTCCGGTGAGCTCTGGCTACCCTACTCACCGCCAGGAACACAACACGAAGTTATTATAACCGCGGTATTCTGTACTTCCCCAGTCGGACTGCTCAATTGGGTGGAAATACCACCGTGTCCTCCTCAAAATTTGATATGATTTGAATAAAAAACGGAGCAGTTAGAGACTGATACTATACACAAACGGTTTACCTTACTTACCTACAAAAATTTAGTGTAATCTTTACAGTTCATTATTGATTATTGGTACCAAGCGTAAAGCGTAACGTTTCCGTAAAGGGCTAAATTTAAAACTATGGTTGTCACTGTCAAATGCATACCGTTTCATTGCAAATCACAAACAATTTAGAACGATTGGACATTATTGAAGGGACGGTGGCGGGCTCCTTCAATTCACAGAATTATTGGTTTTATCATATTTTACTATACTAACGTTTCCGTATGTGGCTAAAAAACCTATCACTGTTGTCACTGTAAATGCTTACAGTTTTATTGTAAATCAAAGACAAATTTGCACTATTTCACAATATTGAAGGGCAAGTGGGAAGAAGAAGCGAAAGAGGTATGTTGAAAACTTAAGAGGATCGTGGTAAGTTGAAAACAGTAGTCTCTGCCTACCCCACTGGGAAAAAGGCGTGACCGTATGTATGTATGTATGTAAGTGGGCCCGCCACTTCAGTTCACGGAATTATTGATGTTACTATAAAAGTCTTTGACATGAACAAAGATCTTTGATTTGAGAAACAATAAAATTATCGCAGGTTATAAGTGCGCGGTTAATGGCAATAGGCTCGCCACCTATTACATTGGGACCTAAACATAAACTGGCGAAATGTGGGTACTAGCAGTTCTGCCTACCCCTTCGCGGATATAGGCGTGAGTTTATGTTATGTTAAAATTAGGAAAATGTCTTACCTAAATCGGGTGGTGTAGCGTCACAAAGCGGCAATGTGGGTTCAGTTTTCTTCAGCGGTTTTTCTGACTGCATCCGTTTCTGAAGTCCTTCCATCAGCTTCGTGATCATCAACGACACAGGAGTTCCATTCACAAGTGGATCGTGTATTGTCATATTCACAATATTCGTTATATTTTTTATCGAAGTAATGTTATTGTCTACGTTCAAATGGTTCGGAAGGTCCAAGACTACAACAGAGTGGTTTTTTACTTGTGTGTCTTTTGTCTCTGGATTTACTTTCAAGACAAATGGTTGCGGTTTTTCTGGGTTTCTGGAATAGATAATGGACCAATTATATATTAAGTTTGGTAAGGCTCGTTTACAAGGTAAAACAATACTTACTATATCAGTTTTAGAATGGGTGACCATTAATAACACAATGAGATGCCTCTGTGACTTGGAGAGCATGTTTATCCATCGATCCCGGTTACATCTGAGGTTCGTAACGGCCTTATGTATATTTAGAGCCCATAAAAGATCGCCAAATCACACTTTGCTTACAGACCCTGGTCTAACTACAGAACTTTTATACCGGTAGTGCGTTGTGGAGGTCAGATGATAATCGCTTCACGGCAAATTTCAAAGTAGACAGACTGAAAAACCGACCGATGAGTTGAAAAAAGGTTCTGAGGAGATGTTAAACGCCACAAAAATGAACTTACTTGAAGGTAGGCGGCGTAGAATTGTACAGTGGAGTATACAGGTAGGTCCTCAGTGGTGAGGCGTCGAGTATCGAGCCGAAGAGGTACTCGACGGCTGCTAGAACCAGCACGAGCAGCAGTAGCAGGCGTAGGGCTCGAGCTGCCCGCCCTCCGCCTGCGTTCGCGCCGCCGCCCATCAACGCATGAAATGCTTGCGTGCAGACGCCGACCCCTGTGAAACATACAAGACTTTAAGAGAATATCCTCACTAAAATAAGCGGTATAGTCGATCAGTTTTGATTTGGCAGGCACGACGTCGGGAAGAACATTTTTTCTTTTCTACCTGAGAAAAATCCCCATCGGAGCCGGTGGGAGAGGTTTTGTTGGGCTCGAACCGACTAAAACGCATGGTACCTGTGGGTCGTTTTTGTTTGCCGAAGGTGAGGTTGACATGCATATGCCTCGCACCCCGGCCAGCTCAATTTGGACCTCCTCGGGTGTGAGGACCACAGACTCCCCTACTCGCGCATTGAGCGCCACTGCCGCGTCATGGGAAGATGAGTGATATATAACGCTCTGCAAAATCAAACCAAGCCCATCTAAAGAAAGCCCGCGGCCTACGAAGTCACAGACACGTGCGTGCTTTCGCAGACTACGTACCGTGAAATTGGGCTCGCCTGTGGTAGTAAATAAATTTGTTATAGTAAATACACCCGTGTCGATATCCAGGAATCTTCGCACCATGGAAACCCGGGTTTAGAACGATTTTTCTACCCAATTTATCACATCGCAACTAATGAAATTTGCAGCAGAATCTGCCCGGAACCTTTAAAAAGGATATATTCGTTAGAACCTGCGGGGTTCATGGGTATAATTTAAATTATATTCTTGTCCCTATCGGCTACCGTATTTGTCAACCTCTGGAAAAATAGTTCACGTTTTTGGAGCAGTAACCGGGAAGGATAATTTGCGGGGAATCACTACACATGGATTGTTGGCATCGACATGCCAACTATCGGCCAGCTAGCGGCCCATTTGAAAACCAGCGCTGCGTATACTCGCGTTGCGGTGTACGCAGCATCTTATGCTGAAATGGGGCCCTATTTGGGGCTCGCACAATGTAAAGTAAATTAATAAATAAATAACTTTGAATAATGTATCCATCATGCATTGTGTGTAGTCGCAAATAAAATATTGTCTTTCTTTCTTTCATATAATGTCCATTATCGTGAAACAATTACCTAATCTGATTACCCGACTGGTCTTCTTCATCATCATGAGCTATCAGCGGTTCACTCTCGATTAAAACATGTTCATTTTGGCGCCGTGAGCCGTGTACTATCAGAAACTGATGCGAAGAATACACATTGCTAGTGGCAGCGTTCATACGTAATAACTCCACAACCTAAAAGCTCCAAAAGTTATCCGCGGTAGCATAGTGGTATGGGTAATGGACTGCTGAGACGAGGTCTCGGGTTCAATCCCAGGTTTTACCATGGCACACACCAATGACTTTTCGATGCTTTTCGAAGTTATGTGTGTATTTATCGCAGGTTTATAAGTGCCCAGTTAATGGCAATAGGCTCGCCACCTATTACATTGGGACCTAAACAAACTGGCGAAATGTGGGTGCTAGCACCTCTACCTACCCCTTCGGGGATATAGGCGTGAGTTTATGTTATGTTATTTAACTCCAAAAGTAACTCCGTCTGTCTGTCTGTTATCTTTGCACGTATATTCCTACCAGTGAAGTTATTTTGTTAACACTCAAACTTTATACCTTGGTTCAAGTTTATGCAGTAGAGGTTTCCAATTTGAATTGAATTGTTTCCTAATATTATTTTAACGTGAAAGTTTGGGTGTTTGTTATTCAATCACGCTCTAACGGCTGAGCGGATCTTGGCTGAAAGTTGGTACAGGGATAGATTATATTATAGTCTAGAACAGTGGTGCCTAAACTTTTTTATGCCCCCCCCCCCATAAAAGATTAAGAAAAGCAGAAAATAAGAAAGTGTAAGAAATTTTGAGAAGGGCCAGAATTTATATATTGGGTTACCTCCTGATAGCGGGGGTGGTTAAGAATTAGTTGAAAAATCGGTATATCAATCTTTGCCCCATCACCACGCTTCTTTGCGCCTTGCGACTCTCAATATAATCATCAACGAGGCTAGTGCCTGGATTCTTTAGCTATTCGTTTATTATTTTAATAATATATAATCTACTTTATACTTCTAGACTGCCAAAATATAATTATAGAAGGGCATACTGCCGCGTGGTT
The DNA here is from genome assembly GCA_963662185.1 of Eilema griseolum. NCBI lineage: Eukaryota > Metazoa > Arthropoda > Insecta > Lepidoptera > Erebidae > Eilema > Eilema griseolum. The sequence goes on from OY759247.1 coordinate 18,482,411, forward strand.
TCTGGCAGAGTAGAATTTGGGCCACCCCATCTCTTCCCATGCGGTGTAGTACAAGGCGACTAAGGGATAGGGCTGTTTAACATCAGACAGATATATATACAGCCCAGACTCAGCCTCAGATGCATGACTCGAGTCAATAATAGAGCCTGGAATACGGCAATAGGCTCATCCCTTGTTACGTGGCACCGAATTATTGGTGAAATGTGGGTGTTAATTTACCTCTGCGTAACCTTCCAAGGATAAAGGCGTGATTATATGTATGTAATTGCACCTATTTGAACTAATGAAAGTAACAGTCGCTGTCGAACGAGTTGCCGGCGACTCTAATAGTCTAATAATGTCTCTAATGGTGTAGTCACCACACTCGATAGTTGCCAATCGATACAACAGATCTACTCCTAGGATAGTGTAATCGATAAGGCTGTCGATTACATCAACCGACATGATAGTTACTATCTACAGAGTTAAATGATACTGGTACGTACTAATTCATTGATAATGATTACAACACAAATACTACATCGATAATATGATATGTATTAATCTCAATAGTACTATGCAATAGATAGCACTTATGTACCTATCAGTACATATCGCTTTGCAGAACGCAGAGCCCTACAGAACACCGCGGCCATAATAACCTCGTGTTGTGTTACCGACGAGTAGGGTGGCCAGAGCTCACTGGATAGTTTTTGTGGTGTCAGTGAGAATATTAAAGGCTCGTCCTGCTTTTTTTCTGCACTGAAGGTACAGAAACTCTGTTCTTACAAGGTCGGCAGAGCACGAATGTGACTCCCCTGGTGTTGTACACGTCCATGAGGCACGCTTTCCATCAGGTGGGCCATGTGCTTGTCTGAATCCTGAGTGGTATACAAAAATCGATCGAGTAAGAGTGATTATTGGCTGCTAAGACATAGGTCGCGGGTTCGATTGTCGCTCAGTACAAATTAACGCTGATTGTAATGCGTACAGTTAAATATAGTTGCATAAGCTTCGCAACCTTTGGGAGAGGCCTATATCCAGCAGTGGACTGCAATAGGGTAATTGATTGATTGAAATACCACATAATATAAATTGATTGGATTCCCATTTTCTGGATTTTGGGGAGTTAGTGTTTGTGACGATCGGAAAAGTCATGCACATTCCAAAAATAATATTTATTTTAAACAGAAAGTTTCGTTTATTTCAAAAATCGTTATGTATTTGGGTGGCGTGGCGGTAGTAAACGCGACTACTACGCAGGAGGCGCGGGTTCGATCCCCGCTCAGTGCAAATATTTGTATGTATGAATATGGGTATTTGCATTGGTCTGGGTGTTTCTATGTATAATATGTATGTATTTACAAAAAAAAAAGTATTTAAGTATGTTTATCCGTATTCTAGATTCCATAACACAAGCTAGTTAAACTATGCTTACCATGGGTCTAGATAGCGTTGTGTAGAATGTTGTAGAATGTAAAATGTAAATTTAGGGGCTCTTCATGGATGGTTTTGTTACATATATGGAAAGTTTGTAAGCATTTAATAAACGTTCGTTACTCTGTCACACATAAATGGCTGAACTAATCTCGATATACTTCTGCACAGACGTAGATTTTGTCGATGAAGAATTGATTGATTGAATGTTCTGGAATAGGATTAGGTTTCTGTGACTCCATCATCTTAATTTGAACCCGTTTAGTCAAAATTTCACGCTGGTTCAGAGCGGAGCCGTTGGTAGGTACTAGCTAGTGTATAAAAGAGATATCGATTTTTAAGAACTTGTTAGTACTTATACTGCCGTTCTGTATGGATCGGAGAACTGGCCCTAAAGATGACAGATGAAAAACGGTTGCATGTAGCCGACATGCGAATGTTGAGAAGAATGTGTGATGTGACAAGAATGGATAAGATTAGGAATGAATATAATAGAGGAAATTTGAGAGTAGCACCAATCACAGAAAAGCTACGAGGAAATCGTTTGTCCTGGTTCGGACATGTAATGCGTAGGGATGAAAGTAATGTCGTAAGGAAGGCACTAACTATGGAAGTGACTACAAGGGGAGAGGGAGATTTAAAATGACGTGGATGTACTGTTGGACTATGTGAAAGATGATATGGTTAAGAAGGAAGTAAATGTTGTGATGACTGCAACTAGAGATGAATGGATAAAATACACGTGTTGCATCGACTCCAAATAAACATGGGATAAAGGCAGGAGGATGATGATGACGCCAACACATATAAATATGGTACACATCTATTAGTGATAAAGCGGATAAAATTATAATTTATCAATGGCGGATGTAGCCACAGATAAAAGCATGTTAAGTTCGCCTACATTGTACAAACTATGATAACAGAGTGTAGTTATTGTTGATAGTAAAATGTTAGAACTATTTAATTACTCAATGCCGTTTATAACCTACCGTTTTAACACTATTTTTACCCGACTACGATGAAGCAAAAGGAGAGTTATGGTTTGAGAGGTTATATATGTATGTATGTATGTAGGTTCATCTGTTCCCTCATAGCTCCTCAACCACTTATTAGAACTGGACAAATGAGATACCTTTAGAAGCGTCTTATTCGTCCGCTAGTTATAGGCTATATAATGTGTCACTAAATCTATTGTGGCGCCCTCTAGCGGTCATAAAGTACTATGTTAACTGAAAGGGCTTAATTAGGACATTTCAAATATGTATAAATTATGACCTATTGCTTACCCCAAAATGTTATAATAAAAAATAAGGTTTAAACTACAACCCGACTACTGAAAAATCACGCAATAAAAAGTATTAAACAAGAAAATATCAAGGGTAGCCGTGGTCGTATACCAAAACAAACCAATACACAGGGAAAAGTGCATTTTTTGCGTGATTTTTCAGTAGTCGGGTTTTAATTTTAAACTTATTTTATCTCGTATTATTAAAAATAATACATATCAATAACTCATGCCACCATAGGAAATCATGAGAGTAAAATAGCCGATATGGTGTAGTGTAGTGTTACAGGAAAATAATATCTAGGTACCAAGCAAAGTATACTAAATATACCTACATGACGGTTATAAATAAAAATTAAATCAACGTGGCTACAAGCATTCAAAACCTGTTGGTTAACATGAGAGTTTTCACGACAGTAGATGAAGCTATAATAACGCGGCCATAATAACCTCGTGTTGTATTCCCGGCGGTGAGAAGGGTAGCCAGAGATCACTGAAGAGTTTTTATGCTGTCAGTGGGAAGACCAAAAGTTTGCCCTGCTTTGTCTTTTACACTGAAGGCACAGAAACTCTGTGCTTACAGAGTTGGGAGCGCGAACGTCCATAGGTTACCACTTTCCATCAGGTGGGCCGTGTGCTTGTCTGTCAACCAAGTGGTATAAAAAAAAAGCTCGTGATCTGTGTTGTCAACAGCCAATAATCCACTATTTGCTTCTGTGCTCTACAGGAGACAATCGTGGATAGTTGTCTCTGCCTACTACGGAGAAATAAACCAGTCAACTACGTGTCGGACTCGCGCACTGAAGGTTCCGTACATAACTGAATAAAGAGTTAAACCCCCATAAGTTTTCAGCTCTATGTTAATTTTTACAACCTCACATCTTTATTTTGTCTGGATTATTATGCTCACTAGTCTAAATATTGATAAAAACATAAATTACTTGGCACTTTATATATGTGGCTCAATAAAACTTTAGATCACAAAAAACACCACTGAATTATGTAAAAATAATCCGATTCGGTAAAAGCAGTTCGAATTTGGTCAAAAACGACGTCTAACTCGATAAATAAGCGTCGTGTCACTGACTAAGGAAAAAAACACCGATTGTATAATCCTTATATTGTACAGTTAATAACAAAAGTAACTAAACATACTCTAATTTATAGATTAACTGAACTCTTAAGCCTTAGATAAAATAATTGAATGAATGAATGAACTACTTATCACACCACATTGGTATACATGTACTCATATCCCAGAGTAAAAACATTGTAAACATTTTAGTGTTAAGTTATTTTTGTATTGTTGACTGTACATATTTGATAGCTGCCTAATACGATTAAATATATATGATTCACCCTTGTTTGGTCGAACAACTTTTGATCGAATGTTACAAATTCGAACAACGTTTGAGAAAATAATTGTTTTGCATAATATCGGTTGACATAAATTTCATTTGATCGAATGTTTATTTGCTATAACAACGTTTGAGCTATTCATCAAAAATTATAATGCTCATTTCATATAATATTCATTTGGTATAATATGTATTTCATCGAATACTCAATTGATATAATGTAATGTAGTGTAGAAAACGTTGTTCGAATTAGTAATATTAGATCAAACGTTGTTCTAACAAACAAGGGTGAATATAAGAAAATTCATGTTATTTGTGTCAGTTTTCTGACACTCGGCGGCCGCTGCCGCGGCACGCTCGCTTCGCTCGCTCGCCTCGTGCTTATTATGGTCACAGTTCTAACCTAACCTAACCCTGCGAATTTCACTGATGTAAGAAAACTACAAAGAGTATGTTACATGAGAAACAATACAAGTAAAATTGAAAATCTCTCAGAGGGATAGGCAAAAGAAAAAAACAAAATATGAAAAAAAAAATAAACCAAATATTTGATATGATTTTTCGACTAAACCACTATTAGTCTAATGAATCATTAGTTTAAATAAATAAAATTAGTGCAAATGAAAATTCGGTGGAATAACATTATTCCAAATAAATAATTCTGCGAAATAAAATTCGACCAATTAAATATTTGGTCAAATGAATAATTATGTGAAATGATTTTAGTGCAACTGAAATTAGTCGAAGTGATATTCGATCAAAAGTTGTTCGACCAAACAAGGGTGAACCAATATATATACTATCAAAGATTAATGAAGATTTTAATTACTATTATATCTTATCACAAGTGCGGATTATAAGTGATAAGGTAATGCTAAGATTTCTTTTGTCAATTTCGTCATCACATAATTTGCAGATGTTGCATTGGAACGAATGCATGTTGAATAACAAGTAGATATGCAGCCGATGTGCAGTCGATGTGTAGTTGATGTGCAGTAGATGTGCAGTCAATGTGCAGTCGATATGCAGTCGATGTGCAGTTTGATGCATTTTAACTACAGTATAACTGAATCACTACGCTAAATGTAAACTGACTGCAAACGGGTTTACAAATTTATTGCAGTCACACTAACTGCATTTAAATCATTTCAGCATCTTAAATTTGGCACAGGGCTAGATTACACTCTCACAATGCTACAAGGAACAATTTAATCCTGGATTTATATTCCTGTGGATCACGGGAACGGAGCCAGTATTTCACGCGGGTGGTTCCGCGGGCAACAACAAGTTTGCCATATTATCTAATCACTTTACTAGACATCTAAACAAGCATTTTTTTTATTTCGAAACAAATTCATGTTCAATTAACAGATTGACCGATCTGTTAGAAGTCGGTGCCTAGCAGGAGAGGCCTTATTTCCAATATTTATAATAGTTCAGGCACAACTAACAAAGTAGGCACCGACATCTAACAGATCTGTAAATGCAGTTATTATTCGCTTTTCAGGACATCTATTTTGTTTCTTGAAGTCTTATTTATTAATTATTTTTTTCCTTTTTAGTGAGCTATGAGTTCATAAACGATCCCTCTTCCATCGTTTGCTTGGTCCATCAGTTTAACATCATGAGGAGGTGATATTCAGAAGCGATAACTCAAATTATATTATGTAAAAGCAACAGAAACAGTATCTTTGCCTACATTTTAAGGATTTCCCTAGATCCCGTCATCCGACCTTCTGGATCCCGTAATTCGATTCTGACTCCCTGGACCAGGAACCATCCTTCAATTTCCAACAAAATAAAGAATATAAAATCCGTTTCGTAAATTACGGTTTTTACATATAACGTTTTGTCGCCTATTTTGTATCTTAGTAGTGTAATTTGAAGAAATGCTGTTACATGTGGTATTAATATATGGCTCTACTGGGGGCTTTACTGCTCCTTACCAGAGCCACTTAGAACACGTACGTAATACTGATAGAAGTCATTGTATTGTTATAAAAGCTGTTGTACGAAATAGCAACAGCATTTATTAATACATACGTACTGGAAAGTGGCAATAGGCTCGCCAACTATTACATTGGGACCTAAACATAAACTGGCGAAATGTGGGTGCTAGCACCTCTGCCTATCCCTTCAGGGATATAGGCGTGAGTTTATGTTATGTTATGTACTGGAAAGTATCAGTTGTATTTTATAAATGTTCATTAAACTGTAATTTTAATAGAGAGCGCCTAGGCATTTGTTTTGTTTCAATAACATTGATGTCGCTGATTGCTAATACCAATTAGGCAGGCGCGTTTGATGGATTCTCCAGATTTCTCTAGGATCTCATCATCAGATCTGGTTTTCTTGAATATAGGACTATGCTAAAGGTATACCCTATCGAAAACCGCAAGAAAAATAAAAATCTGTTCATAATTGGCTTTGTGCCGCGTGGTTCCCGGCAGAGTAGAATTTGGACTACCCTATCTCTTCCCATGCGGTGTCATACAAGGCGACTAAGCTATAGGGCTGTTTAACATCAGACAGATATATACAGCCCAGACTAAGCCTCAGATGCATGGCTCGAGTCAAGAATAGTGCCCGGAATACGGCCTATGCTCACCACATATTATGCGGTACCGAATACACTGATTGGTGAAATGGGTGTTAATTCACCTCTGCCCAACCCTACGGGGATAAAGGCGTGGTTATATGTATGTATGTAATTGGTTTTGATATCGCGTAAGAAACGTACATATAAATAATAAATATAAAAATACGCATTGAATTGAGAACCTCCTCCTTTTTTGAAGTCGGTTAAAATAGCAACAGTTCAGGAGAGCGATAAAACCGCGTAGTTTTACAAAGACGTCATAGAGTTACTTTTTACTTGATTTGACTAAATTATGTATATTGTTGCAACATGGCTGTTTCTGACTAGTTTGAACCACGCGGCGACGTAATAAATTACAACAAATTACCGAAAAGAATTATGGAGATTGGGGAACTTAGCATATAGAAAGAAATTAAGAATATTTTGTTAGGCAAATGTTATTATACGGTAAATGATTATTTAAATGACAAAACAGTAGATGTGTAGTAAAATAATAAATGAAATTTAAACTTTGACATTCTTATCATGTTTATTTATTTATTTATTATTTATTATTACACACACCTTACACTATCTTTACAGAAAAGTCCAATGCGATAGTGTAGACATAAAAAAATTAAAAAATAAAATAAAAATAGAACACAAACAGTCAATGAGTAGGTACAATGTAAATCACAAATATTAAACAAAAATTAAAAAATAATAAAGATAAACATAAATCAGAAACAAAAATTAAATAATACAAACATCACAGCTCATAATATAACCAATTAGAATTATTAATGAATAAATTATAAATCAATTTTATTAATCAACCCAACTAACATCACACGTCATTACGCAATATGTGGCTTTTGTGAACTCATTCAGTGAGCACGAAAATAAATCAATGCGGTCCGCGACCACATTGAGCGCACGAAGGGCGCGCGTGAGCGGCGCCCGCCGCAGCAAGTTGGTGCGCGCGGTCGCTACGGCCAGCAGGCGCGGGCGCCGCCGCTGCGACACGCACTCACGCGGCGCGCGCAGCCCCACCTCCCGCAGGATAGCAGGGTTGTGAATGAAGCCGCGAAGCACTTTAAACACGTATGTGGCTAGAGCCACTTCTCTCCTCACTTCCAGCTTGTAGTATCCCACCATCCCTAAAATGAACAGGGTGGGATACAACAGCGGGTAACCTGGGTATACACCGTAAAGTTTAATGTACAAAAATCGAATAAACTTATTTTGTATTCGTTCCAACATCAACCTGTATTTCACCTCGTATGGAGCCCAAATGCTGGAATTGCATTCTAGGTGACTTTTTACTAATGCTTCGTACAGCGCTCTCAAAGCTGTGACATTAGTAAAACAGTTTGTGTGCCGTAACAGAAAGCCCAGATTACGATACGCCTTCTTACACACTCCCAGAATATGCTCGCAAAACCTCAAATCGGTTCTAAAACGAACACCCAAGTCACAGACCTCACTTACTCGCTGTAAAGGTGCCTCCTCCATTTGGTACTGGTAGTGACTGGGGTTATGTGATCGACTAAAAGACAACACGGAGCATTTGGATATATTAAAATAAAGCTTATTTTCTTGACTCCACCTTACCACGCTATCTATATCCTCTTGCAACCTGTTATGATCTGCATTCTGCGAGATTTCCAGAACTAATTTAAGGTCATCTGCAAAAAGTAACGGTGTCGAATTCGCAACTACTTCCGGTAAGCTGTTTATCATTAAGATGAAGAGAAGAGGACCCAAATTACTCCCCTGACTTACACCTGACCTCGTAAAGTATGATTCGGAGAGGCATCCTCCACAGTCTACGTATTGACGTCTGTCCCGTAGATAGTCCGCGAAGAACGCAAGGGTGTGCGGCGTGCAGCCCACTGCAGCCAGACGTGTTAAAAGGATGTCATTGTCTACCACATCGAAGGCTTTCCTGAAATCGAAGTAGGCTACATCTACCTGCAGCCCAGCGTCCACCGCGGGTACCAGACACGTCATGAGATGAAGAAGATTGCCTGTGGTTCCCCGTCCAGCACGGAAGCCGTGCTGTGCGTCCGATAGCTGCCCACTTACCTGTTTGTACATATCACAATGAATGGAAGCCTCGAATACTTTGGCTGGAGTACTGAGAATTGCAACAGGCCTGTAGTTACTAGGATCGGAGCCCCCCCTACCCTTAGGTACAGGCACTACTCGAGTGACTTTCCAGCACTCCGGAAACGTTGCAGTGTCGACACATGCGTTGTACAAATGTAGTAACGGTTCAGCCAATACCTCACGAGAATCCCTAAAAACAAAGGCAGGTATACCGTCCGGGCCCGCGGATCGCTTGGGCGGCAGGCGGGCCAGCGCGGCAAGGACTTCACGCCGTCGCAATCGAGTGAGGGACACCCGTGCGCCGGGCGCCGGAGACTGTGCCGCGCTAGCCGCACCCACATCAAGTTCCGCGGACTCCTGATTATATATTGAATGAAAAAAAGTAGCAAATTCATTGGCGCATTGGTAGTCTGATAAAGTGTGACCGTCTTTTATAAGTCTATATTTACTCGAGTTACATTTCTTAGACCTCATGTAGTCCCAAAACGCTCGCGGGTCATTAGCTAGACGGGCTTGAACGCGGTCGCCATACCGATCGTGCGCCTGTGCAATCTCCGCCTTTACTTTCGCTCTGGCCCTACTAAACGCTTCGTAGTCACTACGAGAGTTACTGGATTTGTATTTTTTGTGTAGTGTGTGTTTTTGCTTTATCTGTCTAATAATTTCAGGTGTGTACCACACTGGATATATGTACCTATGACTACTATTTGTCCTGATTTGCCTAAGAGGGACACAAAGATCAAAAGCTGCATAAATTTTATAATAAAATAGGTTCAATATGAGTTCAGGATCGCTGAAACTGTACAATTCATCCCACTCCATAGTAGCAAGCAAAAAATACAAGTGACTCATATCGGCTTTGTTAAAATTCCATTGATTACATGGTATCGAGCCTTGGGGGCGTTGTGTGGAAGGAGCAGGGGTGGGAGGCGGCGGCGCCCGCGCCAGCTCGACGCTCACGGTCAGCGGCGGGTGGTGGCGGTCTACGGGTTTCAGGCCCTCGTCCGCTTCACTCACGCGCACCTCGTCGCGCGCGCTTAGTACGAGGTCCAGCTGCCTACCATTACAGTTGGGCACCATGTTGTACTGAATGAATTCACAGAAAGCTTTGAAATATTCAAAATAATTACAAACATTTTCACTACATGAATAAAGATTAAAATCCCCTAATATAACTAAATTACTTTTATATTTGAGACATAATTTTTCTAGTAAATTAAACATTATCATATATTCACTGTCCTCTGTACTCGGAGGAATATATACTGCACAACACGTTAGTAAAAAACGGTTCTGTAAATAAACTGTGGCACAAATAAGTTCGAACTTGTGACTGTCTATGTCCACACCGTCCGGAACCGGCACCCGACGCAGTTCATACCGCGGCGTGGCCATAAGAAGCACGCCGCCCTGCTTTCGCCCGTCCGCTCGGTCGCATCGCACTATTTGGTACCCGGGGAGCCCAAATTCTGTGTTATGAATTGATTCATGCAGACTCGTTTCTGTGATGACGAACAAATCAGCCTCTGAAGATTGAATGAATGATAAGAATCGTACCATCTTTGTTCTTAGTCCACTCACGTTCTGATACAGTATACTGATGTTCCTATTGGGTTTGTAGTTGGATTGGTTTGTTTGTTCGACGAAAAAAAATCCACTCACTGAATTCCACATTCAATGGCCACGCCTGCGGATCGTATAACTTGTCGTAGTTAGCTTCCGTAACCCCTATCTTAAACGACGAGTAATCCCGATCGGTTTTGGGTTTTAATTTTTCAATTATTATTTCCGTGTCATTTTGCAATACATTTTGTACATATTTTTTCAACATGTCTTCCGTTGTGTTTTTCTCCAGTCTCCATACATGTAGAAACTTTTTACGTTCCACAGCTCTTAACAAATCAGATGACGCGTTACCCCCTTTCCTAACTAAGTTAACCCTCTTGCTCTTTTTCACTTCTATCCATGTGTTGTCCACAATTGTGGTTTCTACTGGTTTACTAGCCACAGTCGCGTAGCTACTTGAGGGTGGCGGCTGTCGTTGGGCTGTCTGTGTTCTCGGCGCCGGGTTCTTGAGCTGGTGGGCAAACGTGCTTGTAGCCTCCGCTGAGGTCCTAGTAGTGATTGCGGTTTTTGAAACATGGCCAGTTAGTTGTTGGGACTCTTGGGAGGCATCAGAGTTGGTATTGGTATCTAAGCTACTGTTGTATATTATTTTATCTTTACTAACCTGCTTTAAGTTTTTAATTTCATATTCATAGGAAATACACTTTTTATTTACATCCTTTAATTCTTGCGTCAATTTACTGTTTTCCAATACCAGCATCTTTACAGTATCCTTAATTTCTGCTATGATTTTTGTCTCAAAAGCACTTAATTTTTCAATTATAATTCTATTGACTTTTTCTACGACACCTACCAAATCATTTGCATCATCATTTGTTATAGACATAGTATTTCCTTTCAAAGCGTTGTCTTCAAATGATAGATTCCTATCTATTAGGCTATCAATGAACCCCGCGCGAAGACTCCGTACTGGAGTGTCGTCTGTTACTCTAATACGCTGGGTTACGTTGATACAAGAATCACACTTAAAATTGCGCTTCATTTGTGTCTGCTCGTCTTTAGAAGCTCCCGGGGTGATATTCACACATCCATAATGGTATCCTAACTTGCATCCACTACATTTAAGCAGGTCTCCTGCGACAGTTTTTTTACAGCAAATGGTACAGTTCATTTTTCAGTAATTTTTTCAAATCCGTACTTCAAAATACTGTGTGACAGAGACAAAGATAGACTGTTCTCACAAGTGCGAAAGAGCGCGACACGCGGTGCACCGCTTCGCGCTACCCGCGCACTGTTTAGATTCTCACTGATTGTTTACACTGTATATAAATATTTTGTAATTGACTAAGTAATTTAACGTTATTGTGCTGCTTGAAAGTGACAAAAAACTGACAGCTATAAATCTTGACATGTACTAGTTTATAAATTCTTAGATTCTAATTAATGAAGATTATGTTGTAATAATATGTTATTGTCAATAACCTATGTGACATTATTGCATGCCAATATGAGTGAAATATGGTGGAGCCCACATTTAATGATTGTAACACCTTTATATTATACCCATAATTCGCAATAAAATATATTGAATTGAATTGAATTGAACATAATAATCTCAAAATCGTGAAAAAGTTACTTTTTAATTATATACTTAAATAGTGTTTTTTTTATACCACTTGGGTGGCAGACAAGCGCACGGCCCACCTGATGGAAAGTGGTTACCGTGGCGTATAGACGTGTGTTACACCAGAGAAACCACACTCGCGCTGCCGACCCTCTCAGCACAAAGTTTCTGTGCCGTCAGTGTAGAGGACAAAGCAGGACAATCCTTTGGTCATCCCACTGACAGCACAAATTCTCCAGTGAGCTCTGGCTACCCTACTCACCGCTGGGAACACAACACGAAGTTATTATAACCGCGGTATTCTGTAGAGCGGAGGTACTTCCCCAGTCGGACTGTTCAATTGGGCGTAATTACCGCCGTGTCCTACCTCCTATAAGTGTTAGAATAAAACGACTATAGGTAAGTTATTTTTTACATATTCAAATCAAACATATTCTTTCTTAATTTCAACTAGTCAAAAACCAATTTATTTATCCAGCGCCAGTAAGATCTTTAACAACACTCTTCTTTAACAGATAAATCCCGTCGAAGGGTCGCTATCCCCATCTAGTTAATTTTCTCACTTACTGAACACGTCAGGTGATGTGTATAGGCCATTAAGGCCTGGAATTCATTACCAGCTCACGTGTTTCCTTCTTCCTACAGTCCCGGGTCCTTTAAGCGGGGCGTGAAAAAGCATATGATAAGGCCGTCAAGCTGAGTGTCACCATTGTCACACGGTATGTGTAAGTAATGGTGACCCTCTTTTCTGGGACTTTGCCTTCAGCTTACCATCAGGCAAGGCGAAGTCCAATTGACGTGTCCTATATAAAAAAAAAAAAAAAATACACTGAATGATGTCACGTAATTTTTTACACACGTGTACACTACACACCTACACTCAAAAAAGGGTCCGGAGTCCGGACATTTTTTCCCTCGATCCGGATTTACCCGGCTAAATCTGATACGCTTAAAATCGGCAACACGTGAATGATGGAAGGAATTATTCATTTCCGAAAAAGGCTTTTGATTGGCGAATTTGTATAGATTCAGGCATGCAGTACATAGATATGTATACTTCTTCACAAAAAGGAGTCATTGGTATAATAATACGCCTGAACATAACATAAACTCACGCCTATATCCCCGAAGGGGTAGGCAGAGGTGCTAGCACCCACATTTCAGCAGTTTATGTTTAGGTCTCAATGTAATAGGTGGCGAGCCTATTGCACTTAACCGGGCACTTATAAACCTGCGATAAAACACACATAACTTTGAAAAGCACTTATAATAAGTATTGTACCGTCCATATTTTTCTTATTAAGAAATATTATGGCGAAAATGTTACAATAAGGTGTTATCAAATCAAATCAAATGCATTTATTGTTTGTCACGGGTAATAGAAGATGTTATTAATTACATAAATAAGTGGGTATCACTGTGGCATGTCTGATAAGACGTACAATATGATTATGAATTATAAAATTTTAGAATATAATTAATTGAATAAATGATTATTTAAGCTATTACATTATAATTGGCATTATACCAATTTAAAAAATTATCAACAAATGTAATTATATTCTGGCATCTATATATTCTGGATTCAAAATAAGTAAAAACTGATTTCAATAGATTCAGATATGATATACAAAACATAATATGTAAAATACAAAACATATCATCATTTAACCGTTGTTCCATCTTGCATTAGAAGCTTTCATCTAAGAGATCAGGGTCCCCATACACTGTTTCCTCTTTTCGATATGCCTATCTCTGTCCCAGGCCAGCAGGCAGGAAGGAAGTCCAGTGTCAGAGTCTCATCCGTTAATCGATTAAAATATAGAAAAAAATGAATCGGTTCAGACAGGAATACGTTAATGTGATATTCTGATGAAAAAAAGGTAATTGTAACAAATAACAAATAATATACCTACCTACAGTCCCGGGTCCTTTAAGCGGGGCGTGAAAAAGCATATGATGAGGCTGAGTGTCACCATTATCACATGGTATGTGCAAGTAATGGTGACCCTCTTTTCTGAGACTTTGCCTTCAGCTTACCATCAGGCAAGGCGAAGTCTAAACATAAAAAAAAATATATATGACAAGATATTATGAAAAACATGATGTCTTAATATATCTCTATACATAACAGTAGTATGCAAAATTTCATCAAAATCGGTTCAGGATATCTGCTACAAAATCACGTTGCATGATTTGACGCGAACAAAGTATACATTGCAAGTTAATAAAAAGCTTGTAAAAGCAAGTCAAGTCATTTATTCTGGACAATGGAACAAACGGACTTCAATACGTCAAAATACTGTTAATTAATCGTTTTATGCAAAAGTAAATGCATTTTTATTGATTATTTCTTTCAAAAATTTAGAATTTATTAAAGACTAGTTGACAAATGAACCACCGATTCGATACGTGGCCCCGACCTGAGAAGACTCCGGCAAGAAACTCAGCGGGCAGCGGGCTTTGGTCTATTTACAAACATATACTTAGTCTACTTAGATTAAAATAATAGTTTGTTTGATTAGCATAGTTTTTTTTTTTTTTTTACGTGCGCAAAATCCCCACGGATACCTCTCCACCGGAGCCGGTGGAGGAGGTTATGTCGGACTCGAACCGACCAAAACGCACGCCGCCTGTGGGTCGCTTTGGTTGCCGAAGGTGAGGTTGACAGGCATATCCCTCGCACCCCGGCCGACCCAGGGCCATCTCTCACGATCTGGCCCTCTTCTCGGGTGTGGGGACTACAGAGTCCCCAACTCGTCCCCGGAAACGGAGAGGCGCGCCACGCACGCCACCGCCGCGGCCTGCTTCTGCCAGGGTGACAGGCGGCTCCACCTGTCACCCCCAGGCCGGCGCTCATGGGGGGCGGAGGTCGTTCATCGACCTCTGACGCCCGAGTTGCCTTCGTACGCGGGCAGCTTGTCTTGCGATCCTTCGTCGCTCCTGCTGCCGCTCCCGCCCCGCCTCCTCCTTCACGAGCATTACTTGCTCGCAGAAGGAGGCGCCAGCCGCCCACGCATCCGCGCAGCGAACCATCCCCGCGAGCAAGGTGGAGAGCGTGAGAACCCTCACTCCCAGGGCCGCCACAAGCTCCCGCCTCGGCGTCTCCCACGCCGGACACTCGGTGAGCGTGTGCGGACCTGAGTCCTCGCTCGCGTCGCAGTGATGGCACTCGGACGTTGGCTCTTTCTGCATCCGACGCAGATACTTTCCGAAGCATCCGTGCTCGGTGATCATCTGCGTCAGACGGTACGAGAGGCTGCCGTGTGACCTCTCTAGCCACTCCCCCATGATAGGTCTTACCGCCGCTACTACGGCGTGACCTGCGCCTGGTCGCCCAAGTCGTATCTCCCATTCCGCCACCATTTCCCTGTGGAGCCGGGATCTCACGGCCCGAATTTCTTCGGGCTCAGGATCGTGACCCCGCTCCCGCGCCGCCTTTCGGAACCGGTATAGCGCCGAAAGGCATCTCGCTTCCAGGATCCATGGTGGCGATCCGGCGAGGAGACTCGCCGCGTTGAATGATATCGTGCGGTACCCCCTTATGATGCGGCACGCCAACTTCCGCTGCGGACGCTGCAGCAGGGGCATGTGCCGATCACTCAGGGTGTCCGCCCACACGGGACACCCGTACAGGGCCATGGACCGCACGACACCCGCGTAGAGTCTCCTGCAGGAGTCCTCCAGGCCCCTCAGGTTGGGCAGTAGCCGCGCCAGAGCGTTGGCTGTGCCCACCAATTTGGGGCCCAGACTTCGGAAGTGCTTCCCGAAGTCCCACCGGCCGTCGAGCACGAGCCCCAGATGAAATATCTTTATTGATGCCGATGAGAGTGCCTCCCACTGTGAGACTGGAACCAGGTGGTGGCGTGCGCCGAGGTCCATGAAAGAACATGGCCTCGGATTAATGCAAAGCCACCTCAAGGCCCAGCCGCTGGATCCGTTCCACGACTTGAGCAACCGCGGTCGTGGCCCTCAGGATCGCTTCGCGGTATGTAGCCCCGCTCGCCGTCACTAGCGTGTCGTCCGCATAGCACGTGACGGCGGCGCCGTCCGCAAGCTCACCGCGAAGCACCCAGTCGTATCCAATGTTCCACAGTAGCGGCCCAAGAACCGATCCCTGTGGAACGCCGCACGACATCTCACGCCGACCGACGCCGGTCGCACTTGGGTAGATGACGGCTCTCTCCGTCAGGTACGCCCCGACTATGCGGCGGAGGTAGAGAGGCACACCGTGGTACACGAGTGCCTCCCTGATGCAACTCCAGGGCAAGGTGTTGAACGCGTTGGAGATGTCCAAGGACACCGCCAACGTCACCTCACCCCGGGCAACTGCCTCCTCCGCCAAAGTCCTCACGCGCATGATGGCATCCACGGTGAACCGCCACCGGCGGAAGCCATATTGGGCATCCGCCAGGTCCGGCCCCCTACCAGAGAGGTGCTCGACGAGGCGCTTCGCAATAACTCTTTCAAAGAGCTTGCCCACCTCGTCGAGCAACACAATGGGCCGGTAGCCGGACGGTTCGTCCGCCGGGCGACCCTCCTTTCGGATGAGGACCAGTTTCCCCGTCTTCCACATCTTCGGAAACTGACCCCGCTCCAAGCATGCGCTGAGGAACCCTCTCAGTCGGGGTTCGAGACCGTCTTCTGCCAGAGCTAGGGACCCACGCGCGGCCTGGAATGCCGTCGGGTCCCGGGGCGGTGCTCTTCTTGGCTCTAAGCCTTCGCACCGCCAGCTCCAGTTCTATCCAAGTGACCTCGGGGACTTCGTCGTCAACTACCACACTGGGCGCCACAGGCGACCGAGGTGACGGAGTCATCTGCGGCGGAACGTGTTCCGCTCGCGCCGGGAACAGGGACTCGACCACTCCACCGAGCAGAGCTGGCTGGAGAACCCGGGTCAACGGCGGGGCCCGGGGGCGCAGCTTTCCTCTTACCATAAGGTAAGGCCGCCCCCATGGGTCCCGCTCCAGCGTCTCCATGAGCTCCTTATAAGCCGCGGCTTTCGCCCGCTTAATCTCCGCTCGGAGGGCATCTCTGGCCTCCCTGTATCCCACATGAAGCTCCGTCACTCGGGGCTCCGTATCTGCGGTTGATTAGCATAGTTGAGCGAACAGCTCATTTTCAAGTAATATTCTTGGATTTTATTTTTATGGCCTTTTTAGCACAATTAATTCTTAACAACATTTTTAAATTTATTCACAGGTAAGTTCCTACTTTCATTAGGAAGCAGTGAACAATGAAACATTAAGCCCCAACCCCCACAATACTTAAGTCAGGTTACATAATACTTCAATCCCCTAAGGATGACACGCGTTGACCTTTTATGCCCTCTTTGTAGAACCTCATACTTTCGTCTCTTGGGAAGGCATGCCAGGATGGATTTACCCGAATTTTTGAGAGTCCGAATTGGATCCGAGGGGGTCGTGTTTCCTAAGAACACACAGTTATGGACTATGAAAGTCTGTGGCAAATTTTAAGTACGTAGGTAGTTGTTAAATAAAAAACAATGTATTATTTGGAATACTTGTTTGTTTGTATTAAAGTTATTGGGATATTTACCGTGTTGTATTTATTGTTCTGAGTTTCCGATATTTCGGCGTTCCAGGTCCTCCGTGATTATGGCGCTTGCAATAGCGGCGATATGTCAGCAACTCAGAACAATACAACATGATAAATATTCCGATAACTTTAATACTATTGTGAGTAACCATGATAGTTTAAATACCTATATTCTTGTATGTTGTTTGCAATGGACGCAAAAAGTAGTGAACGAATGTCAATGCGACTTTTGTTATTAGAAAAGCCTTAGAATTCAAATCTGCAGCATGAGTGATCACAATTGATTGAGTAGAACAGAGCCCCGATTCTGCTGAAGCAAGACCACTATCATATCACGGACACAGCAAAAAATACGTTTAATGTCAAGACTTTAAAACAACGCAGTTAAATTTCAAAATTAAAAGGCTTTTTGCAGAGTGAATGAAAAAGTAAAATGAAACTCTTTTCATGTAATTTTGTACTTTAAGCGTATAGAAATGAAGTCTAAATTTGAGGCTTTTTTTCAGTGTCTTTGGTATGACAGTAGTTTTGCTATAGTAGAATCAAGAGCCAAGAGATATGTTCAAAAGTTGCGATAATCAACATCAACGCGAGTGAGCCGCAGACATCACTTACGGCCGCTTCCAATATTCGATCGTGAATCTAAGATTTTTTTTTTATACCACTTAGTTGGCAGACAAGCACACAGCCCACCTGATGGAAAGTGGTTACCGTGGCCTATGGACGTTTGTAACACCAGAGGAGTCACAGTCGCGCTGCCAACCCTGTAAGTACAGAGTTTCTGTGCCGTCAGTAGAAGACAAAGCAGGACAAGCTTTTAGTCTCCCCACTGACAGCACAAATTCTCCAGTGAGCTCTGGCTACCCTACTCACCGCTGGGAACACAACAAGAAGTTATTATAGCCGCGGTATTCTGTAGGGCGGAGGTACCTCCCCAGTCAGACTGCTCAGTTGGGCGGAAATACCGCCGTGTCCAATATCAATTTTTGACAATCAATGTATCGATGTAGAATCGGTATTTCAATATGTCTATCCCCCCACCAACATTCTAACAAAAAAGCTGTCATCTTGGTACAAACGGTGATCTAAAAGTGTCGATGCGTCCTCCAAAAGACCGATTAGAAAGAAAAATCGGCATATCGGTCTAAAGATTGTTTATTGGTATTGTTAAATCAAGAAACGGTTTAAATTATGAGTCTTGGATTACGAAATACGGATTGAGATAGCATATAGAAAGCGGTCGTTAGTTAAGTATTTGAATCGAGGTATATACCTATAGTTTTGAGTAAATCAAAAATTCTCTTTGGGAGTACTTTGAAATTTTCTGTGCATTTTGGTACAGTGCGCCGGGGAACCTATTTCGGCAGATGATGTTGAAAAATGATAATTTGGGAACTGTGTCCCGTCAAAGCCAAATTAAG
The DNA here is from genome assembly GCA_963662185.1 of Eilema griseolum. Classification (NCBI taxonomy): domain Eukaryota; kingdom Metazoa; phylum Arthropoda; class Insecta; order Lepidoptera; family Erebidae; genus Eilema; species Eilema griseolum. Next base: position 18,501,333 of record OY759247.1, read on the forward strand.
TTTATTTTTTAATTTTTTTTTACACAGGAGAGACAACGGAAGAATTAGCGATAAGGATGAAACCATTAAAAATTTTGCTATACCTTAGCTGTTGGCCGCATTCCTAGAGGCGTGCAAAGACAATAGGGGGCCGTTATAGAAGGAGGGGGTAATATGAATCTAAATAGTTTTTAGGATACTAACCTCAGCAGCACTGATGTGTAAGGAAGGAGCTCGGTGGAAGTGTCCCATTCTCTTCACTGAACATATGTGACGTCACGATTCGTTAACACTTTCATTTTTATCTGTAACAAAAGGAAATATCACATAAGTTTTAAACTATTTAGAAATTAGCTATTATTCTTTTAAGTACCTAACCGAGTTCTAGAAAGGAGGAGGTTCTCAATTAGGATGTTTATTTTTGTTATGTTTTTACGCGCATAGCTCAGTCATTTGTGGACGGACGTTCAAAAAAAAATGCATCGAAAAGCAAAAATTATTGCAGATGAAATGAAAAGTCTTACGCGCATTTTTATGCGCGTAAGTCTTTTCTTGAAGTCGATACCAAGGTAGAATATGGGAACTTGGAATATGCGTAACTTTTGTGCGCGCCGCGTACAGGCAGTGGGCTAACGTCGACGCGTACAAACTCACTTAATATGTTCGTGCATAAGTATGCTGAAATGTGCGCTTACAAAAGTTACGTATAGCCTTACCAGTAGAAACAGAAGCCAAATGTACGTGCACTGCTGGAGTGCTGCACACTATTATGGTGGAATTTAACTTTAACATATTCCATAACATTAAGAATACGTAATATAAAAAAAACCACTATTATTTTCTTTCAGGGCAATATACAGGCACGCGCGTCACTAGACTTCAATAGTATGTGAATTTTAACATTAATATTTTATTGCCTATAACATGAAATAAAAAAACGATTAATATTTATTATTATTACCTCACGTGCTGCTAGTTATCAACAGATTATAAATATTTATGATGTCATTAAACATTGTATTAACTATTAAGTCTAGACATTTATGTGGCTATATTTTTATGCTTCCGTGCCCATTTTGTGTTATGCCTTATCACAGTTATATGCACATCGTCATCATAGGTGACTTGGGCTACGCAGATATTATTTTTGACTATTTATATAGTGTTGTTCGATGGCACTTAGTGTAGCTTGTTAAACATATTGAATACGCACTTGTACTTTTCCACAATGTAGGCTTTGGAGAATGCAGTAAGTATAAAATAGTGTGGAAAAGGACAAGTGCATATTCAATAATGTATAATTCTAGAATATTTACTTTCATCACCAAAACAGCCTCGCGGAAACTCGGAATCCTGAACAAAGTGAGACGTTTTTTCACGCCGGAGCAGCGGTGTCTTCTCTATAAGACACAAATTCGCTCCTGCGTGGAATACTGCTCGCATCTCTGGGATGGCTCCGCGAAATACCTACTAGATGCTCTCGACAGGTTGCAGCGACGCGCGGTCCGAATTATTGGGAACCCTGAGGTCACGAACACCCGCGAGCCTTTGCAGATGCGTACAGATATTGCTTCTTTGGCTGTATTTTACCGTCTCTACCATGGTGAGTGTTCTGACGAGTTCTTCCAACTAATCCCACCATCTCCTTTCATACATAGGACAACACGTGCAGGCCTTAGATGTCACCCTCACACTGTGCAGAATATACGAGCAAGAACCAAGCGGTTCGGAGACTCTTTTCTTTGCCGCACCACCAAGACCTGGAATTCATTACCAGCACACGTGTTTCCTTCTTCCTACAGTCCCGGGGCCTTTAAGCGGGGCGTGAAAAAGCATCTGATGAGGCCGCCAAGCTGAGTGCCACCATTGTAGCACTTAGTGTCTGTAATGGTACCCTCTTTCCTGAGACTTTGCCTTTAGCTTACCATCAGGCAAGGTGAGGTCAAGTTGGCGTGTCCTATATAAAAAATAAACTTTAATTTTTCAATCGTCAAGTTAATTATATAATAGCAAGCTGTAAATAAAGTTTAATATATTCAGGTCACCGGGTGCTAACAGTGCTAAATAGCAGTCTTAAGGTTTAAGGACTTCGAGAGATATTTACGCCACGTTTGAAGAACCAATATCCATAAATTAATTGATATTATGAATATATTTATTCAAGCACGCACGAGTGCGGCTGGAAACCGTGAAAGATGCTTATTATTTTAATAATATACAAACAAAAAGACTGCTATAAAATTAAACATCTACTGTTTTAAAAACAATGAATTTTTTGAACAAAAATATTCTATATATAAATTATAACATATAATAGAACTTATGATTCTAAATCCAAATCGTTTAAACAATTGAAAGAAAGAAAGAAAAATATTTTATTCAAGTTCCACGCAGTGGGCATCCTACTAAGTACAAATAGGTAGGTAAGTATAACAGTTATAATTAGTAGGTATATTCATATAAATTAAGCTACGGGTGCAACACTCCACACTATGCGAACCCAAATAGGGCCCCATCTCTGCATTGAATGCTGCGCACACCCTTCGTTGAGTATGCACAGCGCTGGTTTTCAGATGGGGCCACACGTTTTTGCCGCACAATTGCGACTTGTCTGATACAAGTCGCAATTGTTTAAACGATTTGGATTATACGCACAGGTAGATATGATAAGAACTTCATCCTCCGTACACCTAAGCTGTGGAATGAACTCCCGCCGTGGTTTTCCCAAGCGACTACACTATAGGGTTCTTCTAGAAGGGCAGCCGCACGAGGCTGGTGTTGCGCACTTCCATAGGCCACGGTAACCACTTTCCATCAGGTGGGCCGTGTGCTTGTCTGTCACCTAAGTGGTATAAAAAAAAACCAATTTAAAAATGTCAATTATTGAGGTAATCCTACTTCTTAATATGACAAATATGAGTGTTTGCTAAGATGTTTGTAATTCAGTCACGTTCTAACGGCTGAGCAAATCTAATTGAAATTTGGTACAGGGATAGATTATTGTCTGGAATAACACATAGGCTATACTTTTATCCCGGGAATAGGCTCCCATAGGTTGCGGGAACGGGATCAAAACACCACACGGTCGGAGTCACGGATAACAACTACGAGGAAAATAAATTACAGATAAAATCCAGCATACTAAAATGGGGACCCATTAATAAACAAAACCGTAAAGACATAAATAAATACATAAAATATGTAATAGGTAATAACTTTACAGGTTCACTCAGCTGTCAATAATATCCGCCAGAGCTCGACAATATTTCAGGTGGAAATCATTGGGTAGAAGGCGACTAGGTACTAACTAAACTAATTTTTTTATACCACTTAGGTGGCAGACCACCACTTAGGCTGATGGAAAGTGGTTACCGTGGCCTATGGACGTGTGTAACACCAGAGAAGCCACACTCGCGCTGCCGACCCTGTAAGCACAGAGTTTCTGTGCCGTCAGTGTAGAGGACAAAGCAGGACAAGCCTTTAGTCATCCCACTGACAGCACAAATTCTCCAGTGAGCTCTGGCTACCCTACTCAATGTTAAAAAGCTGTAAAAGTTGCGTCGATTATTATTCTAAATTATTTATTTTTAATCATCCACCCAACCTATAATAGTAAATGATTTGACTATAAAATATTATGAGGTCACAATAAAATATTTCATTCAAGTTTCCTTATAACTTACCGTTTTGACGTTTAGTAAATAGTCACTAATTTGACTAGTTAGTTAAATACCCAATTATTGTTCTCATTTGATCAACTAACTAGTTTCGAGAAACTGAAAGAAACTTATTGGAGCAGTTATTCTGTCTGGATCGAGTTTCTAGGACAGTTAGTATTAATTGCTTTGTTAGCAAATAAATCTTGAATTGGCTGCTTTGCTGCTCTTCTAATGAAATTCTTGACTTTGGTTTTTTGTTCTTATTTATTGTATTTACTACTTTATTACTTGGAGTGAAATTAAGACATTTAATGTTGAAGATGTGTCTATAAAATGACTTCAAAAAACTTATACGCAATGTCTCGGTCATACGTAACAAAACATATTGAGTATGGATTTTAATATCGCTAATCCGGATGCACGAATAAATTATTTGAATCATGTTCTTTTAGACAAAAGCTATAAATGAAACCCTTTAGGTACAACACTGGGTACTCTAAATTATAATGAGTTATAAACTAATCATAGAAAATCTTAAAATTGCATTTTGGAAATTATGTATAGTTAATAAACGCCATATGTGGTCAACTCATAGTAACAACGGTTCTGGTAGATCAGTATAGGTGGCGTGACTTGAATATTGTGAAAACAAATGATAAAATTGAGTTCCGAGAAATTGAAAAATACTCAAATGCCTAGAAGTGGTATACTTCCTTTATATGCGGTTGAAACAGAAGAGAAAATCCAAAATTTTAAAGAACTTAGAATACCTTCAGACTGATTCAAATGCTAGAATAATATTTGTCAATAAACTAAGAAAATAACCTATCATTCTCAAATTTACTAACTTGAAATCAAGTTGTTGCTAAAAATGTACTTAATTGGAGCGTTCAAGTGAATTATACGAAATCAAACATTTTTAATTAACCATGCATATATTATGTGATCATAATGCTATTTATTATGGTATGTATCCATTAGATTTACTCCTATATTGACAAGATTCATTGAGAATAAAAGATAATAAAAGCTGATCAACTGCGAATCGGACTCGCGCACCGAGGGTTCCGTAACTTAAGCACTAAACTAACCTAATCTACGAGTAAACCGTTTTGAATGCGTTGATTTAGAAGTTTAATTTTTGCACAGTTTCAAGACGTTAATGAGTATGTGGTGTGAATTTCAACTTGATACCTGCACGCACTCCTGGGATAAAAGGATATCCTTGACAAACAGACAGACAGACGGAGAACGAAGTGATCCTATGACTTTACCCCGCGTGATGGTCAGCTGAAGGCAAAGTCTCAGGAAAGAGGGTCACCATTACACACACACGTACAGACACGTAGCATGTTACAACGGTGGCACTCATCTTGACGACCTCATCAGATGCTTTTTCACACCCCGCTTAAAGAACCCGGGACTGTAGGAAGATTAATAAAAAATGTGGTAATCACATTTTCTAATAAATCATTCACCCCGTTCCCAGAGAGAATTCATAATGTACTTATGAATTTTGTGAATATGTAAAATGCAATGAACCTGCGAGACTATGAAATGCTCATTTTGAATATATCTTTTGTCGCAACGCACGCTCCCCGTACATCCTATGTTTCCATTCTTCACTAGAATTCATACAATAGGTTATATTGAAGATGAAAGCCGTAAAATTAATGTGCAAGTTGTACAACAACATATATATATATATATATATATATATATATATATATATAAATCGCGAAGGACTTCTTGCGTCTTTACAAACTACCACCCGGCGGCGTCCACTGAATGTAGTGAGATTTTTAATGTTTTCAATGCGTATGTAAGATGTTTTAATCAGTATCATATCAGTAGTCGACTTCAAATTTCATTTAAACGTTAAATGGTGATATTCAAATTAAATATTTCTAGCTGAATTTGTGCGTCCGTTCACTCTTCAATCTTTCTTGCACACTGAGTACCTGCGTATACATACTAAACACTGCATGCACATTCATGCCTCCATCCGAATGTATGTTTAAATCAATTCCGTATAATGCTCTGCATATATCATAATGATTATAATAACTAAATTACATCCATCTACTATTGAATTGAGATTGGTTCCGTATAACTGAATTAGTTCGTCCGTTCACTCTTAAATCTTTCTTGCACACTGAATATCTCCGTATACGTTCAAAACACTGCATGCACATTCCCGCCTCCATCCAACTGCATGTTGAAATCAATTCCGTATAATGCTCTGCATATATCATAATGATTTAATAACTACATGACATCTATCTACTATTGAATTCAGATTGGTTCCGAATACTGTTTTTGAATTATTGTATCCAGCTTATCAGCCAAGAGGCTTCCATCTATATAAGGGCTTATAAAGACTCCAGGCACAGATATTAAATAACTAATAGTTAGCATACAATAATGACAATACCTATAATGACATTCGGCGCGTGGAACGTGAGAACGCTTGTTGATCGCGATGGCAACGCCTGCCCTGAACGCAAAACTGCCATAGTAGCTCGGGAACTTCATCGATATAACGTGGATTGCCTTGCCGATGAAGGAGAGCTGATAGAAGAAGGTGGCGGCTATACTTTCTTTAGGAAAGGTACCACAGCTTCCGAACCGCGACGTTCAGGCGTAGGGTTTGCCATCAAGAATCACATAGCTAAGCGACTTGAGGAGCACCCTATGCATTCTTCAGACCGCGTTACCACACTGCGCCTTCACGGACAAAGGCAATTACCTTAATGTCATCAGTGTCTATGCCCCTACGCTACACAAGGCTGATGACATCAAAGATAAATTCTACGAGGAACTATCTCAATGCCTTGACAGCATAAACGCCAGAGCAGGTTATATTGCTAGGCAATTTCAATGCCAGAGTTGGACGGGACAATGAGGCTTGGCCTGGAGTCTTGGGTAGACACGGAGTCGGCAACATGAACAGCAATGGTCAGTTGCTACTCAGTCTTTGTGCTCATTTTGAGCTTGCAATATCGAACACTATGTTCAGACTTGCCGCTAAGCACAAGACAACGTGGATGCATCCTCGATCCGAAACACTGGCACTTGATTGATTATACTTGTCAGGCAGAGAGATACTGGTCAAGTCCAAGTCCAACGTAGATCGATCATCTGATTTACAAAATGTGAGTCTAATACCTCAACTCCCTCTTTCCATTGAGCTGGATGAGCCCCTGTCATATGATGAGGTTGTCTCTGCTATCAGGCAGCAACAGAAGCGAGCGGTTGGTATTGACCTTATACCGGGAGAGCTGTTATAATACGGCGGCGGGGAGTTGTAGATGTTGGTTTGGAAACTTTTTGCTAGTATGTGGGAGGAAGAGCGAGTCCCGGATGACTTTAAAGTGTCTCGCATTTGTACCTTTATTTGTATTTTTATTTGGAGGAAGGACATGACGGTATCTCCCGTCCAAAATTGAGCAGTCCGTCTGGGTAAGTACCTCCGCCCTACAGAATACCCCGGTTATAATAACCTTGTGTTGTGTTCCCGGCGGTGAGTAGGGTAGCCAGAGCCCACTGGAGAGGTTCTGTGCTGTCAGTAGGAAGACCAAAGGCTTAAATTGACCCCACTGACTGGTGGGGGCGTGAAATGTTGGCGCGGTGGTCAGGGAGACTCGGTGAAACGGTTATCCGCTGGCCGCCCGCAGGCTGTACGGTTTCCGAACCTGGGGATTACTTAATCTCCGCCTCAGGAGGCTGAACCAGCAGCCTGTGTAAAGTTCCCGGTGCTGTAGCCATGCCGGAGGAGGAGACCGGAGTGGACCTGGCTTCAGTATCTGAGAGGGGACCGGGGGCCCTTCCGCCCATCGCGCCAGCCAGTCACACAACCCCAACTTGTCTGTGGGCTCTGGTTGTATGTGGCTGGGGTCTCCTAGGACTGATTTTGCGGGAAGGGCTGCTCACGACTTCGCTCTAACTTATGGGCTCTCTCAACTGGTGCATTCTATCACTAGAACACCAGAAATTGAGACCCACAGAAGCTCTATACTGGACCTTCTGCTGACTACGCGCCCGGATGAATACCCTTAAGGGTGGAAGCACCTCTCGGTAATTCGGACCACAGCCTCGTCCGGGCGCAAGTGTCACTCGCGCGGCCTGAACCACCGCGGCCACCTCAGTGGCGGCATGTGTGGCACTACAAGTCGGCAGACTGGGACGGACTGCGAGAATTCTTCGCGTCGTACCCGTGGAGGCAGCTTTACTTCTCTTCTGATGCTCCTGTGCAACAGCAGTCGCTGACGCGATTCTAGTGGGTATGGAATGTTACGTCCCCAACCGCTGGGTCGCGACAGGAGCGAGTAAACGCCCGTGGTTTAATAGGCCTTGCAGGGAAGCTAGAGACCGCAAGCAATCTGCATACAAGGCTTGGACCACGGCTCTTGCCAATAAGGATCCGAACATCGCTGAGGTGAAGCGGAAGTTGAATGCTGCTTCAAGGTCCAGTAAAAAGGCAACGTCTAGAGCAAAGTTTGAGTTTTGCTTGCGCGCTACCCATCTGGCAGTCGTGCATTTTGGTCGCTCGCTAAAGCTGCTGAGGGAAACTTCTGCCAGGCTTGCCTTCCGCCGCTGCAAAAATCCGACGGAAGTCTGGCCCATGGTGCTAAGGAGAAGGCCGATCTTTTGGGTAATCTCTTTGCGTCAAACTCGACTATGAACGACGGGAACGCCGAACCACCCATCATCCCCAGCTGTGGTGCTTCGATGACCTAAATTAAAATCACACAACGGGTGGTCCGGCACGAGCTTAAGTCCCTAGATGTTCGGAAGTCGAGTAGGCCGGACGGCATACCGGCGATGGTGCTTAAGCACTGTGCCCCCGAGCTGTGCCCTGTACTTACACGACTTTTCGCACTCTCATACTCCGCAAGGCAGGTCCCGGCCTCGTGGAAGACTGCATTCGTGCTTTCTTAGGAAAGGTGACAGGACAGATCCGACCAATTACAGGCCTATCGCTATAACCTCCCTTCTCTCGAAGGTTATGGAGCGTGTTATTAATACACAACTCCTGAGGTACCTTGAAGGAAACGATCTACTGAGCAACCGACAGTACGGTTTTCGCCACCGTCGCTCTACCGGTGACCTTCTTGTGTATCTCACAAACCGGTGGGCGCAAGCCATCGAAAGTCGAGGTGAGGCACTAGCGGTCAGCCTCGATGTAGCGAAGGCCTTCGATCGGGTCTGGCACAAAGGTCTTCTTACGAAGTTGCCATATTATGGACTCCTCGAAGGATTGTGCGAATGGATCTCCAGCTTTTTGTCCAACAGAAGCATCCAAGCCGTCATCGACGGCAGCTGCTCGGACCGCATGAACGTAAACGCTGGTGTCCCACAAGGCTCCGTGTTGTCTCCGACGCTGTTTCTGCTGCATATCAATGACATGCTGTCTGATGGCTCCATTCATTGTTATGCGGGCGACAGTACCGGGGACACGTGTTACACGGGCCGTGCAAATATCCCTCAGTCCGAGGTGGAGAAGAGTCGCGAACAACTTGTGTCTGAAATCGAGACTACTCTCTCTGGAATATCCGATTGGGGACGACTAAACCTAGTCCAAGTCAACCCCACTAAGACACAAGTATGTGTATTCACCGCTAAGAAAACCCCATTCATTGTAGCGCCGCAATTCCTGGGCACACCGCTTACCATCTCCCTGAGTATAGGGATAATTGGTGTCGATATCTCCAGTGACGTCCAATACCGAAGTCATTTGCAGGACAAGGTTAACTTGGCATCAAGAAAGCTCAGAGTGCTCAACAGGGCGAAGCAGTATTTTACTACGGGGCAGCAACTCCTTCTTTATAAAGCACAGGTCCGGCCTCACATGGAGTACTGCTGTCACCTTTTTGCTGGAGCACCTGCATACCAACTTGACCCCTTCGACTCGTTGTAAAGACGGGCATTGAGGCTGGTTGACAATCCCATACTCACAGGTAGAGTGGAACCTCTTAGCCTTAGGAGGGATTTTGCCTCATTGTGTGTGTTCTGCCGCCTATACAATGGTTTGTGCTCAGATGAATTGTTAGACATGATGCCCGTAGCTACATTGTATCATCGCACCTCTCGCCATAGGCAGGGAATTCATCCCCACACATTGCGACCTGAGACGGTGCGCACTGTGCGGTATGAAAGAAACTTCATCCGACGCACACTCAAGCTGTGGAATGACCTCCCTGCTGCGGTTTTCCCAAGTGCCTACAATATGAAGTTCTTCAAGAGGGGCATCAGAAGGTTTCCCTATGGTCGGCAGCGCGAGTGTGACACCCCTGGTGTTGCATACGTCCATAGGCCACGGTAACCGCTTCCCATCAGGTGGGCCGTGTGCTTGTCTGCCAACTAAGTGGTATAAAAAATTAAAAAAAAAACCCTCTACAAAAACAAGGGTGACCGTTCCGACTGCAACTCTAACCGCGGTATTTCGCTTTTGTCAGCCCTGGGAAAGGCCTTGGCCAGAGTCCTTTTAAACCGCTTAAAAGCTCTGTCTGAAAAGATACTGCCAGAAACCCAGTTTGGCTTCTGACCTGAATGAACCACCTCTGAAGCAATCTTTTCTGTGCGTCAACTGCAAGAAAATAGCAGAGAACAGGGTCGTCCACTTTATCTCCGCTGTGTTGACCTGGAGAAGGCATTCGACAGTGTGCCTCGGGAAGCTCTCTGGATGATGCTTGGGAAGCTAGGGTGCACGGAGAAGTTTGTGAGACTTCTTAGACTCCTGCATAACGACATGCAATGCTGCGTCGGTGTCGATGGTGAACAATCAAATTTCTTACTCGTTACCTGTGGGGTGAAACAAGGGTGTGTTCTAGCGCCCACACTGTTCGCCAAGTACTTTGCAGTAATAGTCAGTGATGTTTTACGAACTCTTTCTGAGGGAGTACGCATCCGCTTCCGCACAGATGGCGGAGGATGGTCTTTTCAATTTGGCCAGACTTAAGGCGCGCACTAAGGTCTCCCCATACAATGATTACAGAAATCATGTATGCTTATGCTTTGTGGCAGAATCCCCTGATGGCCTGCAACAGCTAATGTCCAGTTGTCACCAAGCTTGCTGCAAGTTCGGCCTTAAAATCAGTGTCAAGAAGACGGAGGTGATGTCTCTGGACACACATGGTCACTAGACACTGTCTATACAGCTAGGTCAGGACATGCTCAAGCAGGTTGACCAGTTTTGCTATCTGGGGAGCACTATAACATCCAAGTGTGACCTTGATGATGAGATCGGCAGCAGGATCTATGCCGCAGCTGCGATATTTGGGAAGCTGCATTCCAAGGTTTTCTGCTCAAATGACCTTAAGCTGGCCACCAAAATATCTGTTTACATGGCAGTTATGCTGTCAAACCTCTTATATTCCTCTGAGATGTGGTGTGTGTATCGGCACCACAAACGTACTCTGGATCGTTTCCACCTCAAGTGCCTACAGTCTATCTTTAAAGGATAAGTTGGGCTCGCCTAACTGTAGCTTATGTAACGCCAATCAATTACATTTTGATGAAGTGTGTCCGGAATGAGGCTCAAAGAAAGCAATTATATTGTTACGTGCACAGGGTACAAATAAATGCCGTGTACGCAACGAAGGAATTTATTAGCTCACCACAAACTAGACAATTAAATCACTAGTGCACACAGTACTCTTCAACAGTTCCAGTCGCTCAGTAGTTCACAGTAGTCCACAGTCGTTGCTCAGGTCACAGGTATAATCTTCTTCGGTTGCTTAAGCTCGCTGTGTTTGTTAGCGATCTCAAAGACAGAATGAATGGTGTCGCTATGCGAGCGTGTTCATATACCTCTCAATTAGGAGGGTCGAATCATCTAGAAAATACGCGAGCGATAACTATCCACTCTCTTTTGAAGTTTGCCGCCGTCACTGAACTTTCGAGTTCATTCTCGATATTCACCTATTGTTTTCATTTATTCAAAAGAGTAGGTACTCGTAGGTAGGTTGTGACTTTGTGTTGAAAATTCTAGATTTTTCTATGCCAATCGGTAGAGTACCTCGTCACTAACAATGCGTTTTTATTTCTTGAAGATCCGGTTATTAGTTTTCGAGATATCGACGTCTGTCGTAACAATGTGGTAACGGTAATAACAATATGGGCCTATGTAACAGTATCCTCGCTAGTCCAACTTCTGAGGAGCCGAAAAAATTGTATTCCTTAGCTAAGATTTGCTGTATAGATCATTGAGTGAACACCATGTATTCAACAATTCCAATGAGGGCGACATAGTCACGCTATGACTAAGACCTCAATCCTCAATAACAACTGAAGATTTAAAAAAAACTATCTATAGGTAATAATAGATCAAATAAATAACCATTTTTAAAGCTTTCACTTTGGTGACAAACTTACATCACTGCCCGCACATGTCTGTTTGTTTAAAAACTTCGGCACGCGAGCGCGCTGAAGCTCGCCGCCCGCCCCGCCGTCCCTCGTGAACCCCGAATAGACCCCTCAGACACCGTACCTAGTGCCCGTTTAAGGATATTTAAGAGACGCAAGATTGTTGTCACGAAAACATGATAAAAACTTTACAAATTAAGTACGATATTCAATGGACACATTAAGATCGGTGAACTGAACTCAAAGTATACGTGGTAAAGTATACGCTGAACACTAGTGCCCTCCAAATTTCAGTCGGGCGACGGCCGAACTATATTATACGCTAAAAGGCGTTGTAGTGATGTAATTACGTCCATGCCAATTTTTCGCCCTAGCATTCTATTGATCATAAGGAACATTTGGGCTGAAAATGAGGGTCGGTTAATCTTGCGTCCGTATTTCGGACGCACAAAGTCAGTCGGACGCGGCATCATCGGTAAATAACGCCATGTAGGACGCAACATGTCCTTCAAGATTTATATATATATATATATATATATATATATATATATATATATATATATATATATATATGTTGTTGTTCGAGGCTGTAGAATATAATGGGGTGGCTCATTCCTTCATCGTATATTTGAAGGAAAGGGGCGTACTGTTTACCCGATACAAAGGAGACTTTGACTAGGTGATCAAAGTGGCCGAGAAATTTCACTGCGCGATTCAGGATCGTAATCAGCATAACTGCACTAGATGGCGATGAATACACTTGGTGTAGCTACAGTTGTGATTATATAGGAGAACCACAATGAAAATACGAATTATCAAAGTTGTAACTTATACATACATACATATAATTACGCCTTTGTTCCCAAAGGGTTAAGTAGAGGTAAATTAACACCCACATTTCACAAATCATTGTATTCGGTTCCAAGTAATAGGGGGTGATCCTATTGCTATATTCCGACCACTATTGTTGACTCGAGCCATGTATCTGACTCGGAGCTTGGGCTGTATATATCTGTTTGATGTTAAACATACCTATTCCTTAGTCGCTTTGTACGACATCGCATGGGAAGAGATGTGGTGGTCCAAATTCTAATCTGCCGGGAACCACGCAGCTTACTTATTATGCGAACTTTTACATTATACCTAAGCCTCATAAAATACGCAAGAGTGAACTACAAAGTGCTATAATGTAGAACGACTAGAATCAGTTAAATTAGTCGCCTATTTTCTTAAAATCAATGAAAACGTCGACATTTTCACAGTGTAGTCTTCACAAATTTTCTTTAAATTTTCATTTTTGCCTTCTTGGGAATTTCATACAATGTTCAATACATAAACTGCTTAGTGGTACGGGTTAGGAATATTGGCAAATAGCATTCAAAATATAGGTATCTATAATATATGTTTTAAATGACATATATTTTGAGCAAGCAGTTTTCTAGCGTAGACTTGCAAGAGTAATTCAGTGCAGCTGTCTGTATCATGGGCGCTTTGCCAAGGTACCCAGTTTTTAAATATTTTATTTTAAATATTTTTATATATAGTAACTAGCTATTGCCTGCTGTGTGACTGTTGGTAGTCGCAGACAAAAGCAGCGTAACATGCAGACCTGATCTTGAACTTTAAAAGTTGTAGATTTTTTTTATACCACTTAGATGGCAAACTAGCACACGGCCCACCTGATGGGCAGTAATTACCGTGGCCTATGGACGTATGCAACACCAGGGGTGTTACACTCGCGCTGCCGACCACGAAGATACCTTCTGATAACCCTCTTGAATAACCCCATATTGTAGGTGCTTGGTAAAACCGCATCAGGGAGGTCATTCTACAGCTTGAGTGTGCGTGGGATGAAGTTTCTCTCATACCGCACAGTGCGCACTGTCCCAGGTCACAATGTGTGAGGATGAATTCCCTGCTAATGGCGAGAGGTGCGATGATAGAATGTAGCTGTGGGCAGATAATTTTATTTGCACAAGTCTAATAGAATTGTAAGTTTACACAAAATATTGACTAGAATTTTCTTTAACCATTTCTTTCGCAAATCTATAAAGAATATTTATATCTATATCTAATTATTGTTTCAATCAATCAATTAATTAGCCCAAGAACACAGCTTAAATCTATCTCACTGTTATTGTTATCGAATGTTGAACCATGTAAAGATATACCTTTTATATCTTTTATCTAAATCTTTCTTTTTCAAATAAACTTTTCACACCCCAAACGGCTTTTATTATGGGACTTTCTAGTTCCCATGTGACTTATAACCTGTCCCTCGCAGACTTTCAACTCGAGCTTACTTATGCGGAACATCGCCCCTCAATATTGCTGAGGTTGATAATGGCGCGAGACAAGCACACCTCCAGCATATAAAATTACACTATTCGAAAAAAAATACGACAATTCAATTAATGTAGGTATGTATCTAGTGTGTATAAAAACATCTGTAAAAATAAATAAAATTGAATTATACAGAAGTCAATACAGTCAATAGTCAATAAATTAATCAAAAATGCCGGCGCAAAAGTGTTCATCACACACGCCGCGTTTCTACGCTGGATTCCAATGGCCAGCCTTTGCACTAGAAATGCTCTGGAACAGGAGTCACCCGTTGCCTCTATGGGCCTGTTCCCAATAATTAGTTTGTATATAATGTTAAAAAAACAGCTTTTCAATGAATGAATATGAAAGAATACACGGAGCCAATAAAAAAATTGTCAGTCTTTGGTTCCGGGTATTTTGCTTCTTCGGATGATCTTTACTGCAGATTGCTAATGTTATAATAATGCACAACTTAAGTTACTTTTATTTTAGAACAGCATAAAAAAACATAAACATAACATAAACTCACGCCTATATCCCCGAAGGGGTAGGCAGAGGTGCTAGCACCCACATTTCGCCTGTTTATGTTTAGGTCCCAATGTAATAGGTGGCGAGCTTATTGCCATTAATCGGGCACTTATAAACCTGCGATAAATACACACATATCTTCGAAAAGCATCGAAAAGTCATTGGTCATGGTAAAACCTGGGATCGAACCCGAAACCTCGTCTCAGCAGTCCATTACCCATACCACTAGGCTACCGCAGCATAAAAAAAATAAAGTCAAAAATCTGATTTAAGTTCAAATAACTTAATGATTTAATATGCAAATTAACAATTCAAGTAAGAGCCTACCCTAATATAAACCAATATTTGTGCCTGCATTTTGTAATACACATAATATTGTCTTGGTAGTTACAATATATACCTTTTCTTAGAGTTCAGCAAGTGTGTAAGGTGATTACTTGAGAATTTCCGGAACATTTGGTTCGGTAAATTATATAAAGGGTGTTGCTGAGCTGTTGTTAACGTATCCGTGGGTTCTATGCTCTAAATTTTGAATAAGGGGTTACAAATATAACTATAGAATAAAACTGTAAACTATGGCTGGAATTATGTAACCTACCTAGGAAATTATGTAGCATAAGGAGATATAGGAAAAAAATGAATGGATTCATGCGGGCACCGATTCAATTTTCTATATCTTAATCAATTTGAATAGTTAGCTTACTAAATGCTTTAAAATTTCATTCAATAGTTTGAGCGGAGTCATGGAAAATCAATGTTTAAAAATGATTGCAACATCATTCATTGGTTCCGACTGTTCGTACGAATATCGGTAGATGGCTCCCATGGTCGCTGTAAGACGGATACACGTATAAAAGAATTTGGATGATTTCGGGCGAAGGTTCTATGGCTTAGTGGTCAGAGCGTTCCCCCTGTATGGGAAAGATCGCGGGTTGGAATCCCGCCTGCATTCATTCATTTTTTTCTATATCTTAATCGATTATGTAACCTGCCTACGAAAGAGTAACATAAGGAGGGGTGTAGCTACGTTTGAGTAAAGAGAATAAAATAATAATGTGCACAATCCTTCTTCATTCTAGCGTTAATCCCAGTTGCATCCAAAGTTTTCATTTCGGAGTCTGGAGTCCGTTTTACCAACCTAAATACGGAATTAGCTGAACTTCGATATTTTCCGTGAAGCGACTGTCAAATACCTACGCTACAAAATGACAATATCGAAGCATTGCAGTTAGATTACCTGTTTTAATTTTTTAGGGCTCCAACTATCCGTTACGTCTGCCATAGATGTTCGTGCATGATATTTTATTGAATACTCGCACGCAACTAAGTAGACACAACCTTCTAAAGTTACAAACGTCCATAGGCCACGGTAACCACTTTCCGTGGCCGTGTGCTAGTCTGCCACTGACAGCATAGAAACTCTCCAGCTCTTAGTGCCCTACTCACCAAACAGAGATCAAAATCTAATAGAAAACTCACTATCTATGTTTTTGTTTTGACAGATCATTTGAAATACCAAAGCTACTTTTAAATTTTTCTAATCGACTCAAAATCGCGAGCTTTAAAAACGTGGCATCATTGACCCAAAAGTAATAATATCCTACCCGAGATTAAACACAGCAAAATTAACTGACTTTTTCAACTGGCGAAAATTTAACAAAAACGGAATGTATTTAATTGAAGGCAACACTGAAAATAGCACATGTTAACCCAACAGTGCGTAATACAACCGCACCCGGGCATCGCAAAACGGCCCGGAATTAAAACCGGACTCAAAACATTAAACCTGTATTATTTTTAATATATATTTTAAAACGTGATGAGCTTCCGTAATGAGGTATCAGTTGGGGTTACCTTTTACCGTTTCAATTAAAGGTAACCTTTTTTATCTGGTTGACTTTTATCCTTAATTTAATTAAAGTATCATTGTACTAATGAAGACATTAAAATAAGGGCCGGTAGAAGTCGGTCATACGATCGAGATTATGACAAACCTACCGTATCTTACGAAATTCAGATACAGAATACCCTACAGAATACTACGGTTATAATAATCTCGTGTTGTGTTCCCGGCGGTGAGTAGGGTAGCCAGAGCTCACTGGAGAGTTTTTGTGCTGTCAATGGGAAGACCAAAGTCTTGTCCTGATTTTGTGTTCTGCACTGAAGGCACATAAATTCTCTGTTCTTACAAGGTTGGCAGCACGGATATGACTCCACTGGTGTTACACACATTCATAGGTCACGGTAACCACTTTCCATCAGGTGGGCCGTTTGCTTGTCTGCCACCTAAGTTGTATAAAAAATGTATACGTCATCTTTTATCTTAGATAACAAGCAGTTCAAGAAGCAAGCGGTTCGAAGACTCTTCCTTTACCGCACGTCTGAAATTCATTACCAGCTTCTTCTTCCTACAGTCCCGGGTCCTTTAAGCAGGGCGTGAAAAAGCATATGAAGAGGCCGTCAAGCCGAGTGTCACCATTGTAATATGGTATATGTATGTATTGCTCCTCCCTTTTCCTGAGACTGCCTAAGAATGATAAAATGCCCGAAATGATAAATGTCTCAATTGACGTGTTCTTTATTTAAAAAAAATCATGAATATGAGTTTAACTCGCCTTATGTTCATTATTCTGAGTATATCTGGAAAGAGGGGCATGAGTGAGAGGCTTGTCTTCGTGTGAATACGGAGTCGTGTTGTTGTCCTACTAACATTATAAATATGGAAGTTTAAGATGATGTTTGGATGTTTGCTATTTAATGTCGCTCTTACGTCTGGACTGACCTGGCTGAAATTTGGCCCAGGGATGGACCATAGTCTAGAATAATGTATAGGCATTTTATCTCGTGAATAGATTCCTATGGATAGCTGTAACGGGAACGGGATCAAAACTGCACGCTGGCAGAGTCTCGAACAGCAGCTAGTAACTCGAAAAAGTTTGAATTAGCTTACCCTTCCGATAGAAAATGATCATCAATATAATAAATGAGTGTCCGTGCTTCATACCTTAAATATGAGCAGCGGTATTTCCTAAAAACCCTTGTCCGTAAAATGGCTGCGAACCCTTTCGTGCGATATTTTTCGACCCTTCCGGAAGTTCCGGGTAGTTGTAATCTTGTACTTAATATATTTCTGGTTTCGGAATATCGTATCAGAAAATCAATCGTTTGGAAACATGAATGTTTTGTTTTTGATGAATGAGGGACAGCTTTTTAGGAACAGCTTAGCATGTGTATCTGCTCTTTTTTACGTGCGAAAATTCCTCACGGATACCCCCGGAGCCAGTGGGAGAGGTTATGTCGGACTCGAACCTACTAAAACGTACGACGCCTGTGGGTCGTTTTTGGTTGCCGAAGGAGGATAACAGGCATATCCTTCGTACCCCGACCGGCCCAGGGGCCATCTCTTTCGATCTGTCCCTTTTCTCGGGTGTGGAGATCGCAGAGTCTCCAACTCGTCTCCGGAAACAGGAAAGCGCGCATGGTGGGTCGCCGCCGTGGCCTGCTTCTGCCAAGGTGAAAGGCGGCTCCTCCCGACACCCCCAGGCCTGCCGAGTATC
Organism: Eilema griseolum; assembly: GCA_963662185.1. NCBI lineage: Eukaryota > Metazoa > Arthropoda > Insecta > Lepidoptera > Erebidae > Eilema > Eilema griseolum. Next base: position 18,519,748 of record OY759247.1, read on the forward strand.
TGCCTGTTATCTTAGTCTTTTTTATGATCTTAGTTTAATAGACGTGTTCAGTAGGAATTTGTGTATACAGAGGACTTGTAACTCATATGATTAAGGTTGCCACTGACACGAGAAGAAAAAAAGGGCTATTCTTTATTCAAAAGGAAAAATATTTGACAGAATCGGTTTACACACATTCTAGAACTCATAACACAACCTAATTAAACTGTGTATTACTTTGGGATTAGTTTAAGCATCAGAAGTATTGAACTCCAAGCCCGGGATCCGTTATTTTCACGTTTACTGCAACTGAACTCCTAGATATTATAGAATGTTCCAGAAAATTGATTTAAGAATATGTGGTTATTATAAATGTACTCAAACGCCAATACGCGAATGTAAGCTAAACTGCTCCGATGTCTAAAACTCATCAATCTCTCTCAGCAAAATGCCTCGGGGGACTTATTAGTCGAGGCGGATATTGCCGTAATCCCTTCATTAAGATTGGAGGAGTTCGAAGTTCCAATAGATTATGTCTGTCTTTAATTTTCATATCCATTAAGCTACATACATACAGTTACGCCTCTTATACAATAATGTTTACAGGAATTATCGCGTTTATGGTATAGGTAGGTGCATGTCTTTGATTTGCCTGATGTTTCGACCAGGTTACACCGGCTGTAATCACAGGCTGACTAGCTCAGTGGTGGACGCTCGCTGTCTTCTGTCCGTGAGGCAGTAGGTTCTTCATCTACAGATACATTCTCGATATTTTTAATATTTTCTTTTCGCCATGTACCGTACCATCACATACCACACTTAAACATTATTGTATATCATGGAACTCGGGTTCGATCCCAGGTTTTACCATGGCACACACCAATGACTTTTCAATGCTTTTCGAAGTTATGTGTGTATTTATCGGAGGTTTATAAGTGTCCGGTTAATGGCAATAGGCTCGCCACCTATTACATTGGGACCTAAACATAAACTGGCGAAATGTGAGTGCGCGCACCTCTGCCTACCCCTTCGGGGATATAACGTGGGTTTATTAAAAAAAAATTGGAACGTAAAAGTTTAAAAGTTAGTTACGCCTCTTTTCTATTAAGATAAGATGGAGACCAAAGTTCTTCACTAGCTGTGATTCTGGTACATAGCTAAGTTAATTACCCCTAAAACTAGTTGTATTGGCAAAAATTTAATCTGCAGTATTAATGGGCATACATATTCAAGAGTCAACAAATAAAGAACCTTATATTGTAATTGAGAATTCAATATCCAATATTTGCATTCTTTAATAATGAATACGAAAATAAATAAACATCCTAATTGAGAACCTCCTTCTTGTTTAGAAGTCGGTTAAAAAAACATTAGACGACACCAATAAATCGAATGAGCGGATATTAACTTCGTGTTGTGTTTCCAGCGGTGAGTAGGGTAGCCAGAGCTCACTGGAGAATTTGTGCTGTCAGTGGGAAGGCTAAAGGCTTATCCTACTTTGTCTTCTACACTGACGGCACAGAAACTGTACTTACAGGGTTGGCAGCGTGACTCCTCCGACGTTACAAACGTCCATAGGCCACGGTAACCACTTTCTATCAGGTAGGCCTTGTGCTTGTCTGCCACCTAAGTGGTATAAAAAAAAAATTGCTATCAAATTAAACTAAATTGAAGTGGGTTACCATTCTTTATGATCACAATTATTTTTATTGAGGATTTTTTTAAGATTTATTGATTGCAATTATTCTACCAGTTACTTTTATCTCTCTGTATATAAATACGTTACATGTAAAAAGAACCTTTCCAAGTACGTCATATTGTCAATAGTTTGTCTAAAATCCAAACCTACATGCATAAGGAATTTCCTTTTTTATTCCATTGGGGACTTTTTGATCCTCAACCGTGTAATGATCTATATAAATTATGTACCTCTAGTGTTCCACGTTCGGAACGTAAGCTTACGTACCTCGAGGGACCCACTCAGGGGAATTGAAGACATGACAGTTGCATTTTTTGTTTCAGAGTGTCTTAAGTTAGTTTGGTAATAGGAAAAAGTTATCAGCGTTACAGTTATTTCTCTCGAGAGGAAACTTTCTTTTAATAAGTACGTGACATCTTGAAAGCAATCACTCGTTGAGGAGACGGGCTTTCCACAAAGCGGACAGATTTGGAACGTAAAAGTTAAGATTTTCTTTTGCTTTTGTGAAAGAAATAAAAAATGTATTGGCAGGATTTTTTGTCGGAAAGATTTTTGTTGTTTTGGTAGTAATGAATTTTTAAGTGTGGTAGTGGTGTAGATAGTGATATTTTGTTAGACATATTTGTAGTACAAAACTAAAATAAGTTTAACCAAGAAGATTTCCTTTCCTGTGCAATCTATATTTCTTTGGAATGAGTTACCTCTCGGGATCAGGGGGGCCACAAGCCGTCACACATTTAAATTGGGAGTTCGGAAACTCATGCTGGATAAATTGGAGGAAACCTCATTGTAATTATATTTATCAATGTATGGTTGGATATTATTATGTGTATGTATATTATGCCTTTTATAATGCACCTACCTTGTTATTCTCTGCACCACCTATTGGGTTGACTGGTAGAGAATGCCTGTGGCATTAAGTCCGCCTTTGTACATTTGTGCATGAAGTTTGAAATAAAATAAAATAAAAAAGGCAAAAATGAAGACCTAGTTCCACGGAACCCTAGAATATAAGATTCGCGTGCTGTAATTATGATTACGATGCAACTCCACTTATCCAGCAAATCCAACCGCGGTAGCCTAGTGGTATGGGTAATGGACTGCTGAGACGAGGTCTCGGGTTCGAACCCAGGTTTTACCATTGCACACACCAATGACGTTTCGATACTTTTCGAAATTATGTGTGTATTTATCGCAGGTTTATAATTGCCCGGTTAATGGCAATAGGGTCGTCACCTATTACATTGGGACCTAAACATAAACTGGAGAAATGTGGGTGCTAGCACCTCTGCCTATCCCTTCGGGGATCCCTGCGCGAGTTTATGCTATGTTATTGTGTTATTCAATTATACTTTATTATAAGCATGGCTAGTATGGCCATATCGTGAACAAGATTATACTTATAAAATATGTAATTACTCAATTCCGTGTTTTGAGGCAAAGTTTATCAAAATGAGCACTAATAATGTTGTTTTTCTTTCCTGTTTTTTCCACATCTCAGTCAAGTTTACTACAAAATAGAGCTCGTAGCGATAAAGGTACATATCGCAATTGAATGTAACGCGCAACCATTTTTTATATTCATACGAGTATAATTGAATAGCTCTCAAAACCAAATTCAATCAAAATCGGTTCAGTGATTTAGGCGTCAAAGCGCAACAGACAAAAAGTATCAAAATAATCGGGAGTTTCCGATATTCCGGCGCTATTGCAGTTCCTCCGTGATCATCCTCCGTGAAACTCGAAACAATACAACATGGTAAATATCTCGATTATTTTGATTCTGATGTGAGTGACCATGATAGTTTCAATACCTATTAAAATACATAGTTTCGCATTTATAATATTATACCCATCAGATCTTTTCTCGTTCCTAGAAAACCTCTAAGAGATAAACAGACAGACTCATTTGATTAAACAGCCATAATCCTTCGCTACCTCTTTGAGGATACACAGACGTCAGTACACTATATATGTTTATAAAAGTCGCGTCATAAAACAAACAAAGCGACCTACAGGGTCCTAATCTAAACGGAGCCCAACGCACCGGAACATAGCTCCCTGAAAAGATTCCCCTGTATAATTTCGCAATGAATATAAAAAGATGTAGGCGGATTTAGATTTAGCTGGAGAACTGAACAAATTATTTTCTATAATCTTTTATTGCAGTGCATATACATATAATTACACCTTTATCCGCGGAGGGTTAGGCAGAGGTGAATTAACACCCACATTTCACCAATCATTGAATTCAATCCCACGTAATAGGGGTTGAGTCTATTGCCGTTTTTGGGCACTATTGTCTGGGCTGTATATATCTGTCTGATGACAAACAGCCCTATTCCTTAGTCGCCTTGTACGACACCGCATGGGAAGAGATGGGGTGGTCTGGATTCTGCTCTGCCGGGAACCACGCGGTTCCCGGCATTGCAGTGAATAGTAATTAAAAAAAGTATATCGTTTTATGAGGGTGTTTCATTATTTTGAATTATTATACCGGCTCCATACGTTAAGCTACTAAGCCGGGGTCAGTATATCAGATTCCAAAAACACCCATCAGCTTGCTGGGCCCTTCCAGAGTAGATAAATGTAAAAACTTCTTTGATTGTTTATCACTTAATCAATAACAAATGTTTTTCGAAAACTCCAGTAAGTAACAACAACTATGAACATCAATGTATTATATACCCATATTTCGCAAATTATGAATAAATGAAATGAATCTCAACAGTGATTTTATTTTCTGGTCTATTCACAAACATGTTGACTCGACTTTGTTACAATGTTTTTTGTAGATAAGCCTAGTGAAGTAAGCAGTTTATTTCCAAATTTATTTGCCATTCCAATATTCTATAGGTAACCTTTTTTCGGGGTGCGAGGGATATATCTGTCAACCTCACCTTCGGCAACCAACAACGACCCTCAGGCGCCGTGCGTTTTAGTCGGTCCGAGTCCGATATAACCTCTCCCACCGGCTCCGGCGGGAGGTATCCGTGGGGATTTTACGTACGTAAAAAAATAAAAGGTAACTTTTTAGTAAAAGTTTCTTTGTAATCATACTCTGGGTAAAGGCAAATGTTTAGCCTCACCAAGACTTCAAGGGCCGAACCACCCTCACCAGAAAGGCAGTACACTGCTGATTGAAGAACGGCGACTCTAGCGCTGGGTTTCCTCTCAAGGATTGGGGGGTCGGACCGCATTCGCTCCCGTAAAAGTGGAGGAGTCAAAGAGCAGAGCCCAGACATAGAAGTGCAAGCTTTAGATTAAACACGGATTGAGAAAGAGTAAGTTTCAGTAGAAATATATTCAATATTAATCGTATATTCTACAGGACCGAAGCCACGGGTAACGGCTAGCTAGATAAATGAAATAAGGAAAAGTTTGTATTACAAGTGCTTCAGAAGTTCTCCGTGAAGTAGGATACAAGTGCCATTGAATATCTTCCTATAAGCACTAATTTTCAAAGTTTTGCGTCCCATGATACAGACTCAATTATGTTCTTGTAAATTATGTTCTTGCATTATTAATAAATCTTTCTTTATTGTACCATCAATCTAGGAGCCCTTATTCTGTGAAGCTATTTCTATCTTTTTTTTTATACCACTTAGGTGGCAGACAAGCACACGGTCCACCTGATGGACCGTGTTTTTAACTACTAATTACCATGGCCTATGGACGTTTGTTACACCAGAGGAGTCACATTCGCGCTGCCGACCCTGTAAGTACAGAGTTTCTGTGCCGTCAGTGTAGAAGACAAAGCAGGACAAGCCTTTAGTCTTCCCACTGACAGCACAAATTCTCCAGTGAGCTCTGGCTACCCTACTCACAGCTGGGAACACAACACGGAGTTATTATAGCCGCGGTATTCTGTAGGGCGGAGGTACTTCCTCAGTCGGACTGCTCAATTGGGCGGAAATACCGCCGTGTCCTACCTCCTCTATTATCTGACCTCCAGAACCGTCTGGTGATATTGAAGTTCAGTGGTTTCCAGGTTGTCGGACTTTATGGAGCTGCAAGTAGCCATAATGTATGCTACAGATATTCGTGAGCTATCCCAGACAATGAGAGGTTTGATTGTGTTAAGAATGATCGCACATCCTAAGAGAGACCCTTCTAGCTCTCCTTGACTTTGTAAAGTGCTGACCAGTAGTGACCAGAGTACGGTTATCATATGTAGCTACTAGGATTCTTCCACTTTCGTAACTGTTTTTTTAATAACCAGCTACGAACACGTACTCAATACCTAAACCTACCTATACTCTCATCTATATAATAAATTATACCCTCAAGAAAAGTTTACAATGAACCCTTGATCTGAATTGTGAACTCACATTTCAGATAAAGGGGTCTAATTTAATCAATGATTGATTAAAATTTAACCCTTAGAACGCGACAATTTACTGGTAGGCAGGGTACTAGTATCTGATGAAGGGTTTTCGTATTAAGGGCCACTTTCAATTTGAATCTAGTTAAGCGACTTTCTTTAGAATAATCATTGTGCAATAAGATAAATTTTGATGTGTAATACGTGGAGACTTATTGTAATATCTCTCTATGTATAAAGGGTAACAAGATAAACTATAGGAACTTTGTGTGATTTTTTTATACAACTTAAGTGGCCGCGGTAGCCTAGTGGTATGGGTAATGAACTGGTGAGACGAAGACTCGGGTTCGATTCCAGGATTTACCATGGCACACACTAATGACTTTTCGATGCTTTTTAAAGTTATGTGTGTATTTATCGCAGGTTTACAAGTGCCCGGTTAATGGCAATAGGCTCCCCACCTATTACATTGGACCCTAAACATAAACTGGCGAAATGGGGGTGTTAGCACTTCTGCCTACCTCTATGGGGATATAGGCGTGAGTTTTTTACATACATATTCCAAATCTAAGTACAGAGTAATGTAGCTACAGGAGTGTCTACGCCTGCCCGTATCATATCAGCCATTTTCCTTTTAGCCTTAATTGAAATTTGAAGAGACCCTTCACGTTGATGTTTTCGTCAATGACACTTTAAACAACGCGCGTGGCCCTCCCAAATTGTAATTACCTAAATTGAACAGAGAAATTGTGGAAGAAAATCCATTCTTATTATTAGCTTCTCGTCGGTAATAGGTACATTGGGACTTGTTGCAGTAAGTATATTAATTATAGTACGTTGAAAATGAGATATTTAGACCCGCCTTTGTTTACTTTTGACATACATACATACAATCACGCCTGTCTCCCATAGGGGTAGGCAGAGATCACGGATCTTCATTTGCAACAATCCTGACATACTACTCTCGCTTCATTCGCTCTCATTACATTCTTCATGCATGCTCGTCGGTTTACGGTACTCCTGACCTGCCCCTTTTCTAAAATCGATATGGTCCAGGTATGTGCGCCTAGGTCTTCCCCTTCCGACGGTACCATCCACACTCGCCTCATACACCTGTTTCGTTAGTCTTTTTTCATTCATTCTCTCAACATTCCTCTCTTAATGCTCATTACTACATCTTCTATCACTCCACATCGCTCTCTTATCACGCTAATTCTTACTCTATCTCTTAAGGTCAAGCCACACATATTTCGCAACGCACCCATTTCTACTGCGTGTGTGTGTGAGTGAATACTCTACTCTAATGCTTTTTTGCATTCATACATATATTATTTTTATTTACATACATAAATTATCCTATATATGTATATCCGTCCCACTGTCGCTGCAAGACGGATATATATAGGAAAATTTGGTTCGATGGCTTAGTGGTCAGAGCAATATAATATATATATATAGTAATATGTATATAGTAAAGGATCACGGGTTCGTATCCCGCATGAACCGATTAAATTTTATTTATCTTAAACATTTGATATTTTGTTTGTATTCATATTTCATAATTGGTAAACGTAGCTTAAGTAGAATGATTACTAACGTCAATGAAAAACAATTACAATATTCAAGATTGAAAATAAATGACTTTGACTTTATTAAATAAAGAGTACACAAAGATCTCAGTATTGCCCAAATCCACAACCATTTCAGTTTGGCAAAAGCATCAAATATCCGGTTACATACATACATATGCAAAACGGTGCCCTATTGTAATGTTATGGGGTAATATGGAACATTATGGGCTCACACAATACGTTATAAGGGAAACCGTAGTACGAAAGTAAAGCAAAGCTTTTCCTGCAACTCTTCTTTATGTTTGTTATAGCGTTGACATATAAATAAAAATGGTGACTGAATACGACTTGTAACAGAATAGTCTGAGAATCAATTATGTATTTATCTATACTAATACGAGTATTACAAAGCAAGTCGTCAACGCATGTCATAAACGTCAAATCCCACACGTTCGTTATTTTATTCTACAGTACGCCGGCCAACGAATTACCACATGTCTGGGGGGGCAGAATCTCAACTTATGGACAAATTATATTCTATATGCCGCGTGTTTCCCGACAGAGTAGACTTTAGACCACCCCATCTCTTCTGATGCGGTGTCGTACAAGGCGACTTAGGGCTTTTTAACATTTGACAGATAAATACACCCAGACTCGGTTTAAGATGCATGGCTTGAGTCAACAATAATAGTGCCTGGAACACGGCTATAGGCTCACCCCCTATTACGTGGGACCGATTACAATGATTGTTAATTCACCTCTGCCTATCCCTCCGGGAATAAAGGCGTGGTTATATGTATGTATGTATGTAGATTACAGTTCTAATGTCATTGTGAGAGTTGATTTACAATTAAGCGTTATTCTCGAATAGGTACGGGCCAGAAAGTTATAACTTGAAAGTCATTTGATTTTACTATTTTCATGTTATTAAGTACCAAAGCTTTTATTAGCAAACATTTTATTCTAGGTTATCGCGATAATGCGCTTATGCGTTTATTCCATGATATCAGTAAAGGATATTGTGGAGACCTTCCTCTCGCGGTTGGGAAGGCAAACCGCAACAATTTCCATAGAAACCGTATAAGCAAAACCAAAAGGAGAAAAAGCAGTAATGGAACCCCGCGCTTCGAGGTGTAAGCCTTGAACGTCACCAGGGGCAATGTAACAACGATGATGATGATGACATTGAATAATGTGGGAAGTCACTGTAGTAATGTGTAGGTATTCATGTAAGTTACTCTGTACAGTTTTAGTAAAATAGTTTTGCAGCAAAATTTCTTAGTTCGTTAATTAAATTGTTCCGTCTAGAGCTGGTTTAAAGTCATTGTTGCAATTACGTTTAGTACTTGCACGTTTTAATTATTTAGTAAAAATAAAATTAAAACGTTTTTTTAATTGGAATTTAAGTATCATATTGGTTATGTGGTACAAAAGAGAATGACATTGACTGAGCCATTTATGCAATGGCATTACAAAATGGCGCGATATGTCTATAAAAGTTTCTAAATTCGTAAACTCATTTATCTAGTATCTGCATCCCGTTCACAATTCGAAATTCAAAATACATGGACGCCTCAATCAGGAATCGTGAAATCTTTGACCATATACTGAGGACTGCTCGCGACTTCGTATTCGACTCTTAGGAGTAGAGTTTTGTAAAATCCGTTCACAATTCGAAATTCAAAAATACATTCCCGCCTCAACCAGGAATCGTGAAACCTTTGACCATATACTGAGGACTGCTCGCGACTTCGTATTCGACTCTTAGGAGTAGAGTTTTGTAAAATCCGTTCACAATTCGAAATTCAAAAATACATTCCCGTCTCAACCAGGAATCGTGAAACCTTTGACCATATACTAAGGACTGCTCGCGACTTCGTATTCGACTCTAAGGAGGAGAGTTTTGTAAAATCCGTTCACAATTCGAAATTCAAAATACATTTTCGTTTCAACCAAGAATCGTGAAATCTTTGACAATATACTAAGGACTGCTCGCGACTTCGTACTCGACTCTTAGGAGTAGAGTTTTGTATAATCCGTTCACAATTAGAAATTCAAAATACATTCCCGCCTCAACCAGGAATCGTGAAACCTTTGACCATATACTAAGGACTGCTCGCGACTTCGTACTCGACTCTTAGGAGTAGAGTTTTGTATAATCCGTTCACAATTCGAAATTCAAAATACATTTCCGCCTCAACCAGGAATCGTGAAACCTTTGACCATATACTAAGGACTGCTCGCGACTTCGTATTCGACTCTTAGGAGTAGAGTTTTGTAAAATCCGTTCACAATTCGAAATTCAAAAATACATTCCCGTCTCAACCAAGAATCGTGAAATCTTTGACCATATGCTAAGGACTGCTAGCGACTTCGTACTCGACTCTAAGGAGTAGAGTTTCGTAAAATCCGTTATCAACGGATGTCTACATCCTATAAGGCTCCTACCTGTCAAATTTCAAGTTTGTGGGTGTTATAGTTTTTGAGGTTTCGTGATTAATCAGTGTGTATTTCGCTTTTATCGCATCGCAAAAAACGACTTGAATGAATGCGTTATGTGTGAGTAAGTTAATTTCAACGTGAGAATGTTATGGGATGTATGTATAATGTATATATGTTCTACTTGTACCAAAGTAGTCGATCTTATTTACAATACATTATAGTGTCACTTGTTGTATCTATACAGTTTTAATGTAGTCGAAACCTGAACAACTTGTACCTACAGATTTGTTTGATTGTTCTAAATAGTTGGTAGCCTTTACCTAAACAGTCCCCGTCTCCGGGGACGAGTTGGGGACTCTGTGGTCCCCACAACTGAGGAGAGGGCCAGATCGAGAGAGATGGCCCTGGGTCGGGGAGCGAGGGATATGACTGTTAACCTCACCTCCGGTAACCAACAACGACCCACAGACGTAGTGCGCTTTAGTTGGTTAGAGTTCGATATAACTTCTCCTACCGGCTCCGGTGGTAGGGGTATTGTTGGGGATTTTTCGCACGTAAAAAAAAAGCCTTTACCTAAAACTCGACAGTGAGATGAATGAACGAAACATTTTTAAGTACAGTAAATCTAGTATTTATCTGAATACATCTGTATTGTACGATATAATAAATTCTGTACGCGTTTAATACAAGCACTCATCGTTGGCTCTCAAAGGGATAAAGTTTAAACTCGGCTGGGAGATAAAAGCCTGTTCAGATGCACTTCTATGAGCTCCCAACTCGTTTCGAAGTTAGATATGCACTTCGGAGTTACCGTTGATTCACGAACTCGTACGAGATATTTGTATAACAAAGTTTTGTAAAATTAGTGAGAGAATTTTAGTAATATGGTTTTGCTAGAGTTAAAAATATTTAATAGATTTGTTTTTTTTTAGTTTAAGAAGAGATTGTCTCCTATATGATTGTGACCCCTTCAATCTAACTCTCTCTGTGGCGTAACGATAGAACGGTCGACTGTTACGCAGGAGGCGCGGGTTCGATTCCCGCTCAGTGCAAATATTTGTATGCATGAATATGTATATTTGCATTGGTCAGGGTGTTTCTATGTATGATGTGTATGTATTTACAAAAAAATAATATCTTAGTAAGTTTATCCGCATTCTAGATTCCATAACACAAGCTAGTTAAACTATGCTTACCATGGGTCTAGATAGCGTTGTGTGGAATGTTATGGAATATTTATTTATTTTGCTCTCAAAACTGAAACCTAAAAGGTTATAGGACCATTTTAATAGACAAGCAATTAAATAATAATAATAACATACAGTTTATTGCAACAGAATAAATACACAGTACAAAAAGAAAATGTAGATCAATCTTGTATTATCACAAATTGTTTTTAGGTGTCTACATTAAAACCCTGACTCCTGAGCTAAGTTTGAAACTTGTATTACAGGAGTCAGTCAATGCTTCAATCTAATATTGAATAGACACTTGTAATTTGCCACAGTATCTCGAAAGTCTTATGATCAGAAGCTAGTTCCACAAAGTGCCATCGATCAACAGTAAGAATAAACAATTCCGTCTATCTACAAACTTAAAGAATTCAAAGAAAAAGAAAAAGAAAGAAAAAAATTTTATTTCAACTTATTGCAACACATTATATTTGACTACTAGTAATACTCACACATAAAATATACATCAAAACCTAATACAATTTTTTTTGTGACGGCAACACAGACCACCATTTCCTTCCCTATCTCAGCCATTGTTTAATTCTGAACCAATAGTATAATATATAACTATATAGTATATAACCGCGGTAGCCTAGTGGTATGGATAATGGACTTCTGAGACGAAGTCTCGAGTTCGATCCCAGGTTTTACCATGGCACACACTAATGACTTTTTGATGGTTTTCGAAGTTATGTGTGTATTTATCGCTGATTTATAAGTTCCCGGTTAATGGCAATAGGCTCGCCATTTATTACATTGGGACCTAAACATAAACTGGCGAAATGTGGGTGCTAGCACCTCTGCCAACCCCTTCGGGGATATAGGCGTGAGTTTATATAATCTATGCATGTATGCATTGATATACTTTTGTTTATCAATGCATGTATGACATTCGCACTCTCTTAACAAAATTGTTATGTATCTCTAAATATAGATTATTTGTTACACTACCCACGCTTAAAGAGAATAAATATATTTGTCTCTTATTGACATCACTCAGTGCGGACAGTAAATATTGATGTCAGTATAAGTTTGTTTAACGATTTAATGATGTTGACTTTACTGGAGACCGTTCTTTATACTAAGTATTACGTAGAAATGTATTTTTGTGGGCAAATAAATAGAGGCACATGAAGTTTATACGAAGATTTCATCGTTATTTACAGATTGGTACCCCTTTTTTGGTCCTTCGTGTCTTCGTTTGACCTTGACCCTCACCAACCGAAGGACCATTAATGCGGTTTGGAGTGAAAGAAAGAAAGAAAGAAATATTTATTTGGTGCAAGGTGGTCACAGAGATAACAATAACCAACAATATAAAAAGAAGTAAGAAATACAAATAAAACAGAGTGGCTCACAGATACACCAAATACGTGTCCAGTTCAGCATGTGCCAGGTATAAACCTGACGCTGGTTTTCAACTGGAACCTAATTTTCCAGTGACACACGGACGCCGAACCGTCGAAGTCGAGTGTGAAGTATTGTGCACATGCAATGAAAATATTTAGAAGTTAAGTGTAAGAGTGAAGAAGATAGGAGATGTATGTTTGTATGTTTCATCAATAGAGAAAAAGCTGATGGCTTTATAATAAAACATAACATAACATAACATAAACTCACGTCTATATCCCCGAAGGGGTAGGCAGACGTTTATAAGTACCCGTTTAATGGCAATGGGCTCGCCACCTATTTACACTGGGACCTAAACATAAACTGGTTTTATAATAAATTGCGTAATGGTGGCATGTTGGGCAGGTCGTCACTTTATTAAAGTCCTGGTGGTACCTGGAAGTTTCCACATAGAAAAATAAACTGTTATAAATAGAAACTTAATCATATTCAATACACGTTACTCCCTAACGTGCGTAGTCGAATAATTGTAGCCAGAATAGCGAATAACGTCAGAATTCTCACGTTGTAAATTTTCCTTTAGATGTTCATATTAAAGCACCCTGAATTATAATATTATAAATGCACACAAACCCGTTTCGGTGCGCTAGTTTCAAACAATACCAGTACTTTTGCCCGGACTTTTTTCCGTTCAGAAGTGTTTCTTTTACACAAATCTCGAATATAAATGTTTTTTTCTCGCGGCCATTGTTTACAGCCAGCTATTTTATTCTCCGGCGCTACCTTTCCACCGTATCTTTTTAGATTTTTATCTTTATTAGAATAGATAACAAAAGAGCTGATGAATTTAGCGCCGGAAAATATTATTAAGTTGGAAACTTAAGATGTTTTCCCCAGCGGTATACACGCATTGCCGTTTTTATTTTGCTTTGGAGAGCTTCTGCCAGATTAATTATAAACAATAAAGAAATGAGACGCCAAAAATACAGTCTCGGAGCAGACTGATTTATGATGCGAATATGACAAATCACTCGAAACGAAGGCTTCATGAAATCTTTGTACAAGAACTACGTACACCTAAGTAACAATTTATGCAATGGATGAGTGTTATCGATCAAGTTATCGTGCATCCATATGCGCACACAAAGATAAATATGTTTATTGATATGTTTATAGTTTAGATATTTTTCTGTTGCATACATAGTAGAATCGAGAGCCAGTTCTGTGCACGTAATCGTGGCTGACTTGTAACGGCTTGCAGGAGAAGCAGAAGGGCAAGAAGAAGCTGGTGCTGCGGCTGCTGGGCATCAACACGCAGGCCATCCTGCGCATTACTACACATAACAGCATCCAGATAATAGCAAGTTAATATGATTTGATGCAGGTGTTTTTATGTTAATATAATTGTGCACTGAGCGGTAATAGAACCGAACCTGCATCAGGACATTCAACCTTTAACCTTTCTTCTACCACAGGTCGTTATCAACTTAAAAACAGTCTCGTAATATTCAAGTGAAACTTAATTTATGGGAAACTTACTTTATCAAGATATTTACTAGTCGGTAATAGCGAGCAGTTACCTTTTTATGACAACCTTGGGATATTTAAACGGCCTCATGAAACGAAAGAAATGAAAATGGCCGATAACAACAGAGAAATTATTTTCCCGCTCATATATTTCGATTAGATTTATGAGCTATCAACTAAAAGAAAATTCGATTTTTTGAATACTAGTTACGAACTCATTGTTTAAGACTCGGGTGTAAATATTGGGCGCTATCGCCCCATAAACATTATTAAGGACGAGTCAACGCTGATTGCAAGGTGGTACCACCTTCTGATAGGTGGAAGATGCTCTGGTGTTTGGTTTTAGGGTTCCGTATCTCAAAAGAAAAAACGGAATTCTTATATATCATAATCACTTCGCTGTCCGTCTGTCAAGACCTTTTTCTCAGGAAGGCGTGAAGGTATCGAGTTGAAATTTATACCACATACTCAAGGTCTTTAAAATCTTGAAACTGTGTAAAATCAAACTTCTAAGTCAACGCAATCAAAAGTTCGTCCCTGAATCCAATTTTATACGGAACCTTCTGTACGCGAGTCCGACTCACACTTGACGGAGATTTTTAATGAACACCTTTAACTTAACCAAACCAAACGTATAAAACCCAAGGGGTGTAATGTAAGTTACGATTTTATATTGCTTGTCTTAACAAACAGTCTCATTAAGTCGTATTTACGATGGTGTAAAAACATGTCCGAACATTAATTAGTTAATTGAGGTGGGGTGAGTATGTGATTGAGGGGGTCAATTGACCTTTTTTAATTAATTCGAAAGTGGCTGATGGGAAATTATTTTCATTAACTACTTTGAACGTAGGTATGAAATGGCAACACACCTGCAGCTAACCGGCAGCGGGACCAGGAGAACAGGAAATCGGTTAGGCGTGGTTCCCGGCAGAGTAGAATTTAGACCACCCCATCTCTTCCCATGCGGTGTAGTACAAGGCGGCTAAAGGATAGGGCTGTTTAACATCAGACAGATATATGCAGCCCAGACTCAGCCTCAGATGAATGGCTTGAGTCAACAATAGTGCCCGGTAGATGGCAATAGGCTCACCCCCTATTACGTGGGACCGAATTTTAATCATTGGTGAAATGTGGTTGGTGGTAGTGGTAATAAAACAAGTGTACAATAGCTGAGAAAATACATATAATACAGAAATACTAAGAATATACATACCATACATATATAACACATACAGCAGACATTTTACATATATACTGATTTATGTATAATTCAATTCTACAAATATGCAATAAATAATACATTTTATAAAAATAAATAATACATTCTTTCTTTCGTCTTTCGTCTTTCGTCGTAATACATTCTTCAGTTTTATATTAGTATAGATAATAATAATATTTAATGAAATTTTAAAACAATTTATACGCTATGCTTTTCCTAGCGATTTAGATCGGCAAAAGTGAACGTCAAAGACGGGAACTGAACCCTCAACTGAGTAGTTTGAGGGTTCAGTTCCCGTCCGACGCATTTTGGACATCGGAAATTATCCTATATATAGATCAGTTATCATGTTTCATTGTCATGTCATGTATTTTTTTTATACAACTTAGGTGGCAGACAAGCACACGGCTCACCTGATGGAAAGTGGTTACCATGACCTATGAACGTATGTAACACCAGTGGATGTAATAAAATTTGTATTTAATAAAATTGTCCAGTTAAGGACGCGCCGTACAGCCTTTTCTCGATGCCCCAAATACAGTTTTATTTAACGGCACGTCTTCACAATATGGAGTATAGATAAATCGACCTCACGTATAACAGTTGGGCACGTGGGCAGAGGGTACAAGGTACCAATAAGCTATACGTAATGACAGTTGTTAGATGGCTTGGCACCTGCGACTAGAGGACATTTAGGGGTTATATAAATGTTTCGAAGACGATTCGAATTTTAAATCAAGTTCCACGGAAGGTTAATTGAGTAATTAGGTCCATGGATTATACGGAGAATCAAAAGGTTAAAAATTCGTTTGGAAGAGTTTTCGCGATTCAATCATGGCACTTACTATTTTCAAGTCAAGTCGTGACCACGGGTGCTGGTACGACGCATCCGAAATGTCGGCAATAATAGTAAGTTCCATGATATAATCGCGAAAAGTACCGAATCATAATATGATAAAATTATGAATTCACACCGCGATAGTTTATAAATAAAAAATAATGTTTTGAAACAAATTTATGTGTAACACTTTTGTTTAAATAATACTATTTTGAACGGATTCTATCGACAATTATTTGGTATTATTCATATTTAGCCCGATGACGATCATGACTACTGAAAAGTAGCCGAAAAATAAAAGTAAGAAATTTTATTTCAATGAATGATGTTCATACATTCAGTTTACACAATATTATCATGTTACTTTTGGTTAAAAGTGTTTTTTTAACAATCTAGATTATTCTTAAACTTAAAAAGGTACACCAAGAGCACACAATATAATTCATCCAAGTCAAGGAACCTACGGGAAATCAAATAAACGCCAACTCAGCAGCGAATAACCTAATAAATTCCCAAGCGGTAGAACTTTATTCTGTTAATTAATTTAGCTTGTTAACGCCAAAGTTACCCGGAAAAATGAACACTTTGCACGCGCGGTTTTTTATTAATTCGAAATTCAAATATGTATATTATTTGCGAGCCAACATGCAAAAGGGCGCGAAACTGTGTTAATATTACGTACCAAGGTATATGGTATTAGCACAATTTCGCGCCATATCGTTACGTTATGAAGTTTTATTAACTTTTAAGGCACCCTAAGAAACAAATATGAATTGAGCGTCTGTATGTATAGTCTCGGTTATTAAATTGAGTTTTCTTATATTTTTGTGGAGGTTTAATAGATAGGTACTGTTATTATTAATTTGGAGCAAAAGATCTTCATTGTAGACTAATGAAGATCTTATGAGTGCAATAGGCAAATTAAATGACTTTTTATGCAATTTATTTGGTTTCATGCGTGTTGGGTTCTGGGTGGTATTCTTACCCCTCGTTTACACCTAAGTATAAAACATGTATTTGACAAGTTGCAATATGTCACAGGCTACTGTGTGAACGCAAATGTGTTTTATACTTGTTTACAACTTCTTAGCTATAAATCCTATGTGAACGAAAAAGTATCTAAGATACATATATTAAACAAGTATTTTGTTTTTTTTTTAGTCTTCTACAAATCTTCAACAAGTTTTTTTATAAACAAGTTTACAACTAGTTTCATGGTGTAAACGAGGGGTTAATTGTCACAATTTGTTTTGAAACTTATTGTTTAAGAATTTTTATCGCTAGCAATCGCATATTAATAAGTTAAGTGACCAAAAATACACTGAAATATTTTTTTATAACAATAATATAAAATGAAGTGTCTAAATATACCTATTTATATTTGGCAACATTTTATTGAACGAGATTTATTCATAAAACCTGAACAAATTTCATAATTCTGATTCTAAATTATTCATGATTAATCTTTTTTCTGAACATTTTAGACACAGACAGCACAATAAGCGGGATTACGGCATAATGTGATTACTTTATTGCGTGCCACTGAGAAAAAAAACGCCTAGGCAAATTCACAAACAATCACTATCCTTTAAAAATAGTATGTAACAAAAAAAAACGTTTTTAGCAAAGACTATAAAAAGTATACTCCACATCCATTTATCATTGTCATGGTTTAGCACCATAAAGTCGTAATTTGGGTTAACGATCGGCTATTAATGTACGGAAATATCTTAATTTTCGCTACTGGCTGAATTTAGTTACTCACAAAATTTGTCACTATGGGAATATGTTTTTTTTTTATATATTTCAACATTAGATACCTACATTTTGATATGACCTGTTTAAATTTTCTTTAGTTGACAGCAACTCAAAATACCAGTCAAGTGCGAATCGGACTTGTGCACGAAGGGGCCCGTATATATCTATACAATATTATTTAATGTTATAGCGGAAACAAAAATACATTATTAATAATAATTTCAACTGTCTAGTTATCACGGTTTATGATATAGAGCCTGGTGACAGAAAGGCGCATTTTTATACCTAAAAAATCGTACAGCAATGAATTTAAGAAAATAAAACTTTTTGCTTTATAACACAAAGTTGCCTCTCTGACGATAGGGTAGATTGACCCTTCCTAAAAATTAAATCACTACAGTCAATTTTTGAGTTACATCCCCAAGCTATTTAAATTAATTTGCTTAAAAAAACAACATAAGAATAAATTACAGACGGTTTACTCAGTGACGTCACAACAAATCTATCAAGGGGATAAAGAAATCATTTCGTAAACATTTTTGCTCTTAATTTCCTGATAAAATTCCGGGCCATAATTTATTATCGAGTATGGCCCAATTCGGGATGAGGGGCCCCGTAATCTTATAAGCGGGGCCCTCGAATAGCTAGCTAACAATAGTCCTGTCAATAATTGTGGAAGATAATTTATTTAGTGATTGACGGTCGGCGTGAGTGGTCAATCGAATAGACGGTATGGGATGTTTTCATGTAAAGAAAAGAAGAGATTTATTAGCAGTGTTTGGTATTGACAGGATACAGTATAATCTTAGTTAGATGAAAGAAAAATAATATGTGTGTTAATCAACGTCGCCTTGCGGCGAAATGTGATTTATTCATTTCGTAATTGCGTCATTTGTTTAAAGGATCTACTTGATCTGTTTACCTATTTCGGTATTCGCTAGGTGTGATTGTTAGACATTGGGCTTGATTTCTGGATCGGAGGAATTAGGTAATATAGCATATCTCTAATAAAACTATTTTTGTCCGTCAATATGTATCACAAAGTAAGACCACCATTACAGATGTTATCAATTCTCCTCAGTTCCTAAGGCCTTAACAGATTCTGTTTAACGTGCTAACTGATTGTAACCTTGGGCATTCGTGATTCAGGGTTCACCTAGTACGAATATCAAAGCACTCCTTATACCCTGATTGAATTATTTCGCATCTAACTTTTACCTACATTCTAGCACTTCTATAAAGAGAAATTTGTAGTCTACCTATAGAAATAAAAATTATTCTTATTATATTCTAACCCATGGAAGTTACCTTAACATAGGTATCAACGGTTATCTCTTACCGCTTTGGATCTTAGTGAATAAAAATACCCACATATTAACACTACCAATTTCGATTCAACGTCTTATAGGAAGCTACAACTTTTATCAGTATCAAAATAAACGGGATATTTACCATGTTTCATTGTTTTGAGTTTCCAATATTTCGGCGCTGTTGCAAGCACCATGATCACGGAGGAACTTGGTGCTCCGTGATATTCCGATTGTTTTAATACTGATGTGCGTGACCATGATAGTTTAAATACAACTTTTATGAGATAAAAAGCCTACATATTTTCATGAACATTATAAAAAATACGTATATTGAACAGTTGCATTACCATAGTCTATGAAAGAGGGACAAAACCACAGAACAAAACGATAGATATACTTTTATTTTTATAACATTATAATCGAGAATGCTGCGTCATCGTCACGTAATTTTTCATAACTATATCAGACTCGAGTTTCCTTTCTGCATTAAAGTTACATAATAGAGATGTCCTGGTTTGTTAATGATGTATATCCGTGTATACGGACTCGGATACGGATGCAGATTATTAATGTCCTGATCCGCAAACACGGATACGGAATTTCAAGTTTCGTGACAGTTCATGAATGTCTCGCTTTGCTTAGGTAAATTACATTTTGGACTGTATTTTGTTGATACGTGGGTATGTTTTTGTTTGTAGTTTAGTGTAATACAGCTGTATACGAATTGCTATTGTGTTTTTGGAACATTCAAGGTTGTCATCAAAAAAGTTTAAAGGTTGAAATTTTTTGCGTTAGAATACGACAAATATAATTTAATGTAACATTCATGAAGGCGGCTATGGATACAGCAAGGATAAAGTTACAAATATTTCGAAAAATTATATTAAGAAATACAAAATATTATTTATTCTTGTAATAACATTATTATCATATAAATTCTATAGCTGTACTTGGAGAAAAGAATCTATTAGAAACTGTAAATGATTAAAGTACCTATTCTGTATACTGTTTTCAATCTTGGGATAAAAGTTTTTCAAGGGAAAACATACAACAATATATAATAGCAGTTGTATAATTCGACCGGGTGCGAGGGATATGTATGTTAACCTCACCTTCGGCAACCAAAACGACCCACAGGCGGCGTGCGTTTTAGTTGGTTCAAGTCCGACATAACCTCTTCCACCGGCTCCGGTGGGGAGGTATCCGTGGGGATTTCCTGCACGTAAAAAGCAGTTATAGGTATAACTTTCAATTTATTTTCAAGTTAAGGTGACGTGATGATTACTATCAGCAAATTGCTTTTGTATATTTGATAATATACGCCGCTGAGAACTTGTTAGTTCGGACACAAAATACAGATATTTGTTCCACAATAGATTACCTAATGTTCCACGCGGTTATCCGCAGATTCATATACGGTTATTCAGCACTATTGTTATATCAACTCTAGTTCATATCAAAAGCGGATAGTATAACAGCTCAGTCGGTGCTTAGGCTTTTAGAGATAGGTTTGTGAAGAGACTTAGAGAATCTGTACCAGCATGCTGTTATCAAATATTGTACAACTGAATTTCAACTGAGTTTAGGATTACTCCAGCTAAAGATGTGTCAATATTTGTTTAGTAAGCAGTAAAATACAAAACATTTTTATTTTTTTGAATTACTTACATTGTTTCAATACATTTCTTAATGGCTAATTTAGGTACTTATAAATTATTCATGTTGTGCTTTTAACTTTTGTCAAAGTTAAACTTGCTGTAAACAAAATGGTGGATTCTACTCCTAAACTTAGTTGAAAAGCGTACACTTACATAGTTTATTATATACCGATAAGTACAGCAGTTTCACATAATAATATCCACAACAATACGCTTACGTTGTTTATGAAGGCAGACAGAACCGTATTCATCTCATTAGTTTTATGGTAAGTTATTATGATGTTATGGAAATAGGGGAACAAAAGCGGCAGTTCGTTCGTCTGTAATGGCTGTGCATGAAAGTAGGGCATTGTTCGATTAATGTTTACTAGAATCCGAAGACTTAGAAACTTGTTATTATATTTTCTCGTGAATTAGATGGTATACATGGATGTACAGGATCTTATTACGCTCTTCGGAGAACCGGGACAGAATGCAACCTGACTTGCAAGTCAGTATACCTGCTGATTGACAGACGAGATTCTGGCGCTCGTAAAAGCAAAACAAAGTATATTACTTACCTTAGCATGTTAAATAAATTAGTAGTACAAAAGTACTCATTCTACGTGAATGCATAAAGCCAAGACATTTTATATTTTCAGATACATACCTATTTAATGTGAATTTCAAGAATTAAGCTTTGTAACTTTCGTTCGTTTCGTTCTCAAAAGGCGTAAATATGAATTAAATAATTAATTCCAGTATAATCTATATAGTGCTTTCTAGTCCCAAAGTGAGTATAGCTTCCCGGCAGAGTAGAATTTGGGTCACCCCATCACTTTCCACGTGGTGTCGTACAAGGCGACTAAGGGACAGGGCTGTTTAACATCAGACAGATATGTTCAGCCCAGACTCAGATGCATGCCTCGAGTCAACAATAGTGCCCGGACTACGACAATAGTCTCACCCCCTATTACATGGCACCTAATGCAATGATTAGTGAAATGAGAGTGTTAATTCACCTCTGCCTAACCCGGGGATAAAGGCGTGATTAATGTATGTATGTAGCTTGTTACTCTACATAATATATTCAAGACTGTTATCCTGGAATGATAAGACAATGTGAATAAAGATCCACATTTCATCAATCTCTATATTCGGTCTCGGTAACCCCTTATCAGGCCCATAACCGTTTACCGGGTTCTTTTTCTTGATCCGCGCCCCTGAGGCTAAATCTAGGCTGTATATATACTGACAGATTATACCCTGGAGAATAAACGAACACACGACCGAAATAAAAAAGTTAATCAAAGTGTAGATTTTTCCGTAATCCAAATCCCTCTGCGGCCGGAATTTATTTTGGATTAGGCCCTTAAGCAATATTGACGTTGTATCTAGTTATTTCACGCGAGTGAGTTCCTAATCAATTGAGCTATGGATTTCTTCGTTTTTTGATTGCTTAGAATTTTTTTGAAAAAAGAGAGGCCGTACCTTCTTTTTTCTTTTTAAGTAAAATTCGAGAACCTCATTTTAGTTAACGGTTTGTCCCACCTTTAGACACTGAATAAATAATACTACTACGTAGAGTTAATAATAATATAGTTAATAGTTACCATAGATTACTGTTACCTCAATAGATGTATGAGTACCTAACTTACTTTCAGACAAAATTCGAATCGGCTTAGAATAAATGTAAAAGATGCATTTAAAAACACATATGTAAGTACCTACCTATGTAAAATGTAAATGTAAAAAAGTACCGCTCAGACGTTTCTATTTCTCATCTCCCCTGAAATATCCCCCATAATTTATCACTCGTCGCTCTAACAAAAAGCTTTCCTTCAAAATATTCTATTGAACTCACAGCTGACGAGTAGCTACATGCGAAGTTGAGCGAATTATCTGAAATTCACACCGCGGTGTATTGTGGGGCCAGATTAGATTAATCCCTGTTGAATTCTGTTTTGATTTATTCCGACCTCAGATCGAGACACTCAACGCCCTCGATCAGAACTCAATTTTCAACAGTTTCCACACCTCAAATTGGCACTAGTTGATATCTGTAGACTATTTCATGTTTCAAATTATGTATTAGAGCAAATTCATAGTCTTGAAAAAGTTTTCCAGACTCGATAATTTCTTCAAGAAATCTGTTACTCGATGATAGAGGTGATGTAAAGATTTTTTAAGCTTCGGTAGTTTCGGTTCTGCGTTAAGTCAGTCATGCGAAAAAGGGTCTCCTCTCTATAATATGAGTAGATAGGTTTTGTAATGTATACGAAAATATAACTTAACATTATCTATAGTTTGAAATCAGAGAAAAAGCATGTAAATATTTTGCTTAACATTCCAATCCAAACCAAAAATTAAGTAAACTATTTTCAAACATTAAAATGAAGTAACAAAATCAAAAGTCTACAAAATGAGAACATTGAAAAGTTCATCGACTCTCAAATTAAAAGAGTCATAAAGGTCAACCGACAATAGTAATACTAGTAATCATTAAAAGGGTCTTCGTCGTGTGTAATTACAATTAGAAGGGTGTCCTTCAGGCATCGTTCAACAACGTAGCATTTATATTGTAACTGGCCGTACCTGGACAAAGTAGAAAAGTTATTTGAATCCACGTCTAACCTTGTGACCGAAAGGTTTCGTTAAACATTAATTTACGTTCAGGCAATATATTTACATTTGTAATAAAAGTACTTATAGATAATTAAGAAGAGTCGAAAGAATGTACTTTCAATAGTAATAACTTCAGTAATAAATCAGGCAGGTGGGCCGTGTGCTTGTCTGCCACCTAAGTGGTATATAAAAAAAAAATAACAGCGTCCGTTATATGTCTTGCAAGTGTGTAGTGTTTCATACAATCGTATGTGAATTTGCGCGAGTTTCATACCATATTATGTCACGAAACAGGCTTCTACATGCGTGCACACGCATGCAGCAGACGATCTTCATGAAATAAAGTATTGATGTAAGAAGAAATAATAAATTGGATTTTAAATTAAAGGTTTGTGGGCACTAACCCTAGCCAGCATACTAACAACAAATACCAACCATTAACACAAGCTTCCTATTTTAGCCAGCGAAAGCCATCAATATAATATGCATTAATCGACCACCAAAGGTCTGCCAAGTCAATCAGATATATCGTGTCTCTTAGGCTTATGGCCGTGACGCACGAGACAGTGGATGTCACAGGTCAACGGTTAGGTAATTTCCCTTGACAATGGATAGAGGTTGTCCGGCGTAAATTATAGTCCAAGCAGGCACCACGTTGGGCGCCAATAAGCTAGAGTACCAATAATTTCGAAACTAGATTATTGGAACGAAATTTTGTTAGCTAGACGAAGGTAAAGATTCATGGGATATATGTTCTATTCTATATTACATATTTTGACGTTAGTGAGGACCCACGGTGGGGCGCCAATATCAAATATAATAAATCATATACCTTGTTCAAATAACAAAGGCACGAAATAATTGTTTGCTGTTTCTCGCTTATGGTACACGTACCAAATGTTCATATATAAACCATTAGAGTGTGGAGGCGCCAGACGTCATTATTGTAGGATTGCAAACAATCACGGACCGATACCTTCATTCAAAGTAAACAAATATAAATACGTGGCTATGTTCATTTCTTCGGAAACTCTGGTTCGTATTTTCTTAAGTTTAAGATTCCGTACATATTTATAAGACGCTAATGAAAATGGACCGTGTAGGCCTGGGCCATGAATATTTAAAAAGGTGAAGTAGGTTCTTACGAAGGTTTTTTATGATAATAAAGTAGGATGACTGTTGACATAGAGTATGATAGATTGGAAGTTTTTGTTACATTATTGGGTGCTAATATAACTTGTTACTCGGAACTTTTGGTTTTGTTATGTACTTTTAGTGTTTTATTTATTTTAAGTGGAACATTTCATGTCTGAATTTTTTTAGCATGTTTGTTTTTGGTTTACAATAAAGAGAGTTATCTATCTAAGTAGTTAAAATTTGTCTATTTTAGTTCATACATTTTTACATATATACATACATATAATCACGCCTTTATCCCCGGAAGGTTAGGCAGAGGTGAACTTACACCCACATTTCACCAATATTTTTATTCGGTCCCACGTAATAGGGGGTGAGTCTATCGCCGTATTTCGGGCACTATTGTTGGTTCGAGCCATACATCTGGGCTGAGTCTGGGCTGTATATATCTGTCTGGTTTTAAACAGCCCCATCCCTTAGTCGCCTTGTACGACACAGCATGGGAAGAAAAGGGGTGGTCCAAATTCTACTCTGCCGGGAACCACGTGGTTTTTCATCCCTATTATAATTAGATATATGTTTATGAAATTACTAGTAAAATAAAGTTAAAATAACCTTATATTTGTAGATAAAACAGACAACAACTCTATCACTGTTTCACTGATTACCTTTTAAAACAACTAAATAAGAAAAACGACGATACATACCTTGATTTAAATTTTTAATCTATCAGACTTGTAAGTAATCAAAGATGATTTATTTGTCGTTTCTGTGAAATTAAATTAATTTAAATCAACTAGCCCATCGGAGTCCACTGCTGGACTAGGCCTCTCCCAGTCATAAATAGATTAATAGGCTAATTGATTGATTGATTGATTGAAATGGTTTACGATGATAAACGAACAATGTAATGGCCCGTAGCCTAGACCGATACCCAGTTCTAAATCTCGATTAACCTGAGGACAGAATTTATAAACAAATTGACAAATTATCTATACAATCTGTCCCCAACTAAATTCAGATGCAGATCTAAGTACCAATCTAAAATACGGGCCTAAAACGTAGTGAAGTTATATGAAAATGTTTTAAAGGTTTGGCATATACCTACTAATATACTGATTATGTAAACGCGGGGTGTTTCTGAGATAAAAGCCTACTTATTTAGCGTCTTTACATATTTTTACTCATGTGCTTATCTTTTATGAACGAGGGTAGACCAAAAAGTAATGAAATTTTATGTATAGTCCTATATATTGAGAGTAATTTTATCTTTTTCATCAGTGTGGATCATTAACTTGCTTTCTTGAGCGACATAGTCATGTTGTGGCTAAGCTCCGTAAATAAAGATTTAAAATAAAACTTATAGGATGTTGATGATTGAGAGAGATGAGAGAGGTGGTGAAGGAGAGACCTTCTTTAAAACATACTTTCTCATTTACAATACTAATATTATAAATGAGAAAGTAACTATTTGTCTATTACGCTTTCATGCCTAAACCATAGAGCCGATCTCGATGGGTTTTAGTACAGAGATGGACTAGAGCATAACAACGAATATAGGCTTTGTTTTATTGCTACATATAAGGGTATTAAAAGGGATGAGAGTTTTTATGAAAATGCGTAATTTTCGAAAATAATGCAATGGAATTTTTCACACAGATAAATTAGAGCCTGGATAAGGACATAGGCTGTTTGGTCATCATCACACGACCAAACCGACTACGCAAAATAAATAATGATAATATTCTTTATTCAAACAATATAAAATCCAAACAAGAACAATAACAAAGTATCTTTATCGACTTTCATTTCGAAAATTAAGTCTGTAATCGAAATATCATCTCTCTTTCATAAACTTCGTAATTCCTTCAGGGCTTCTGAAACAAGTTCTTAGAATAAACTTTTTCACCAATGTGCTATTAATCAAGCCGACTCTAACGAAACTTGCCTGCGGGCATGTGAATATTAAATAAATTGTACTTCGCAGCCGAGTTAGATAGTTCTGCTTATATAAAAATGAATATTTATTTCTTAACTTTTTCTTACACACGCAATAACAAGTAAGGGTATATATATGGGCGAAAGTCTGCGAAGGTAGGCACTTATTACTTTCTTTTATTTCGTTTTGCTTACTTAAGTTCGAGTTTAATCTTGCTATTTTTGCACTCATATACACACTTTCTTATACGTACAGGTGTAATGAAAAAATAAGTTGGAATAATTGCAATAATCTGCCAACTAACCCACCACCTAAAGGCCAAATCAAAGAACAAAATAAGATTATATTGAGATTGAATAATGCATTGATTCAAAATAGGTATTACAAAAAATGCTAATGAACATAGAATTTTTTGTGAAAAAATGCAATTCTGTATTCGTACTGGTTTTGGTCTAATCTCAATATGATCTCAGATCAGTCATATGACGATCGCAATAAATGTCAAACTTGTCACTTGACATATAAAAAAGGCAGAGAATACGAATTACTGGTATTTAAACTATCATGGTCACTCATATTAGTATTAGAGTTATCGGGATATTTACTAAGTTGTATTGTGTCGAGTTGTCAATATTTCGGCGCTGTTGCAAGCACCATGATCACGGATCAGTCAAAATAGTACAACATGGTAAATATCTCGATTATATAATTATGTTCCATCTCTTCCCATGCGGTGTCGTACAAGGCGACTAAGGGATAAGATTGTTTAACATCAGACAGAGATATACAGCCCAGACTCAGATCTCTCTCACTCAGACTCAGACCCAGAGATGCATGCCTCGAGGCAACAATAGTGCCCGGAAAACGGCAATAGACTCACCCTCTATTACGTGGGACCGAATACAATGATGGTGAAATGTGGGTGTTAATTCACCTCTGCCTAACCCTCCGGGGATAAAGGCGTGATTATATGTATGTATGTATATAATTATGTTTCGTTCGCATTACAATATCAATTTTTAAAACTTTTTAATTACACGAGCAAGTACACGAAGTCAGTGAGATTTTTTTTGAATTCTACAATTTTTTTAAATCTTTTACAATTTTTGTAGCGGACAATCACTTCATTTGGTACTTTTTATTAAGTTCGTAGCCAATTCGAATGTTAGTTATATAAAGTTAACGCCGGTAAAAAGTTTAAAAGTCGAAAAAGAAGTTAATACAAACTTCTACTGTAGCGTTTAATGATTCTTAAATTTCATCGAAAGAATACTTGTAAGTGCAAATACTTGTATGAATCTATGCCATTTGCATTGGTTTGGATGTTTCTATGAATGCTACATACTCTTCTAAAATATTTTTGAGATTGTAAATACTGACTGAAACTCTTTTCTGGGACTTTGCCTTCAGCATACCATCAGGCAAGGCGAAGTCCAATTGACGTGTCCTATATAAAAAAAATAAAAAATTATGCTGTTTCGTGTCGAAATATTTCATTGTGTTCAGTTTTGCGTAATAGTGCGAGAGGCTACTAGGGATAACTGGACACTTTACCAGATTCCGTATTGTTTCCAAGAGTCTAACAGAAAAAGTTTATTTGCAGCAAACGTATCGCTACGTTTTCTCTTGAAAAAATTCATTACTTATAAAAAAAACATTTATTTTAAAATTCTGTCTATTATTTCTTTGATTCACGAATGCGCAACACGTTGAGTCTCGTAGTCATATCAGTGTGTTACGCTGGTGTCTCGTGTCCCTCATGAGAACTACCTAGGCTTCGGTAGTTCCCGTGGGGGAGACAAAGGTCTGTCGGTAGGGGCCGTAGCTCTGCTGGACACGGGAGACAAAGTCCCTTTGTCACAATATTGCATAATCACGTCTGAGCAATATATATTTATGAGCAGTACACTTACATACTATCATTTAAGTGCTGATTTCAACAGGGTTGAGTTGAGATCCCCAATCGGTTGTGAATTCTACCGAGAGTGTCGCGTACGCTCTATTTCGTTCATTATGTCCCTTCGTTCATTGGATATCCTTATCAGTTGCATGCAGCACTCGCAATACTGTGATTTTCATTAAGTGAGTAGAATTCAATGACAGAGCTTATGTTTTCCAACAACCATAGACTAAGTACAAGTCAAAATTAAATGAGAGAGAAAAGAGTTTTTTTATAGCACTTAGGTGTTAGACAAGGGCACGGCCCACCCGATGGAAAGTGGTTACCGTGGCCTATGGACGTGTGTAACACCAGACAAGCAAGAAAAGTTGAGATAATAATATTTTCTATTTTTTTTTTCACGATTGAACGACAAGTTTTGGATTTGAGATTGACTAGCCAGAGCTGAGCATGGTTATGTTGGACTCAAACCGACTAAAATGTATGCCGTCTGTGGGTCCTAGATAGGAAGACTCGCACCCCGGTCAACACAGGGCCATCTCTTTGTATTAAACAACACAGGGCATGTATTGCGCCGCCGCCTAGGCCTGCTTTTGCTAGGGTAACAGGCGGCTCCAACTGTCACCTCCAGCCCCTGCTCATGGGGGTCGGAGCTCGTTTTAACCTCTGATGCCCGAGTTGCCTTCACTCAGTAACTGATATTTAACATCGATCACACAGTGATCATGGCGCTAAATAGTACCTATATAACTCAAAATTGTAATTATCCCGGTGAGTGTTACATTTCCACTATTGAGAATTTAGGATTAATATTTCTTGAACTTATTCAGTTCCAAGTTATAATATGTTATTGGTTTCAACCTGATATATAACTGAAACAGTTAATTTCAAGTTAAATTCATTATCAATTATCCTAATTTTTTATACCACTTACACGTATATTGTACACGTTTATGTGCAAAATAATATCTAATGAAAAAGGTATGAACAATTTCGAGTTTTGGTTGGCAGACAAGCACACGGCCCACCTGATGGAAAGTGGTCACCGTGGCCTATAGACGCGTGCAAATTCAAGAGTCACACTTGCGTTGCCAACCTTATAAGCAGATTTGCTGATATTCAACGACTCGGTTATTCATTGTAACAGTTAATTTTTTTTAAATATTTAACGCATTTGGCACCGAAACAAGGGGCTAGTTGGCTGCGCGCCAGGTACCTACAGTCATAGCTTACATAATAAATGCTAGATAGCGCATAAAATCAATTATGGTCACTAGACTCACTAGCGCTTTTCGTTAAAGGCAATAAATAGGTCCTTACTACTAAAAACTATTACAAAAGAGGCGAAAGTTTTGGAGGGTTAATGTTTGTGATTCAATCAAACCAAATCGGCTACTTGGGTCTAGATGAAATTTGGTACATTATGGTTTGGAATAGCATATAAATACGTTCCTCAAGAATATTAAAAGGTATTTACAGGGTCGGCAGCACGTCCATAGGCCACGCTATAATTACCTTTCATTAGGTGGGGCTACTTGCTTGTAAAAAAAGGTGTGAGAAGGGGTCAATATTATATGCGGATGGAACGCAGGATGTATATATATGTATTCTTTATTTCTTATTATTATGTATTGTATATGTATCCTGTATAATTACAAGCTATACATTATTCACTTACGACGTTTTTGTCTTCCCTAGTAGTACATACATACTGCTGGTGAAAATCGGAGATAATATCGCATCTTTATTTCTCTCTATCTCTTCTTCCATTTCTTTTCTCCCAACTCCTCTTTCCTCTTTGTATGTATCAATGTGTAAGTGCCACATCTGTTCACAGATGCAAATGCTGTCTGCTGTCTACTTCCTAATTCATTTAAATATGTACGTTAAAGTGATAGGAATAGGGTTGACGCACACGTAATAAAATTCAGTATCGGATCAAAATCGCATCCACTTAATTTCTTTGTATGAAATTCAAAACTGTAATACACACTTATCAGTATCAAAACATTACCACCTCGTGTCTAAGGATAAGCTTTTAAACCTCAAGCTGAATAAAGTCAACCCATAGGTCTACATTTCCCGCTTAATTTTGTGATTGAGCGGTTACGTAGCCAATCCTGAGCGATTGGCTACGTAACCGCTCCGTCGTCGTAGCCGGGTCTACGAACCGTAGCCGTTCAGTCACTGCGACTATGTGTCCCCGGGGTGTAGACAGCGGAGTGTCGATGATCTGTTCGCTGGCTGATAGGCAAGTGTGCGACTACCTTTATTGTGAATATTTTATAGCCTCTTCTGAACACGTTCATAATACTTTTGAATAAACTTTCCTTTTACTTTTGTTCAAACTTTTTCATCAGAGCATTTTTTTGTTCTCATATTCTGATACTTATGGCTGATACGTATGGCTTTAAAAAGTTTCAACTATGTTTTCTAAATACTATGACTTACCCCTTACTTTATCGTAAGTTTAAATCAGCAGTTTGTCGCTTACCTGTAAACAAAATACACATTATAAATTAATAAAAAAAATCGTTATTTCTCCATCGTGGCTCACCACTAGTTTTATTAACCCTTTTAGTGCCTACAGGGAAATATACACATTTTTCATCAATATACGGCTAATCCCTAAACCTAAACATATAAATGTGTACACTCAATTATATTGTGCGGTATACCTATGAATTATTATAAACAATCAAACAGTGCTGCAATTCAGTATCATATTTTATTGTCGTGTAAAAACAAATATCATTGAAACCGAACAATAACTTTAAAAAGTAACATAAAACATTGTACAATATGCCAACAATGTGCTCTTAGCCAAATATATTGTAACTGACAGCTTAACCCTAATCCAAAACAAACTCAAATACCAAAAACGGCAGCTAGTCGACGGCAACGGTAAGTAGACGCTATAACAGAATTGGAAAATAAGGATCAAGGTTCACTTTCGCCGTATATTAATAATTTGTGTTTCACTACAGCTGCGAGTGAAAGAATTCGTACCATTAGGTAGACCACAGACATCCGGAATGCCTTTCTGAATTCATATTCTTAGATTTTGACACCTTTACCTTACACATTATTAAAAATTATGATTGATTAGGTAGTAGAAAATGTATTTCAGGAGTAGGAAATATAACTAATTACATTCTTTTTCACTCTAGCTGACTCTAGCGACATAAAAATATCCTCAATATTAATTAAATAAACCACTCTGTATACGCATATGTTTACATGTAATAATAATAATATAATATTTGTAATATTTTTATCCGGAATTCAAAACACTCGTGAATATCATTCTTTTATAATCTGTTTTATTTGATGACCTCCGTGGCGTAGCGGTAGAGCATTTGACTGCTCTGCAGGGGGCGCGGGTTCGATTTCCGCTCAGTGCAAATATTTGTATGCATGAATATATATATTTGCATTGGTCTGGGTGTTTCTATGTATAATATGTATGTATTTACAAAAAAAAACTATCTAAGTATGTTTATCCGCATCCTAGATCCTATAACACAAGCTAGTATGCTTACCATGGGTCTAGATAGTGCTGTGTAGAATGTTGTGGAATATATTTATATTTATTTATTTAGCATGTGTGTGGCACATAATTACTTTGTATGGAATTCGGAGAACTTTTATTTGATAATATGAATTTAGAAGACATTCCGGATGTGAGAGGCCAGCCTTATTTTGTTCGCAACGACGCTACAAGCTACAATATTAATGAGGGAGATATTTTGGAGTAAATTTAGAATTTCAAAACTTTTCGCAGACAATTTAATGACTTTTATCGAAAGTCGATTCAAATCTAATTTAACTTACTTCTTATTATAAGGCTTTCAGTCATCTTTGTTGCTAACATTCTTCTTTATCACCTTAGCGTTAACCCCAGTTGCCTACAAAGGTTTCACCTTAGAGTCTAGGGTCCGCTCTACCAGTCTAACTGTGGATTTGACTGAACTCCGATATTTATTATTTTTTTTATACCACTTAGGTGGCAGACAAGCTCACGGCCCACCTGATGGAAAGTGGTTACCGTGGCCTATGGACGTGTGTAACACCAGAGAAGTCACACTCGCGCTGCCGACCCTGTAAGCACAGAGTTTCTGTGCCGTCAGCAGTGTAGAGGACAAAGCAGGACAAGCCTTTAGTCATCCCACTGACAGCACAAATTCTCCAATGAGCTCTGGCCACCCTACTCACTGCTGGGAACACAACACGAAGTTATTATAACCGCGGTATTCTGCAGGGCGGAGGTACTTCCCCAGTCGGACTGCTCAATTGGGCGGAAATACCGCCGTGTCCTACCTGCTTTCATATTTTCCGTAAAGCGATTGTCATTTGACTTCCGCAATCCAAAGGCGATATCGAAACATTGCAGCTAGACCAGCTGTTGGACATTTTAGGGCTTCAACTACCAGTAACGACTGCCATAGATGTTTGTATGGCAACCGGGACCTATGGCTTAACGAGCTCTCCGAGGCACGTCTAGACCAATGCAAATACCCATATTCATGCATATAAATATTTGCATTGAGCGGAGATCGAACCCGCGACTCCTGCGTAACGGCAGCGATTACTACCGCCACGCCATGGAGGCTGTCAAAGCTTTGTTACCGACTTCATAAGAGTGAAAATTTGTAGAAACCACCCGAAAATATTTGAATGAATTTAGATGAGATTAGCACGGAGTTCGCAAGCTACCTTGCGGGCTTGCACTGAGTAGGCTCTAGTATCAAAGCAGCTCTGAGAGTCCACTAACACAGGTGTAGTATAGCACTCGGCAAGTTTTTTTAGCGTGGTAAATGCCCCACACGTTTTTGCGGTTTCCCCGTGGTGCACGATATTCGATTAGCGTGGTAAATGCCCCACACGTTTTTGCGGTTTCCCCGTGGTGCACGATATTCGAATGAGGTACAAAGCTACATTTTTTCAGTTAGAAAAAAAATTTGAAATATAGCGTGGTGAAAACTTCACATCGTTGCGGTTTCTACGTGTTATGCGGTATGAATTACATTTTTTCTGCCAAATAATTTCTAAGTAGACAAATCTGTCTAGTATAAAATGCTTAGAGTAAGTTAAAAAATATTTTGGATATAATATAAAAACGAATCTTGTATCTCTTGGTCACGCCCTAACTAAAGAGTGACTTCCTTAATTTTAATATCCTTTTTTTTCAGTTACCATGTAAAAGATTCTTATGAAAGAAAAATTTGTCTGATAACTAGAAAGAAAGAAAGAAAGAAAAAAACATTTATTATACACACACACCACACATAAAAAGAAAAGAAGAAAAAAAAATCCTCACACCATACGCGGTAGTAATACCCTGGACGTCTTTAGGAGAAGAACAAGGGAACATTTCCTATCACAGTAATGTAGTTTGAATATATTTATGTGTCTATGTATGCATTATGTTTATGTATGTATGTATGTATATTTGTATGTATGTATGTAGGTGTAATATGTATGCTGTGTATGTATGTGTATATATATGTACCTGTTTAGGTACCCTTCTTTTATCTGAAAATTAATGTACACTTCACGTCCCTTTATTACTTTAACTGCTTCTCTGCTACTCAAAGGTTTGCTGGTAGAGAACTCATACTGAGTTAAGCTCGCCTTTGTACATATTTCTTATATATTTATTTTGTGTTTGACCTCTGTACTGTTTGTGTGCAATAAAGAATTAAGAAATTAAGAAATCCACTATTGAAACAAGAAAAAAAAAAAGTAAAACATAAACCGTAAGATACAAAAAAAAACAAAAAACAATTTAAAAATAACACAGCAAGTAACAGACAGGTATATTAGGTAGACATGATGTGCACCAGCCCGACCTAACTAAACGACTATTTTAATATGTCACGTGAGAGAGAATTGCAGGCAACCGCAAGTTTGTTAGGAAAAGTACAATTTTATTTAATTCCTATAACATTGGTAACTTAGGAATTTAATTAATTCTAACTACACAAACAAATACTCCTATGCTACCAAATTTCATAAAACGGTAGGAAACGGTATTTACAATAATGCCACATTTGACAGGCCGCTATTTTGGAATCTGTGGAATTTTAATTAGAAAAATTGCAACGTGATATCGAATCGAATTTTCAATGAAATATGTATCTACGACATTGATTAAATACTTTTATTATTGTACTTTTAATACATGCATTTGTT
Organism: Eilema griseolum; assembly: GCA_963662185.1. Taxonomy (NCBI): domain Eukaryota; kingdom Metazoa; phylum Arthropoda; class Insecta; order Lepidoptera; family Erebidae; genus Eilema; species Eilema griseolum. The sequence goes on from OY759247.1 coordinate 18,554,433, forward strand.
TATAATACACATACGCAAATAACTAAAATATTAGAAAATATGACTTTGATGAAACGAATAAAAATTTATAAAAACCTCTTAGCGCTAGCAGTTGAAAAAAAAATTGTGTCACCGTTCGGAAATTTGGTTCGAGGGAAAGGAAAGGAATAAATAAATGGAAAATGGTATAAAAATAATAGTCATTTCTCGAAATCCTACTGCCAATCATTTTATGATTTAATACAATTTAAAGTAAAATACAAACACAATGAAACAAATTGTTCCTATGAAATGAAATGTTTCCTTCCTCCTATGAAATGTTTCATAGGAGGTAGGACATGACGATATGCCCGTCCAAATTGAGCAGTCCGACTGGGGAAGTACCCCCACCCTACAGAATACCACGGCTATAATAACCTCGTGTTGTGTTCTCGGCGGTGAGTAGGGTCGCCAGAGCTCACTGGAGAGTGTTTATGCTGTCAGTGGGAAGATCAAAGGCTTGCCCTGATTTTGAATTCTACACTGAAGAATAAGAATAAGAATCTTTATTTCCTAGAATATGGTTGGTTACAGGTGTTGGGGTGACTTAGGATATACAGCATATTCTGCCATTTGTGGCGTGCAAATACTAAATTTCTATTTCCTACCAGCTTTATTACATGCATTACCTTCACACATTTGTTATTAGTAATTGCTTCATAGGCTAAGTTCTAACTCGTCTAAACTAAAATTCAATATTTATTTAATGTCCGAATCTACTTAGATATGTCAAAATATAATAATTGAGAAAATAGAATTTATACATTTAAAAAATTGTCATCAAAATATTCCATAATGTTGTAATAGTTCTTGTTACTTAAAAATTCACAATTTTTTTTTGCGGAATAGGCTCATCGGTAATTTCTTAAGACCATCAGGCACATGTTTATATATTTTAATACACATGTAGTAAACATTATTCCTAAATATTTCCAGATTGATTTTTGGTATTTGAAACCTGTCTTTATGCCTCGTTCGACTATTTTCAGACTCTCCTAACTTTTTAAATAATGTAGGATGTTTCTTTACAAATCTCTGTTCTTACAGGGTCGGCAGCACGGTTGTGACTCCACTGGTGTTACACACGTTCTTAGGTCACGGTAACCACTTTCCATCAGGTGGGCAGTATGCTTGTCTGTCACCTAAGTTGTATTGTATATAAAAAAACGAAATTCTTGCGAAAAAATGGCGTACAGTTTCTATAATATATAATGTGTTGTAAAGTATTTGAAAACTACTAGAATATTAAATACCAAATCCCTTAGGAAATCAAGCTAAGACAAAGAGATAGTTATCATTAATTTATTTAGGTTAAAACGCGTTCCGGGATCGTCACGTAGTCGTACACAACGGAAAGCGGTTAAAACCGCCATAGAAATTATGATCACTATTAAAAATTAATGGTTGTTTACGAGGGTAGGAACAACATTATGTTTAAAACTGCCTGTTAAACTAAATTACAGATTTTGACACTTAACCAGTGTTAAGTGAAGGAACTTTGTATTTAATATTAGTTATATTAATTAATATTAAAAAATATTAATAATTTTAATCTAGGACACGCTAACTTGCCTTCACCTCCCCTGATAGTAAGCTAAAAGCAAAGTCTCAGGAAAGAGTGTCACCATTACAGACACTAAATAATGTTACAATGGTGGCACTCAGCTTGGCGGCTTCATTAGATGCTTTTTTACGCCATGATTAAAGGACCCGGCACTGTAGGAAGAAAGAAATACATGAGCTGGTAATGAATTCCAGGTCTTGGCTTTTTTTTTCTATTTTTAAAGCCTTCCGTGGATATCTTTTGAAATATGTGGATATAAATACCCTAATTGCTCGAGTCGTTCTCGAGTTGTACGCTTAGCAACATGCATTCTTCACATCAAAAAATTTCAATTTATTAATTATTATTAAAAAAAATATCTAAATGTTTAACATGAAATTATCCGCTAAATTAAAATAACAACAACATAATATAAGAAAAAAAAAAACAATTTTTAATTAATTTTACGAAAATAAAATGATTTAATATATAATATAATAATGGCCCAGACAGACTGCTTTTTTAACCATTTAAAAAATAAACCGGGTTTTTTCGAAATTTCAACGTTAGATCGGCCTATAGACAAAACGTCTGTAGACAATACCTTTGATTGCTCGTCATGAAACAATAAACTTTGTCATGAGACCCTTTTATAACCGCGTCAATCAAATTGAAATTTGCTCTTAAAATACTCATAAAGCCGCAATGGGCTTCCTCAACTTTAAATAGGTGCGGTAACTTTCAGCAGCTCTTTACATTTCTGAACGAAATTGTAACTTAAGCTGGGGCTCGATTCAGAAACCCCACGATTTCTATTCTCATCTTCCCAAGCATATAACTTTGTTATTTCGAATGACTTATAAAACCTGAAACTTACATACGTTTTATATGTCGCTTAGGAGATAGACAAGCATAGGATTCATGTGATGGAAAGCGGTTACCATGGTCTGTGGACGTGTGCAACATCAAGGTCGTCACACGTGTGCTGCCGACTCTGTAATACCCTTCTTGAAGAACTCCATAGAATGAGATTAAAACGAATCGAATGAATGAATGAGTGAGTCTGAAATTCGAGTTTATTTTTTCAATTATATTTCAAAAGAGGTACTCGTAAGTTTGAAATTCACGCGTTTGAAAAACGTAATATTACAGAATCAGCTTCCTGGATTGAATTATATTTCAACAGTATGAAAATGCCTATCTATAATCTGTTTAAGCCCGTACCGCTTGAATTATTAAGAAGGTACTACGACAATGCTTTATTGAAATAAGTAAGGTTACAGGAACTGGTCGAAATAAGATTATATTTTGGGAATTGTGGTATGATATAGATTTTAAAATGTTTTAATGCTATATACAAAGCCTTATGAGAATAATAATAAACAACGTTTTAAAATCGAATGATATAGAAAAATAATTGAATCAGTTCAGGCCACCGGCTCAGTCGTCATAGCATTTCCCCTGTAAGGGAAAGATCGCGGGTTCGAATCCCGCCCGAATCGATTTATTTTCTTTCCTATCTTAATCGATTTGAATAATTATCATACTAATTACTTTTAAATTTAATTCAACATTTTTAAAATCTTGCTTGCAAGAAAGCTTTCATAAATAATGTCCAAGGGTCTAGTATATTCAGTTACTTCTAAATATACTCATTTCCAGACTAGCTGTGGGGACCAAAATTTGTACTGTAATTTAAATTGAATACCGCTACGATAATAGAAGTTGAATCTACAAAACGCATAAATTGAAGACGAGAGGCAAATGAACGTAATCCAATCAAATTAGACATTACCAACATTTCATTACAATTAATTCACTTATCTTCTTCATCCTAGCGTTAATCCTATTTGCATTTGAAGCTTTCAACTCGGAGTCTGGGGTCCGCTTTACCACTGCGGATTTGGCTGAATATTTTCCATGAAGCGACAGCCAGTTCTTAGATGTCATCCGCACACGCTGCAGAACATCCGATCAAGAACCAAGCGGTTCGGTGACTCTTTCCTCTGTCGCACCATTAAGGCCTGGAATTCATTACCAGCTCACGTGTTTCCTTCTTCCTACAATCCCGGGTCCTTCTAGCGGGGCGTGAAAAAGCATATGATGAGGCCGTCAAGCTGAGTGTCACCATTGTCACACGGTATGTGTAAGTAATGGTGACCCTCTTTTCTGAGACTTTGCCTTCAGCTTACCATCAGGCAAGGCGAAGTCTAATTGCCATGTTCTATATTAAAAAAAAGCCATCTGACTTACACAACCAAAGATGGAAACAATCAAAAATAGTCATGCCATCGGTAAACAAACGGTAGTCTAAGAATTGTTCTGGGGACTAAAATAATCATGACGAAGTGAATGGTGCAATCACAAGAGTGGTACATTGGTTTAGTACAAATAATCTATGCCTTAATGGGAACAAAACTAAATGTATTAAATTTACTCTACCTAATGTTACACAGGTGAAAACCAATGTACAACTAAATGGACAGGTGTTGAATCTTGTGGAATCGACAGTGTTCCTGGGCTTGAGTATTGACTCTAAACTACAGTGGGGATCACATATTGATAAAATAGCCAGTAGATTAAGTTCGGCCTCCTTAACTCAGACCTTAACAGATGTGGATACGGCTAGAATAGTATATTTCAGTTATTTCCATCGTATTTTGAGCTACGGAATTCTCCTTTGGGGTAATTCTGCACATTTAAACACAATATTTGTGTTACAAAAGCGGGCTGTGCGAGCCATTTATAATTTAGGCCCAAGAGTCCCTCAGAGAAAAGTTTAAAGAGATAGACATTTTAACCGTAGTCTCACAATATATTTTCGAGAACCTCATGTATGTACGGAAAAATGTTTCAAAATTCTCTAGAGTTTGTGACCGGCATAAAATAAATACCAGACACAAAAACAATCTTGTAGTTTGCGGTAGTCGACTTGAAAAAATTAGTCATTCATTCCAGGGTAACTGTGTACGCTTTTTTAACAAGTTCCCTAATGAAATTACGGATTTACCTGTGTATAAATTTAAAAATATTGTTAAATGTAAATTATGCCAGAAAGGCTTTTATAAAATCCAAGAATACTTGGATGATAAACAAGCTTGGAAATGAGCTATTCGCTCAACTATGCTACTCAAGTTTATTTTTGTATTTAGATTAAGTAGACTAAGTGTATGTTTGTAAACAGACCAAAAAAGAAAAGAAATGCCCGCTGAGTTTCTTGCCGGAGTCTTCTCAGGTCGGGGCCGCGTTTCGAACCGGTGGTCCATTTACTAAACTGATATTCATGTTCCTTTTTTGTTGACGTTTTGTAAGTGCCGATATTATGGTTTATATAGAATAAATGATTTTTGACGTTGACTTTGACAATAACGAGCTGTGTATTGTTTATGTTTAAGAACCTATATATAATTAATGTACAGCCCTTATAGAACCAAACGCATCTCTTGTTAATATGCGCCTACCTCGTACTAGCTCTGCACCACCCTATGGTAGACTGGCAGAGAATGCCTACGGCATTAAGTCCACCAATGTACATCGTGCATAAAGTATAAATAAATAACCTGTACACCATCGATGTAACGGACATCCCCCTCTGCAGGGGATTCTTCGTTGCCGAGGAAACGGTCGCACACGTAATACTGGAATGCGAGGCAGTAGTTCCCCAACGATCACAAATCCTCGCCACTGTGAGGTCGCTCCGCGAAGCCTGTGAAGTTCCCAGTAAGCTTCTGCGTTTCTGGGTGGAGCTAGACTGGCTGCTCTAGTCAGAAAACCTGCAAAGGGAGGCTAACAGACGCTGCAAATTGTCGATCGTCAATCTAAGATTATCTTCAATACCGATTTTTCATAATCGATTGATCGACTCAAAACCGGTATTTCAATATATACCCTAACAAAAAAGCTGTCACTATGGTATAAACATAACATAACATAAACTCACGCCTATATCCCCGAAGGGGTAGGCAGATGTGCTAGCACCCACATTTCGCCAGTTTAGGTTTAGGTCCCAATATAATTGGTGGCGAGCCTATTGCCATTAACCGGGCACTTATAAACTTGCGATAAATACACACATAACTTCGAAAAGCATCGAAAAGTCAAGTGTGTAATGGTAAAACCTGGGATCGAACCCGAGACCTCGTCTCAGCAGTTCATTATCCATACCACTAGGCTACCGCTATGGTATAAACTGTAATCTAAAAGTGTCCATCCATCCTCCCAAAGATCACTTATCACAAAGGATCAGCATTTCGATCTAAAGATTTTTTATTGAAATAGTAAAATCAAGAAACGGTTTAAATTATCAACCTTGGATTGAGAGACGGGTTGAGAAAGAGTCCCAATCCAATCCAAATACCATAGATGTTCGAACGATAACAGACACTTAATTTACTGATCATATTCTATAACTAATTCTCTCGATTCACTTCATCTTAGGTACTAGCACAAGATTATGATCAATATTCATTTAAAAAAATACCCACGTTGTGAATGCTGATAAAATTTTCAATTGTGAATAATAGGGTGCAGCTTATTGCTGGGGTCTTTTCGGGAGTTGATGACGATTAAATATTCAGAATGTAACCTCGGTTGTGGCCGTAATTTCAACACGAACAATAAAACAGGTAGCCAAGTTTAATTATATTTTTGGGATAGGTACAATTTTTTTGCATGTAAAATATATATAATACCTAGTAATACATATTTTGATGTAAGCCTTGTCATGTCGAGGGACCCTAACTGGTAGAGCACTACGTCATATTATCGGAGTTTTTGTGCTATCAGTGGAAAGACCAAAAGCTTGTTCTTGCTTTATCTTTTACACTGACGGCAGAGAAACTCTCAATGCTTGCAGGGTTGGCAGCGCGAGTGTGACTCCCTTGGTGTTGGACACGTTCGTAAGACACGGTAACCACTTTCCATCAGGTGGGCCGTGTGCATGTCTGCCAACCAAGTGGTATAAAGAAAAGGTATAACTCGAAATTGTTTATACCTTTTTTGCACATAAACGTCAAAAAATACTTTGCTTTGCTTAAAACGCGGGACCTAACAAACACGAAATATATTTTTAATCATATTTTGTTGGACCAACAGTCACCCAACCAAAACTATAATTTACAATAATCAGGTCATTATGGCCATTAGTGTTGCCATACTACCCTACATGAACTCCCCAGGTACAAAGGGACGCCGGGTGTAATAACGTATTAATATAATCACTGTGACGTCACATCATGGCGGCCGTATGTTCCAAACTTGAAACGTTAGTTCTCTATTATACAGGATGTTTTGAATGGCGGTGGCGTAATGGGTAAGTCGTTGGGCTTGTAATTAATAGATTGCGGGTTTGAGCCCCTCTGTTTGTACATGGACGTGACCCCATCTTGGTGTAAACAGTTTAGTTTGCCTGGAGGGGATAACTAGAATGTTGTAAGATGAAATACCGGTTTTTTATTTTTAAATATATATAGAATTATAAAGTAGTCATGTCTGTACATCCATACTTTATATTATATATGCAAAAGTAACTTTGTATGTTATGCTTTTACGCCTAAATTGCTGAACTGATTTTTTAATCAATCAAATCAAATCATCTTTATTTCAAAGAACATGGTTACAACATCAGGTTTTATAATTTTCACAAGTACAGCACATTCTGCCGTGTGGCGTTGAAATAATAATACCTATTTATTGATGGATACAAGTCAATCACAACTAATTTCGCTGTCGTTAGGACTCCAGCCATTTTGTTGAAATTTGGTACAGGAGTAAATTAAACCTTGAGAAAGGACATAGGCTATATTTTGGCGCGATAACCGACATCTACGCGGGCAGAACCGCGCGTTACAGCTAGTCGTAGATTTAAAAAAAAACATGGATTAAGATGTTATTTAATATATTGAATATAAATTTGTGTATCGATCTTTTTCTTACACAGGTCTTGCTCAAACTTAAACTCTTACGAATACTTGATCGGCATTGGTTGAGTAGAAGTGGAGATATGATCAAAAGACACCATAACATAACCACGCAGGCAGAACCGTGGACATCAGTTAGTTTTAAAATAAAAATCTTCAATTTTATAAAAAAATATCTAGTTTCATTAATAAAAGGATGTAATATCGTTATATCTCATTATAACAAATTAAATAAGAAACTTGAGTGTAGATAGCGTTGTATAGAATGTTCGATAATATTATTTTATTTATTTAATAATAAGTATCTAATGTTATAATTGTATACCTAAACAAATATGGCAATAACTGTAATTAGAGATTGCAATATTTTGTATTGCAATCTTTAATATTATAGATAGCAATATTATTTGTAATTAACACATATATACACTTATTATCAAGCGTATTCTAGTAATCACATCCTCCTAAATATCATTTTAATTCAAATGAACGAGCGCCATATTGCCATAAACAGTCCACAATCCATTTAACACGCGTTTAAAGCTAGACATACCTGCGCGGCGGGATTAGTTCGTCGTTGCTCGAACGTCGCAGGTGTGCGCAGATTGTATGCAACATTCATATACTCGTATAGCGTACACATGGCAAACATATCTCCTGAATACGGAATTACATGCAATGTTTGTCAGATTTGAATATTATACATACACTAGCTACCCGCCCCGGCTTAGTGGCAGCGGGAGAGACGAAGGATCGCAAGCCAAGCTGCCCGCCTACAAAGGCAACTCGGGCGTCGGAGGTCGATGAATGACCTCCGCTCCCCATGAGTGCAGCCCTGGGGGTAATGCGTGGAGCCGCCTGTCTCCCTGACAGAAGAAGGCCGCGGGCATTTCCGGGGACGAGTTGGGGACTCAGTGGTCCCCACACCTGAGGAGAGGGCCAGATCGAGAGAGATGGCCCTGAGTCGGCCGGGGTGTGAGGGATATGCCTGTTAACCTCACCTTCGGCAACCAAAAACGACCCACAAGCGGCGTGCGTTTTGGTCGGTTCGAGTCCGACACAACCTCTTCCACCGGCTCTGGTGGGAGGAGGGAGGGAAGGGGTATCCCATTTAGCGCACGTAAAAGAAAACCGCCCCGGCTCCGCCTGTAGCATATTTTCTCATAATGTATGAGAATTTTGACGGTTTAGATTTATGGCTATTACTCAGCTCCTTTTAGTAGTAGCGTGATGATATTTAGTTTATAACCTATCTCGATAAATGGGCTACTCAACACAAAAATTATTTTCCAATTGGAACCAGTAGTCTGATAGTAGGGCGTTCAACCAAATAAACAAACAAACAAGCTTAGCTTTATAATATTAGATTTAGATAAGCATACGAATAAGATTTGGGTGTAGAAGGACCTCTTTTTCGTGCAGAAATCCCCATAGAAATCCCTCGCCCCCCTGTCAACTGGCGGGGCGATATCAGACTCGAACCGATTAAAACAGTATGCCGTCTCTGGTCTCAAATAGGTGGAAGGTATTTCCTTCATATCCCAACTGACCTGGGCCACCTCAAACCTTTTGAGGTGACCCGCTCCAGAATGGAAACTACGGTGTCCCCATATTGCCCCGGTAAGGGATGCACGGACCGGCGGCGGCGCCCACGTAATGCCGTCAAGCGGACACATTGTTATGAGCTGTGTGTTTACTATCGGATGGAGAATATCCCTAAAAGCTTCATAAAGCAAATCTGGCCGGAAATCCCCGTCTTATACTTCATTATCATATTTTAATATTAAATTACAGCCTGTCAAACAATTTGCCCCCGGCCGTCGGCCGTCGTGGATAAACGTTATCATAACAATAAGTAAACTATGAAAATGAATTAGGCACCTAACATTTACAGCTTTTTCACTATATTAGAAAGTTTTTTTGTTTATATATGTATAATAGCTTAACACAAGCAATTTAACGTGGCTCGAGGGGTTAGGATGAGTAATTTTGAGTCTAATTTTCTTTTACAAAAATAAAAATAATGGATAGTGGAGAAAGAGCCAAATCTAAAACTAATTCAGACAACTTTTATGTAAAGAGACCAGATTCAGAAATGAATTGTTAGTAGCTAAAGCTGTCGTCTAAGCGGGCAGTTTGCCAGTTGCTCCAGTAAGTAGATCAAAGTTATTGTCGTAGAATCCAGCTAGTATGGCCCGATTTGTTAAAAAAGATAGATAGATAGATAGATAATTCTTTATTGTACACTAATAGATTTATAGTATGACAATTAGGTAGTAGGTAGGAGACAAGTAGGTAGCAGTAATAAACCACTTTTTAGAAGTTACAAGATTTATTGAAAAGGGCAGCCCTTTTCAATAAATCTTGTAACTTCTAAAAAGTCAAGTCGTAAAAGAACTTTTTGAAGGAGGTAGAACACACGTCGGTAAGCAGTCCGACTGGGGAAGTACCTGCACTCTACAGAATACCACGGCTATAATAACTTCGTATTGAGTTCCCGGCGGTGAGTCGGGTAGCCAGAGCTCACTGGAAAGTTTTTGTGCTGACAGTGGGTAGACCAAAAGCGTGTTCTGTTTTGTCTTTTACACTGACGGAACAGAAACTCTATGCTTACAGGGTTGGCAGCGCGAGTGTGACTCCCTTTGGTTTTGCACACGTCCATAGGCCACAGTAACCCACTTTTCATCAGGTGGGCCGAATGCTAGTCTATAGTATAGAATAGCTATAAAAAAGAGGTCATATTAAGTGACAATACTAAGCCTGCCACATTTATAATAATATGCACGAAACGTTGTGCGTACTGCTAAGAAGTAGAAAAACTTTCTTGCCGTCTAAATTCCCGACTCCGAAAGTAAACCCTGCGCTAGATCTTCGTTCTTTAATCAGTAGATCCGCTTTTTATCTATATAGGTGTCAAAATTTATCAACATAATTGTAAAATCACACATTTCAGCGGATTGTGTACGTAAAATGCATCTTTATATTTTTGCTTACGTCACCAAAGCTTAAAGAACCACGCCAAAAATAGAGATTTAAAACCTTTGGCACAATGCCTAAAGCTTTGTCCAAATTGGCTCAGTGATTGGCTACGATTTCGTGACGTCATCGTGTAGACGGCCACAGACAAAAACTTCAAATTTTTCATAATCCGAACACAGGTTAATGGTCTGTGAAGTTTTCAATTTATCAAAAAAAATGTTATGCGAAACGTACGAACCTCGTTTGAAAATAGAATGATAAAATTTGACGAGGGTATTTTGTTTGTAGGACAGAGTGCACTGCAAATTCAAAGCAGTTATAAAGCTTGAAACGGCGGTAATTACGACAGAACACGAAAACATTTTTCAGCATTTATTAAGTTAACTTTGTAGCAAAACTGGAAAATATATTAATGTTGTTTAATAAAGGAACGTCAATGATTTTCCTATACTAGTGGTGGCTGTATGACCAGTAACAATACGCCACTTTCACCTAAAACCAACAGAACTGTTCTGTGAAATGTCGAAAATGGGAACTACGGCTGTCACTGTCAAATGCATACTATACATATACATATTATATGTAATACTATTTTTCTGTACGGTTGAAATGATTCTTTTTGTACTTACTTTTGACCATATCCGCTTTTTGACATTAATATGCAACTATCCATAATTAATAAGGGAAATTACTGACTCCCGTAACACAGTTTTTTACAAAACTAGCTCGGGAGCCAGGGATTTTTTTCACATGTGTAAATGTATTTCTGTCAATAAACAATTTTTAATTATTTTTTTTAAATATTATATTGTAAATCAGAGAAAATTTAGGACAGTTTGACATTCAAGAAAGGAAAGTGGCAGCCTAGTTCAGTTCACGGGAATGTTGGTTTTACTATATAGAAATAGGTGTCACCAATTCATTCATTCTATCATTGTCTATCTATTTTCTGTGTCCTGTTCCAAATTCAAAATTCATAATTTATTCTCGCTTTAGCCAGGGACTGCGACACATGGTTTGTTCACAGAGTTTTTTTTTTACAATGATCTTTTCCTATTTTTGATGCTTATAAACAATTATAGTATTCGCCTATACGTTATGAAGATATTACATAAAAGTTAATTCTATTTCAATGTAAAACATCCGCAATAACAATATCAACGGTAGTTTTCCTATAAATCTTACAAGACTCACAGCACAGATACAAAAAAATACAATAATAATTCAGTACTGGAAGTACGGCTATCCGATAACATAATTCAGTCTGAGCATAACACTTGGCGTTTCGAAGCCACTTAATCTAAAATACACACTTGAAACGAAAGGCAAACGGGAATGGCCCATAGAGAGAATTAGGTTAAGAGAAAATCATTAAGCTCACTGCGGGATAAGCTCTTTTGTTTGCGTTTTCGGGTTATAATCCTATTGACAGCATGCAATATGGCAGTCTTGCTAAGTCAAGACTGTTTTTTAACATTATACGTATGAAATATTTTTTAAATTTATTGACTTGTTTATGTGACAACCTATTGATAATGTCACGGTTTCTGGTTGAATCAGGAACGAATTTTGAATTTCAAATTTGGAATATCACGCACAAACTAGATAAATAAGTATTAAGGCTAAGGTCACACTATACATGCCAAACCCAGAGACAAGCTAGGAGCTAAGCTTGTGTACAAGAGATACAGTGGCTACATTACAAGCTTTTAGCTTGGGAACTCAATTCGCGTTATTTGTTGACGAGAATAGAACAAATACAATAGAATTAGTTTTAAACTATCGCGGTTGTACCAAGGACTCAGGTACAATGTTAAGAAGAGCCAGCTTATGGTTTTTAAGGCACCGGGTATTGAAGCGTACCAAAACGTACCAGACGTAACAATAGACGGGTCTCCTCTTCAAAGGGTTACTAGTTTTAAGTACCTGGGTCATTGGGTCAGCGAAGGCCTTAAAGACAACCTGGACGTCGACAGGGAACGTAGGTCGCTGGCTGTGCGCTGTAATATGTTGGCCCGCAGATTTGCGCGAAGCGGGGCGTGAAAAAGCATATGATAAGGCCGTCAAGCTGAGTGTCACCATTGTCACACGGTATGTGTAAGTAATGGTGACCCTCTTTTCTGGGATTTTGCCTTCAGCTTACCATCAGGCAAGGCGAAGTCCAATTGACGTGTCCTATATAAAAAAAAAAAAAAAAAAAAAATGTACAGAATCAGTCAAAATTACCTTATTTAAGGCTTACTGTCAGTCGTTTTACACCTGCAGTCTGTGGGTGGTATATAGTGAGCGTATATACAGCGATCTACGTGTCATGTATAATAATACGCTCAGGATACTGTTGGGGCTGCCTTGGAGGTGCAGTGCGTCGGCAACGTTCGCCGAAAGACGCATAGATGACTTTATGGCCATCATGCGTAAGACGAGTGCCTCGCTGCTCGCTCACCTGCGCGGCAGCACTAACAGTGTCTTGTCTGTTTTCGCAGATAAATGGGAGTCACCAATGCTGCGACACTGGATGAAACTCCAAACTACATAACTAAAAAAGATATTATGTTTTACTAACACTAGGTCATAAGGAACAATGTTACTAACAAATTATGGGCTTGCCTGAAATAAAAGATTTATTATTATTATTATTATTTATCATGGAATACAATAGAAGTTACCGAATACCAACGTGTTTGTTCGCATCGCGACTCGCTTGATGAATAATCAGCACCTAGCTACGCGGCTACAGTTTGGCCGGTTTGATAGTACATAATAAAATTGTTCGTAGCAGTAAGCGAGGCTCTTTGTAGTGTAGCCTTAGCCTAAGAGTTTTGACGTTTGTCTGTGTAGAGATAACCGGCTTTTTGTAATGACATCAGTTTGACAGTTTCCAAAAGTTCTGGTCTCTGATCGGGTTGTCTATGACCTTTCGCAACACTTTTTTTTTGGTTTAACCAGTTTGTAGCACAAAATAGTGAGTTTATTCTCATGAAATGCTATACCAAAATGCGCCACTGTAGTTTTTGAGTATACTGGAGAGTTTTTGTGCTGTGAGTGGGAAGACCAAAGTCTTGTCCTGATTTTGTGTTCTACACTGAAGGCACAGAAAATCTTTGTTCTTACAGGGTCGGCAGTACGGGTGTGACTCCCCTGGTGTTACACACGTTCATAGGTCACGGTAACCACTTTCCATCAGGTGGGCCGTGTGCTTGTCTGCCACCTAAGTTGTACAAAAAAAATATTTAATTAAAATACAGCTCAAGATTCATCACGCCTGCTATACGAATATTTTGGTGCAGAGAAACCATCACAGCGATGTAAACAGGGCACAATTATCGGATAAAAGTACTTACTTTGAATACCGATATTTGCCTACAAATATTGCTCCAAAAGCTTTAAAAACATCGTTTTTATTACGATATTCATTTATATGGATAATCGTTTGAGTGGATAATTCCACGGTTAATACACTATCACGTAATGGTAACTGCAATTAGACTGTTTAGGTTGGATTAGCGAGCGTTCGGTTGGATTAAACTAACGCACGATGGACTCGATTTAGTTTAGCATGCGGATTAGCGATTTGACTATTATAATTAACTAGACAATCTAGCTATAGTACTATAGAATATTAATAACAGCGTAATTTATGGCAAGTGGAAACCACGTTGTTATAAGTAATGAAATATCATAATATATAAAGCCAAAATCAAGCGAATAACATCGAGATACTAAACATTGGTACCTATATGCATATATAACTACTGCTTATGTTATCAGAATCTAGACCCCCCCACTCCCATGTCATGAAAAATAAGCAATGCAAAGACCTCCAGCCTTTAGTGCTTACGTAAAACTTAAACAGCCCTTAATAAAAATAAAATTTAAAAAGAAAATGTTATCTCAAAACCCAACTATTGCTATTTTCTTAAGACTAGGTATCTAAGTCAATAAACGATTATTATTTTCATGAATATTCTATTATTACCTTTGTAGCAGTTCCTACAAAGGTAATGTACATAATGTTTCATGTAATATACGTTAATAACCATTACTAAAGTCTTCTATAATAATGTTCTAATAACCAATACACTAGCACATATTAAAATTGCAGCTGAAACCAGTTTAAAATCTTACGCTGTCTCACACATGGCGCAATCTACCGAGATAAGTACGACAAAATCGGCAAACACTGCGACAAAAATTAAATATTCATCTCCCGAGAAAAACCGTCTGCAAGCAATTCAAAAGCGAGCTGTTATTCATAAGAATATAAATTACAAGTTAATATTTACCATGATAAAGGTTTTCAGGACCGCCATGTTTTCCTTGCTTCGTAAGAGAATTTATTTGCTTATGTTTTTGCTTAGATTCTGGTTCCGCTGTAATATTTAGCTCATTGTAGATCAAAGCGTAATGTTTGATCGTATAATGATTTGTTCGACATGGCATTAACATACGTAGAACATATTCCGCATTGCGAATCTCTCCAGAGTTAATGTACCTGTATTGAATATATATCTCTATTAAAAAAGGTTTACTTGCCTTTTTTTATTTATACGCAAATTACTGTTCTCCTATTCTATTTATATAAAAAGCACAAGTGGTTTAGCAAGTTGCACCGAGTACCATCGATCAAACAGTATAAATAGTTCGTTGGCGGCGCGCCTCCCCGTTTCCGAGGACGAGTTGGGAGCTCTGTAGTCCCCACACACCCGAGGAGAGAGCCAGCTCGTGAGAGATGGCCCTGGGTCGGCCGGGAAACGAGGGATATGCCTGTCAACCTCACCTTCGGCAACCAAAACGACCCCCAGGCGGCGTGCGGTTTGGTCGGTTCGAGTCAGACATACCCTCTTCCACCAGCTGCGGTGGGGAGGTATCCGTGGGGATATTGCGCACGTAAAAAAAAGTATAGTTTGATGGAAAGAGGTTAGTATTAAATTCTATTCCTTTTAGCATACGATGCCACCTATACCCAATGCTTTTCTATCCAGTTTATCCCATTTTCAGGTCCTCAGTTTACCTGGCTTGGACGGGCTCACCTTACTTTTGCCGATTCGCGGCCTGAACTCTAGGAGTTATTTACTTCAAAGGCTCTTGGTCCCGGAGCGAAGGAGGATCGCAACCCAAGCTGTCCACGTACTGAGGCAATTCGAGCGTCGGAGTTCGATGAATAACCTCCGCCCCCCGTGAGTGTAGGCTTGAGGGTGACGGGTGGAGCCGCCTGTCACCCTGGCAGAAGCTGGCTGCATTAGCGGCGCGTCTCCCCGTTTCCGAGGACGAGTTGGGGACTTTGTGGCCCGAGGCGGGTCTGATCGAGAGAGATGGCCCTGGGTCGGTGGGGGTGCGAGGGATATGCCTGTCAATCTCCTCTTCGGCAGGCAAAAACGACCCACAGGCGCCGTGCCATCGATTCGAGCCCGACATACCTTCTCCCACCGGCTCCGGTCTGTGGTATCCATAGGGATTTTACGCCCGTAAAAATAAAGCCCTTGGTACCTTCGTAGATGCAACAGCAGTCTGCATATTCCAAAAGATATTATGTTACTTTTGTCCGAATGATTTATTACAAGTTTTATTCTTCAGACAAACTACAAAAGCCCGTTCAGCCTCTCAACCAGCAGACACTTCCGATGTCTAGACCCTACTAGGTCCTGTGAAAAGCATTTTCAAAGGAAATATTTCACGATACAATCTACTTTACGATAATGGTGGTTTTATAATAGCTATAAAAGTTTTAGAATTGGCAAGCGAGTCAATAAAGAGGAAAGATCGCTCGCTGAGCGGAGCCGCGGGAATTGAACAGTAAATTGTATCGAGGTGGAAAATGAGCTGCTAGAATTTTGTATTACACACGTATTGTGATCTTTTTACCCATTTTTGTTACGTACACTCATGCTTACATTCTCTGGGAGGTTGATAGAGGTAGATTAGCAGATTAATTGAGTATGAAACAGAGAAATTAGGAAAGTGAAAGAAATCATTAGGTATACGCTGCCTTAAGTGTGCACTTTGAAGATTGAGTATTTTCTCGCACTCTTTCTCTTGCTTTGGCAGACTATCCCGTTGCTAGCTTAGGAGGTCAAAGGACAGTAGCTTCCATAAAAATCGTATAAATCAAACCAAAAGGAGAAGAATGAATAACGAGGCCCACGAGTTACGAGGCGCAAGCCTCGCTTGTCCAACAAGGAACAACATTATGACGATCATGAAAAGAGATCTTGGATTCAGTTTCCGTCGATTACCTATCCTGAAAGGATTAAAAAGCGTGGGCCTATATAAATGTGTATAAGTCATTTCGCCTCTTGCAGTCCACTGATATAGGCCTCTCCCAATATGCATCATTGTTCCCGATCCTCCACCTTCCGCATTCAGTCTGTGCCAGTCACCTTTTCAACTTTATAATTGTGTGTAATCTAGATAAATTAGGTTGAGTTCTCTTTGATCTCAAGCCATTTAAATTGTGATTGTAATGGCTTAAAATACATCAAAATTTGTGTTATCTGTTCCAGTTACATTAGATATATGATTTAAGTACAAGTCATAAAGAGAATCATAAAACGAAGGCGTGAGTAAAGTGTGTAGAAGCCATTAAATGTGCTAACAATGTAATTATAAGGAAGATTTAGGATTATTTTATGAATTTTAAAAGAAATCTAAAACATGTTAATATGAGTTTTATGGTAATAGCTGTTACCCACGGCTTCTTCGATACACAGAAATATATTCCAGGCATAAATGTATCAAGGCTATAATACATCTCTGTGGCAAATTATATTCATATCAATGCAGCCAATCTCATTCTCACCCTCGCAAACTCTCTTATTTATAATTTCCCAACGAAGTAAATTCTAAGGTCTACCATTCAGAGGTCTTCTCACACACGTCGTAAAGTGCAGCTAAGAAATGAGAATTTTCTCCCTTTAATAGTAAACATGTCTATGAAAAGTGCACCGTTGTCGGACAATGGCCTCACATCAGTGAACCGTTAAACACGGTAATATGTGTGTTATTACATGTCTAGCTACCCTTTTTTCTGTTCTTTAATGTGCGCAAAATTCCCACGGATTTCCCCACACCGGAGCCGGTGGGGGAGGTTATGTCAGACTTGAACCGACTAAAACGCGCGTGCTGGTGCTGCTGCAGCTTCTGCAGAGACTCTTAAACGGCGCAAGTATTCTAATCTCATTGGTGATTATGCGTTTGTGCCGTTTGGAGTAGAAACGTTTGGGCCGTGGGGTCCGAGCGCCCGCAATCTCTTCAGAGAGATTGCGAAGCGTATGGTCGACGCTTCTCGTGACCAGAGGGCTGGCCTCTTCTTAGGTCAGAGAATAAGCATTGCCATACAACGAGGCAATGCTGCCAGCCTTCTGGGAACGACGTAAGATGCATGCGATGCGGAGGAATTCCACGACGCATTTTAACTTTTCTTTTATTTAATTATTATTTTTTATTAATAAAAATATTAGCATAGCTTTAAAATACATTAAGTGTAAATAGATAAATATATAAAGAAACATTAAGCAATTATACTCGTAAATACAATGTCAACTAAAACGCACGTCGAATGTGTGGGTCGCAGATTGCCGGAAGTGATGGGTTTAGGGACGAAGTTTTATTCAACTGATGCTATGAGCTAAATACCTAGTAAGTAATAATATCTTACTAACGAATCAATGATCACGTTTGCGAGAATATTGGAAACAGAAAGATTACTTGACCTCCTCAGAAAATCCTAGAGGGCAGAGAAATTACTCACTAAGATAGCGTTAAGACGGCTGCCAAGATAAGTTGTTGTTCATCAATTACGTAAGGGCTTAGGAGGCATTTAATGTTTATTATGTAATATATAGGAATAGGGAAGGTACTTAATATCCTTTTCTTCGTAGCTATTTTACGGATATCAGCTACGAATAAATACTTTTCTGTTATACAACTTAGGTGGCAGACAAGCACATGGCCCACCTGATAGAAAGTGGTTACCGTGACCTATCATATGAACGTGTGTCTTTTCTGTGCCGTCAGTGCAGAACACAAAATCAGGACAAGCCTTTGGTCTTCCCACTGGCAACACAAAACTCTCCAGTGAGCTCTGGCTACCCTACTCACCGCCGGGAACACAAAACGAGGTTGTTATAGCCGTGGTATTCTGTAGGATGGAGGTACTTCTCCAGTCGGACTGCTCAATTAGGACGGAAATACTGTCCTACCTCCTATAATATACTACTTGACATGGGCCTTTGTCAAGAATTTTGTTAAGTGTCATATATAGATTAACGCCTATATATCCCTAAGAGTGTTAGTCAGAGGAGTATTAATTGACATATATATTCATTTATTGCAATTATCCGAGAGAAAATAATATTATTTTCAAAAACACTTAATGATTAAATGTATATCATTTAATCATTAAGTGTTTTTGAAAATTTATATTCTTTTAAACAGATAAATTTATTAACAATACCAAACGGATGAATATTAATCTACATAATAATTAATTATAAACGCGAATGCTTTGAATTGCTGATATGATATCAAATAACTATGAGGGAATTTTAAAGCGCATATTTATCAGTGAATGTTCGAATAATATTGAAAATGTAACGTACAATTTATATCAATAGTCATCGAATGCAAATCCGATTAACCTTAATTAAGTTTACCAAAATGGTTTACTCGATAAAAAATATTCGCTGCCTCACTCGGAGCGCGATAGTCAAAGTAGGACACTTTGAATATACCTATTCAAGATCAAAGTAAAAGAACTGTTCCTCTCTCAAACTAGATTAATATATGTTATTTATTTTTATAATAGGTAAAGCCAAAAGTATTTTCGTATTTTGAATGTATTATTAGCAGTCAAACCTCTTTGATTATACTCTATGTAACTGGCTGGTTTTAATACCACTATTTTCCTTTCTTATTAGTATGTGCTATTTACTTTGTACATCTATTTATGTGCTAAAGTTTTATATTTATTTGACTTTATTTGAACTTTTCTCCATATCTTTCTTTCTTTTTAATACACCTTGCTTCTAGTTTATTTGCTAACTACACCAAATGTTTAGCTTTTGTACATTACTGTCTATCCCAAGGTTGCCAAGAAGAGATCGCCTCCAGCGATAAGGCCGCCCATTGTACATCAAACTGTATGCATGCTACCTACAAGTTCTACTGTAATCTATTGGCGTATAATAAAGAATTATCTATCTATCTATCTACCATTAAATGTTGACATTCTGAAGATGAAATAAATAATAAAAAAAACTAGTTCCCGCCTTTTTTCAATTGCTTTCAAGCAAACCAAAATGAATGTATGTGACGAAGAAATGCGGTATATTTTGAAGTTTTATTTAACATACATACATACATATAATTACGCCTATATCCCCAAAGGGTTAGGCAGAGGTGAATTAACACCCACATTTCACCTATCATTGTATTCGGCCCCACGTAATAGGGGGTGAGCCTATTGCCGTTTTCCGGGCACTATTGTTGACTCGAGCCATGTATTTGAGGCAGAGTCTGGGCTGTATATATCTGTTTGGTGTTAAAAAGGTAAAAATGTGACGAACGCCGTTAGTAAAATTTGTGCGGTTTACGGACCTAATGCAGCATCAATAAAAGTAGCAAAAATGTGATTCAAACGTTTCAAGTCTGGAATTAGTGTGAAAGATGAGATTCGCTCTGGACGTCCTGTTACGTATAAAATCAATGCCATCTTTGAAAAAGTGTAGGACGATCGACATATTAGTAGTTCCGATATTGCTGAAGAACTGGTTGTTGATCACAAAACAGGTTGACGTCATTTACAAAAGTCTGGGTACAAGAAAAACTTGATATTTAGGTACCACGTGATCTCATAGAGAGAAATGTAATGCAACGTTTTTCCTTATGCGATTTTTTTGTTAAAACGTAATAATTCCGAACCGTTTCTTAAACGGTTGATTACGGGTGATGAAAATGGTTCACTTTCAATAAGAATGTGCGAAAAAGATCGTGGTCAAAGCATGGACAAGCCCCATAGACCGTGGCAAAACCCGGCCTAACTCGGAACAAGGTGGTATGGTGGGATTGGAAAGGAATAGTACACTATGAGTTTTTGCCACCGGGTAAAACTAACGATTCTGACCTCTACTGCCAGCAATTGTAGAGGTTAAAAGAAGTCACTGAGAAAAACCGGCCGGAACTGGCGAACAGGAAGGGTGAAGTGCTCCATCATGACAATGCTAGACCGCACATATCTCAGCAAAATGTGAGAGAGCTTGGATGGGATGCGTTGATGCATTCCTGACCTGATCTTGTTCCATTAGATTTCCGCCTGTTTCGGTCACTTGAATTCTTTAGGAACCTTAAAGTTAACCTCAAAAGAACACTGTGAAAACTAAAAAAAAAAGGCTCATAATTTCTACAGAAATGGGATCATGGCACTACCTACAAGATGGCAACAAATCATTGATCAAAACGGTACGTATATATTATAAATGAATAAAAAATTATACTTACCTAACAAAAATATTTTTCTTTGTATGAAATACACGAAAATACTTTTGTCCCGACAGATGTATTATTATATGACAGATGAGTTATGTATTATTTATTGTATATTTGTGTAATTGATATATATAATATATAAATTAGTGTATATGTAATTTGCCTACTGTATGTATTGTATATTTATGAGATGTATGTTTTTTTTTTTTATATAGGACACGTCAGTTAGACTTCGCCTTGCCTGATGGAAAGTAGTATTCTACGTATTTTCTCTTTTTTTACCCCTTTGTTGCACTTTTAATCCCCCAATGGTTTGTTGGGAGAAAACTCAATATTGAGTCAAGTGATTGCCTGTTAATATATAATTTTCAGGTGTACAATGAAGAATTAATGAAAGAATCAAATTTTGGTAACGCAGTTGAAGTATTTTACTTCAACTTCAACTGCTAATACATGAGTTTACATTCATTGCTGAAATTAAACTGTACGTACTGTGGGCTCCAGAAGTGTCTACATAAATTGAAACTGAAATACGTCTCCTTGACAGAACGTGTTGAAACTCGCAATGCATTGTAATATACTTTGAAACATCATCTGTACACATGTTTCTACAAATAAATTTATCTTTATCTTATCTAAAAATAGTATGAAATGATTTCACACGCTATCTAGTGATTAAAATGGACATAACGTTAATAATGGTAAATACATTAGACTTTGGTTGTCAAAGGGTTATAGACCTTAAGGTAGGGAGGGCATTGTGAACTTGACTATACCTATAGTTGCAGCACGCTATAATGGCCTTTTTGACACGAGGTTTTCTCTTTTTAGGTGCGTGAAGTTTATTTTCTTCCGTGTCAGTCTTGCAAATTTTTATTTAGTTATTTGTCCAATAGTTCGTTGTCCAATATTAAACGCATCAAATAAGAGAAAACGAGATAAACAAGTCGTGTCAAAACGGCCATCATAGCATGCCGCAACTATAGTTCTCCGGGAGCAAAGTAAGTACTCACTACAATACAGTATACCTGTTAATTGACTAACGAGGACTTTTCTGATATCGTTCCCATAAAAGTCAAACAAAACAAATTAGGGAAATGATAAGTAGGAAAATATGCTCATGATTCCAAAGTGGTCAGGATCAAAACATTGAATGTCATCAGGATTGGTTTTCGTATAAAAAAAGTTAAAAGTTAATTTATTTTGTTAAGTTAAAATATTAATTAAGTATGATCTCTCTACATGAACAAACATAGTCTTGTCACATTACTGTCCATCCCAAGTTTGCCTGGAAGAAATCGCTTTCAGCGATAAGGCTGCCCATTTTACATTAAACTGTATATGCATGCTGCCTACTTATCTCAGCTGTAAATGTATTGGTGTACAATAAAGTATTATCTATCTATCTAACATAATCATTGGCTTACCAATACCAAAGTAGTCTATATCGTCAATATTTTCTATATTGAATAAGTAATATATTGTTTTATGTACTTTGCACCGAAACATTATTTGAACTACAATTTCAATCGAACGAACCATTTCCTTTCCTTACCTTTTATGTTTCTTTGTCTTTGGGAAACAAACAATCTGTACCAAACTCACATTTTACATCAAACAGTAACTATTTGTTTTGTTAGTACGTGGAAACACGGTTACTAATTCAATATTTGAAGACGTTCGACTCTTTCCCGTAAAAAAGTAATTTTTATTGACTATTTGTGCCTAACAAACCGCTTCGCTTGCTTGAAATACTGATCGAATTTCCGCGTTCAGAATCTTGGGATAAAGGCTACGTGTTATTTCAGAACATTATCTATGTTGTATAATCTATGTGTAGAATTTGGACATCTCTTCCTATGCGGTGTCTGTCGTACAAGGCGACTAAGGGATAGGGCTGTTTAACATCAAACAGATATATACAGCCCAGAGTCTGCCTCAAATGCACGGCTCGAGTCAACAATAGTGCCCGGAAAACGGCTATATGCTCACCCCCTATTACGTGGGACCGAATATAATGATAGATGAAATGTGGGTGTTAATTCACGTCTGCCTAACCCTTTGGGGATAAAGGCGTGATTATACGTATGTATATATAAATCCATTCATCCGTACAGGCAAAAAAAATCTATTATTATATTCATAACTTTCACATTGATAAAGAATTTCTAGTATGATTTTTGTGGCACCACCAAAATCTTTGTAGTAAGATCAAAACTAAAGCAAATTATGATGAATTTTTCATAACATAACATAAACTCACGCCTATATCCCCGAAGGGTTAGGCAGAGGTGCTAGCACCCACATTTCGCCAGTTTATGTTTAGGTCCCAATGTAATTCCGGGGACGAGTTGGGGACTCTGTAGCCAAATCGTGAGAGATGGCCCTGAGTCGGCCGGGGTGCGAGGGATATGCCTGTCAACCTCACCTTCGGCAACCAAAACGACCCACAGGCGGCGTGCGTTTTAGTCGGTTCAAGTCCGACATAACCTCCTCGACCGGCTCCGGTGGGGAGGTATACGCGGGGATTTTGCGCACGTAAAAAAATAAAAGGTCCCAATGTAATAGGTGGCGAGCCTATTGCCATTACGCGGGCACTTATAAACCTGCGATAAATACACACATAACTTCGAAAAGCATCGAAAAGTCATTGGTATGTTCCATGGTAAAACCTGGGATCGAACCCGAGACCTCGTCTCAGTAGTCCATTACCCATACCACTAGGCTACCGCCTAGTGAATTTTTCACATCATATATTTATGTTTAGAAATACAGCATTCGGATTTTTAGTTTTTATAATGATTATGGTACGGTTAATAGTTTTACAAAAGCAGAAGCTTAGGAAACCGGCAGGATTATTGAAGAAGTTATCAGCATAAGGAGCTCATCCCTTTTACCGAAACTCAACAATGGAAGACGTTTATCTTTTCTTCAACCACTTAGTTTTAAATTATCATGCGTGTTGAGTACAATAAGATAATAATAGGTCATTACATATGAAACAGTAGTTTTTTTTTTTTAATTGGAAGAAATCCAATTTTCAGTACTAATTTTTTAGCATTTTTTTTAGGAATGTCAAATCCAAATGTTATGATTTTTGTTTGTTTGAATGAAACAACATTTAACAACCATTTTTGAAAAATGACAGCTTTAAAAAAGTAATACGAAATTAATCATCAAAATGGCATTTAGGAAGTAGGTACTGTTTTTGAAGATCGAATTTATCAAGCGGTCAGTAAAAACAAAAGAGTTGTAAAATCTTGAAATCAACTTTCAAACAAAATATAAATAATGAAAATAGCTATTAAATTACAGGAATAACGAACTCATGAATCTGTAAGAAAATTTCGGCAATTTCATAGGTAAAGACCAATATAATACATTCGAAAATAATCATGAGGTAGAAAACACAACATTATTTCGTTATATTTTGATTTCATGCTCGAAAAGGCTCAAGAAAACTGCCGATAATATGTAAATTGTGCCTAAACATCACCCGTGTAAAGTAAAAAACGAGTCGAAAATATATGTAATGACAACTCCGTTACCCTAACCACAGGGTTACCACTCGAAAAAAAGGTAAATTTTATTCTACAATATCGGTACTATATATCAAACTCAAAATAAAAAATAGTCTTTATTCTATATAGCATAGGGTTGAAAACAAATTTATACGCTTTGTGATCTTTATGCACTGTCTGGGGTTAAAAAGGGCGGTTGGGTTTAGGAGATTTATTAAGTTAAGCGCGATCGGCGCCTGTTGTCTGAGTAATTGCTGCGGACTGTGTGCGGATAAAATACCGCTTCGTGCCAACCCTGTTACGGAATTAGGGCTGACACTTGCGGATATTTCAAACAATTTTCTTCAAAAGGAATTGCTGTTGTCGGTGCAGCTGTTTTTAACATTTATTTATTCAAATTGTTGATGACGTGTTATTAGATGATTTTACTACCAGGGATGCTCAAGATTGAGCGAAGTGAAGGAGGAAAATGCCGGAAAGTGTACGCTGGCCTCCGAGGTGAAGGCCTCGAATGCTTTCGGTATACAATGCTGTGATGATAATGTATATTTAGAGCTCGGGAATTCCAGATTATCGCGAATAAATACTTACATCCACAGATAAATTTTCTTTATTGTGCGCCTAAGGAGTGGGACTCTCTGCCTAACTCTGTGATTACGAAAAGCTATAACTTGATAATCTTCGAGTGAATTGGCTCCTTCTGGGCAATTGTATTTCATCGTAGACTACATCATTGTTAGGTCAAAAATGAACTAAAAAAAGTGTTGGCAACCCTATAAAAAGTTGCTGATCTAGCTGCCAATGCCACCTAGAGGTATTAATCCAGGATATAAGCTATCTCTTTGGTCAATTCCATCGTGCCAAAATAACACACACACACAAATGGAATCAAAGAGATTATAAAGAGGTACACCATCGTTGGACAGTTAATACACTGTTGATATTCAATCAATAGTCTATCGGGTGACAGCACAAATTGTATCAACCATGAAACTGACATTATATTGAACCATAGATTTAGAATAAGCTAGATACCGCAAAATGTTCGTCCCAATAAATCACCAAACTGCAATTTGTGTTAAAGATTATGGCCGGTCTGCGCTCCTACTTCTTAGGTAGCCCTTAATGGGTAATGTTTTAGAGCGTCACACCCGTGCTGCCGACCGATCGTAAAAATCTTTTAATTCCTTTCTTGAAGAATCCTATATATTGACTTATTTCAACCTAAATTGATAAGAAAAGTAGTAATGTAATTGAAATTAACCTTTAAAATTGCATTAGAATATTAACCCAAGTAAAGTAAGTAAACAAATGCACACACGATATCTATCCTAGTCTAAATCTATGTATTGACCATTGTGTTTGATTGGAGTAGTGAAATCTGACGATATTTGAAAGCCAATATGATACAGTGGCTGGTTCAGAGTGACACACGCCAGTGGGTTTGTTCTGCACATTATCTAGTTTAATCTGATATTACGTTGTGTTGTTCAAACGCGACTGGTATTGTAAGTTTGTTTATTGTTATAAAGTAGAAACATACATACATACATACACACAGACACGCCTTTTACCTAGTGGCAGAGACTACAGTTTTCCACATGTCACGATCCTGGCAAATACACTTTCGTTTCTTCTACTTTCACTATTGTTTTCATAGGTATATGTTCGCCGGTTTCGGGTACTCTTGATATGTCCTTTTTTTTATACTACTTAGGTAGCAGACAAGCACACGGCCCACCTGCTGGAAAGTGGTTACCGTGACCTATGAACGTGTGTAACACCAGTGGAGTCACATCCGTGCTGCCCACCCTGTAAGAACAGAGATTTTATGTGCCTTCACTGCAGAACACAAAATCAGGACAAGCATTTGGTCTTCCCACTGACAGCACAAAAACTCTCCAGTGAGCTCTGGCTACCCTACTCACCACCGGGAACACAACACGAGGTTATTATAGCCGTGGTATTCTTTAGGGTGGAGGTACTTCCCCAGTCGGACTGCTCAATTCGGACAGGAATACTGTCGTGCCCTACCTCCTTCTGAAATCCTCTTTAAAATGCCTTCGATCTGATTGACATACGTATGTCTACGTCGACCCCTATTGGGGTTTTATGAAACATCCAAAGGTCAACATACGTACTCTAAAACGGTTCGTAAATTACTAAATACATTTATAAGATGCACCTTTGAAATTTCCGGCTATCGGCTACCGGGTGCAGGTAGTCTGTATAACCATACGATGTCTGACTTCTGACCTATTGCCAGAAGGGTTTGCACTCTAGGATACCATATCCCTGGCTTTTGAGTGAGAGCGGTTTAGATGTCCGTCGCTTCTTATGACTCGTTAATAGAGAGACTATAATAACATAATAGTTAACTTAACTATTTTACAGGGAGGTAGGACACAGCTGTATTTTGCCCAATTGAGCAGACCGAATGGGGAAGTACCTCCGCCCTACAGAATACCGCAAGGTAGGGATATTACGCACGTAAAAAAAAACTAACCTCAAACGTAATTTTAACGTTTTTATTCTATAACCGTATTACATTTAAGGTAACCAACAGAACGGTAAAGCCCCATTGAGCTGGCAACATTTCATCATTGACAAAGGTCGGACGGTTAATTTATGTGTCGGCGTTGCCATAAATCGTGGTGTTTTCATTGGTTTAATTACCACCCGTGTCGCGGCCAAATAACGGATCTTGGTACCAAAGTAATTAATTATGTCATTAACAAGCCACCCTATATAATTTTTGTCTTTTGTATTTATCTGTGAACCAAAAGAGTTGGGTAATTAAAGATCTTGTCATCTTGTTATAATGATATGTTGTACTTATTAATGTCATTTAATTTACGAAGATTTTGTATATGAAGTCCTAATAAGATCTTCTTTTATCATCGCACCGCTCATCATAGTCAGGGAGTCCATCCTCACACATTTCGACTCGAAATGGTGCGCGCTGTGCGGGTTGAAATGAACTTCATGCCACGCACGCTCAAGCTGTGGAATGAACTCCATCCAGTGGTTTTTCAAGAAGTGATTGTGACGTGTGCCTGTGTCTCCTAAGTGATATATACATAAAAAAAAAAAATTTGACATGACAACATGTGCAGGGCTTAGATCTTTCAATGTCAAGTTTTTTGTTTGTGTGTTACACACTGATATTATTTAACTAGTATAAACATAACAGAACTGTGACAGGGGAGACATGATTTCTCTAATTCTAATTTTAAATGTGCTGATGTCTCTCCAGCCTAGGGGAGACAACAGGACTGAAAAAATACTTATGTCTTCCCTAGGGGCAATATTAGGGAAAACACGAGACCGAAACCTTTAAGCGGGGCGTGAAAAAGTACCCGATGAGGCCGTCAAGCTGACAACAACTATTGTAACATTGTCGGAGTCAGATAATGGTGTCTTTCCTGAGACTGGCTTTCAATTTCGCATCAGAAGACTGAAGAGGTGAATGTCTATTGTTTTGGGTATACATATTGTATACCTTTTTATATTAACCACTTCCCATCAGGTGGGCCGTGTGCTTATCTGCCACCTAAGTGGTATAAAAAAATCGACACTTTCATTTACACTAGACTTTGCCTCTCGTATTGCAGCCTAGCCCGAAACGGAAGACCCCGGCAAGAAACTCAGCGGGCATTTTTTTTAGTCTATTTACTAACATTTACTAAGTCTACTTAATCTAAATATAATAATTTACTTGAGTAGCATAGTTGAGCGAACAGCTCATTTCCAAGCTTGTTTATCATCTAAGCATTCTTGGATTTTATAATAGCCTTTCTGGCACAATTTACTATTAGCAATAATTTTTAATTTATTCACAGGTAAAACCTTAATTTCACTAGGCAGCTTGTTAAAAAAGCGTATACAGTTTCCCTGAAAAGAATAACCAATTTTTGTGTCTAGTATTTATATTATGCCTGTCACAAACTTGAAAATTTCGAGATATGTTATTTACATACTAGTTTCTCAAAAATATATTGTACACTACGGTTATAATGACTATTTTTTTAATCTTTTCTCGGTGCCAAACTCCTCTTGGGCCTAAATTATAAACAGCTCACACAGCCCGTTTTTTGTATGTCAATCAATCAATCAATCAATTAGTCCACTGCAGTCCACTGCTGGACATAGGCCTCTCCCAATGTGCGCCATTTTCTCCGATCCTCCGCCTTCCGCATCCAGTCTGTCCCAGCCACCTTTTTCAGGTCGTCAGTCCATCTGGCTAGGGGGCGTCCTACCTTTCGTTTACCTTCTCTCGGTCTCCACTCTAGGACTCGTTTGCTCCAACGGCCATCGGTCCTTCGGCAAACGTGGCCAGCCCACTGCCACTTTAACTTGCTTATTCTGTGGCCTATCTCGGTAACTTTGGTTCTCTGTCGAATAACCTAACACAAATATTCTGTTTGAATCTGCAGAATTTCCCTAAAGGAGAATTTCGTAGCTCAATGGAACAGAACTCAACTTTGAGTTAAACTCGGCTTTTTACATTTCATCTCATCTTTTTGTAGGCATGTCATTTAAGTGTACAATAAAGTTTTTATAAGAAAATTCAAGCACACTTTTTTTTTATACCACTTAGATGGCAGACAAGCGCACGGCCCACCTGATAGAAAGTGGTTACCGTGGCCTATGGACGTGTGTAACACCAGAGAAACAACACTCGCGTTGCCAACCCTGTAAGCACAGAGTTTCTGTGCCTTCAGTATAGAGGACGCAGGACTAGCCTTCAGTCATTCCACTGACAGCACAAATTCTCCAGTGAGTTCTGGCTACCCTACTCACCGCTGGGAACACAACACGATGTTATTATAACCGCGGTATTCTGTAGGGCGGGGTACCTCCTCAGTCGGCATGCTCAATTGGGCGGAAATACCGCCGTGTTCTACCTCCTTTACCGCCTCCTTTACACTATTCTGTAACCGATACTAATAAAACATTATCGATTAATTAATCGAATGAGCTCGTTTAAGCTGCTGCCGGGTTAAATATCGAGTAGATTCACTTATTCGAGCTTTGTTGGCAGCTATCGATCACGCCTGACAAGTTCATTCTAAGATCCATTAACATTACCCCCATACACATAGTAACTACTAGCTTTATCTGTGGGATTTCATACATCTCTTTTAATGTAGGACACGTTCACCTCGTCTGATGGTAAGCAATATGTGAAAATGTATGCATTGCGCAATTTATAGATATAATCCATGATATACAATAATGTAACCGCGGTAGCCTAGTGGTATGGGTAATGGACGGCTGAGATGAGGTCTCGGGTTCGATCCCAGGTTTTACCATGGCACACACCAATGACTTTTCGATGATTTTCGAAGTTATGTGTGTATTTATCGCAGGTTTATAAGTGCCCGGTTAATGGCAATAGATTCGCCACCTGTTACATTGGGACCTAAACATAAACTGGCGAAATGTGGATGCTAGCACCTCTGCCTACCCCTTCGGGGATATAGGCGTGAGTTTATGATGTTATGTTACAATAATGTTTACGGGAATTAATGCGATCATGGTATATGTACATACATATCTTTAATTTGCCTGACGTTTCGACCTATCATGGTTTATAAAAAAGTTAGTATAATATATGATATGCGACAATGGTGACTCTCAGCTTGACAGCCTCATCAGATACTTTTTCACGCCCCAGTAAAGACCCAGGAGTGTAAGAAGAAGGAAATACGTGTACTAAAGTCTCAAATCAATACAACAGAATTTAATTATATCTACTTAAAATAACATAACATAACACAAACTCACGCCTATATCCCTGAAGGGATAGGCAGAGATGCTAGCACTCACATTTCGCCAGTTTACGTTTAGGTCCTAATGTAATAGGTGGGCGAGCCTATTGCCATTAACCGAGCATTTATTAACCTGCGATACACACATAACTTGAAAAGCATCGAAAAGTCATTGGTATGTGCCATGGTAAAATCGAATACTAAATATTATAACTGAAGCTAATAAAATGATTTTGAAAGGATCCAGATTAACGACAGTGAATTTTTTTTTTTTTACAGAAATAGAATATTAGAACTGAAACTACTAATATTCCCTCTAACCCCTCCAGCTAAGCTAAACTGCTTGTGTTAGGAGTGGGTTCACATCGGTAGTGTAATGGCTAGGATTCGAACCCGGGCCCTCTCGATCGTAATACTGACTCCTTAACCATTAAGCTACCGCCGCTGAATCATATATACGATTCTATAATTCAGCCTTTGAAGCGTGGCAGTAGCCAACGCAGCCGCTACGCGGGAGGCGCGGATTCGATTCCCCACTCAGTGCAAATATTTGTATGGACACGTTAAGCCATGGGTCCCGGTTGCCATACAAACATCCATGGCAGTCATTACGGGTGGTAGGAGCCCTCAAAAGTCTGACTAGTCTAACTACAGAAATTTGCCATCGCCAACTGATTCTACAAGTCAGAGGCACTCGTTTCACGGTAGCTTAGTGGTTAAGGAGCCGACCTTACGATCGAGAGGTCCCGGGTTCGAACCCTGACCATTACACTACCGACGTGAACCCACTCCTCGCACAAGCAATTAAACTTATAGGGAATATTAGTAAAAAAAATTAACATCAAATATTTAACATCAGACAAAAATATGTATACAGCCCAGACTCAGCCTCAGATGCATGACTCGAATCAACAAGAGTGCCCGGAATACGGCACTAGGCTCACCCCCTATTGCGTGGGACCGAATACAATTATTGGTGAAATGTACCTAAGTGTTAATTGTGGGTGCTAGCACCTCTGCCTAGTGCCTACCCCTTCGGGTATATAGGCATGAGTTTATGTTATGTTATGTTAATTCACCTCTGCCTAACCCAACAGGGATAAGGGCGTGATTATATGTATGTATTCCTTAAAAAAAAAGGTCTTAGACTAGAAAGCCGATTGCAACTGCATTGGGAAAAGACTCAGAGAATTATGTTGATACGATTCTATAACTTGGTAGTCATTTATATCATACCATGAATTTCCACCTCACTGATCAAGCCAACGACATCGCGCTCCAGGAATACGAATGCTTGTCAAGCAAAAAATCCTTTCAACTTTCCTCTATGCTCGTAAAATGTACACAATACTTTTCACTACAGTGAAACCTTGCTACTTTTCAAAAAGAAAATCTTTTACCATTCGTATTGCTACTTCAAATATTTTTCAAAGCTAACGGTTGTGTCGTATGCTGTTATTATTTTTACCCCACTATGGTTCAGTTAAAAAACAAGAGTTATGTGCATGACCTGTAAGTACGGGTTCCTATTTGGAAAGGCAATCAAAGATCATAATCAACTAAAAGTTACTATCTGAAGTTTACGAGAATATCCGTTATAACATAACGTAAAAACACGCCTATATCCCCGAAGGGGTAGGCAGAGGTGCTAGCACCCACATTTCGCCAGTTTATGTTTAGGTCCCAATATAATAGGTGATGAACCTATTGCCATTGACCGGGCACTTATAAACCTGCGATAAATGCATATATAACTTCGAAAAGCATCGAAAAGTCATTGGTGTGTGCCATGGTAAACCTGAGATCGAACCCGAGACCTCGTCTCAGCAGTCCATTACCCATACCACTAGGCTATCGCGGTCGGAATATCAGTCACTGAAATAAAAAAGATTTTAATGTTTTTACAGTGAGCCTTCAGCAGACATCTCAGCCTCATAGCTCAAATTGACTCAGGTACAGTCAGGGTCAGAACGATTTTGATTACAACGTGCGTTTTAGTCGGTTCGAGTCCGACATAACCTCCTCCACCGGCTCCGGTGGGGAGGTATCCGTGGGGATTTTGCGCACGTAAAAAAAAAAAAAAAAAAAGTCTTAAAGACTATGAAGTGTTTTATCGATTTAAATTATATTTTTGTTCGAACTAAAGGTGTGTACTTAATATCAGAAGAATCAGTTTACAGAAAGGGGGGAAACCATGGTAGGTATTAAGATCATTTTGAGTATTTTTTTCGCCAAGATCGATCTAACTGTACACTTTAAACTATGAGAAAACCATCATCTTTAGTTTTCCCGTGACCATGGCTGCTGAAAAGCAACCAAAACGTCAGTACTGCGAACATAGCAATTTTAAATTAAGTACTCTAAAGATTTTCCTGGGCTACCGGCAAACTACCGATATATAGAAAAAGCAAACCTAAAAGCTTTCCAATCGTGTTTTTACAGAGAATTCCCGGGAAACCAATAATTTAATTTCAACTTCCCGGAACGGAAAAAGGTCAAACGACACCCGAGCACAGTTCCAAAACATTTAATTACCTGCCTTTGTTTGTCACAGCTGCTGATAGACTAACAGGACACGTAATAATAGGAGCGTGTGTGATATTAGTTCGAAGAAATTTACCTGCAACAATACGGAATTAAATATTAGTATATTGTGAAATTACTATTTTTTACATAGGACATGTCAATTAGACGTCGCCTCGTCTGACGGCAGTTTCAGAAATGAAGGTCATGGTTACATATATACACCATGTTACAATAGTGACACTCAGCTTGACGGAGTGCGTCCCTCTCAAAGGACCTGGGACTGTAGGAAGAAGAAAACACATGAGCTGATAATGAATTCCAGGCACTAATGGTCCGGTTTAATCACAGTAGAATGAAGAATTTCTAATAATATTTCGATGTCATGAGATTCTTGTCCTTTCAAAGTAGGTTAAAACAAATGCTATTGTAACAACCGAATATAAAAGTAATTAAACTTGTAAGCCTCTGCAAACTTTCTAATCTAATCAATTTTAGGCCGCAGCATTTCCTTTTTGGGTTGCGAAGTTATACACACTCGTATTTCCACTATATTTTATTTAAGCCAAGCTGCCCGCGTACGAAGGCAACTCGGGCAACTCCATGAGCGCAGGCCTGGGGGTGACTGGTGGAGTCGCCTGTCACCCTGGCAGAAGCATGCCACGGCAGCGGCGCGCCTCCCCGTTTTCCGGGGACGAGTTGGGGACTCTGTAGTCCCCACACACCCGAGGAGAGGGCCAGATCGTGAGAGATGGCCCTGAGTCGGCCGGGGTGCGAGGGATATGCCTGTCAACCTGACCTTCGGCAACCAAAACGACCCACAGGCGGCGTGCGTTTTAGTCGGTTCGAGTCCGACATAACCTCTTCCACCGGCTCCGGTGGGGATGTATCCGTGGGGATTTTGCGCACGTAAAAAAAAACTATATTTTATTCCTGACCGGTTTCACGGCATTTTCAAAGGTTTATACTTGCGGTTACTAGATATTATATATATATATATATATATTTATATATATATTTATTTATTTTATTATATTAATTCCCATAAAAATCCGAAAAAGTCAAATCAAACGAGGATCAAGCAGACTCCAGGTTTTTAAGGTTAAGGCTTCAAATACAATCGGGAATAACTTTATATAATTTTAAGAATGAATAACCTTCAAGACTAATATCATATACCATTCTTCACACAAACAGACTCCGGGGAAACCATCAACCATCCATGACGCACAAGTAAATATTATTGGAACTGAACTTCGTCATTATCAACAAGCAATATAATCTATGGTTCGTGATAATAACTACTTGTAATGTCTTAAGTTTGAGAGAGATATGCGAAAGGTGTTGAATAAAGTTTCTGACTCAATAGATCATGATTACTGGACTTCGGGTTGATATGGACCTCTGTAATAATACGGGCATGGAATCATTATGATGAAAATTATGAGTAGACTAGTTTAAACTACTACTCGTAACTTAGAACAAACATAGTTAACTGTTATGCTTTCTGTCCTCCGTGATTATACTATTGGCAAAAATGTATTGGAGTATGTTAACATGCCTTCTGTAACCCATAACACAATTATAATTAAGCTATGCGTTCTCTGTAAATCTCTTTCTCTATGCTTTTGTAGACATTTCCGACATTCCCTAGAACTTAGGTGTTTAAACTATCATGGTCACTCACATTTGTAACGTTATCGAGATGTTGTATTGTAAATATATACAACATGGTACAAAAGTACAACACGGTAAATATCCCGATAACTTTAATATTAATTCCCGAAAATATTATTTACCACAGAAAACTTTCCTGTAATACAAACTTACTGTGCGAATGAAACTTGCTTAGTACAAAGTAAAATTGCATCCTCATATCATATCTACAGCAAACTTGCAATCTTTGCACCAACTTTTCTTTGCTATCTCTAACATAAAGTAAATTAATTATCGCAGTGTTTATGTAACTTTTAATAACGGAGTTTCTATCAGGCACCGTTAAAGTTACGCTTCAGTGTGAATATACTCAAACGCAATATGTTTACCTATGGGTACGGGGACAGTCTTCAGCGCAACTTTTACTGGCGCGATGCCAGAGCATAGTTCGCGATAATTATGCCTGTTTGAAAGCTCTCTGCGAGTACAAAATCGAAGTATTCAATATCTTTATATGGCTGGTTTGATAAAACTTGATGTAGGTTTGCAACGACAGATGTGCATTGTAGCTTTCGTAAATCCAAGAAATGTTATATGAAGATTGTATAACTGTTTGACTCAAAAGAACCAAATCTGAGAGGAATAACTTCGTTCCAACCAAAGGTGTTGAGATAGTCCTATATGTACTTTTATAATTATTTGTTATACCTCTAAGGTGGCAGACAAGCACACGGGCCACCTGATGGAAAGTGGTTATCGTGGCCTATGGATGTGTGCAAAACCAAGGGAGTTACACTCGCGCTGCCAACCCTGTAAGCACAGAGAGCAAACTATAGAGAGCAAACTCTTGGTAAAAAGCTTCTTGAAAAGATTTTGGTCTTCCCACAGGTTACTATGGCCGCGGTATTCTATAGGGCGGATGTACTTCCCCAGTCAGACTGCTCAATTGGACGGAAATACCGTCGTGTCCTACCTCCTAAAATAACAAGCTGACAAGCTGTGGAATGAACACCTTACTATGGTTTTTTTAAGCGACTACAATATGGCTTGTTCAGATTCTTTTGGTATTGGAAAGTTCCTACAGGGTCGGTAGCATGAGTTTGACGCCACTGGTGTTTCACACGTAACCAATTTACATCAAGTGGCCCATATGTTTATCTGCCATCTAAGTAGTATAAAAAACTTATTGTAGCTGCTTTACCAAGTACGAGTACAATCTTAAACATGTTATGTTGCCAAAGACTCAAGTCTAGTCAATTTGTTTTACTTTTAGTTGGCCCAGTGCCCAGCACTTAAACATAATAATCAAATTGATAGGTTTCCGAATGCAGTAGATGCACCACATTTTATAAAATATTTGGAAAATAATCATATTATTTTGAACGTCCTTCTTGTTCCACCGTTTATGTGTTAAATTTGACTGTGCCCTGATTCTAAGAAGGTTGACTGTAAGGTAACTTGGTTGAAGAATAAAGAGTAAAGTCTACGCTACACTTGACTGTCTCTAAGTTGCCACAAGTGCAAACGTAATACCTCCAGTATATGGTGCCCGCAATGCGCAACTATAGGCTATCATCACGTAGTCGTTCGGTCCACGGCTCATTGCTACACCACGATTGCTTTGAAGTGTGCCAAAAAAACCGACAACATCCTAATTGCGCAACACGGTATCCAATCATGAGCATTTGCGTACTGGACGCTTTTGACGAAAGGCGTTCTCTTTTGACCAAAGGCGTTCTCTCTAAATTGATAGAATCCGAAGGGAATTAAGTACTCAACCTACACACCTAACTCTGAAGTTATTCATACTGTCCACGTTTTAAATCAAATAAGGGAAGTCCGTTTTTGAAGGGTCCGTGTACGTAAGCATGTGAAACGGTCATTAGATTATAAGACCTTTTTCATCAAGTTATTCAGAAATAAAATGGCCGCCGGAAAGAGAAAATGGAAACGTTAAAGTCAATTCTGAATGCTGGGGTTACCTTTGCGAGATTGGGCAAAGTTGATTTGGTATCTACCGTTTATGAGTATACTAGGCGCCACCCACGGCTTCACTTAAATGAAAATATTGATGGTATTTCTGCAACAGACACGATGCCGGCTTAGTATAGAGTAGTAGCGTAGTGATAGACTATTTGTTTGCCAAGACAAAGGTCTTGAATTCGAATCCATTATGACAGCGACGTGAACACACTCCTACCACAAACAATTCAGTTGGAGGTGTATACTTGTAATTTCGGTTACTAATATTCCTAAAAAACGTTATTGGTGAAATCTGCTCTTAGTGATGAAAAACATTCGCGTGTTGAATTGTTTGTGTGAACCTAATAATATTGAAGTTTATAAAAATGACTATTAACTTTATAAAACAAAATGTCACCACAATTTTCACCGACACCGACACTGCCAACAGCTCTGATCAATAGTTCATTTAGATAACATTGGCCAGCGCTGACTGCAGCAGTTACATCACTAGTTGAAAGCCTGACACAGCTAGGGCTGGCGCTGACTCACGGTACAGTACAGCAAAAGAATTATATTGGTCAAAAAATAATATACCTTATCTCTATTCGCATACAATTTAAATTGCATTAACGATCATTATAGCCACAATAACACGATGATCATTTCAATTTCAATTTTATTGACATTACTATCTGATGCCCGCGACTTCGCCCGCGTGAATTTTTAATCTCTTTTGGCTGATGATGGACTACGACTAGCTTAACTAGCTAGCTAGCTACGGTTAACTAAGGATAATACTATTCAGTAGCTCACAAGGAAACCTATTCCTAGGATAAGAAGTACCTAGCCTATGTGACATTCCAGACTTCAATCTATCCCTATTCCGCATCTCAAACTGATCCATTCGTAGTTAGAGCGTGATTGAATGACAAACAACTGAACATCTTCACGAACTTTCACTTTTATAATATTGGTAGGATAGAACTAGTAGTATTAGTACAATTTTACGGTTTCTATTTGTTACGAAAATCATATTTACCGTGACATGTCAGCTGTCAGTGTCAGCTCCTATCCTCTGCGGACGTGCCGCGCTAAAATGAATTAGCGTGCGAACTCGTTAAAATTAATAATTCAGTTTCGTTCTCTTTTATGAAACTTTACTTTCATGTTCTGAGTTTTCGTATGTTTTGAGTATTGTTTAATTTTAGCTACGTTGTCGAGGATTACAAAATTAAATGGTTTTCACGTGTGTTTGTTGAAATGAACATTTGAGTTGTGTTTATTAGCATACACGTGTGTTTACACTAAATTAATGAGCATACAGTATAAAGTAAACTAGAAGGGAAAGGCTATTTTAGATATAATATACCTAATTTTTAGGCAGCCTCGTGGTTCCCGGCAGAGTAGAATTTGGGCCACCCCATCTCTTCCCATGAGGTGTCGTACAAAGCGACTAAGGGATAGGGCAGTTTAACATCAGACATATATACAGCCCAGATTCCGCCTCAGATGCATGGCTCGAGTCAACAATAGTGCCCGGAAAATGGCAATAGGCTCACCCCCTATTACGTAGGACCGAATACAATGATTGGTGAAATGTGGGTGTGTTAATTCACCTCTGCCTAACCCTCCAGAGATAAAGGAGTGATTATTTGTAAGTAGTATGTATCAGAAATGAGAGAGTACGCTACGCAAAAAAAAATGCAACGAAAGAATACCAACTACGTAACTATGGACGTATATTTGTCTACCTCTAACAACAGGTATCCCGTATGGTGTCATGTCATATAATATTTTCTTTCCTTTTCTTCACTAGAGTAAGTGGCTATATTTTTTTAATGTCTGCGCCGTTTTTGAGAGCTACGATGTTCCTACATGCCGTATCTATATAATAATAAGTCATTGCTCTATGCCAGTGCACTGATACCACATTATATTGCTTAGCCATGAACAACTATGTCGGTCGTTTGTAGACAGTAGAAGTTGAATTGCTCACGACGACAGTTGCAGCAGTTACCCGTTCATATTGACATTTCCGACTGTCCCAACTAAGTTGGTAACTACCAAACAGCTCCGAACTATTTTGCGTGAAGCTGCGATCTGATTTAATTAAATGTCCGCTGTGTTCGAGACGTTTGCAAGTTTTGTCGTTGATAGTAGATGCTCGTTTTATTCTCTGAAGTTTTTGTGATTGTTGTTTCTGTATGTTTGTTTGTTGTAGAACTCTTATATTTAAGGTCGATTTTAAAAGAACTTTCAACAGATAAAACTACTTTATCAGTATGATATTCTCATGGGTAAGTATAAGCTGATGAAACCACAGGGCGATGCCTGTCTGATTTCAATCAGTCAAATCAATCAACTAGCGCATCGCAGTCCACTGCTGGACTAGGCCTCTCCCAATTTTGGGAGGCTTTGGCCTACTGTTTCCACGCTGGCCAGACGGGTTGGTACAGGGTTTTATTTCGAGTTTTCCTTCTCTCGCAGTGATATGGTTTGCGTATGTTTCCATTAGTCGCCTCTTACAACACCCTTCGGATGAGATGGCTGGTGATACTTGTATTCTTTCTCCGTCACCACCTATCTGATTTAATCATACATAATTGGTGTAAGGGGTTCTTCAAGAAGGGCATTATAAGGTTGTGACCCTTACCCCTGATGTTGCCTACGTCTATAACCGCTTACCATAAGTCATACCGTGTGCTTTTCTCCAACTTAGCGGTATAAAAGGACACCATCAAACGCATCCAAAATAAATCATAGTTTTACGTCGAATATGTAACCTCATTTTTTGAAGTTACAAACCCATTTAAAAAAGGCTTATTTCCAATTCCCCCTTTTACCAATTACCCAGAAAATTATTTGCTCTCGATCCCCTCAAAATTTAAAAACTTTTACAGTCAATCACAACCAGTTTAATCGTTTGACACAGAATAAACAAACCATTCAGTGCATTCCCGGCATAGCCGCGTGGTTCCCGGCAGAGTAGAATTTGGACCACCCCATCACTTCCCAAGCGGTGTCGTACAAGGCAACTAAGGGATAAGGCTGCTTAACATCAGACATATATATACAGCCCAAACTCAGCCTCAGATGCATGAATTGAGTGAACAATAGCGCACGAAAGACGGCAATACGCTCATCCATTATTACGTGGGACCGACTTTAATGATTGGTGAAATGTG
The DNA here is from genome assembly GCA_963662185.1 of Eilema griseolum. Taxonomy (NCBI): domain Eukaryota; kingdom Metazoa; phylum Arthropoda; class Insecta; order Lepidoptera; family Erebidae; genus Eilema; species Eilema griseolum. The sequence continues at coordinate 18,593,997 of OY759247.1, forward strand.
GGTGTTAATTCACCTCTGCCTAACCATCCGGGGATAAAGGCGTGATTATATGTATGTAGGTATGTATGTATGTCAGTGCGGAGTAAAATGTAAAAAAAAGGACTATTTAATAGCCTAGTAAGTTAGCGAGTCCCCGTCTGCCAAGACCATAAAATATTTAGTACTAGAAAACGTCCGCATCGTTAGTTCTTATAGCGTCTAATTAAACTAGCAGTTTAGCTCGCAGCTGAGTAGCCTAAATCGCTTTATTAGCATTGATATCTACACTTCAGTAATGGGGCCAGTTAGATGCTTTAGTTTTATAGTGCTGACGTGGAACACTTATGAGTTTTTCGATCTATATTACATTAAAACAGCTATTGCCTGCAGTTCCGCCTGTATATAAATATATTGCTGTGTACCGCCGGCCTGGGGGTGACAGGTGAAGCCGCCTGTCACCCTTGCAGAAGCAGGCCGCGGCGGCGGCGCGCGTGGCGCGCCTCCCCGTTTCCGGGGACGAGTTGGGGACTCTGTGGTCCCCACACCCGAGAAGAGGGCCAGATCGTGAGAGATGGCCCTGGGTCGGCCGGGGTGCGAGGGATATGCCTGTCAACATCACCTTCGGCAACCGAAACGACCCACAGGCGGCGTGCGTTTTAGTCGGTTCGAGTCCGACATAACCTCCTCCACCGGCTCCGGTGGGGAGGTATCCGTGGGGATTTTGCGCACGTAAAAAAAAAAAAAATATATATATTGCTGTGTAAGCAACCCGTCTTCAGGACTAGAGGGTAAAGGAAACATCTAGGCAACGTGGTTTACTGTCGGCCACATCCTCACTTACCAGCAGGTGAGAGTGGTCTAACTCGAGCTTATTGACACTATTAAAAAAATAAACTTTTTTAAACAACTTTATTGGTAGACTATCACACGATAAAGCTGATGGATAATAGTTACCGTGGCTTATGCGTGTACAACACCAAGGAAGTCACACTCGTGCTGTCGATCCTGTAAGAACAAAGTGCCATCAGTGCAGAAAACAAAACAGGATAAGACTTTGGTCTTCCCACTGACAGCACAAAAACTCTCCAGTGAGCTTTAGCTACCCTACTGACCGCCGCAAATACAACACCTGGTTATTAGGGCCGCGGTATTCTGTAGGGCGGAGTCTTACCTAGTCCGACTGCTCTATTGGGATAGGAATGCCGTAGTGTCCTATAGGAGGTTAGAATCTATTTTAGTCGCTTTCACACGTACGCAGTAATAATAAAAAGAGCTTTGTTACCTCAATGTATTTTATCTTGACTTTTGCGGGTCTGACTACCTTGTGAGGAGGAAAAGAGAAGGTAAGTAAGCGCTATTTGACGTGTCAAAATAGTGAACAAATTTAATTGATTTATATGAGCCTTCAGCTCGCTTGGATAGCGAGCAAGAACCAAGCGGTTCGGAGACTTTTTTCTTTGTCGCACCACCTAGACCTGGAATTCATTACCAGCACACGTGTTTCCTTCTTCCTACAATCCCGGGTCCTTTAAGCGGGGCGTGAAAAAGCATCTGATTAGGCCGCCAAGCTGAGTGCCACCATTGTAACATTACTAAGTGTCTGTACTGGTGACCCTCTTTCCTGAGACTTTAGCTTACCATCAGGCGAGGTGAAGTGAAGTTGGCGTGTCTTAGATAAAAAAAAAGATCTTATCTCCGGTTCTACTCAACTGATTGCAACCAAATAAACGTTAGATTTTAAGTCTGATTAAGCCCTTTATGACAAAAAAAACCGCATCAAAATCAGTTCAGTAGTTTTTGTGTCCATCGCGAACAAATATTTAAAATTTTATTAAAGTATATTCTCGTCTTGTGTACGAAAAGCAACGAATTGAATACTAAACGGCAGGTAAGATTCTCGATTACTTCCATGGACTTTATTGTGCATTACGGCAATGGACTACTAGAACTTAATGACTACGGAAGCAGTACAATGGCAGGCCTTATCGCTAAGGTCGTGTATTGTATTGCAAAATACGCATATTGTACCGCAACGGCAAGGCCCGACGGCTATGGTTTATTTCTATGAGCTTTGTAAAAAAAACTATTTATTCATCCTCACACATTGCGGCTTGAGACGATACGTACTGTGCGGTATGAAAGAAATTTCATCCCACGCACACTCAAGCTGTGGAATGAATTCCCTGCAGCGGTTTTTCCAAGCGCGCGATTGCAACGCCCCTGGTGTTGCATACGTCTATAGGCCACGGTAACTACTTCCCTTCAGGTGGATCGTGTGCTTGTCTGCCACCGAAGTGGTATAAAAAAGCAAATCTAATATTGTCTTACCTTGCCGGTCAATATTCAACAGAAATGGCAAAATTTGACGAATGACGAACGATTTTGTTTATAGCAAATATTATTACTGAAAACAATAATTTAACTTTCATCATATTGCAAATGCCTTGGGCTCCAAAATTTGCTGTAAGACTAGGGAGCCCAAGATTGGCCTTGGATACTCTCTCATTTGATCTTGATTTTTGCAGGAGCAACTGGTAACTGCCGTCCAGCCTTGAAAGGTACGCTTAAGTCAGAGCCTCGGACGTTAATGGAGGTATACCGACTAGCAGGTATACGATCAAAGTAATATGCAGGTTTACATGTCAGTGGCCTGCCCAGGTAACTATTTAGTCGCCTACATACTTACCAACATATTAGCAAAACCCCAATCTAGTTTTATGAAAATGTTGTACCTTAAAACTGCCATGAAACCTTCCACTTACTCCTAAGACCCTACATAAATTTTATGGTACCACTCTAGCGGATAACTTTATAGTATGAGAGAACGAGCGGTATTAAAATCGATCACATCGAAACACTACCCTTTATAGGAACTAGGGTCCATGTACATTCAGCCTCAGATCAATCTTGACGAACAATGTATTCAAATTGATTTTCGTGCCTTGGTTTTCCCCCTTCCTGTTGGCTGATTATTCTAATATTTGGTACACACCTTTAGTTTTTTTCATACAACTTAGATGGCAGATAAGCACACGGCCCACTAGATAGAAAGTGGTTACCGTGGCCTATGGACGTATTTAACACCAGAGGAGCCACACTCGCGCCGCCGACCCTGCAAGCACAGTTTCTGTGCTGTCACTCTCCAGTGAGCTCTGTCTAGGTTACTCACCCCTCGATTATAAAGCCCAGTTGGACTGCTCAATTGGAACTGGAATACCATCGTCCTATCTCCTTCAAAAATTAATAAAACAGTTCGATTTACTCGAAGTGCACATTGGCAGAGGTCTGAGTCCAGCCACTGACTATGGTGGACTAATTGATTGATTGATTTGCTCTCAATACCTTGGTATTACGATCATTTTGGGACTGTGGTTAAGATCTTTCTTACACTGACTGTACTCGGTAATACGCTGGGTTTAGGGCACTCCGTTGAAAGCATATAAAACATAGTTTTACTAGCTGTACCCTGCTGTTTTACTTCGTGTTTTTGTTGAGTTTACGATTACTGTTGAACTCTGTTCGGTGGTACTTTCTCATAGAACAAATCTTGAATGCAACTCAGACTTACACTGTGATGATTCGTTTTATTTTAACTTTTGCGGAAGCGATTGTCATCTGATCTTCTAATTCTAAAAGGAGAACTTGTGTCAGAGTCTTGCTCGTAGAACATCAATAGTAGCAATAGTGTAGTAGGTAAGAGATCTTGGTGGGGGCTCCCATACACCCAATATTTTTTTAAAGTATATTATCAACCGAAATTAATAATATTCCCTCTAACACCTCCAACGTAGCTAAGTTGTTTGTGCTAGGATTGGTTTCACCTCGGTAGTGTAATGATCAGAATTCAAACCCGGGACCTTTCGATCGTAAGGCCGACTCCGTAACGACTAAGCTACCGACGCTAGCAGTATTATCTTGGTATTTGTTCAGTACGGATAAAAACAGCGACATAGAATGGATTTATTTTGTGAAGCTTCACTCTGAGCTCGATAGATGGCGTTGCCATCGAGTTACATCGCGATATGGTTTCGTTACCGCTAAGAGTATAAAAGCTTAATGTTATCTATTAGTTTTTGAACAATTATATAGATCAAATACAAATTGTGTTTTATCGTCTCCAACTTAGTATTCATAGTTCGATTGTTCCACTTAAAGTGACAGCTAATCTGCCATTTTAACATTGGTCCTACTGAGCCGGATACGGAAGTATCATTTTTTTAGAACAACGGTCTACTTGGAATAGACCAATTTTTATAATTGAAATACTAATAACTATTATATCAATTGTTTACACATCACTCACAGATGTAAAAATATTACAATGTACTTTAGTAGAAAAAAGCAATTTATCAAGTGACAAGTGTTTCTAAGAGCGCGTAAAAAAGTGCCATTAAAAAGTCCTTTCGGAACAAACTTTAGGAAAGCCAGCAGTGTCTCTGTGAGGTGACAGATGAATACGAGACGACTATTCTTGTAAGTACTTCAGAAAAAATAATAATTCAAAAATGTTTTTGTAATATTGTTATAATATTGTATTATGTCCCCTTTAGTAGCAGTAGTCCGGATGCTAGACCGGTTGATCGGACTACTGCAACTATTCAGTAGCAGTATCTAGTCCGGTTGTCAAACAGCATCGAACTATAGATAAGTAGGTGCGGAGATAATGCTTTATGCTTAAAACTATATCAAAAAAAGTAGGACACGATATAGCCGTCCAAATTGAGCAGTACGACTGGAGAAGTAACTCCACCGTACAGACTACCACAGCTATAATAACTTCGTGTTGTGTTCGTGTGTGTGAGTAGGGTAGCTAGAGCTCACTGCAGAGTTTATGTGCTGTCCGTGGGAATACCAAAGGCTTGTCCTGAATATGTGCTCTGCACTGACGGCACATAAAATCTCTGTCTTTACAGAGTCGACAGCATGAATGTGACGTCTATAAGCCACGGGAACCACTTTTCAGCTTTGTCGTGTGCTTGTCTACCACTTAAGTTGTTTAAAAAGGTTTCTTTTTTTTTTAGGCTTAACAAGCTTGCGTTAGACCGCTATCTCATCTGCTGGTAAGTGAGGACAGTGAACCATGTTGTCTAGTATGTATCCTTTCCCCTCTAGTCCTGAAGACGGGTTGTGTACATAGCATTATAATTACACGCAGGCGGAACTGCAGGCAACAGCTGTTGTAATATAATATGGATCGAAAAACTCAATAGTGTTCCACGTCAGCATTATAAAACTAAAGCATCTAACTGGTCCCATTTCTGAAGTATATAAATCAATGCTAATAAAGCAATTTAGGGTATTTAGCTGAGAGGTGAACTGCTAGTTTAATTAGACGCTATAAGAACTAACGATGCAGACGTTTTCCTCTGTCCTTACAGGGTCGGCAGCACGGATAAGACTCCCCTAGTGTTCCCCTCTTAAGTTGTATTAAAAAATGCTTAAAACCATATCAAAAAAGTATGGTACCCATGTATTTATTGTTGGAAGTTTATGCGAATGTGACACACTGAAATAAAACTATTTCTTTTTTTACATAGAACACGTCATTAGAGTTCGCTATGCCTGATGGTAAGCTGAAGGCAAAGTCTCAGAAAAGAGGGTCACCATTACTTACACATACCATGTGACAATGGTGACACTCAGCTTGACGCCTCATCATATGCTTTTTCACGCCCCGCTTAAAGGACCCGGGACTGTAGGAAGAAGGAAACACGTGAGCTGGTAATGAATTCCAGGCTTTAATGGTGCGACAGAGGAAAGAGTCACCGAACCGCTTGGTTCTTGATTGGATATTCTGCACCGTGTGCGGGTGACATCTAAGACCTGCACGTGTTGTCCTATGTAGGAAAGGGGATGGTGGGACTAATTGGAAGAGCTCATCAGAACACTCACCATGGTACAGACGGTAAAATACAGCCATGGACGCAACATCTCTACGCATCTGTTATTTCAGTGTGTTCACGTGCACACGAAATACCTTCTACCTTCCAGCAGTGTTTGTGTGACAAACATCCAACCTCACAAATTGTTAGATTTGCGTAAAATCTATCAGATAGATAATAAAGGCGAGTGTATTGTATGGGTACTCTTCAAAATCTTGGAGACCAAAGCCAAGCTTTCCTGTTAGCTAACCGGTACAAATACTGTTTAACGAAAAAAGCACTGGCACAGACTTACTTCTTGAGATTGGAAGGTTAGACGGTAGTTGGTCTTATGACAGCCAGATCCATAGGAGGAGAAAGAGTACCACAGAAGTGAGGACAACCGGAAATAGCGTTAAGATCATAATAATCACTTTGAGAGACAAAATGACAGCAAGTCTCGTGTAGTAAATGTAAGAAGTATTAATTAGGTTCCTCAAAGTAAATACCAAATTAAAAATTAAAAACCTCTTTACTAGGAGCCTACTATTAAAATAATAATAGTCTGCTGGTTTCTTTGTACTATGTGTTACCCTTAGCTTCAAAGAACTATTTAAAAGGTACCTCTGCTGGATAATTAGCATAATAAAATGGCAGCATAGTTAAGTCTATTGCGTTTTTTAAAATTAGATATTTTTTGATAAAATAGTTACTTGTAAGGAAACTTGTATGAAATCAACAATTGTGACGTCATAATAATTAATTGTCAATTAATTTACTGTCTTATATTGAGAGGATGATTAGAAAATAAATAAAAACGTTAAAATAAAAACAGACGCAAGTTTCAGCCGTTCCTTTATCATTCTAAATTTAATGTGCTCAGTTAAATCATTTATTTTACAGTTGTATTACGGTTTTGATTGAGGCGACAATTATTTTGAATTTCGAATGTTGAACGGGACATAAAAACTAGAAATGTGTGTGTATTATTTGATTTTGACACCTAAGTGTATGAGCATATCGTCCTTTTTGCAACGCAATTATATGACAACTATAAAAAGTGACGTCATTACTGCATTAAATAATGCTCTTGTTCTAGCTCTTGCTCTATGTTCGTTTGGTCTAAATCCTCCTTTACCCAAACATGGTACAAAGTACAAATGTAGTAATATTGATGCTGACTGTAAGTGACTTACACCCTAGTAAACCTGTAGCCCAGTACAATACAAGTTCTACACCAATCTCCTTCATTTTATAGACTCCTTTAACGTCTCTCTATATGAGGTTAGCTATTCAAGTTTATAGCCCTCGCTTAAACACCCTTAAAGTTTAAATGAACATATATATTGCATGCTTCATTGCGACAGCTCTGAGAGCGTAAATCTTAACCCAAGAAGTAATTTGTTCCCTTTGAATCAACAGTACAAACAGTGATAGTAATTAATCATTAATCATCTTAATTGCACGCGTCTTTTAAGTAAGTAGATAATATTTAATTACTGAAAGAAGTTGCCAAAATTTTTTGAGGATGGATTTCACCAGTGAAAATTGTGTATAGATAATGAAATTCAATGAGTAAGTAATTTAAATATAATATGTATTATATGATGCAGTTTAGAGCACGAGTCCTATGCTTTCTTCTATACTCAGTGACTCTCATTAAGTACCTAAATATACCGAAAACGTTACAAAAAAAAAATGCTAAATCTCGTTTTAAATTCGAAATTCATTCCCGCCGCACTTAGAAAATTTTACACAATTTATGTTCTAAACAGCTGTTCTTTATTACTTAGTACCTAGGTATAAATTTAATTAATTAATATATTGCCAATATTGTTCAACTAAAAACGAAAACAAATAAAGCAAAGGCAACAGGCACTTAAATCCAGTACCCAATTAGTAAGTCAACAAATCCAATATGGCGCCAGAACAACGCTAATATTTGTATTAATTAACGAGTGACAAAAGTCGGCGTGTTCTCAATTAAAATAAATACCAAGGATTTTACTTATGTCACGTTATGTCACACTTAAAATATCGCGCTTCGTGAATCGTCATTTGGTGTTGAGTTCATATTTGTGTTCAACCATTTCGTTAATTCCTGACTTAATTCTGAAAGGAGTGGTTTAATGTACAGTCGACGAGGAAAGTAGTCTAATTTATTAATCATTACATAATAGCTTTTAATTTAAACTTTTCGTAAAATAATGAACATGAAATGTTTTTCTTTTTAAATAACCTTCGAGTGGAGCTACCCTTCAACTAAGCTGAATTGCTTATATACAGGTCGGTAGTGTATTATACCTACCTAATTACCAGGATTTAAATTTAGGATATCTCTATCATAAGCATAATACTTAAAATAAGAAACTCTTAATTCTTTCGTAAAATAATAAACGGTAAATGAAATACATTAAGCTGTGAGCTCTAGAGATCATAAAAAACTTCTTCATAAATTTATTGACTTTTCGAAGAAAAAAAAAGGATTGTACATAAGTACAAATGTTAGTGCTAAGAAACTTCTGTCGTTCACTGTACATTTCAATTATTTTAGAAGAAAATTTTGAGAGCAAAGTGCTAATAAAATGGCTATAAGTTTTTATAGCACCTACCTAAAAAGGTTAAAGTGAGTAATATTTAAAAGTAATAAACTCGACTGCCACTAGTCCTGCAGCATTATTCTGCTTATGACCCTGAGAATATTTCCGCGTTTATGGTTCTATGATGCCGGTTTAGTCAAAATTTCAAAGTAAGTTTTTTAATATTTCACGGGACTTCATCTTGCCTCATGGTAAGCGGAAGGTAAAGTCGAATCAAGTATGAGGTGCTTTTCCTCGCCCAGCTTAAAGGGCCCCATGTGTACTGGTAAAGAACATTGAGAATTTTGTACAACAGATCATACGAAATGCCAAAGCACATTATTAAAGGGCCGGGCCTTCCTATAATTTTATTTTTCCTGGTTCGACTATGGACACGGAACAGGAGACACGTTAACATTAGACATTAACAAAGACAAATATTGATCATCCTGATAATAGAGTAAATCAACAATGTTGAAATCAATTTGATAGATAAGATAGATAAAACTACCTATCCATTCGACAACCTTTCAGCCCAAAATAAACCTTAAGGGGAACAAGGGAAGTGATTCGAATGTCCGACGTTTAATCGAAATCGTTTCTCGTGTTCTATTTACCTAATTAGGACGGGAGCTTGCTTTTTTCATTCAATATCGAATTGTAAAAAAAAACCTTCTCTATTTAAAAAAGATAAAAAAGTGTACATTGTTTTGTTTTATTTAATTTGAAAATGTTTCATCTCTTTTTATTTAATTTGAAATAAAAAAAGAAATAGTTATTTTCACTTCAGCAGCTCTAACATGTAAGTTTTGCCGCGCAAAAACAGTGGGCAAAATCCGAGTTTGTTCACTGCGACACAAAGTAACTTCCTAATTTGTTTTTATTTTTTTAATAAAGAGTGTCAACCATAGATTTAGAAAGAAATTGTTCCGCGATGAACTTCGAACTACACTGCACTCTATCTCTTTCCCGTCCTTAAAAATGAGCGTTTAACAAACACAAGTAATTTGAAGGACAAATTTCGAAATTCAAAATTTGAAAGATATTTGTACAATGAATAACCATATATTTTATTTAATATTTTATGTATTATCGTATACCAAAATAAGTAATGCATAAGTATTTAGAATGAATACTTAATGCGTAAGTGTTTATAAATATTTCTATTTTCAACATTTGAAAAATAAAACGTCACGGACGCTGTTTCTGAACGATCCTTAAGATAGCGAGAATAAAATTTCACTGTTAAACTTGTTAAATAAGATTAAAAATATTAAAATAATCATAAAAGATGAGCGATACTAGCGACGAAGACAGACCAGAAGTGTTGATACAGCAAGTTACTTATGCGGAATTAAGTTTCCCTAAAATCTCAAGTCAAGTTAAAATTATAACTTTAAATTTGCAGAACTGGAATATTTGCACCTTTTACAGTTAAAATGTTTACCATTATCGTGATTAATAATAAATATAAACGCCATTTCTATCTATTTCTGTTCCTTGTGTTATCTTCTAAGTAATACTTATTATGGGTTCTCGTTGCTGAAGTGAAAACTCGTTTCTCCTATTTTTTAAAATTATTTTCCTTCACTCTCGTTACCTGAAAAGTACTACTACGGATAACCACTTCGCTAATTATTAAACATATATTTTAAAACTGTTCCCATTCGTAAAATGTTTCGTTAAAACTTTTTTCATCATTTGCGTCATTACAATGCTAATGTTTTCGTGTCCTGTCGTGTGACTACAATAAAATTTGCCAACCGTTGAATACTAATTTTGTAAACAGTAATTAATATTTTAAAAGGTAAAATCTTACGAAATATATCTCCATTTTTTATTTTATCGGCGTGGTACATACCTGAAACGGAAAAGAAATTATTGGTTAATTGATGATGTAGGTATTAAAAATGCTTAAATAAGTATCTACTTACGCTTTACCTACTACACAAATGTCTAAAACAAGTAAGTAGCAAAAAGTATTATGTACAGAAAATTTACGAGAAGAAACTCCAATTAAGAAACGAACCCATCATTTCAGTTAAATTAACTTAACGAAGTTGTACGAAGTTTAAATACTTTGTCCACTTGAAATGGCACAAGTCACATTCTGGCCGCTCACTGAGCGGTAGTAATGTAGAATTCCCTAGTCTTGTAAAAAAATAATTGAAAAAGGCGCCAAAAATAAATATAGCGTGTGTGTGTTTTCTGTAACGTTTGAATATTTGATGTTCTTTATGTTTTATAACTTTTTTAAATGCCTTTTCTTCTCATTCACTTTTAAACATTTTATTATTAAATACTTTTAGTTAAAATCGAGATGTAAACAGTGAAAATCTTGAGACCTTGGTGTATAACAGTAGTAAAATGTAAATCAGATGCGGTTGGCTGGCGACACCGTGACTACGTTTGCAGCAAAATAGAACTGCATTAGCTTATTCCGTTCAGAAAAACAAACTGCCTTCCCAACTAGAAATAAAACACCAAACAATGGCTACACCTAATGGCTAATATTTTAAGTAAGTACTCATATTTTTTATGAAAAGCTTCCTGTGTTTAGCAAAGTTAAATAAATGTTAGTGTACTTAGCTTAGCTAAGGTAATTACTTTTAATTAAGTAACTACTTTTTATAACAGGATCTTTTAACTGGGAACTGGAAATCCCAGAGATGTCCGACATGTTATGTATTTATTACTTTTCTGTTTAATTCTAAATTATTTATGTAGGTACATTTATCTACCATCTGCCTTCATCTACTAGCTAGGAAAAAAGATGATTTAATACATACAGCCATTTCGTATATTAAGAAAATCGAATACCCTTATAATATAGTATCGCTATTATCGTTTTTTTTTCAAGCGTAACCAAAAGATGCCATAAATACGGCCATATTGTCTGTTTGCCGCCATTTGCGTTAATCACGGCGTTATCGGCAACACAGCTCTAGCCGGACATTATTCACAACTGCGCAACTTTTGTTACTTAATATTTATAAAATTCTTCCATTTTTATGAAATATTTAAACTTTTGGAATACCATTTTCATGGCTTCTATTTGAAAAGTGTCACTTTGTTCCTCTATAAGTGGAAGCAAAATAGTTCTTTTCTGAACTTTTTAACAGGTGGAAAAGTGATTTGAATTTCGAACATAAGAATTTATTTATAGAAATCGAACGCACATTTTACAAATTACTGGCTGATACGTGTTGGCCGTACGGCGCGGGAACACGTGCTAACTAAAAAAAGAAAAATAAAAGCGCTTACTGTGACTCTGTTCTTGTAGTCAGTACCTACATATTTTCTCATAGAAAAAGGATGAAAAGTAGAGTATATAACTCGAGAGCAAATAATTTTCACCGCAGGCTATGTACTTTGAATTTCTCGCTGCGCTCGGGATTCTACGTAAGAATCCTTCGCTACGGTCGGGATTCCATTCTAGAATACTTCGCTTCCCTCGTGATTTAAAGTAGAGCCTTCGCCGTAAAAATACTATATTGCTCCCTTGTCATACAATCTACTATTTTAAAATCACCGCTCCTTTTCACCGCTCATAGTTAAAGTAGGTATTATTATTCTCCTTGTGTTAATTTCTGCATTTATTTCGGAGTCCGAAGTTTGCTCTTTCCCTTCTAACTGCGACGCGGCTGAGCTTTAATATTTCAGATTCAAGATATGTACTGCTATACAAGTCATCCGCTATATCAAATTATTTTAATTAGACCAGTTGTCGAACTTTTTAGGGTACCAATTCGTTAACAATTTCGTATGACAGTCGGGACCGACGGTATAACGTCCTCTCTGAAGCTCGGTCAACGATCATATGGTTAAATAAATCAATATAAATCCATTCTTCCAATAGACACGTCCGAACTTTGACAGTTGGTAACGGCATTTTGTTGAAGCTGCATCTGTCAAATTGGTTGTCATTTATTCATTCTGTTTTGACAAATCATCATGGATAGCTATAGCATTCAACAACACGTGCAAATGAAAAAATTATACATAGGTATCACATTCACTACATTCAGTACTAAACCAGCACCAACGTAATGGAGTGCAAATCTTCACACCGTATTGAGACGAATCGTAAAAATCAATACCTAACTGAAAACATCTGAGGTATGTCGCTTTCAACGCAAGGAGAATCTCATTAAAACATTACGAGTACCCATCAATCACCGTAACAAAAAAAAAGATACATAGTATTCGAGAATAAATTTGACGCTTAGAAACGAAACATCTTGAAACTTTAACAACGAAAGGAAATTAGATTTTGATTTCAACAGATTAAAGTTCAAATTCGTAAAAATTGAGGTAGGATGTTCGTCATCAGTATCGAATAGATATTTCATTAAATTGTATAGAGTTGTAGGTATTTGCTTTAGAAAAGGATAAATTCCTGTGGCCCTTTATTGGCTAAGAGCGAAGAATTTAGATTGCTTTTTTCGTCATAGAAAGTTTTGTTTTTAATTTTATTTTATTTTTCTTATATTGCGTCTTGTTCGATAGGAGGTAGGTACTTTCAAAGGAATAAATAATCCTTTGGGATTTCTTGAAAACTTTAATTGGAAATACTCGATTCTTGGAATTCAAACACTCTATTTAAATAAAGCTACCAGTACCGGTCCAGGAACGCTCAAAACAGGTCAATTATTTAACTGTTGTCATACTACTAACAGCAAATGTAACTTTGTAATTCTATATATTTATATGGGGTTACAAAGTTATTTCTGCATTTAGTAAATTACATCCGTTGAATTATTGACTTGTTTGTAGACTTCATGGTAAGCCCACTTCAGACATGGTTATTGAAATTCTTTCTGACGATCTTTTAGATGATTTTGTAGTATTGTATAGTATATTCTATCAAGAACCAAACTGTAGGATACGACGGTAGGATACCACGGCTATAACACGCTCGTGTTGTGTTCCCGGCGGTGAGTAGGGTAGCCAGAGTTCACTGGAGAGTTTTTGTGCTGTCAGTGGGAAGACCAAATACTTGTCCTGATTTTGTGTTCTGCACTGAAGGCACAGAAAATCTCTGTTCTTACAGGGTTGGCAGCACGGATGTGAATCCATTTTTTGGTTACCGTGACCTATGAACGTGTGTAACGTTCATAGGTCACGGTAACCACTTTCCATCAGGTGGGCCGTGTGCTTGACTGCCACCTAAGTTGTATAAAAAAAAACTGTTCAGTGATTATTTTCTTTACCGCACCATTACGTCTTGGAATTCTTTACCAGCATACGTCTTCCTACAGTCCAGGGTCCTTAAAACGGGGCTTGAAAAAGCATCTGATGAGGCTGTCAAGCAGAGTGTCACAATTGAGGGTCAGCATTATACGCCTATGATGTAATAGGTGTTTACAATGCTGACCCTCTTTCCCGAATCTTTGCCTTTGACGTATCCTTACATGAATAAATAAGTTTCCTTATTCCTAGAATGTACTGTTTTAGTGGCATACCACCACGGTTATCCTTGATATTTTCTTGTTTAATACCTTTTAGATCGTGATTTTTAGTAGTCGGGTATTAGTTTTAAGTTTATTTTTTAATTTATATTATTTTGGGTCAAGCTATAGGTATAATTCATACATATTTGAAATATGCTAATTAAGCCCATTAAGTTAACACCAAACACGATATATTTATCTTAAATTTATTATGACCGCTAGAGAGCGCCACATTTGATTCAGTGACAAATTATATATAAATAGCGGAAGAGTAAAATGCTTCTAACGATATCTCTTTTGTCTAGTTCTAATAAGTGGTTGAGGAGCTATGAGGGAACAGATGAACCTACATACATACATACATAGCGTCTAAATCATAACCCTCCTTTTGCTTCGCTGTAGTCGGGTCGGGACCCTATTTTTAATCATTGATGTATGCGAATCACTGATGCACAAGCTATTTAGAAGCGATTGACGAGCTTTTTACATTTACTGTACATATTTAATGCCATAAGGTATACTTTTTGATACTTTTATTTGAGAAAAAGTTTTTCGGTTCCGCGAAAATAAATTAAAACGCAGTTCAAGTGAAGTCGCGGACACACCGATCTAGAGTAATACAACGCCGTGATCCTTTGCCTAGTGTTTGCTGTATGGTATCCAAATGAAGTACCTACCTACAACGTCCAATTTACGAGTAACAGTTCATCTACCCTCTTTCATCCTACAAATTCCGTGTTTTCGGTTCCGTTCAGTTTTCCTTTTTCAAATTTCGTGTATATATGATATGTATATATGACGTCACTTTGAACTTTGTTCCAACAGTAATGACGTGGCTTGCTTGTTCCCTTGTTCACAATTTGTCGGGATATTACTTTTTATATGTTGCGATAATTCGTCTGTGTATTTCGCAATTGTATTTTTTTGGTCGTCGGTAATAATAGTTTGAAGTATGATAGTGAATGATAAATGGGATCTGAAGCCTGACACAGAGGTGAGACTGGGTCTAACTCGAAGATAATGATGATTAGAATCGTGTATAATGACTGAAGAACACCAAACACATTCCTGCCATATGAAGAATTAATCTAAGTTATCAAATGAACCGAGTTTCATTAAGTCAGTGAACTCCCATGAAACTTTATAATTAATATATAATTCCTGCTACGCTGTAGATTTTCTGAGTTAACATGATTACATTACCGTGTTGAAATTGTCAAATGTAATTACGAACAGAACTGCGAAGTTGACTTTTAGGTGGTTTCTTCCTCAGTAGGGTACTTGCCTATAGTTAAAATAAATTATTTCATTGAGTTTATTAAATACATAGTAAAATTGCTGTCAAAATTATGTCCCTTCTTATTAACGGACTACAAAAAAGGAGGTAATTTTTTTTTTTTTATACCATTTAAGTGGCAGACATGCGCACGGCCCACCTGATGGAAAGTGGTTACCGTGGCCTATGGACGTGTGTAACACCAGAGAAGCCACACTCGCGCTGCCGACCCTGTAAGCACAGAGTTTCTGTGCCGTCAGTGTAGAGGACAAAGCAGGACAAGCCTTTAGTCATCCCACTGACAGCACAAATTTGCCAGTGAGCTCTGTCCACTCTACTCACCGCTGGGAACACAACACGAATTTGTGATGTAAAACTAGAATTCATTGCAATATATCTCCAACAGTACCTTCGAAATTTATGAACTGATTTTATAAAATTATTTTATTTTATCGTTTCTATGTATTTATTTTAAATCATCCAACAATTTGAATGAACCAGCCACAGTCACTAATGGTAGATAGATCATATTATTGGTCAATAAACGAAGTGTGAATTCATACTTTTTCCACACATGTTTCTACATTACTGCCATACCTCCTAACCTCCAGAGTAAAGCTGCGTCACAGTCCCGACCATCAATCGGCTTATAAGTAAGATTGGCTTGGCATCGAGATCTTGATGGATCCCTGGATATCTCGTCCATACTCTTAACGTGTCAAAAT
Source organism: Eilema griseolum (assembly GCA_963662185.1). NCBI lineage: Eukaryota > Metazoa > Arthropoda > Insecta > Lepidoptera > Erebidae > Eilema > Eilema griseolum. Next base: position 18,609,870 of record OY759247.1, read on the forward strand.
TTCAGAAACCATACAACTATTTCGTATGTTTACCAGGATATACCTTGACCCTAAGTCGCGTATAATGTATGCTTGGTGGATTTGAGCTCCTTCGCCGTCGTAACACCTTCTCCCCCGTACTACCCTTAAAGATACCCAATAAAGAGTATTAAGCATATAGAGTGGTTCCCCGGCAGAGTAGAATTTGGACCACCCCATCTCTTCCTATGCGGTGTCGTACAAGGCGACTAAGGGATAGGGTTGTTTAACATAAGACAGGTATACACAGCCTAGGCTCAGCCTCAGATGCATGATTTGAGTCAACAATAGTGCCCGAAAGACGGCAATAGGCGGGTGAGCCTATTACATGATAACGAATTCAATGATTGGTGAAATGTGGGTGTTAATTTATCTCTGCCTCCGGTTACCTTCGGGGATAAAGGTGTAATTATATATATGTATGTATGTACGTATTTAGAGTAAATTTTGTGACGTGGCTGAAGTCCAGATATATGCCGATAATTACCTATACCAAGCAACTAATCAGAAAATTTTGAATACAATTTTAAAGCATTAGAATTTTTATATTTTTAAATGCTTTAAAATAGATTAAGATAGGAAATTTTTTGAATCGGTACAGGAGGTAGGACACGGCGGTATTTCCGCCCAATTGAGCAGTCCGACTGGGGAAGTACCTCCGCCCTACAGAATACCGCGGTTATAATAACTTCATGTTGTGTTCCCAGCGGTGAGTAGGGTAGCCAGAGCTCACTGGAGAAATTGTGCTGTGTGGGATGGCTAAAGGCTTGTCCTGCTTTGTCCTCTGCTCTAACGGCACAGAGACTCTGTGCTTAAAGGGTAGGTCAGTCGAGTGTGGCTTCTCTGGTGTTACACACGCCCATAGGCCACGGTAACTACTTTATCTATCATGTGGGCCGTGTGCTTGTCTGCCACCTAAGTGGTATAAAAAAAAGGGGGAATTCGAAGCCGAAAATCATTTTTTTATGTTAATCGATTTGAATAGTTAGCATACTATTTTTTTTTTAATTTCATTCAATTGTTTGGGCGGAGTAATCATATGATAGTTCATACGATTACCGGTAGATGGCTCCCACAGTCGCCGCAAGATGGATATATATAGGAAGATTTGGATGGCTCCAGGTGAGAAATCTGGTCAGAACGTGGTGAAACGTGGTCAGAACAATCAAGAGAAAATTTGAATCCCGCTTGAACCGATTTAAAAAAATCCTATCTTTAATTGATTATTCAAAAACTATTCACGTGAAATAGCAAGAATTTTTCGTAATAAAACATTTTCAACATGCAATAAATACTTTAGTGAATAGTACAGGTGAAAGCGCCAGTTGGCGATACCGTTACGGTTCCCAGGGTATCACGACTGAAATATATATTAACATTTACGTTTCAACAGATCGTTAAAATACGATTTAAGCCTGAATGTAATACATATGTACGGTTTATAACAGAAATATGGTTTACTGTATTTTATTGTATTTGAAATTCGAATTCGTGGTCTAGGATATACGTAAGAACACAGTATTTGTTCATGCGGCAGATGATCGGAAAAAATGGCGGACATTGGGAGAGGCTTATGTGCAACAGTGAACTGCGGTGGGCTACTAGATTGATTGAAGAATAAACATTACATTCTACAAACGGAAAGCATTGTATTCTTTTAAAAGCTGCATAGAAAATAAAAATTATAATAAATAAAAATTCATTTATTGCCGAATAGTATATAAGAATGTTAAGTATTATACTGTGACCTCACACTAGACAAGCCTGTCATGTGGGTGTGGATGCTAAATACGTTTACAAGTTACGTGAAAACATTGTTTGCTCGGGCGAAATTATTTAAAAACTAGATCCTTCCATCAATACCTCGCTTGGGCGTAAGGTTTCTTAGGATAGTTGCCAAACGTGGGACATTACCGAAGTTTTAATTGACGCCATGTAAGTGGTAGGACATAGTGCACTTATGTTTATTATTTTAAGATCTCTGTAAGACCTATGTTCCATAACTTGATAAATTAAATAAGATTGAATACATATTTAAGTAATTTCATCATCGATGTATTAAGAATATGCTGTGCAGAATATACGAGCAAAAACCAAGCGGTTCGGAGACTCTTTTCTTTGCCGCACCACCAAGACCTGGAATTCATTACCAGCACACGTGTTTCCTTCTTCCTACAGTCCCGGGGCCTTTAAGCGGGGCGTGAAAAAGCATCTGATGAGGCTGCCAAGCTGAGTGCCACCATTGTAGCACTTAGTGTCTGTAATGGTGACCCTCTTTCCTGAGACTTTGCCTTTAGCTTACCATCAGGCGAGGTGAGGTCAAATTGGCGTGTCCTATATAAAAAAAAAAGTAAATAATTATAAATCTAATTGTTGTTATAAAGTGTGAACAAAGTGGTATAGTTCTAATTTTTGTGTTAATCCCAAAAACTCTGATTTCGCCCGAGCAAACAATGTTTCACATAAATTGGAAAAGTACTTGACATCCACAGAACAAATGTGGGTTCACTGTATATTTTTTTATACCACTTAGGTGGCTGACAAGCACACGGCCCACCTGATGGGAAGTGGTTACCGTGGCTTATGGACGTATACAACACCAGAGGCGTTACACTCGCGCTGCCGATCATGAAGAAACCTTCTGATGCTTCTCTTGAAGATCTTACATTGTTACATTGCTACATACACATACATATTTGGCAATTTGCATGACCTAGATTTTAAAAAACCTGCTAGTTGAGGAGTAAGAGTTTCCCTGCAACTGAATTATAGGCACAGTAAGTTCGCAAAGGTCTGAAGGTTGTAAATGATGATGAAACAATCAAGAAATGAGGAGTACAATCTTGAAATGATACGTATATTTCCACATAAACTATGAACAAAGATACTATAGACGTATAAAATAAAAGCCAAGTCATAAAAACTTCTTAGATATATTCAGCGATAAACTTATTCCTCGGTGTGCACAATGGGCGTCTGCCGCAGCCCAGGGCGGCCGACCTACAATAGCAGAAAAATAACGTATTTTTTTCTCCTGTTTTAAAAAAGCAACACTGAATTGTTGAAGTGTGCTTTCTTATGCAGAGATTTAGTTCACAGTTTGTTATACTCACTTGGTAAGAAGGACGCGATGGAGTAACATTCACTAAATTGGGATAGCACGTAATGAAGGAAAGGATAGAGTAACCTCCACCTTTTCTGGAGTCAGTTAAACATTATAGAATCAATTAATTATACTGTCGAATGTTTATCTAAATGTGGTTAGGATGCACGCCAGCGTGATCAAGTTATTCTTTTAATTTAACCCAGAAAAAAAAACAATTACAACAAATCTCCACGGCACTCTGAGCTAATTCTGGGAAAATAGTAAAACCAAATATTCTGCGCTTCGGGTAGTTTGCGATAACTTACACTTTCCAATTCAATTTGAGTGGTGATGGAGAAAGAATACAAGTATCACCACCCAATCTCATCTGACGATGTCGTAATAGGCGACTAACGGAAAAATACGCAGAAGATATCACAGCGAGAGAAGGAAAACTCGACATAAAACCATGTACCAACCCGGCTGGCCAGCGAGGAAACAGTAGGCCAAAGCCTCCCAACATTAGGAGAGGTCTATGCCCAGCAGTGGACTGCGATTTGCTAATTGATCGATTAACACTTCGAACTACTTTTGTAAAATAACCACGACTATTTTTAGTTTAGCTGAGACCATGGCTGCTGAAAAGCATCGGTGTAAATAATAAAATAACAAAGTCACTATGGAATTAGTTAAAAATATTTTTATTTAAGGAAATATTTGTATGTTGTATTTTATATATGTTATATTTATGTGTATGTATGTTGTATTTTATTAAAACAAAATTATAAGGTTTATATATCAATCCAGACTTAGCCTCAGATTCGTGACTCGAGTCAACGATAGCGTCCGGCATACGGCAATCGGCTTACCCCCTATTACGTGGGACCGAATACAAATTATTGGTGAAATGTGGGTGTAAATTCACTTCTGCCTAATCGCAGAGGATCCCTAGAGGATAAAGGCGTGATGTATTATAAGGTACCTAGTTAATTTAAAACAAAAAACACTAAATAAAGAAATACATTAAAATTTCATTTGAATTAGAACATCGATGTAATCTTGCTAAATATATGTAAATTAGGCATCGAAAACTTTTTTTATAATAAACAATTTAATTGTTACATATTTCGTTTAGTTATACACACATAAAATCATTATTTTTTTCAAATATCTAATATAGACCTAGTTAATAAATATTTAACTTGCTAAATCCCCTGACACGTCCACGCAGCCGCATACAAAAATCTAGTGCCTAATATTATTGAGCTCAAACCTTCTTTATACGGAGTTTGCTAGTCACGTCTGCGACTCAAGACAATCTTGTTTCATGTTTACAACGTGTGCGGAATAAGGACGATATTGTTTTATACGCTTTAAGTAGTAAGTTACGAGCGTAAAATGAAAAGGGTTGTTGAATACGTTTTTATTACTTTGTAGACTATTTATTATTATTGTTACAGTTCCGTGGTAAATAAGTGATTAGGATCGATAGGTCTAGGTTTGATTACTAGGTTTATCCTTTTTTTAAAAGGCTGGAAACGTGCTCAGTTTTTAAGCAATGGACTCGTACATTTTTATTGAAAAGAAATGATATTTGATAAATAAAGCTGGCGTGTATTATAACTCTGCCTACCCCATAGAGGATACACAAACGTTTATATATTATGTACAACTAAAAAGGTAAGGGCTTTTATTATTTTCGTTCATTCGTCGAACTGATCTAAATTGCATGTGTTAGGAATGAGTTCACATCGGAATGGTCGAGAATAGGAACCATCCACCTCTCAATCACAATTCTAACCCCTTAGCCATTAGACTACCACATCTTTGCTTTAGCAGAAGCGTAGGTACTTCATACCCAAATCTATAACCTCCAATATAACAGTAAGCTAAGTACCTCTGGCAGGGTGAAGACTCAAAAGTTCCTTCCGCGAAGAGCAATTTTAAATTAGTTTTGCTGCCAGTGCAAATATTCCATCCATGACATTTAAACTTTTTATTCGAAAGAAACTGCTTCTAAAGTTGCTAGTATTCTAATCAACTTCTCCAATTAAGTTAAATTGTTTGTGTAATGTTAGATGCACATAGCATTAGGCTGCCTTTTCACGAAAGATGTGCTATGCTACTATGATATGAGGATGTAAAAGCGCTAAGCTATGAAAATATGTGTCCGTTTCCACTGTGTTACGTTATGTAGCGTAGCGAGTAAGATGTGCTACAAAGATGCGCAGCTCAAGTACCCATAGCACGCATCCGTAGCACATAAATATGTGCTACGGATGCGTGCTATGGGAACTCGAGCTGTATTGTAAATACAATACGCATCTGCAGTACACTTATAGCATAAAATAATAAAATAAAAAATAAAATAGTTTATTTGCATTATACATGGGGTAGCATACATACATAGCACGCATCTTGCTATATAAAAACAGCTTAGCTGCGATGTATCAATCACATGAGTAATCTTTCCACAGCAAGCTTATATAGCACGCATCTAGAGCACACATCTATAACATACATATATCGCACGCATCTTGCTATATAAAAAACAGCTTAGCTGCGATGTATCAATCACATGAATAATCCACAGCACACATCTATAGCCCACATAGTATAGTGGTTTAAAACCAACAAATAAAATCTATGAAGAAACCAAAATTAAGAATCTAAAACAATTATTTACATACAATACAAGCATTTTTATCCGAAAAAACTTGAGGAAAAATACACGCAATCATATTATACAATCTGACATATTATTCACTAAAATTAAACAAACAACCCAACGCAGTACTCGCGCCGAGCTAGTTTTTTAGTTTTGCCTAAAATTAGAACAAACTGGAAAAAAAATGCTGACAAATGAAGGGGCACAGATATATAACAAAATTTCAAAACGGATTAAACATGTAAACTCCGTACGAAGGCAACTCGGGCGTCGGAGGTCGATGAACGACCTCCGCCCCCCATGAGCGCCGGCCTGAGGGTGACAGGTGGAGCCGCCTGTCATCCTGGCAGAAGCAGGCCGCGGCGGCGGCGCGACCCGAGGAGAGGGCCAGATCGTGAGAGATGACCCTGGGTCGGCCGGGGTGCGAGGGATATGCCTGTCAACCTCACCTTCGGCAACCAAAGCGACCCACAGGCGCAGTGCGGTTTAGTCGGTTCGAGTCCGACATAACCTTCTCCACCGGCTCCGGTGGGGAGGTATCCGTGGGAATTTTGCGCACGTAAAAAAAAAACATGTAAACTCATTTAGTTTATTCAAAACTCGGTTAGCTCAATATGTACGTACATCAGTATATTAACTTGTATTCGAACGAACGATGCGCGATGCACTAAATTAGTGCCTACCCACATTATCATAATTATTGCATGTTATCGCTTGTTTCTGTAACGAATATACTAAGTGACTGTTTTTTTTGGCATGTAGCATTCATGATCATTGTTATTAATTATTATTCTTAACTGGTCAAATGACGAACTTGTAAATTTACTTTAAGTTATTAATGTTCTCAAGTAAGTGACTATGTTTTTATTGAGAATAAAGAATCATTAAACACAAATGCCTAATACTGTACCGTAATCGTTTTTAAACGGAAAATCAGTGAATTCCACTGTGAATTTTCTTTATGTAAATACGAAAATTCACGTTTAGAATACGCCTATCGTTGTCAATCACTTTGTGTAGACGGCTGTGATGGATCCACGCTTGGTTATGCTCTTATATTGGTATCAAATACGGGAATATATAGGTTTCGCCGCCGGCGTTACGGAAGGCTTTTGGTGATATCTATAAATCGCAAAGGAAGAAAATCGTAGGTCACATTAGATTTTGTCTATCATTTCTATCTAGTAAATAATTCTTTGTCACATCATCTGTTGTTGGGTTTACCTCTGCTTTTAAAGCCCTCCCTCAGTATTCATGTGTTAGACTATACAAAAATTCTATAGACACAGTAAGTGTCACTACAACGCAGAGTAACAAAGTATTTACTACTTTTTCAAATCAAATCAATTTATTACGATATATGGGTACACAGGTTACAGGCAATACATTTCGGTTCCGCCATATTTCAGCCAGATTGACATGCAATAACGACACACATATTAGAACGAGAATTTAATAACTAAATATTAATTAGAAATTATGAATATGCAATTTAATATAAAAGATAAAATATTTCGTGTACAAACATTAGATGTCAATCTTTCAGTCGTTCCGTACAAGTTGACTTATTATACAAACATCCCAAAGCATACATGCAAACCTAACGCCTATTTTATGCCGCTTTTTGCGGTGAATTTTGTTAGAACACTTATATGATCAAAGATTTATACATTGAACCTTTAACAACATTACTATCATATCTTTTTATACTGTGTCCTCTCGTCTCAGCAGTCCATTACCCATACCACTAGGCTACCGTAGTTTTTATTTTCACCGACTTTTTTTATCTTAATCGATGTATCAAGAGTTTCATACAAGAGTCTCAAGTACAAAAATTCAAGAACTCTACTAATCATAAATTATCAATTCAATCTGCGCGCTCCAAGGCCTTGTTTCTCTTCTCAACTTGGGGGTCAAGATATATGCCACTAACTATAATACAGTAATAACTCATAATATCATTCTAATAACGGTTTTGAAATCTTTATTGGCTGTTAACCTTTGCGTGCTGGTAACAACGCGTTACTGAACTCGTTACTCTGAGGTGGACAGCTGGACGGACGGACAGACAAGCCAATTGCCCTATATACATTATTAACAAGGAAGTATTACCCTTTGTTTTAAGTACTTTTTATAGAACTGACTTAAATTGAATTTACGATATTTTTCAAAACGATTAAGATAGGAAAAAAAATTGCATCAGTTCAGGTGGGATTCACACATGCAATCTTTTAAACGCCTGAAATTATCCAAATTTTCCTATATATATCCGTCTTACGGCGACTGTGGTAGCCATCTACCTATCCTATCTTATTCGGTGTGAATGATTAGCATACTTAATGTTTTAAAATTTCATTCAATTACGATATCTTTTACAAAATACAGTTTGGAAATTTTATACCACTTAGGTGGTAGACAAGCGCACGGCCCACCTGATGGAAAGTGGTTACCGTGGCCTATGGACGTGTGTAACACCAGAGAAGCCACACTCGCGCTGCCGACCCTGTAAGCACAGAGTATCTGTGCCGTCCGTTGCAGAGGACAAAGCAGGACAAGCCTTTAGTCATCCCACTGACAGCACAAATTCTCCAGTGAGCTCTGGCTATCCTACTCACCGCTGGGAACACAACATGGAGTTATTATAACCGAGGTATTCTGTAGGGCGGAGGTACTTCCCGTACCGCCGTGTCCTACCTCCTACGAAGGTTAGGACGATAGGAAAAAAAATCCCTTTATTTTGGTGAACCAATTGATGAAATTTGGGTATTGATAATACCCTCTACCGAGCTCTTCAGAGATAAGGTTATCAGATCAGGTTAAGAGCATAGGAAAAAATCCCTTTATTTTGGTGGAACAATTCTTTTTTTGTCAAGAATCGAAGATGTATTGGATATAAAGTAATCATGTCTTCGTATCCCGAACAAACATACTTACAATACTTAATTTAATATCTTATAAAACATACAAACATACATAAATATAATCACGCCTTATTCCCAAGAGGGTTAGGCAGAGATGAAAACTTACAGATCACTAATTATGTATTCAGTCTCACCTAATAGGAGGTGAGCTTATTGCCGTATTCCGGGCTGTTAATTCTAGCCATGCATCTGAGGCTGAGTCTGGGCTCACCAACGATAAACAATTAAAATAAAACTAAAGCTAAAAGAACATACAATTTATAGCTAAAAATAATGAATACTCGTGGAATTCCTCTGTATCGCATGTTAATTCTAGTTCCTAGAAGACTAGCAGCATTGTCACTTTATTCTCTGACCTAAAAAATAAATTATTCTGAATAAATAAATTTCTTCGATATTTTGTACAAAGTGAGAATCTTCTTTCACAAACTATAACTAGTTATAAGTTTGGCTGTGAAAGTTCTGCTTTTAAAGTAAGCTGACAACTTAGATGAGGCATCGTTACTCAGTTCGAACTTAAAAATACGTAAGACTCAAGTTTGCTTTTCAGAGTTCGTTATATTAGCTATGAGCAAAGAAAATACTAGTTTTTTGATCTTTTATGTAGTTACAGACCACTTTGGTGACTCTTTATGTCAGTATCGTGTCATGATATTCTGAAAACAAGACAGAAATCTAAAATTCCGAAGCCAGAAGTCGACTTACACATTCTAACCGGTAAAGTAAAATAGGGTTACCCATCTTTTCTTGTGAATGTCACAGATGACGATTAACGGATAGGCCATAGGCTCGCTCCCTATTACGTGAGACCGAAAATCATAGTTGGTGGATTGTAAGTGTTAATCCACCTCTAACTACCTTTTCGTATATTTACAGGTGTGAATATATATCTGTATGTAGGTATGTATACGGCATTTATGAGATTGACTGCTATTTGATTCCTTCACCCCGAGTGGACAGCTTGCTCCGTAGCCTCGTGTATTAATCAGCAAGTTCACCGGCATACAAGTGACGTCAGCTTAGCTCCAAAGATAATTGTGGCATCCCAAAAAATACCTAATCTTAACACTATAACCTCCATATCAAAACCTCACTAATTTATCACACAAATAAAAGATTATTTCAATCTAGCAACACTAACAAACGGTGTTGTCCGTTTATTCAGAATATATTCAGAACTCAGTACAAAGGGAACACAGAACTAATATCGCAGAAACGTTCGCTGTACAAACTCGTAAAGGCCCATTTAGATGGGGAGAGTTCCTCGCCTGCGAGATACCATTATCAAAAAAAAAAACACTTCTTCTAAACTAACTTAAATACCTGTTTGCTCTTCCACTTTGGCGATAAAAAGGTTGATAGTGACCGTTTAAACAAAATTTTAAAACAATCGTATTCGATTAAGGTAGAAGAATTTGGATGGTTTCGGGCGAAGGTTCTGTGGCTTAGTGGTCAGAGCGTTCCCCCTGTAAGGGAAAGATCGCGGGTTCGAATCCCGGTTGAACCGATCACATTTTTTTCTATATGTTTATCGATTTGAATAGTTAGTATAATAAATGCTTCAAAATTTCATTTATTTTGTGACTAAGCTAGTCATCCGCGTGGATTCTTTATCTGCGGTTCTACTCAACTAATTGCAATCAAACAAACGTAAGATTTGAAAACTGACCAAGACCTTTCCAAAAAAAAAACCACATCAAAATTCATTCAGTAGTTTTTGCGACCATCGCGAGCAAATATTTCCAATTTCCAATTATATTGTAGTACAGAAGATAGGGCGATAATTCACTAACGAATCTCATAGGACATAAATGTAGATGAGAACTTAGTGTTTGCCTGTAATCGTTTTGATATGAAAATTGTGTGGCGATTACTGCTGGTAGCGTACGATTTTTCGAACCGTAACGTGCGAGAAACTATCCCCGTCTAAATGGTACTTAACTGGCGCCGACTGGATCAGCTGCACGGAGCGATAAACGCTGGCAAGTTTCATTTGCGGGCTGACGCAGGATGTGACGTAAGCTGTAGAATCCTAGGATATTGTACAAGCGTAGCATTTTGGATTTAGAACAACACATCGTTATAAACGCTCGTATTAATCTTGTATATTTATTATGTTTAGTCTTTATAGGTACTGTACATTTATACTAATATCACAATTTATCGAACTCTTTCATAGGAATTCGTTCCACTGTGCTAATATTTTTAATGAGCACAGTACTAAAACAGCACGCAGCACTCCCCTTCAGCACTGAAATTGTAAATAAAAGACGGAAAGATATTGTATGCACCCGGCGAATTGCGATAAAGCACAAATATACATCCAAATTTTATTTGTTGCTGCAGACATATATTCTCTGAACTACAACCAGTGTAAGAATGTCCTAAATAATTTCCTACAAAAATTGACACACGATGAGACAGAGAAGTTGATAACGGTGGTGAAATGAATATTTTTAAGTAGTTTAGTAACTAAGATATAAGTTTAGATTTAATTACCAATTCACTTTGTAAGTAACTTTTATACATATCAATTATTTATTTATTTATTAAAATGTTAAATTTGCACTACAAGCCTGAAAAACAGGATTACCTAGTTCAGGCACAATCTATGTAGCACAGCTTAATAATTATAACGTAAGATTTATTTGACAATTGTAGAGTTTATGTATAAAGTATGCAATAAGTATAAAAGATAACAATAGATTATGAAACTATGTTACATATACTATTGAATTAATGAAATAAATTATTATTATTATTATATTATAAGTGCAATCTATTTCACACTCAAATCACTTAACCGATCTTGATAAAATTTTGTACAGTGATGGACTAGAGCATGGGAAAGGATATAGGCTAGATTTCATCGCGAAAAAGAGAGTTCAAATAGGGGATAATAGTTTGAATATGAAAGTTTGCTATTTTTAGGATATCCTGATGAACTGTGGTGCACAGATATATTAGACCTGGGAAACGTACGTGGGTGACGGGTGGAGCCGCCTGTCACCCTAGCAGAAGCAAACCACGGCGGCGCGTGATGCGCACCTCCCCATGCCTGGGGACGAGATGGGGACTCCGTAGTCCCCACACCCGAAGAGGGCCGTCTCAAAAGAGTGTGAGGGATATGTCGTAGATAGTCTTACCTCAGGCCCACACAGTTGGCGTGCACCGTACACAGTTGTAGTCGGTTTAAGTCCGACAGCGTATGGTATCCGTGGGGATTTTGCGCACAATAAAAAAAGAACTTGGAAAACGATATAGGTCGCTGACCGACATCCACAGGGGTGGGCAACAGCTAGTTGATCACAGACAGTTCTATGTGTTCCAATAAGAAACCTAAACCCTATAAAATACTGCGAGGGATATGCCTGTCAACCTCACCTTCGGCAACCAAAGCGACCCACAGGCGGCGTGCGTTTTAGTCGGTTCGAGTCCGACATAACCTCCTCCACCGGCTCCGGTGGGGAGGTATCCGTGGGGATTTTGCGCACGTAAAAAAAACCCTATAAAATAATTTAAGCATATCTTTAAATTAAAACTTATATTAGTAATCCTCGATAGAAATTCCGTGTCACGAAAATATCCTATCAATCATGAACAAACTTTCAACTTTGCTCAAGATTAATAAAAAAAAAAAGTTTTGCCAATTCTTATTTCAGAACGATTTATCTCTAAACCATTCCTATCTCCGACGTATTGAAATTCAAATTTCGAACAGCTTTTCCCATCACTAAGAATATTAGCATTCAATTTAGCAATATCACGAATAGCGTAATTTGGTATTCAAATGCTATGTTTATTAAATCAAATTCAATTTATCAAGTAAATACCTATTCAACCTTCCGTATTAATTATATTCTGATCATATTTAATAGAAACTACGATGACGAGAATCAATTCTAATAATTTCGTTCGATATTACCCGTTCGGTTGAATGTTTGGTACCAGGACTTACGGGGCACAAGCTAGTTTCACTTGCAAACCAAAAGCATAAGAGAGAGGACCCTGGGCGCGAGAGTGCGAGCTATAGTGCCTTTGATGCCTTCTGTATCTATAGTGTTTTATTCGTAATAAAAGTGTATGGCAGTTCAGTCGCAAACATGTCATTAACATTTTGTAAAAAGTCTGTTAAATCACAAATATACAATTTGTAAAAAGTTAATTAATTACAAAATTATTTTCACAAAACAAAACATTCTAGGCAAAAGTGGCATACGACCACGACTATCCTTGATATTTTCTTGTTTAATACTTTTTAAAGCGTTATTTTTCAGTAGTCGGCTTTTAGTTTTAGATTTAATTTTTCATTTATATTATTTTGGGGCAAGCAACGGCTATAATTAATACATATTTGTAATGTGCTAATTAAATTCTTTCAGATGTTACCAAACACAGTAAATTTATCTTAAGTTTATTTTATAACACAGTACTTTATGCCCACCAGAGGGCGCTACATCTCATTCAGTGATACGTCATATACCCTATAACCAGCGGGTGACCAAGACGCTTCTAATGATATCTCATTTGTTCAGATCCAATAAAAAGTTCAGGAGCTACTAAGGAACAGATGAACCTAAATACATAAATACTTAAAGTCTAACTTTTTATTAGCTGCAGTAAAATGACGTTTCTAAATGTCATTCCGTAAAATAATGTTGACAGCTTAATCTCAATAGTGATGTGATTCAGTTCACAAAAGTTTACGGAATATCTAATCGTTCCATAATTTGCCTCATAATGATCATGCTAAATTCTATTTAATATTAATGTAAATAAAAGGCTGTATAAACGTTGATCCTTTTACGCATTAAGCAAGATAACACTCAAGCAACCGCTCTCTCAAGTTGGTAGTACTGATTTTTGGTTATGGTGCTACGATGACGCTTGGCCGCCATTTTGTTTCGGTTGTCATTCGCTCATTCGGCTTCTAACTTCTGTTTTGAGTACACGAATAATTTTGATTTGCCCACTGCGCGTTGTTTTTGTTATCATTATTGTTAAGTTTATGTTACGTTGTGTTTGTTTTTCATTGCCTGTTTTCGTTAATAGTTTTAGTTTTTTTTGTTTGATACATCAAAGACATGGATGCTCTGCCGGGCACATCGCAAGATGGAGACACGTTTTTATCTCCTAAGAAAAAGAGGCCACGTGTAGCTCTAAGTGCAACAGAAAAACTTTGGGTCAGAAACGTTTACAAATATGTGTTTGAAGTGAAATGTTCAGAACCAAACATTGAATTACCAAAAACAAGTGAATGCGTTGACAAGGTGGCTGAAGTCTTGGGAATATCCGTCCGCACTGTTTATTCTGTTTTAAAGGAGCACAAGGAGAACGACAGCGAATCACCAAAACCTCCCGAAAAAACTGACCCAAAACTTACCTTTAAAGATAAACTGTATAATTTCACATTCACTGCAATTAGACGAATTGTACATCAGTTCTTTCATAGAAATGAAATACCCACCATCGCAAAGGTTAGTTTACATGTCGTCACTCATCTTTTTATTATACGTTATGTATGTTTTCTCCTATCCCATGTGTAATACATATTAACTAATTAGGTAATAACTATATTATTTTTTAGGTGCTGCAAGTTGTAAATGATGAACCAGGATTGCCCAACTTCTCGAAAGAGACACTGAGAAAAATTATGAAACATCTCAATTTCGAATTCGTTACTCGATCACGCAAGAGTGTGCTTATTGATAGACAAGATATCATATCATGGCGCCAGCACTACCTGCGTTTAATTAAACAATATCGCAGGGAGGGAAAATATATATATTATCAAGACGAGACCTGGGTCAATGCTGGTACGTGATTTTTTATTTTTTTTATTTATTTATTTACAAATAATGGTTACATAATAATATTACAAATAATATCTCGCCAAACTAAAAAGTTTAAGTGTCAACTCTTAGTTTCTTATATTTGTACCATTTTTGTTTTGCTATCGAAACTTATGATTTTTCTTGTTCTTTTCAGGTCATACTACAAAAAAGCCTGGATTGATGGAAGCATTACCTCTTCTCGACAGGCATTTTTAGACGGCCTGACTACGGGATTAAAAAATCCCACAGGAAAGGGAAAACGACTAATAATTAGTCACATAGGCGGAGAAGAAGGCTCCCTGGACGACGGACTTCTTATGTTTGAAGCAAAGAAAGGTACAGAAGACTACCATGACGAGATGAATGCAGAGTGTTTCGAGGATTGGTTCCGCGGTATTCTACCCAAACTCAAACCAAATGCAGTAGTCGTAATGGACAATGCGCCCTATCACTCTAGGAAGATCCAAACAATCCCGAATATGTCGTGGACATATCCACGAACTCAAGAGTGGCTGACTAATAAAAATATTGTATTTGAACCAAATATGGTAAAGGCCACTCTAATAGATATTGTGATACAGCAAAATCTTACTGAGAAATATGCCGTAGACGAGATGGCTGCGCATAAAGGCATCACAGTTTTAAGATTGCCCCCTTATCACTGTGAGCTGAACCCTTTACCTGCGCCCATACCAACTCAATGGGAGTTGGTATGGGCGCAGGTAAAGGGTCACGTTGCAAATAATAATAAGACGTATAAAATGCAAGAAGTTAAAAATTTATTTCAAGAAGGTATAAACAAAGTGACACCGGCTAAGTGGAGTGACTGTGTGTCTCACACTATAAAAGTGGAAGACAAAATGTGCCACCTCGATCATATTATAGATGAAGTGACAGATAGATTTATTATTAGTGTTACCGAAAGCGACAGTGACAGTAATTCCGAAAAAGATTGATTAAAGTACATTATTATGGCATTTTTGTTTCATTTTAAATGTACCTCCCTATACTTCCAATAAAAAAGATCAATCCTCTAGTATAGTAACAATAATAGAATAAAAAAATACATTACAACTTAATATTAAATCTCAAACACAAAACCAAACTGTTCATTCATTTATGATTCACTCATTTAGCTACATCCCTATTTATTTTTCTTCAAAAACCGGCAACCCACAAAACGTCATTTTACTGCAGCTAATAAAAAGTTAGACTTTAGATATATACCTAGCCTGTCGAAATTATTTCCCTTCTATGGCTTCGCCGTGGTCGCGTAAAAATGCATATAAAGTATGTTAATGACAAAATCTGAAATTCTCTATCTTCTATCCGAAAGTCCTTCTTCTCAAAATATTCCTAATTTCGTGAAATGTTACTTTCGCAAAATGCGATATTAACGATTTTATCAAGAACGTTACATACCTGTTATCTGTATATTTATACATGTGTGTGTGTGTGTGTGTGTGTATGTAAGTGTTTATAGTATAAGATACATTAACGTAACACAAATTAACTTAAAACAGTAACATTGTGATGCTCTGAGCGTCGCCGTCGTACAAAAGTTTCAGCGAGCAAGGCCACGAGTGTTTGAAGGGACGCACATAACTCATCCGCCATTATAATCGAGCTTGTAAAGTTAAGTAATTTAGGATCGCTTAGTTCAGCTTATCTTCATTATGTTGATACCACATGGTACACAACTCAAGTTATTTACTTAAGAGAGGAATATGATATTCTGGGTTGTACAACAGCGTCAACAGCGTCGCACATCGAATAGACAGAATAGACTAGAATTGAATACACATAGATGCTATTACAGAGCCAGAGTGTTTGTGACTAAAGAATTCAATAGACTTACATGTGCTGAACTAATTTTATATTATAATTGTAGTATAAAGTCGTATACTGTGTAATGCAATGTTTGCATGCCGTAAAATGGTAAATGTGCTGCACAAAACTATTGTAACTTTTTTTATTTTTACGTGCGCAAAATCCCCACGGATACCTCCCCACCGGAGCCGGTGTAAGAGGTTATGTCGAACTCGAACCGACTAAAACGCGTATTGTCAATGGGAAGACCAAAAGTTTGTCCCGCTTAGTCTTTTACAGTGACGGCACAGAAACTCTTGTTTACAGGGTTGGCAGCGCGAATGTGACTCCCTTGACGTAGCACACGTCCATAGACCACGGTAACCGCTTTCCGTCAGATGGGCCGTGTGCTTGTCTGCCAACCAAGTGGTATATAAAAAAAAAGTTCAGCTACCCCCAGTTAGACTTGAAAAAGCGGACCCCAGACTCCGAGGTGAAATCTTGAGATACGTTTGGGATTTATACTAAGATAAAGAAGAAACCGCCAACGTATAAATAGAACAGCGTCATCTAAACCCATAGTAAGCAAAGTATAACTAGCTTATATAATGTGCGTTCTAGAATGCGTAACTCGTTCAAAAATCATAGTTGGACATTAATTAGATTGTCTATGGATAAACATTACACTCCATTTTGGTTTAGTCAGTGAAACCCCTAAAATTGCAGTGTAAAAACTTTTTGAATAGAATGAGGGTATGACAGTACGTAATTAGGGACTTCCCAGTTGTCAATGTCCGTCCACTTGGCTATGGCCACTGTCCTCTGTCACTTTGACAGTTGCCCATAGATTTGCGAACGCTTTTGAAAGTTAATGCGTGGATGACAATTTTGGAGAAAGGATAATTGGTAGGATTAACTTCTCGATTAAACACAAGTTTTGATATTGCAGCTGTTTCTTAAAGGCTTTAAATGAAATAAATGAAATAGAGTAAAACTAATTTAAACGGATCTAGATATCATGATTTTGATTTTTATGATACGTTCGTAATTCATCATTCGTAATAAAATCATTTTTTATTTTTCCATAGCGTCGGTAGCTTAGTGATTAGGAAGTCCGTCTTACGATCAAAAGATCCCGGGTTCGAATCGTAGCGTTACACAACCGACGTGAACCCACCTAACACAAGTAATTTAGCTTAGCTAGAGGGGTTGGAGGGAATATTAGTAAATTCGGTTCTAATATACTTGAAAAAAAAAAATTACTCATAAATACAAAATAGACAATATTTTACTGCTCTATTACATATAAGTATACAGATGAAATATATACAAAACTATGTTAACTGTACAATATATACAAAAATGAAATAAAAAAAGGAGGAGATACTGCAACATTAGACATTAAAAAATTCCTCCCCATCGATCTCTACATTCTCTACTGATACCGTGCCTAAAATGATGGCAGCATTAGCACACTAAATGGTGAAGCCAATAAAATCATATATATAAATTAATAATAATGACGTATTATTTTTTTACACGAGTAGCCATATTTTTTATTCTTAAGTATAATAATATAATATTATAATACGGAATAACGATAATAATCATTTATTGATGGCAACTTGGCCCAATTTGTTAGTAACATTTTTTCTTATCTTTTTTTTATACCACTTAGCTCTGATGTTAATAATCTCTAATGTTAGTAATAACATTATAATGATTTTCAATAAATCATTAATCATTATGTGAGAGCTGAATTATAAATACATTATGAAGTAATGTTTGCACCATTTTTGAAAGCCGGCAAAGCATGTTCCTGCAAGCCGTGTCTATATAAAAATACGTCATTGATCTAGATATACATTCTACCCTATTCCTGACGTTTTGTTTGTCTTTTAGCCGCTATAAATAAATAAATATTCTATAGCATTCTAGATAATAATATCTAAAACCACGGTAAGCAAAGCTTAACTAGCCTGTGTGTTAAAATTTGAGAGCTGTATTTATTTAGTTGAACGGATTTTCACTGGTGAAAACCAGCTTAATTTTTATTTCAATGAGTAATTATATCAGATTAAAATCCAGATTAAACTGGCAAATCGAAATAATTATTTAAACGTCGAATTCTCTTCAATATTTCGAGCGGTAAATTCGAATTACTACTTTCCATAACTTAATTAATAATATAAACAGTGTTACAGTAATAAAAATAAATTACCCATTATTTGGAACACCTGTGCGTAATATATTCGCGCCAAAATTAAATTGTAGGTTATTGCAGAGATTTTTTGTTTGTGTTAAAGCGAATGTTATTATAAATTAGGAAATGAGAAAAAGAAATGAAATGACGTCCATTTTTTATTGTCGTTTCGCTCGAATGTTTGTAATTTGCAATAAAACTTTACGCCGTGGTCAACAGGAACTTTCCCAATTATACAAATTGGTTTTATTAGATTTCACGTCGATTCCCGTTGTTATGTTTTTCAGGGAATTATGATATGATTTGCAAATTGTTTTTTGTTAAACAAGTTAATTGACTGTCTGTGTGGTGGTGGCGTGGCGGTAGTGTTAGACTACCCACTGATTGGTAATTTTATAACATAATATAAAGTCACGCCTATATCCCCGAAGGGGTAGGCAGAGGTGCTAGCACCCACATTTCACTAGTAATGTTTAGGTCCCAATGTAATAGGTGGCGAGCCTATTGCCATTAACCGGCCACTTATAAACCTGCGATAAATACACACATAACTTCGAAGAGCATCGAAAAGTCATTAGTGTTATTACAGGTTTTACCATGGCATCATGGTAAAACCTGGGATCGAAACCAAGAACTCGTCTCAGCAGTCCTTTACCCATACAACTAGGCTACCGCGGTAATTTTATGTATAGAATATAACTGTAATTGCCAAAAAGGGAATGCAACGGATTCAGGCCTCGTTTTTCACATTGTTTTTTTTTTTCTATTTTTACAATGTATGTTTATGTTTGCTTTTATTTTATTCTCCTATATAATTTGATTTTTGCATCATCTCCAATATCCATTTCCATTCTCGACTCGGCTTCCATAAAAACGCTGAATTATTCGAAAACCTGTTTATTTATTACTGAATGGCCGTAAATAGCTGCTCATTTGTTATTTAGATGGGGTTCCGTACCGCGCAAACTATTTACTACGACTTACGAGAATGGAGGAACTCTTTCGGTACTTATTTAGTAATAAAATACACATTTGTTCAACAAATAGTTTTAAGACTTGTGTATTTAAAGAGGACATAAAACCTTCTCTTTTTCAACTTTATGAACTAATTGTTTATGAGTATAAGGATTTAAATATACATACATATAATTATTTGACTGTATGTTCGTCAACTATTTAAATCAAAAGTTTATTCGAATATTACTCATTGCAATAAAACTAATAACAACGCAACGTTCTTATTCCCACTCTTATCATTCTCTTAAGAATCCCATCCAGTAGTTTTTCCAAGCAACTTGACTATACAAAATAGGTTCTTCAAGAAGGACATCAGTACCCCAAGCACGAGAAATATCCGAATACGTAACGTAAACCTATCGAGAAAACCACGCATAGCGATTGGGCGCCTGCCTAACGTGAACCTGTGTGTGTGTGTGTGAAGCCGGCCAATCACAAACCTCCGTTCTCTCGAAACGATTACGTTACGAATTCTAATATTGTTCGTGCTCGGGGCACAGAAAGAACCTTCTGTAACCCGAGCACGGATCGGCACTAGTGCGATACACTTGTCTGCCATATAAGTGGAACAAAAAAAAGCACTACAGAGAAACCAGCATTTCATCTTTGCTAAATATCATCATACCTCGTTGTCCACCAATCTTTATTATAAAAACCCGTCAAAGTTACAAGATTAAACCATTTTTGTTAATACGTGATCGGATGAAATTGATAATGCCATATTTCTAATTCACCAGCTACCACAGTCCATTAATTCGACCCTCGGAATTTTGCAATATTAACAACATACGTACATTTCCACTTTCAGGTTTCCGATACGAATATTTCTCGTACATATCTCAGAATTTATCTATATTTATGGACTTCTGGGATTTCGGGCAGCGAGAGAATGATATTTATGACTATCTGGTGAGAAAAATTCAATAATAAATCCATAACTTACAGAGAATCACAATTATTCCTTCAAAGGCAGTTGTTATAACATGATCCATATTGTATGTACTAGTTTTAATGATTTTGCATTTCATGGCTTTCTTTAGATTTAATTATTACTTTTTAGAGAAATTTTACTATTTATTCAGTTTTAGTGACCGTGTGACACAAATTTACCACGCCGGTAAATCCCCTAGAGGGTAGGCAAAGTAGGCACATATTGCCAACTATGATTTCCGATCCCACGTTATTATGCCTCCAATTGGGGCAAACCTATTGCCATCAAGCTGGCACTTTATCATGGGTCTATCGTATCTATCGGAGCGAAATTTCCGAAAATCTTTCCTTAGTGGAGACATTGCTCCGCGGCGGCGGCGCGCGATGCGCGCTTCCCCTTTTCCAGGGACGAGATAGGGGCTCTGTGGTCGCCACACCCGATGAGGGCCAGATTTAGAGAGATCATCAGATCAGCCGGGGTGCGAGAGATATGCCTGCCAACCTCACCTTCGGCAACCAAAAACAACTCACAGGCGCCGTGCGTTTTAGTCGGTTCGAGTCCGACATAACCTCTCCCACCGGCTCCAATGGGTACCCACGGGTATTTTGCGCAAGTAAAAAAGGGTATAAATTGCTAAAATATTGCCAAAATTTCAAGTTTTTAGCCCAAGCCACTTAATGCTTTGTCATGATTTATCAATTATTTGGGTCAACTTATCATACATATATGTATATACCTACATATATACCTATCATATGCATAAACCACACACTTAATCAACACGGAGTTAATTACGGAGGAGAGACACGTCACATCCTCACCCAATCAGGCACAGATTAAATTGAGAGCAGCCATAGAGCAGATATCAAAGCGGAGGGATCAAAGATAACACCGATATGGTGTTAAATAATACGATTGATCAACAAGTACCTTTTCATATGAGAATTCGGAAATTCAGTGGACTTGTTTTTCAATCAGACAGATGCAGTGTCAAAATATTTGGAGTCAAACTAGCAGATGATCCGATAGAGCCGTATGCTTGTCTGCCACTTAAGTGGTTTAAAAAAATATACAAAACATGTGCTCACGAAAAGAATTACAGATTACAATATATACATATACTAAGGGTACACGGATATGTCAAACTCGAACTTGTCTTGGCCGGGTATAAGATTGCTTAAGATATATCCCTCCCACCCCGGTTAACTCAGAGAAACATGGTATACCTATATAACAATTTAAAACTGATATTACATACATACATACATATAATCACACCTTTATCCCCGGAGAGTTAGGCAGACGTGAATTAACACCCACATTTCACCATCATTGTATTCAGTCCCACGTGACTCACCCCCTATAAGTCTATTACCGTTTGCCGGGCACTATTGTTGACTCGAGCCATGCATCTGAAGCAGAGTCAGGGCTGTATATATCTGTCTGATGTTAAACAGCCCTAATCCTTAGTCGCCTTATACGATACCGCACGGAAAGAGATGGGATGCTCTAAATTCTACTCTACCGGAAACCACGCAACTACGACCTATTTAATAAGTTAAGACTTATAAATTTGAAGCTACTAATAAACTTGTTACAATAGAACATTACACAAAATTCCTCAATGCTGCAATAAATTATACTATTTTTTTAAACCACTTAGGTGGTAGTCGAGCACACGGCCCACCTGATGGGAAGTGGTTGCCGTGGCCTATGGACTTGTGCAACACCAGAGGCGTCACTCTCGCGCTGCGAACCCTATACTGAAACTACTTTACTTTAAAACAAAATTCTCATCAACTTTTTACATAATCCACGTTTAAACGAAGAAGTATTATAACATGTTGTCCCAACAAACACATTCCTACACATTACAACAAAACTCTCGTCCGCCCTCAGGCCTATTTACGAAGCACATCCGAAACGCTAATATGTTTATAATGCGTTAATTACACCTCTGTTTTACCGCTTAGAATATAGACGTAATGTTATTATGACCACCAACTAACCCTTGGGATCCCATGGGTGCTGTCCCAAAACAGAAACCTAAAGGATAAACTCCTATATCTACGCTGCAAATAGTGTTAATAAGTTGTATAAACAAATAAAAACTAAATATTTTTACACCAATTATGGTAGAATGTGTATGACCACTGTAATAACATAAAGACATGATGTACAATATTCTTAGTAACAAACAATTCAATTCAAATCAATTCAATGGATTCAGATGAAATATGGAAAAACACATAGACTGTCATTGACAGCCTCTGTGGCGTGGCGGTAGTGAAAGCGACTGCTACGCAGGAGGCGCGGGTTCGCTCCCCGCTCAGTGCAAATATTTGTATGCATGAATATAGGTATTTGCATTGGTCTGGGTATTTCTATGTATAATATGTATGTATTTACAAAAAAAATTTTTATTAAAGTACGTTTATCCGTATTCTAGATTCCATAACACAAGCTAGTTAAGCTATGCTTACCATGGGTCTAGATGGCGTTGTGTAGAATGTTGTAGAATATTTATTTACATACACTACTTTTTATCCCAGGGAGCAGGTTTCTGGGGGACTAAGGAATATGATCTGTTTATCACGCGGACGACGCTCCGGCCACCAGCTAGTAATGTACGAACTCAATCATTATTTTTAGACCCTGCTCTAGTTTGGCACCCAACATGTGACTAATCTAAATAACAATTCACCCACACATATCACTAGCCCAGTTTGCTTTAGTTTGGCAGTTGAGTGGCCTGAATGGCGAAGCTAGTATTGTGTTTCTTACATCCTCTATAATAGTGACATTCTGATATTATATAATGAATTAGAAATTACGAAAGTACAGACTACACGATAAGAATTCGTGCACACGTGTCTTTTTCTTCCACATGATTGTCGAAGCAAGACAGATGGCTCAAACGTCATAATTTTGTATCTTCGGCCTCTTCTTATCTTAAGCACCATTCTAATTTACGTCTATCTGTGGTATTCCGGAGATACTATTATACTCGTCGTCGATGTTTGAAAAAAGAGAGGGTAGATGTATATCTCGCTTTTGTTTGCCATCCTTATTGCTACTTTCTTCACTGAATCATGCTAACAATATAAGGGGAAGTTTTAGAGGTCCTCAGGGATTGCATTTATGGTTTTATGGGTCATAAAACTTGGGATTCATTTAAGACTGTTAGATGTTGATACCAAAGCGGAAATATCTTACTTACAAAAAATAGTAAGCGTATTCTGTTGATTGAATGTTTTGTCGTACATGTCAAATGTTATTTCTGTTGAAAGTTTGTCAAATAACATTAGACCGGATGATAGGATATGATGAAATTTGACATATGTGTTATATAGTTATCTAGATAGATTATATTGTAGTCTTCAAGAGGAGCATCAGAAGGTTTCTTCATGGTAGCCAGCGCAAGTGTTACGTCCCTGGTATTGCATACCTCCATAGGCCAAGGTAAACACTTCCCATCAGGTGGGCTGTGTGCTTGTCTGCCACCTAAGTAGTATAAAAAATAGTACTTTTATCCCGGGAGTAGGTATCCCTGGACATATAGCAGGAACAGGATCAGTATCTGTGGCAGGTGGTATCGCGGACAACAGCTTGTATTTTGTAGATTAAATATTTGGTTCTAGTTCCTCTTCTTTTGTTAAATAAGAAAGAAAAAGAGAGTACCCTATGTCGTATTCTAGACTATAATCTATATCTGTACCTAATTTCACTCAGATCCATTCAGCCGTTAGTAGAGCGTGTAATAACATAAAAATCCAAACATAATCTTCAATATTTATAGAGTTCTATACTTCAGTCATTTTTATCGTCGACAGTAGCATCATGTATTGCGCAAAAAAATCTGCTGTGTCATATTCTGGTCAATAATTGACTAAACACATACAAAAAATAACATTACGATACAGAAATATTGTTCGCTTTCGAGATTTATGGGGTCATAAATCCACTGCCTCGCTGCACGACGGTATAAGTTATTCTATAAATATTAAATGCAGCTCCTATAGAGCCTATCAAAGGAGCTGTAGCTCGGTTGCTTCGACCGGAGTATCTTGAAATCCACGATCACTTTTCCATCACAAATATTTGTAGGTACCTGGTATTCAAGAATATTGGTAGGAATAATGTACCTTATGTACTTGGTACAACCTCATTATTTTCAAAAATATCGTGATGCTCCTACATACTAAAATAAGTTAAGATATGATATTCTTTAGTGTACAGTGACACTAAAGAATATCATATCTTTATATCTTTTAGCGATATCATCTTTTTTAGCGATAGCTTAAAAGTTAATATTACGATTGTTATTATGTATTCATAATAACAATCGTAATATTAACTTTTAAACTATCGCGTTCTATGATATACAATAATGTTCACAGCCTGTGACCACGGCCGGTGTAACCTGGTTGAACGATCAGGCAAACCGAGGGTAAGAAAGAAAGAAAGAAAGAAAAAAGGTTTATTGCGACACAGCATACACGCACACTCAAGCTGTGGAATGACCTCCCTGCTGCGGTTTTCCCAAGCGCCTACAATATGGGGTTCTTCAAGAGGGGCATCAGAAGGTTTCTTCATGGTCGGCAGCACGAGTGTGACACCCCTGGTGTTGCATACGTCCATAGGCCACGGTAACCGCTTCCCATCAGGTGGGCCGTGTGCTTGTCTGCCAACTTAGTGGTATAAAAAAAAAAAGTACAAAAAATATAAAAATAAAAACATAATGCAAAAAGAGAAAATAAAATAAAATACAATATAATTTTTATATACTGTGGCGGGTGGGGTGTGTATGTACCTATACCATGACCGTGTTAATGCCCGTCAACATTATTATAAATTTATTAATATATAATGCACATTAGGCGGCCTTATTGCTAACAGCGATTTCTTCCAGGCAACATTTGGATGAATAGAAGAAAATGAGCAATTCATTTCATTTTATGAGTTAGTTTCTATTTCATTCCCTTTTTTGTGATTAAGTGTTGCTACAAAATATCACCAAAGAAAAATCCAATATCATTTTACTGAATCAAAAATTAAAGCCAGGACCGAACAAAACAGCATAAAAGAAACCTCCACCAAAAAAACTAAGAAAGTCCATTTAGCTTTTTTTTAACTTAAAACGAGAGAGCAAATCGAACAAACCAACATATTCGCCAATGAATGGCTTCTTTAATATTTACAGAGAGACATCATTGAAGTCCAACGTCGCTTTAATGAAAGTATACTGCAAATAAAAATGAATTCAATGTCGACGTAAATGAGGACTAAATTACGATATCTGGTAACTGAATTTCTTGGTAATTTGAATAGACGGATAAATTCATTTTCCTTTCTATCTTATTTTGCTGATAGATTTTTTTCTGGGGTTTCCCTTAGAATTCACTGAAGAGATAAAATAGGATTTATAAAAATCAGAGTAGTGGAAAATTTGGTCGGCGAAAAATGAATGAAGGAATCTTTCTATAGCTTACCTTTCCCAGCCTCCTCCGTGATATATATACTTCGAAACCACATGTCTCCCCTATAAACCTATTCACGTAAATTATTAATTTTCAAATACTGTATAGGAATCTTACAGTTTTGTTGAAATATATGATTACTGCTACACTCCCTTGGGCAGTAGCTTCCTCGATAAACTTTCTATTCAAACCAAAAGAATTTTTCAATTTGAACTAGTCGTTCTTGAGAATAGTGCGTTTAAACGAACAACAAAAAACTTTTTAATATTAGTACAAATTCTACAGAAAGTAATTGGGTATTTTTCTATAGTTATTAGAATGGTAAAAGAGCGGTAGAATTTGTGTCAGTTCTTATTAATTTATTTTTAATCATACACCCAACCTAAATACGAAATGATTTGACTCTTGAATGTTATGACGTCACAATAAATTATTTCACACAAGTTTTCTTATAATTTACTGTTGTGACGTATAGTGAAAAGTCACTAATATGACAAATCAGTTAAATACCTAATTCTCGGTAAAAGTACCACGTCTAGACTCTACGTACTAGGACTTCTTGAAACTTGACAAATGGTTTGTGTAGGATCCGATTTTTTTTTGGGCGCACTTTCTCGAAGATCAATCTTGAGTATTGTGAATACAAGCGTACTAAGCAAGGAGTGTGCATATATGTTGTCTGTCCTACTCCTCAAGACACATGGCAATTCGTTGGCCGGTGTAGAATAAACTAACCAAAGTATAGGATTTGACGTTTTTGACGCACATAATATTTTTTTTTAAACCACTTAGTTGGCAGACAAGCACACGGCCATGAAGAAACCTTCTGATGCCCCTCTTGAAGAACCCCATATTGTAGGCGCTTGAGAAAACCGCAGCAGGGAGGTCATTCCACAGCTTGAGTGTGCGTGGGATGAAGTTTCTTTCATACCGCACAGTGCGCACCGTCTCAGGTCGTAATGTGTGAGGATGAATTCCCTGCCTATGGCGAGAGGTGCGATGATAGAATGTAGCTACGGGCATCATGTCAAACAATTCATCTGAGCACAAACCATTGTATAGGCGGTAGAACACACACAGTGAGGCAAAATCTCTCCTAAGGCTAAGAGGTTCCACACTACCTGTGAATATGGGATTGTCAACCAGCCTCAATACCCGTCTTTGCACTGAGTCGAAGGGGTCAAGCTGGTATGCAGGTGCTCCAGCAAAAAGGTGACAGCAGTACTCCATGTGAGGTCGGACCTGTGCTTTATAAAGAAGGAGTTGCTGCCCCGCAGTGAGGTACTGTTTCGACCTGTTGAGCACTCCAAGCTTCCTTGATGCCAACTTAACCTTGTCCTGCAAATGACTTCGGTATTGGACGTCGCTGGAGATATCGACACCAAGGATCCCTATACTCGAGGAGATGGTAAGCGGTGTGCCCAGGAATTGCGGCGCTACAATGAATGGGGTTTTCTTAGCGGTGACTACACATACTTGTGTCTTAGTGGGGTTGAATTGGACTAGGTTTAGTCGTCCCCAATCAGATACTTCAAATTCATACATTCATCATTCTATTCTACAATACACTGGCCAACGAATTGCTTTTAACCAGAGGGGTAGCTTGGCAATGGATATTTCGACTCCTGATTAGAGTTAGAGTCCCGCTCAGTGTGTTGGAGGCTCTTTTGTAAAATATGCGTATAAACATTTCCTTTGTAAAATGAAACGTATGACAAATATTTTTCATATAAAATTCGATAAAAAAAATTTGTCCGTTGAAGCTCGATTTCTATTGCGCGTTCATGCACTTTCAACTTCAAGTTTTTTTAATAGTACCATAATTAGTAATCGAAATTACTAGTATTCCCGTAATACATTCAGCTAAGTTTACCAAGATAGTGTTGTTTTTCTCTAATCAATTATGGTTGCGTGAAAAAAATGAAAAACAAAACATAACCCCAAAAATTTACTCATTATTGTGAACATAGAAACAATGTTTGTCCAACTCTACACATCGTAGACACGCTACGAAATTCCAAAGCATCTACGTGCCGTAGCCTTGCTACGTTCAATGACGCGTAGCTTCATGCTACGATACGGCCCGTCTGACTCGGCACTTTAGTTATGAGTATTTCTGTTGCGTGTGTATAACAATTGTTGAAATACTTACATAAGTAATTGTTTTGTTTGCTGTTGTCTCGTTTATTTGAATAATGACTACATTTTGTGCGTATCGCAATGTAGACGGCTGCCAAGTTTTCAACTAATTTTGTAAGAGTATGTATGTAACATACCGCATTCACACACGCCGTACAACCGCCATATCTACCCATATCTGCTCAAGGTTCGCTAATTATTTTTGATTGGTATCTCAACATTTTCGTAAGCGACTGCCGCCTCCTAGTCCCGACAGGGAAACCTACCTACGTTAGAGATTTATTCATTGAAGCGTCGATAGCTTAGTGGGTAAGGAGTCGGCCTAACGATCGAGAGGTCCCGGGTTCGAATTCAGGCCATTACACTACCAACATGAATCCACTCCTAACACAAGCAATTTTGGTAAGCTAGAGGGGAATAGTAGTAATTTCGGTTCCAATATTTTTTTTAAAAAGTTGGGTCTCCAAGATGTTGGTTTCCCTGTACACTCATACCAACCCCTCCTTATTCAACTCTCTTTTCTATAACTAGTAGTTATATTTTTGAGCCGTTTGGAGTCGAAACGTTGGGTCCGTGGGGTCCAAGCGCGCGCGCACTATTCAAAGAAATAGCGAAGCGACTAATCGACGCTTTCCGTGACCATAAGGCTGGCCTTTACCTCGCTCAAAGAATTGGCATCGCCATTCAGTGTGGTAATGCCGCCAGCCTCTTGGGCACGGTACCAGTAGAGATCGATGGGGAGGAATTTTTCGATGCCTAAAATTACAGTCTCCCTCTTTTTCTCTATTCCATTTTTGTATAATTGTATAGTTAGCATAGTTTTATACTAATTTGTAAGTAATTGTATATTATAATAAAATATTTTTTGTAAATATACTTTTGCCAAATGTGCTATGTGCAAATATTTCGTTAGCAGTGAAAAATGACTAATTAAATAATTAGTAGTTCTTTTACGTGTGAATAATCTCCACGGATTATTATTATACCACCGGAGCTGATGGGAGAGGTTGTATCGGATTCGAACCGACTAAAACGCACGACGCCTGTGTGTCGTATTTGTTGCTGAAAGTGAGTTTGACAGGCATATCCCTCGCACCCCGGTCGACCCAGGGGCCCTCGGGTGTGGGGACAACAGAGCCCGCAACACGTTCTTGCATACGGAGGAGTCGTGCAAGGCGCACCGTCACCGCGGCCTGCTTCTGCCAGGATGACAGGCGTCTCCACCCGTCACCCCCTGGCCTTCATTGTGAACCTTTGAGAAGACCGTGAGATGCAACCGGTCAGTTTAAAAAAAAAATACTGTGGAAAAGTACAAATGTCTTTTCAATATGTGTAGCAAGTTCCAACAAGTGCCATCGATCAACAGTATCAACAATCTTTTCATTTATATTTATCTTTTCTTTTCTATGTATAATATGTATGTATTTACAAAAAAAAAAGTATTTAAGTATGTTTATCTGTATTCTAGATTCCATAACACAAGCTAGTTAAACTATGCTTACCATGGGTCTAAATAGCGTTGTGTAGAATGTTGTAGAATATTTATTTTATTATTTATTTATTTATTTTTACTACCTCGTTCCTTTGTGGGTGTAAGTTACATATTTGGCGTTAGAATTGTATAGATAAATAATATGTATGCCCGTTCAATACCGTGTATAAAAAAGTAAAAAAAACGATATCGAACAAATTGGAAATGAACGTATACGGGTCAAACTAAAAAAAAAAAAACAAACCGAATTCGAGCGATAGTGAAACGAAAAAAAATGGTATTAAAAACTAAACGAATAACAGATTTTGATATTTTAAAAATATCGACTTTTATCGCAATGTATTTTTGGTGTGATTTTATCAATGATCTACCACAAAGGTGATTGGGTCTTAATGGCTGGTTTAGTTGCAAGCTAGTATACCTACGGAAGAGGCTCTGGCCCAGGTGTTCTTATTTACTTATTTAATTATTACTACTAATAATACTTATTATTATATTCTTTATTGTACGCCAATTACAATATACATATTACAGATATTGAGAAGACAATAACAGTACAAAGGGCGGCCTTATCGCTTTACACAATTTCTTCCAGGAAATAAGAACAGACGCAAGTTGTACCACTTTTTTACCATTCTTAATTTATTAAGCTCTCATTGCCGTAAGACGGATATACATATGTAATGAAGAGTATCGATGGTTTCGGGCAAAGGTTCTGTGGCTTAGTAGTCAGAGCGTTCACTCTGTAAAGGAAAGATCTCGGGTTCGTATCCCGCCTGAACCGATTAAATTTTTTCTATATCGTAATCGATTATTAAGCTCGGTTACATATTTTTTTTTATATATGGGACACGTCAATTAGACTTCGCCTTGCCTGATGGAAAGCTCAAGGCAAAGTCCCAAAAAAGAATGGTCACCATTACTTACACATACCGTGTGACAATGGTGACACTCAGCTTGACGGCCTCATCATATGCTTTTTCACGCCTCGCTTAAAGGACCCGGGACTGTAGGAAGAAGGAAACACGTGAGCTGGTAATGAGTTCCAGGCCTTAATGGTGCGACAGAGGAAAGAGTCGCCGAACCGCTTGGTTCTTGATCGGATGTTTTGCACCGTGTGCGGATGACATCTAAGACCTGCACGTGTTGTCCTGTGTAGGGTTACTTTAACTACAGGAAAATACCCAATAGTACAAATCAACCTGGTCGATTCTCTATTGCACATGCTCATATATTGGAGATTTCATTGAGCATTGGTGTTTTATATTAGCTATCATGGCGAAAGGTCTTTAAAACCCGTTTTCTGACGGCTTCCCAATGTGTCATATAGTGCATGACAAACTAAATCGAGGTAAGTAATTTTCTCCACTAGTTCTTTTTTTGAAAATATTGACCCCTCGCCATTGTTAGCAATTTTTTTTAACGTGCGAAATATCCCCGCGGATATCCCTCCTCTCCGGAGCCGGTGGAACAGGTTATCTCGGACTCGAATCATCTAAAATGCACTCGGCACCCTCACGCCTGCGCTCATGGGGTCGGAGGTCATTCATCGACTGCCGTCGTCACGGTTAACTATACCATATTCTGCAAATTGAAAAAAAAAAGCACAAATGTTTCATGTACTAGTATTGTAACCAAACTTTACTCACTTTTCGATTTCCATTTTGTTAGTCGAAACAATAAAAATGCAAATTTGTTATTTCCTATTGCAATCGATACACAGATACAGTGCCGGTTCATTAGCAAGTCAAAAGGCGATATCTGGGGTATCGAATAATTTGGCTCGATTATTCGAACACCATTCGATAGAGAATTTTAAATACCTTGGCTGCCTCGTTAGATGCTTTAATATAACGTGTTCGAATACAGATAAATAAAGGTAAAATTTTCAAGGAATTCTACACAAAGTTGTGTACCACGGCGAGTGATCTGAGGTGCTATTTCAACTGATCCCACTCTCTCCCATCCTGTCCAGAACAACTCGTGCTGGCCTGCAGTGCCACCCATACACAGTGGAACCCATGAACGGTGTGAGGCCTCCATCCTCTGCCGCACGATAAAGAGCTGGAATGCTCTGCCCGCGCACGTGTTTCTCTCTTCTTACAGTCCCGGGTTTTTCAAGCGGGACGTGATAAGGCATATTTCAAGGCCGTAGAGGTAGGGACCACCATTTTAAGTTCAATAGTATCGGGAGGATAGAATAGAATAGAATGGAATAGAATGGAATAGAATAGAATGGAATAGAATAGAATGGAATAGAATAGAATGGAATAGAATAGAATAGAATAGAACGGAACGGAACGGAACGGAACGGAACGGAACAGAATAGAATAGAATGGAATGGAAGGGAACGGAACGGAACGGCACAGAACAGAACAGAACAGAACAGAACAGAACAGAATAGAATAGAGTATCTTTATTTGTAAAACATAGGTATACAAAGATTTTATATATTACAAGATTTTACTTTGTTTTGCCACTTGGGGATACAAATTAATTTAAAAGCTACTTGCCCACAATGTCATAATACAATCATAGTAACAATGTCATAGTTTAGAATTAAAATGTCACATTATATTGAAGTATCGTTTAAGAATTCGTCAAGCGTATAATAACATTTGTCAATTAACAAACTTTACAGGCATAGATATCATATGCCTTGGAAGTTTATTATATATTTTTGGTGCTGTACCAAATATACTTTTTATAATTTACTTTTTTAATAGGAAAATACATCTAGCGAGGTGCAGTAAAACTTATACTAACTAGTTTGTGATATGAGTTCTACAATACGGATACTTGTATTCCATTTAGTTAGTCACGTAACTTAAGGGAAACAATCTTGGTATCTTTATATTTGTTATTTAAAAACTTGATTTATAAATAAAACGCGACTATAAATCGAACCACTATTTTATTTAGTAGTTTAAAATGTGTTGTGTAAGAAGTTACTACTACCTAACCAAAAGGATATAAGATACATTTTCTTTCCGATTTGTAGTCCGATGAATAATTCTAAACCTCTTTCTTTTTGTAGTTGGTAGAAATAATGGTACGTATTTCTTTTCAATGTCCACAATAATCCCAATACCAATTGATCAAATTCCAACAAATCATAAGAGAGCATTAACGAACATACATCGTTTCATTTTTGTTATTATAACGAAACAAAATGAACTCTCTTTTTTATTACTGTGTATATAGAACTAAAATAACGATTTGATTTATTAGAATTAATCAAACTCGTACAAATGTTACGAAAACATTCAAGGGAACATAAAAGTATATCTCGAAAAACATCTATCAAAACAGACAATCGACGTATGAGCGCAGAGCTCATTTGCCACAAGACGCCCGAGATATATTTGGACAAACACATACATAAACATTGTACCTGATTCTTCCAACATTGGTTAATTATATACAATACAATAGCTTTTAAATTAATGTGTAATAATAATAATGTATATAGATATATTATTTTGTGCCCATAGCGGTGGAGATTATGGGCAGTTGGGGATCAGAGACGAAGAGGTTGGTCGCGGAAATCGGCCGCCGTATCCGCGACCAAGGCGGTGAGGCGCCCGCTCCGGCTCGTGCCTGGGGCAAAGGATGGTCATTGCGATTAAACGAGCCAACGCGGTCAGTATCATGGGCACCTTTGCGCCGGGAACGATACAGAATGGGTTATTCGACACGACCTTATAAAAAAGAATTCAAAACATGCAATGATCAAAATATTATTTATATGTGTATTTATTTATTTATTATGTTTTATATTTATTTATTTATCAATAACAATAGAGAAATAAATACACATATAAATTAGTATTCACATACTGACTCCACATCTGTCTAGATTAAGCTATAACTTTTAATAAATCCAAGAATATGTTACGCAGGAAGAGCGAGGCATTCCCATCACAAGTGTCCATGACTACTTACTGGGAAGCCCCAACGATGTATAAACTAGGATTTTATAAATAAAGAATTTTTAATTTTAATTATGCAATAAACATGGTACTTATAACAAAACTAAAAAAAAAATATTTGTGCTTGTTTGACTGACTAATCTGTGTAATGACTGGGCCAATTTTGACGTGAATTTTACTGACAGATATCTGGTATATTAAGGTGTAACTTACGTATTGTTACTTAAGTATGATGAGTTATGTACTCAACTAAGCTATATCACGGCGGTGCCGGTGCTTACAACCACGGACGGACCACACCAGTCAGCTGTCACAAGACACGACACCCGTACGTTACGCGCTTTCATATTTCATCATTTTTTATATAAGTGCCGTAGACGTGACTTATCTCACTATACGTCCAGCATTTTTTTTTTACGTGCGCAAAATCCCCACCTATACCTCCCCACCGGAGCCGGTGGAGGAGGTTATGTCGGACTCGAACCGACTAAAACGCACGCCGCCTGTGGGTCGTTTTGGTTGCCAAAGGTGAGGTTGACATGCATATCCCTCGCACCCCGGCCGACCCAGGGCCATCTCTCACGATCTGGGCCCTCTTCTCGGGTGTGGGGACTACAGAGTCACCAACTCGTCCCCGGAAACGGGGAGGCGCGCCAGTCGCGCCACCGCCGCGGACTGCTTCTGCCAGGATGACAGGCGGATCCACCTGTCACCCCCAGGCCGATACGTCCAGTATTTGTATATTAAATTCAATGTTATATAGTCCACAAGTATTTTACTCTTGAGCTATCGGAAACAAACATTGGTCCTTCAAGCCGGAATTCGGTGCAAAAAAACCTCTTAATATCGGACGAAATCGTTTGTACAGTTAATATTAGATAAAATGCAATTACTCGAACTGAGACTGTCGAAATTGTAGTTCTTCACCCGTTTGAGATTCAAATCGTCCATTGTGTATGAAAGAGTTGGCAAATGCTCAGTTGCGGAATTTTAGGTTTGTTTTTAAATTGTTCTTTGTAGTCGTTCTGTGAACTTGATGAAAAAGCGTCCTGGCGCTTTTTTGTGTCGAATGAAATAAGGTTTCGTTAGCTTTGCGGACTTTATAGCGATGGAGAGAGACTGCGGGAAGCGACGCAGTTCAATTGATAAGTTAGGTTGACTGCATTTTAATTGCTGTCGTCATGAAGTGGCAGTATTGGTATTCCAGGTGACGAATAGGTAGTGAAAAAATAAATTAATATTAACTGGTCTCTTACTAGGAGACCGAGGGGTATATAGATACCTAGTATATAGATAAGGGACGAATTTTATAAACATAACATACACTCTCGCCTATATCCCCGAAGGGGTAGGCAGAGGTGCTAGCAAATAAATAAATAACAATAATATTATAACATAAATAAAAACTATACAAGGGAGGTACCTTATCTCTCTCAGACCTCAGCTAAGTAGACTTCAATATTTACCTGAAAAGATAAAAAATACATTTATTAATTTATTTCGATTTTACATTATCTAAGTATCAAAATTGTAAAATACGTGAATTTGAACAACTATTTTATACATATTTATGTACATTATATATTTTATCAACTATTTCGAATGCGGATATGGACCTCGGGCAGCCAGAGTGCGAGATTTGCCAATGGCAATCTCACCTCCAGCTTCCGATGATTCAAGATGGCGTTAGGTTCGAGTCAAACATAACAGTCCCTTGGGTATCCGATCTGATTTTCACACTATAAAAAAACAGTGGTTTGTATTATTAGTGCGTAATTTGCGTCTTCTGAATATGACTTAGATACCATTTATCTGTACTCTTTCCTTTTACGCACCATTGCACCTGCAATTGGAATTTGCACCTGGAATTCATTACCAGATCACGTGTTTCCTTCTTCCTATAAAGCGTAATGATGAGACCGTCAAACTGAGTGTCATATACCATATATGTATGTAACAGTGACTCTCTTTTCTGAAACTTCGCCTTCAGTTTACCATCAGGCGAGGCGAAGTCTAATTGCCGTGTGTTATATAAAGAAAGTACTTTTACATTAATCCCCTTCACGCTGGTCGCCAAACTAAATTCATGTCGATTAATATAGGAAAAAATAATCAGGCGGATTTTTTTTTCTATCTTATTCGAGTTGAATAGTTAGCAAACTAAACGCTTTAAAATTTCATTTAATTAAACTAAATTCCTGCCCAGTAAGCTCCGTCAGTGTCACTCCATTTAAGCCTTTTCCACGTCCAGTATAATTGCGAAAAGCCTTTTTAATTATAAATATGCCGAAATTAGCCTCTTGAGTGAGGAAGGCAACAAAACAAATGATTTTTAATTGCCTTGTCTTCAAAGAGCTGTGCTACAGAAAATCAATTAGGCCACCATTTGCAAAGGTTCTGTAATTTGGGTGGCAAATTTTTTAAATGTATAATTATTTATCTCAATATTAATATTGTAGAAAAATTATAGCCATTTTGTTATTTTTATGAAATAGTACCTACATTATATTTTGAATTTGTCACAACCGTTTCATATTTTCATCCAGTTAATAACTGACCTGTCCAGTTTAACAGGACAACAATATACATACATACATTATATAATATAATCACGCCTTCATCCCCGGAGGGTTAGGCAGAGCAGAATTAACATCCATTCCATCAATCATTGAATTCGGTCCACGTAATAGGGGGTGAGCCTTTTGCCGTCTTCTGGGCTCTTTTGTTGACTCAAGCCATGAATCTGAGGCTGAGTTTAGGCTGTATATATATATATATATATATATATATATATATATCTGATAAATACATACACAAATAACTTCGAAAAGCATCGAAAAGTCATCGGTACGTGCAAGTTTTTTAACAACAGAATATAATATAACAATGCTGCTAATTTTTTTCAGGACGAAACTCCGAAATGTGTCAGTTAAAAGGTCCGGGTGAACTGGTCAAGTATGTCAATATAACTTTGTGTGGCACAAACAAAAAACAAGTGTGGTCTGACCACGCGGTGTGGGCACAGAATTTGGAGTTTGCACATTCAAAAACATTGTCATTTTTTCCTGCTTACGTCGCAAAACGTGGTTAGCAGCGCATCCCAGTTTGGAGTTCTACTCATTTTTTTATAATCTGGTTGCGTTATCACTTTAGTTGCGGCACGCTATAATGGCCGTTTTGACATGACTAGTTTTGCTCGTTTTCTCTACTTTGGTGCGCTTAATACTGGACAACTAACTGTTGAAGAATAACTAAAGAAAAATATGGCGAGACTGACACAGAAGAAAAAAAATTTCACACACCAAAAAAGAGAAAAACGAGCAAAACCAGTCGTGACAAAACGGCCATCATAGCGTGCCGCAACTATAAGTGTGTTGCAAGATACAGTGACGTTCAAAAGTGTAACTAAATTACTAAAATAAAAACACTAATCAGCAAATAAGTACTCAGCGGACTTCGTACTTGCAACTTAACTTTCGAACTTTCTATCTTTTTTATATTTACGCCACGGAAGTATTTACAGACATAACTTAATTAAATATATATCTTTTTTTATACAACTTAGGTGGCAGATAAGCACACGAACCACATAATGGAAAGTGATTACCGTCGTCTATGGACGAGTGCAACACCAAAGGAGTCACACTTGTGCTACCGACCCTTATATGAATAGAGATCGAAAAGATGGCTTTTTAGACGAACAAAGTATGCGAGTCAGATACATAGGCTTGTATAAAAACCTAGATGTGAGAAAGAGACAGAGCGCATTATATAGTGAAACGCTTTTTTATCAACTTATAAACTGATTGACAGAAATATCATAAAATATCATAATGCCATTCGTCGCAATTTCATCAGATTTTAACATTATTAATATAAATAATTAAATAATGGTTACATTTTGTGTATCACATTGTAGCAATAATACAAATAAAATACTAACTAAATATACTATTATATTTACATATATAATACTTCTGCTATACAAAGACTTGGCAAAGCAGCTGATCGACGCCACGCGTGACCAGAAGGCTGGTTATTATCTTGTACAAAGGATAAGCATTGCCATTCAACGAGGCAATGCTGCCAGCCTTCTGGGTACGTTACCGGTCGGTGATGATGCGGAGGAATTTCATGACGCATTATGTATGTCATCCGAATAACTAATGACTAATAGTTCACACTCAGTACTTTCATGGTCTTTATTTTAGTAGAATGTGTACATTAGATTCAATATAATGCAATGCAGCTCTCTATTTTCAAAATATTATACTAATTTAGAAAATTACATGTTTGTTAAAAAGTATTCGTGTAATATGATACCGTTTGTCACTTGACCTGCCACTGACAATAGTAAAATTTCAAATTCGGTAACGCAAAAATGAGGAGGCTGTTGGTTTATTTTAGTTAGTATATATTAATTTTATGCTTTTTGTACACATCACATCGGGTTCGATCTCAGGTTTTACCATGGTACACATCAATGACTTTTCAATGCTTTTCGAAGTTAAGTGTGTATTATTACAGTAATCAATAATATGTCATGTTAGATATTTATGAATTAAGAACTGTTATTTTTAATACCTTTTGAAATGTATCGATTATAATAACACTTTTCTCGTTACCAGTACTGCTACTATCCCATTAAACGGCAGTTTTATACGCACATAACGTAAACATTCGCGATATTTTATTTGTGCAATAAATGTGTACAGCGTGATTTGTATGCAGATGCTGGTAGCGAATAATATTGAAATTTGTTTGCCGTTGCATTTTGAACGGCGACTTTGTGTACATCACAAGTGCAGAGTTCAACATTGTGAACTTATTCTCACGCAAATGGAATACGTATTTCTCGGTTCCCATTTTTGAGACAAACGTACGTATTCCTTCAACTGTAGTCTCGATACCATAACTGTTTTTTAATTTCATCATTTTCATCACGGTGTTGTGTTCAGTCAGGTTCATCAGGCTTACATTTCGGAGCTTAGGGTCTCCTTACTATATCCCCTTCTCTTGGTATGGCTTATGTGATTTTCCTGGGAGCAACTGCCATCTAATCATTGAATTGTGAGAGGAAAGTCTGCACCAGAGCCTCACACGTCAATCCGCAGATGTACCGGGTTGAAGGTGAGGTTGACATAAGCCTAGATATAAGTGGGACCCTAACAACATCCCGTTTTGAGATACGGTATAATCTGTTTTTATTTGAGTTTAATTTTCAAATTGTTTAGGAAAATTTTGAATCGATTTGAACCCGCGATCTTTCACTTACCGAACCATGCTTGAAGTCATCCAAATCTTCCTATATTATCCGTCTTGTAGCGGCAGTGGTAGCCATTTACCGATACTCATACGAACGCAGTAAGACAAATATGTAGGAAGATTTGGATGGCTTCAGGCGTAGTTCGATGGCTCTCTCTCTCTTTCATCCCTCCTGACCAGATTAAAAAATTAACTTTAATCAATTTGAATAGTTAGCATACTAAATGCTTAAATTTTTTATTTAATAGTTTAATTTTCATTATTCAAAGTAACCATTCCTCAAAGAAATGTCACCATGAACGAATTCGATTTCTGCACTTAGTAACGGTATAAGATCAGTTTGGATTAGATAATAGTGTTTACTCCATTAGGAAAACATCACTCAAAATACTATTCAAGTTCAGAAAAAAAAATCCCAAGTTAAAGATATATATCAAGTCATTTGAGCAACCACCGTACAATAGGAGGAAGATTTAAAAACAAATAACATAATTCAACAATTTCTATAACCTGCAAATTATTAAATGTTTCAAACAGCACTAAACACCAAAGTTTACCACCCTACATCCAAGATCGGTTTTATTACAAAAGCAATAATGTGTCTAAGAACGGCCATTAGAGCAGGGGCCCGTAATATGCGAAGTTTGCTCAGCGCTCGCTCATTGGCCTTTGAAGTTGCTTTGGGCCAAAAATCACCGCATTTATCATCCATAACAGTTTGCGGGACGCTGAAATTGATTCTGTTGCGAATATTTGCTAATATGTTGTGATATTGACGTCATATATAGAGGAAGATGATAAAAGATCAAAGATTTTTGTGTATACGACTAGACAAATAGTTAAAACATAACAATAGGCAGAGGTGCTAGCACCAACATTTCGACAGTTTATGTTTAGGTCCCAATGTAATAGGTGGCGAGCCTATTAAGCCAAGCTGCCCGCGTACGAAGGCAACTCGGGCGTCGGAGGTCGATGATCGTGAGAGATGGCTCTGGGTCGGCCGGGGTGCGAGGGATACGCCTGTCAACCTCACCTTCGGCAACCAAAATGACCCACAGGTGGCGTGCGTTTTAGTCGGTCCCACATAACTTCTGCCACCGGCTCCGGTGGGGAGGTATCCGTGGGGATTTTGCGCACGTAAACAAAAAGATGGCGAGCCTATAGCCATTAACCGGGCACTTATAAACCTGCGATAAATACACACATAACTTCGAAAAGCATCGAAAAGTCATTTTTCACAAGAACAAAAATTGTGTTACATTTGAAAATAGTGTCACATCAACGAGTTCGGGTAGTTTCGAAGTATGTGTAGGTGTAGAAGTAGAGTGACTAGATAGGTAATTCTTTATTGCACACCAAAATTAACAGTACAGATATAAAAAAATATGCCCGTGACGGAGAAAGAACACAAGTATCACCACCCCATCTCATTTGAAGAGTGTCGTAAGAAGCGACAGCGGAAAAATACGCAGACGATATTACTGCGAGAGAAAGAAACATGAAATAAAACCCTGTACCAACCCGTCTGGCCAACATGGAAACAGTAGCCCAAAGCCTTCCAACATTGGGAGAGGCCTAGTCCAGCAGTGGACTGCGATGGGCTAGTTGATTGATATAAGAAAATAGACAGCTCGAGGCAACAATAGTGCCCGGAAAACGGCAATAGGCTCACCCCCTATTACGTGGGATAAAGGCGTGATTATATGCATGTATGTATGTATGTACATTAGGAATGATTTTGGAAGTTCCAGAATTATTAATCTCCTTAGCTAATAATATTGAAATGCTTTTTTTTTCTATAAACAAATTCTTAACAGCACAGACCATGACACCTAATCTGTAGACTTACCATGAGACATCAAATCTACAGTAAGAAGTTCGAAGAGTCTTAATGATACCTAAATGGCTTAGTGCTACGTCTTTAGTTCGTGTTTCGGGCGGCCCCGAAGCTTCTGATCTTTTTTTTAACAAAGAATATTAGAACCGAAATTAATATCCCTTTAACCCCTCCAGCTAAGCTAAATTGCTTGTGTTAGGAGTGGGTTCAGTCAGTAGTGTAATGGCCAGGATCCGAACCCGGGACCTCTCGATCGTAAGGCTGACTCCTTAACCACTAAGCTATCGACGCTTCGCATCTTTCATGGTAGTCCCCAGGTTTAGACTGCATTCTTAATACACAAACCAGCGTATATAATAAAAACTTCATAATCACTCCAACACTAACATCT
This sequence comes from Eilema griseolum, assembly GCA_963662185.1. Classification (NCBI taxonomy): domain Eukaryota; kingdom Metazoa; phylum Arthropoda; class Insecta; order Lepidoptera; family Erebidae; genus Eilema; species Eilema griseolum. The sequence goes on from OY759247.1 coordinate 18,650,892, forward strand.
TTAAATACATAATACTTTGTGTAGATCAGCCGGGGTGCGAGGGATATGCCTGTCAACCTCACCTTCGGCAACCAAAGCGACCCACAGGCGGCGTGCGTTTTAGTCGGTTCGAGTCCGACATAACCTCTCCCACCGGCTCCGGTGGGGAGGTATCCGTGGGGATTTTGCGCACGTAAAAACAAAAATACTTTGTGTACAAACTGATTACGTAAAACACGTATATTTTCCTCAAATTTTCTCTGAAAATAAACCACAATTAATTTCCGCTTCGTTCAGTTTCGCCGTACAAAAACATACAAATGGCTGGCTTCGAAAAATAAGTGCCACGTTTGCCAGATGTCCTGGCATTATTAGCGAAACTAGGGACACTTGCGTGGACATTTTGCTCTCGACTCGACTCCAGTGGACACTCGACAGCGGACGATTCCGCTCCGTGAGGCGTTTGTAATGAATGCTTTTGGTAAATTGTATTTTGTGGAGTAAAATTGAGTTGGAGGTGAGTATAATGGGATTTGACATTCAAATTCAAACCTTATCGTGTCAGGTTTACGAGAATATTACCTTAGAATGAAAGAAAGTATGTAAGACAGAATGATTTATACGTACCCCTATAAAAAATATAACACCTATATACCAATAAATGATTAATTAGGTATCTCGCAAGTTTGCGGAAACTAACATCTCCCAGTGACCATGGCTGCTGAAAGACAACCGAAACATCCTACCAACATGTGAGTGTTCTGGTGAGCTCTTCCAATTAGTCCCACCCTCCCCTTTCCTACACAGGACAACACGTGCAGGTACATGTCACCCGCACACGGTGCAGAACATTCGATCAAGAACCAAGCGGTTCGGTGACTCTTTCCTCTGTCGCACCATTAAGGCCTGGAATTCATTACCAGCTCACGTGTTTCCTTCTTCGTACAGTCCCGGGTCCTATAAGCGGGGCGTGAAAAAGAATATGATGAGGTCGTCAAGCTGAGTGTCACCATTGTCACATGGTATGTGTTAGTAATGGTGACCCTCTTTTCTGAGACTTTGCCTTCAGCATCAGGCAAAGCGAAGTCTAATTGACGTGTTCTTTATTTAAAAAAAAATATTTTTAAGACCCAAGACCACTTCATCTGCTAATCGATATAGTGCTAGTTAAAGTACGAGGCTCTGGCGCTTTTCTTTTGAGATTAGTAGGTAGACAACAGTCGCTAAAGGCTCCTCTACACAGAAAAGCCGACATACCAATCAAAATTAGTGCCTACCTAAGCAGACCTCGAGCTCCAGAGTGTATATATATATTTGATTTGATTAGGAGGTAGGACTCGGCGGTATTTCCGCCCAATTGAACAGTCAGTTCCCAGCGGTGAGTAGGGTAGCCAGAGCTCACTGGAGAATTTGTGCTGTCAGTGGGAAGACTAAAGGCTTGCCCTGCTTTGTCTACTACACTGATGGCACAGAAACTCTGTACTTAAAGGGTTGGCAGCGGGACTGTGACTCCTCTGGTGTTACAAACGTCCATAAGCCACGGTAACCACTTTCCTTCAGGTGGGCCGTGTGCTTGTCTGCCACCTAAGTGGTATAAAAAAAAATATATATTAAGCGTAACTGGGAAATCTATATGATGAAGATACGTGTCAATATAGCTTGTGACTTATTTACAGATAGTCAGTACAATAATTCACAAGATATATTGACGCCGTACATCAATATATTGCAGGTTATTTGTTCATGACAAACTACAAAAATATATTCAAATTCCATTTACATTCGATATTCTCAAGTAGTGTTGCAGCCCGTACACCGCAATGCGTCTCATCTATTTGAAATTCCGTCTATAGCTCTTGACAATAGATAGAATTCCTAACTTGCAATAGACACCAGTTTCAGATCGAATACAGATTGCAAACAGAACGGGAATCGCTCGGGATTCGGTGTATAAATAGTGAATGCGGATAGCTGGTAACTAGACGAGATACTGATGAATTTACTTAAATGATTTTTGTAAAAGACGGACAACTTTAGCTTTGACATTAAATTTATATACCTGGAGTTATTCGTAATTTGATCACCTTTCCTACGCTCCATCTGTAAGGCACTAAATTGAGAATGAAACGGTGACTCGGGCGAAAATAAAAATTACGCTTAAGTTTGCACTTGCAATCAAAATGTCACTTGTATTCTTCCAAATAATTCCAGTGTTTATTAATTCTAAGTTTCACAAAATGACAAAATCATACGCGTTTGTGTGATTTTGTCATTTTGTGAACATTTTTGAGATGTTTTAGCAGAATTATACGATTCAATAATTTGAAGTTATTTAATTGAAGAAACTATCAACTGCTTGAGTGATTAAATACTTTATCCTTTCAAGGGTAAAACAAGGTAAACAATCCTTGGTACGTATTTTCGTATGTGTCCAAATACTTGTACAAAAATAGTAGAATCCTTTCAAACTAGAATCGCAACTTCAGAGTTCACACTTCGGTTGCGATTTGCGATAAAAGAGTGGATTCTATTGACCAGTAACACTTCCTAATGTATTAGATGTTTCTTTTGAACAACCCTCCTTTGTGCCTTTCAAGACTAGTGTAGCTATCAATTATGAGAAATGTTTCTGATACCTCACGTGGTTGTACGAGGAGAGTGAGTATGTGCTTTTATTTATATACATACAAACATACGTCTTTGCTGTTCTCAGTCCTTACCAAGATCTCACCTGCGAACCGCGGAAGAGGCTATTTGGCAAGTTCAAGTTCAATTTGGCTCTTCTCAATACATCTATGATCTTCTCAATACATCTATGAAAATATCTTATATGTACGAAAAAACCTAAATATTTTCGAAAAACTATCTGATGTACACAATTTTAATACGAGAAATAAAAATAAACTAGTTGTACCAAAACTTAGGCTTCACAAGGTTGGTGATTCATTTGTAGGCAGCTGCATAAAAATATTTAATAAAATTTCTCAGGACTTGATTAACATGCCACTAAATAAATTTAAAATTGAAGTGAAAAACACTTTAACGAATAAAGGTTACTATAAAGTAGATGAGTATCTTAATGATGTAAATGCGTGGTTAACATAAGTCTCTTGCTTGCTCGCACAAAATAAATTGTAAACCAAAACAAATTTATAAAAGAAAAATAATCTAGTTCTAATGTAGTTCGCTGAGTTTCTTGCTGGTATCTTCTCAGTAGAACTAATCTACCGAACCAGCGAAAGAATCATTTTCCAATGGTTTATTTTTACATTATTTAATATTTTTATATTATTTCTTGACATACATAATTGTGGAATTTTGACGTTCATATGTGCTCTTTATGTGCCTAAACTGAATAAATGAAATTGATTCTTTGATTCTTTGATTCTCAATAATGCACCTACCAAGTCATTCTCAGCGCCATTTTGCCAAGTTGACTGTGTACTCAAAAAAGTCAAATAAAATAAATAAAAATAAAGCTGAGATAAAATCATGGAATGGAGGCAAACGGACCCGGATATTCTATTTATATACCTCTTTTCTCACCTATCACCGAGGCACAAGAATATTTTGACTTTTCTCGTATAAAACAACTTTATACCGACATAAAGTAAACCTCTACATTTAGCATTCGAGACATAAATCTCCGCAATTCTCGACAGCGGCAGACGAGGCGGGAAATATTCGTATACATCATTCTTGGTTTATGTTTCCAGGAAAGCTGAGAAGAGCTTGGAGTTGCGTACATATAACTACTGTATTCATACCTGTGAATATACCCCTGAAAAGAAAGGCAAAGGAGTATTTTACAGTCACATTTACAAAAAATGTGGCAAACTCAGTGGCGTGGCGGTAGTGAACTTCGTAGGAGGAGCGGGTTCGATCCCCGCTCAGTGTAAATATTTGTGTGCATGACTATTCATTGGTCTGGTCGTGCCTTGGAGAGCACACGTAAAGCCGTCGACTGTAATGCTTCGACATCGCCTTTGGGTTGTGGAGGTCATATGGCAGTCGCTTCATAGAAAATATCGAAGTTTAGCCAAATTCGCAGTAAAAAGCTGAAAGCTTCAAGTGCGAGTGAGTTTATTTATTTATTCAACTTTATGCACAGTAATTTTGTACAAAGGCGGACTTAATACCAAAGGCATTATCTAACAGTCAACCTTAGGGTGATGCAGAGATACATTGAGGTAGGTACAGGCAAAGTAATAATCCATTTATTGTCATATTATCTATGTTCACAATAATAATACATACACACTGTAATACATAAGAAATTCATACACATACTTTTAAATATATTAGGTACTTATATATACTATATATTCGTATTATATATACTTATATAATATAAACTTACCTATACTTATATAATTATACATAATAATAAAATATAGTTTAAAGCTCAGATGAAGAATAAGATACAAAAATATGGGTCTTTTAGTCCCACTAAAATCTACAGGGCCAAATCCAACCTCATTGCCACTGCTGCTCCCGCAAAAGATAAGATATTTAAGGTATGATGCCGAGCTCTGCTGCATGCAGCAGCGTTGCACAGCAGCAGACGCAGAGCATACCATGATAGGACTACGATAATTTTGTTTATTATTTTAATTCATTGCGGTTTCTCAATGTCGCCGTTTTTCCATATTCAAGTTTAACAAGTAATGTATATGAAAAATGTAAATGTATAGTTTTTGACAAATGAGCGGATTGCGAGAAAAATTTTCTTTATTTCTATGGACCATTTCTGTGTGGTCAAATGACGTGTCGTCTGTACATTACTTGTTAAACTTACATACGGATAAACGGCATCAATGAGAAGTCGCAATGTATTACAACAATAAACAAAATTATCATATTCAAGTTAATTTCATGGTACGCTCCGCGTCTGCTGTTGATGTCTGCGGTCGGTCTAAGCATCATACCTTTAAGCCAAATCAAGATAAACAGCAGGAAAGCAGAGAATTTTGTGTGAAAATGTTGTGTATTATTTTATGAAAGGTTTCAAAGCTAAGGTGTTTGGCAAATTGGAATGTGATAAGCTATTTACATTGGGGATTCGTAAATATGTATAAAGCGATGGAGTGAATAGAATAATACAGGATTGTCGGTATGCGAATACAGGAGACGTATTTAGGATATTCAAGATGCTTGCACCTGACATTATTCAATTGAATTGCGGTTTTCTGGTTGTATTCATAGATATTTTACGGATATCCAGCTTTACGTTGAGAATATTGGTTTTAGAATGAAATTTTAAGGTTTAGTTTAGTATGGTTACTATTCAAATCGATTAAGATAGAAAAAAATAAATCGGTTCAGGCGGAATTCGAACCAGCGATCCTTCCCATACTGGGGGAATGCTCTAACCACTGAGCCATCGAACCTCGCCTGAAGCTATACAAATTTTCGTATATATATTCGTCTTACGGCGACAGTGGGAACCATCTACCAATACTTGTACGTACTATCGAAACCAATGAATGACGTTGCAATCATTCAATTAACTACACCCTTTTTTTTTTCCTCCCCACCGGAGCCGGTGGAGGAGGTTATGTCGGACTCGAACCAACTAAAACGCACGCCACCTGTGGGTCGCTTTGGTTGCCGAAGGTGAGGTTGACAGGCATATCCCTCGCACCCCGGCCGACCCAGGGCCATCTCTCACGATCTCCTCTTCTCGGGTGTGGGGACTACAGAGTCCCCACCTCGTCCCCGGAAACGGGGAGGCGCGTCAGGTGTGCCACCGCCGCGGCCTGCTTCTGCCAGGGTGACAGGCGGCTCCACCTGTCACCCCCAGGCCGAAGTTAACTACATCCTGAATAAGACAGTACTGAAAAGGACGGATACAATGCGAGATTTGGGAGTAAACCTGGACGCTGAGCTAACATTTCGTAATCATATACAAAATGTATATAAAAAAACATACAAGAGCTTAGACTTTGTATTCAAAAGAGTGGTGGGTTCACAAGCATCACAGCGATAACCACCTTGTATAATGCATTAGTGAGAAGCCAGTTAGAAAGTAACGCAATTATCTGGGCTCCCCATGAAGCTAAATATAGTCTCATGTTGGAACGTATCCAAAATAAATTTACTAGGTTCTTGTACCTAAGGCTGTATGGAGTATACCCATTTTATAAATTGATGTTCGGGTTCGATTCCCGCTCAGTGCAAATATTTGTATGCATGAATATGTATATTTGCATTGGTCTGGGTGTTTCTATGTATAATATGTATGTATTTACAAAAAATAAAGTATCTAAGTATGTTTATCCGCATTCTAGATTCCATAACACAAGCTAGTTAAGCTATGCTTACCATGGGTCTAGATAGGGTTGTGTAGAATGTCGTGGAATATTTATTTATTTATGTATCCAAGCTTGTTTGTGATAGGCATGGTAGGATACAACAAATTGGAGACAAGGAGGTACATGGCTATTACCACGTATATTTTTAAATTATTACGAGGTAAGACCTCTAATCCGGGGGTAATAGAGATTAACCTATGTGTTCCCAACAATTACGTGTGGCGTAGGTGGCGTTCGCGTCTACTAGCAGTGCCCAGTGCTAGAACTAATTTACTAGGCAAAGCTGTGATAACGCGCACCTTACATATACTCAATGAAGTAGAAGACGGCACAGATCTTTTTACATGTTCCCTGAGTGAGTTCTCAAAAATTGCACTATATGTTATATGTTATTATAATAAGACCACACTATTGTATTAGGTTGACCTGTAAAGATAGTGATGTAGTGAAAAATAAATAAATAAATTTTAAAGTATTGATTTTTGATGACTCCACCTAAACCATTGAATGAAATGATACTAACTATTCAAATCGATTAAGACAAAAAAAATTTAATCGGTTCCAACGAGATTCAAACCCGCGATCTTTCCCTTACAGGGGGAATACTCTAACCACTGAGCCCTGTAAGGGAAGAATCACTGATTCGGATTCTTCCAGAACTGAATAAATTTCTTCTATCTTAGTTTTGATCAAAAAATCTAAAAACAGACTGTCCAGTCGTAATAATTCTACCCGATGCAGTTTTTTTTTTCGTAATATGACGTCTGCCAACCCAAAGATCTTCTACACAGAAAATAGGGTTGCACCTTGTAGCTGTTAATTCAACATTATTTACTCCGCAATATTAACTTTCCCAATAAAAAAAAAAACAGAAATATTTATTTCTACGTGATCGGTTAAAAGTAGTAGCTCACAGGTACATGGAAATCCATTATCACGGTACAGTAGGCCTTAAAGCCAAGGCATTACATATTCAGGTCCCGTTTTTCGCCATTAGGAAACAAGTTCCGAATCCGTTCTTGCACCGTACGTTTACATTGTCAGGATTTGGTTGAGACTATTTACTTTTTGAAGGCAAGACGACATCCCCTAGCCAAATGTACTGACTACCTTAAAAGGGTGGCTGGGACATACTGAATGCGTAAGGCGGAAGACCGGACGAAATTGCGCATATTGGGAGAGGCATGACAGGTAGTAGATATACGGGGGGTGGGAAATTATTTTATTCTAATTTATTTGAACACCAACCCCAGCATTATTTATAGCTCGTACTTTGAATCATGAGGCCCCCTCCGCAGTTTATTTTATGGGTTTATTTTGAATTTTAAGGAAGCGAATGCCGTCTTACCTCTTATGAGAACCGTCAATGAGAACAATCTGTCAATGATAAATTAAAAAATAAAGCTAGGCTAAAGTCTGCCAACATTGGGAGAGGCCTCTGTTCAGCAGTGAACTGCGATTGGCTAAATGATTGATTGGGCCTTATTCGCTATCTTTGGTTCTATATTTATTACGACGTTATCACAGGGAATGTGTGTACTGTGGACTGTTTGTATTTTTTATGTTCTTAGTTTGTTTTAGTATGCAATACCTGTCATATTTTTGGCATGTTTGATTGACATTTGTGAGCTACTAAGGACCTGGTTGAAAATCAGTGCCAGTCACCAGTCTGGCATATGCCGAACCAAGTCCTATTCAGTATACCTACTAATGTTCACGATTGCTGATATTAGGGCTAGCGTTTAAGTTTACATTTTGTTATTGTGTTTTTAAGCTATTGCATAGCTTTTATCGCGGGCCTTGAGCGTGGGGACCGAATCCAGAAATTCCGTAACGAAAAAAACCTAACACCCCCCACTCCGAGCTCGCACGAATCGAGCTGAGCTGCTCCGAAGTAGCTCCGCTTAACGTAAGTAATTATAATTGCATAAGTTGTTAGTTTTCAAATTCAAATTCAAATTCAGACTCAGACTCAGACTCAGACTCAGACTCAGACTCAGACTCAGACTCAGACTCAGACTCAAACTCAAACTCAAACTCAAACTCAAACTCAAACTCAAATTCAAATTCAAATTCAAATTCAAATTCAAATTCAAATTCAAATTCAAATTCAAATTCAAATTCAAATTCAAATTCAAATTCAAATTCAAATTCAAATTCAAATTCAAATTCCAAATCAAATTCAAATTCAAATTCAAATTCAAATTCAAATTCAAATTCAAATTCAAATTATATTATTATTTATTATAATTGCATAAGTTCATAAAAAATGCTATGCAATAGCTTTACCGCGGCAGTCCCCGAGTGCCACACGTCTTTTATAGAGTTTTTTTTTCTTACAATTCTGTTTATGTGTATTTTGTGGGTTTATGCTTAAATAAATAATTGCGTTCTTTCTTTCAGTAGCAACAATACTATGTCACATAAAGATTCCAAGAGCAAATTGTAATTAAGATAGGTGTCGGGTTCAAATCCACTCTAACAAAACCAAGTCAAACAAAAGTCATTTAGCTCAGCTAGGCACCTTAAAAAATGTGGATATAATAAACCTCCGTCTATTTTTATAAATATATACAGCCTGTACAGTTGTGATACCTAGATTAGAATTTATAGGTCGCCTGGTTATCCTAGTTAGGGCTGTAGTCGTAAACTACCTCAATAACTAAATCCCTTTTAACAGCACCGTTGATATTTAGTTTTATTAACGATCTGTCCTCGTTAGTAAACTCTGTCTACGATCTATTTACAGAGGAAAATAGGTACTATAAGTATTTAGTGTAAGGTGTCTCTTATATTGGTCTAGAAATTTCGTATTGGTTTTAACTTTTTCAGGTGTTTTCAATGTTTAATGGAGTGACAGCTGAAATTAACATAGGTATGTGTTTTATATATCTATTACGTTACACACGTAATAGATATATAAATATATATCTATTACATGTGTTATAAATAGCAGCCACCCGTAACTTCGTATACGTAAAATTCTTTCTTAGCGGACGATTACCGCCTAAAAGTAACCCACCTGTAAGTGATTAGTTTCTGAAATTTCGTGATTTATCAGTAAATGATATTTCGCTTTTAAATAATACTAGCTGTTGCCCGCGGCTCCGGTTGGATGTCGGTTATCGCGACAAAACATAGCCTATACCAAATTTCATCAAAATCGGTTTAGTAGTTTAGGCGTGGAAGCGTAAAATACAGACAGACAGACGGACAGACATAGTCACTTTCGCATTTATTATATAAGTATGGATATAGATTAACAATTTCAAATTTCACTGAAATCTATCCAATCGTTTTACCGCAAATCAACAAACAAACTTTCCCATTTGCATTAGTAGAAATCTGTGTATTCTCCTAAAATAATAGCAAAATTATTATCAACGAAGTGTGAGTGAGTTTACATTTAATATTCATAAGGTATTGCAACTTCCCTTCTAAAATTTTACACTTAAAGACAGTGATTAGGCCTGAAACCGGTAGATTAAATAGGTCAGAGGCCTTTGTCTTCAGTGCAACTCTAAAGATTAATTCAATATCGGTATTAAATATTTGATATAACACGATTATTTAGTACTGAAACATGGCTGTTGACTAAGGAATTAAGGGCTTCTGAAATAAATCAAATAATTCCGTCATGTAGGTCAAAATGTGCCTGTGAAGCTTAGAAATTTAATTTATCTCACGCCTAGATCATAATGCAATAGGTCTATGAGAGCGAGAAAGATCGTCATCATCTATATGGAGACGTATTATCCTGATTGTATCGGAGGTAACTCCAATGATGTATTATTAACAGATACGTTATACAAGAACATCGCGTCTTCTAAAATGGCGAAAACACTAAGAATTAAAAAAGATACGTCAATTTTTATTTATATGTTTTATTGTTTTTAGAAACTCAGCTACTGCCGGGATTTTTAGGAAAACACGTGCCTAAGCTAAGGGTTTTTTTCTGTAGCGCACTGACGCGTCACTAATTGGTGCTTAAGATGACCTTCGTCATCATTTTTCGTCGTCATTTTAGAGTTCTGGCAACAGATTTATAACTTATACATCATTAAGTAACTCCTGTTGCTGAATTGATGCTAATAAGTGTAACTAATTAAATTTCATTTTCACAATCTGTCCTATTTTTCGAGTTCATTATTTCGCAATACATACACAATAACTACTGTACTTCATATTATTAAGTAGACTGCAAAGTAAATGAGGAATATGTCCCTAGGGCTACCAATTAAATTTACATACCCTAGTTTTTATTAGACATGTGTACGAAACGTTAGCGACTTTTAATTTGATACTAACGCCATCTATTAACCCTTAAACAACCTACACATATTTGTTTATTGAACAGAATTTGAATAGCAGGAGTATGGGTGGGATTAATACCATACAAACACATACACATATAATGTAAATTAAGTTAGATCCAACGAAACTTCGCAAGTCTATTAACAAGTGGGTAGGTAGAGAGAAAACAAACAGAGTAAGTAACTAATCTATTTAAGAACTCCTTATCCGCTGTCTATCCGTTAATGGGCAAGTCGCGAGGATATACTTAAGTGAATCAAGAAAAAGCTCTTCAACTTGCCCGTCACGAATTCTGGCTAAAGCGAATTTAAAATAAGTACCTTGAGTCGCACCTGTAGGTGTCTAGTTGATTTATGTCTTAATTTCAAAGGGAATATTTCGTATTCGGAATTCATTATATCGAATATAAAATTACGTTTTCTAAAAATAGGACACTTCAATATGATTTCAGCTCGCCTAAATGTAAGCTAAAAGCAAAGTCTCAGGAAAGAGGGCTGTGACCCTCTTTCCTGAGACTTCAGGTCAGGGTTCAGATGCTTTTCAACGCCCCGTAAGGACCTGGCACTATATATAACTACTTCGTTCTATAAGCCTGCTGTTCAGGACAAAAATTGTGTCACGGTTCCTGGGTGAAGTCATGAAATGGGAATGAATTTTGAAATTCGAATTTGGAACGAGGCAAAGCGTGCCTTTTTGCAATGGTCATCTTCGATTAAGATAGAAAAAATTGAATCGGTCCAGGCGGGATTCGAAACCCCTATCTTTCCACTAAGCCACCGAACCTTGGTCATGGTCATCTTTATGACAGCTATAAAAAGTTGCGCATTTCTCGATAAGTAGTGGTCTTCCGCGATTACAGCCAGTATTTATAGGTATACAGAAAAGTTATTGGATTTCAGTCATATAACCTTAAAAAGAGTCTTTTATTTCTCGTAATATCACGTAATCGAGTCGCAATACCAGTGTTAAATGTATTATTGGTAAAACCAATAATTTCAAGAACTGCAAGAGGCCGCCACCGCCGTTTCAATATTGTTAAAACGTGTTAAAACTATGTTTGTATTGCAATAAAACAATATGTATTGTTTAGACACTGTTTGACAGTGACAAGGGTGACAATAGTTTTACCGTTCAAAAGTTCAAATGTTATCGATGTTTTACAACTAAATTAATAAATTAATTTTTTAAACATTAATGACTAATGTGATAAGGGTCACATTTGCACGTCATTTTTGTCACAATATATATAAAACCACTCAAGCACTAAGCGTTATTTAAATTTCAAACAGCACATAATTTTCTCAACGTCGAGCAGTTTTCCAAACGCGTTGCGGTTTTCTTGCAGGCCAAAGTTTCAGATGATTTATGTCAGAACTAACCGACGTTGTTGTACTAGGTTATAATAATTTTTCAAACTTAATAAATACACTGATTTTTTTAACCCTTTACGCAAAAACGGCGGGGTGTTATACGTTTGACGTGTCTGTGTGTGTACATGTGTGTGTGTGTATGTGTGTCTGTCTGTGGCATCATAGCTCCTGAACGGATGAACAAATTTAGTTAATTTAGTTTTCTTTGTTAGAAAGGTTCTTTCGGTTTGGGGGAAAGGAAAGGTTCGGGAGTGTTCTTAACTATCTTTGAAAAAATAATCGGTTCAAGATGTCCGCCGCCACAAAATGACGAAGATAATATGACGGAGTGCTTTACCAGTTCTCCTGTACCAGGTCCCCCCGAACACGGCAACACGTGAAAATAAATATTACTAGGTATATCAAAGTTAAAGACCACAATTTATTTTAAATTTTTTGGAGGTTATTTTTTTTATACCACTTAGTTGGCAGACAAGCACACGGCCCACCTAAAGGAAAGTGGTTACCGTGGCCTATGGACGTGTGTAACACCAGAGGAGCCGCACTCGCGCTGCCGACCCTGTAAGCACAGACTTTTTGTGCCGTCAGTGTAGAGGACAAAGCAGGACAAGTCTTTAGTCTTCTTACTGACAGCACAAATTCTCCAGTGAGCTCTGGCTACCCTATTCACCGCTGGGAACACAACATGAAGTTATTATGACCGCGGTATTCTGTAGAGCGGAGGTACTTCCCCAGTCGGATTGCTCAATTGGGCGGAAATACCGCCGTGTCCTACCTCCTATTTTTTGTAATGGGGTATTTTTTAATAGTTGCTTCTGCAGTGAAGCTGAATCTAAAGTAACTGAACAGTAATGTTCACCGCAATTAACGCGATCATGGTATTCGTTTTTTCTTTAATTTTTTTAAGGAATATTAGCAACCACAATTACTAATATTTCCTCTAATCCCTCCAACTAAGCAGTAACAGTATTTTATTTTACATAGTATCTATAGGAGGTAGGACACGGCGGTATTTGCTCCCAATTGAGCAACCCGACTGGGGAACTACCTCCGCCCTACAGAATACCGAGGTTATAATAACTGCGTGTTGTGTTCCCAGCGGTGAGTAGGGTAGCCAGAGCTTACTGGAGAATTTGTGCTGTCAGTGAGATGACTAAAGGCTTGTCCTGTTTCGTCCTCTACACTGACGGCACAGAGACTCTGTGCTTACAGGGTCGGCAGAGCGAGTGTGGCTTCTCTGGTGTTACACACATCCATATAATAGGCCACGGTAACCACTTTCCATCAGGTGGGCCGTGCGCTAGTCTGCCACCTTAGTGGTTTAAAAAAAAATAGCAACCGTAATTACTAATATTCCCTCTAACCCCTCCACTAAGCAGTAACAGTATTTTATTTTACATAGTATCAATATTATCTACGCATATGGTGCATATGTACCCTTGAATTAATGGAAATAATTGAAAAATGTTTTAAAGAATTAACCATTAGTTATGACCCCTTTGAGAGGACTTATTATTTGCAAAGGTTTTCATTTTCAAAACCTGTTCTAAAATATGTTCGAATAAAAATATAATAACTGAAATATTTTCTCATATGCTATACAAATTAAAAGTAATGCGTGCATTGCTTTTAATTTTATAGCCAACACCATATTCAATTCAAATACAATAATAAATTTATTAATTGAAAAAGTTTTATGGAAAGCAATATTTTCGGGAGATGAATAAAAAAGCCGACCGCGGTAGCCTAGTGGTATGAGTAATGGACTGCTGAGACGAGGTCTCGGGTTCGATCCCAGGTTATACCATGACACACACCAATGACTATTCGATGCTTCTTGAAGTTATCGCAGGTTTATAAGTGCCCGGTTAATGGCAATAGGCTCGCCACCTATTACATTGGGACCTAAACTTAAACTGGCGAAATGTGGGTGCTAGCATCTCTGCCTACCCCTTCGGGGATATAGGCGTGAGTTTATGTTATGTTATGGTGTTATAAAAAAAATAGCCGATATCGTGCGACACCCCTAACCTTTAATACCAGTATTGCCTCTGTCTGTGTGCGGGTTAAATTGGCTTGTACCCGTAAAAGTTACTGATGTAACGCTCTCCTAAGGGTATTTGTTTAGGACTATACATTTATTGTCGCTCAAAGTAATTTATTTTCATAATAATTTCATCGATTCCGACGGCCATTTTATGAGTGCGTTCGTTCAAAAATGTGAGATCAACCCTTTCTAATATCGGGACAGATAATAAAATATTTGGCGTTGGATTATATTAAATTAAAACGCTTCGGGACAAAGTTACCCGATCCCAACTATTGTTCGCGTCAATATTAAACTTTTGACATTGGATATTAGTCATTTGGAAGTTTGTTAGTTTCAGTTAAAAGGTTTATCTATAGGGGATTATGGGATCATTTTTGTTCTATATTACGCATTTAGGGTGACATTTATCATGACGAGAATTTGTTTCGTTCAAAAATTGTAAGAAAAAGGCCACCAAAGCAAATAATTAAGATTGTGTTATTTAAAAAGCAATCAAATCCGGACTATGGTAATGAATTAGCGTAGTGAATACCTTAAGGCTCCTTCGTACCTCAGAAAGTACGAGAAGATATCGCTCCCGGTTGCCATACGAAGATCAATGGCAGTCGTTAAGAGTAGACAGAGAGTCTGACTTGATTTAGCAGAATAGAACTAATCACCAATGGGTTGTGGAACTCGTGAAGGTCATATGGCCATCCCTTTATGGAAGATTCGTAGTTTAGCCGGGTCATAGGTAGACTGTAAGCTAACTAAAACTGAATTGAGAATGTTTTAAAAGTTACTGAGGAGATGATGACCAGAGTTGGCAGCACGGGTAACTTCCCTGGTGTTATACACGTTCATAGGTCACGGTAACCACTTTCCATCAGGTGGGCCATGTGCTTGTCTGCCACGTAAGTCGTATAAAAAAACCTACTTTTATCAAAAAGTCGGTAGCTAAAATTGGGATACGGTGCGTAAAAAGCAAATACCTTAACACAGCTTGCAATCTGATTCAATAATATTTATATAATAAGGCATCCTTGACGTTAAACAAAGAGATAATAGAATAGTAACTTAATTACGCAACTTACTGATAAATATACGTTTCCCTTAAATATTGTCGGCAAAGGATCCAGGCCGTGCAAATATTTGCCGGAATAACAAAACTTTTTGGTGACGCCACATTTAATCTATCAAGTAGATACTTTGTTACAATTGTGTCCACAGATTTGAACATGAAATACCGTGCACGTAGTGTTTTTTTTTATTTCTTTTATTATACAACACAAGTTATATAAGTATTAGTATTTGGTCCTGCAAAACTGATTGAACAGTTTGAGTGCAGGATCTAGATTGGGGCTATACTCTCTTTGTACTGTATCTGCATAGGTATACTGTTTTTCTTTTATACCACTTAGGTGGCAGACAAGCACATGGCCCACCTGATGGAAAGTGGATACCGCAGCCTATGGACGTATGCAAAACCAAGAGAGTTACACTCGTGCTGCCAACCCTGTAAGCATTGAGAGTTTCTGTGCCGTCAGTGTAAGAGACCGAGCACGACAAGCTTTTGCTCTTCCCACTGACAGCACAAAAACTCTCAAGTTCAGGCTACCCTACTCACCGCCGGGAACACAACACGAGGTTATTATAGCCGCGGTATTCTGTAGGGCGGAGGTACTTCCCAAGTCAGACTGCTCAATTGGACGGAAAAACTGTCGTATACTACCTCCGGTGGTCCTCTAAAATTAGGAAAACCGAAAGCGTATTTTTTCGTCAAGGTGTTAGATATGGAAATCGTTTAGCTATAATGCTCACCGTAAACAGAAAGGAGTTCCCCTAAGACTCCGGTCAGAAACTCAGCGGGCATTTCTTTTTTTTTGCTCTATTTACAAACATACACTTAGTCTACTTAGTCTAAATACAAAAAATTACTTGAGTAGCATAGTTGAGTGAACAACTCATTTCCAAGCTTGTTTATCATCCAAGTATTCTTGGATTTTATTATAGTCTTTCAGGCACAATTTACTTATAACAATATTTTTAAATTTATACACAGGTAGATCCCTAATTTCATTAGGGAGCTTGTTAGAAAAGCGTATACAGTTGCCCTGGAATGAATGACTAGTTTTTTTTTTTGTGTCTGGTATTTATTTTATGCCGGTCACAAACTCTAGAGAATTTTGAAACATTTTTCCGTACATACATGAGTTTCTCGAAAATATATTTTAAGACTACGGATAAAATGTCTATCTCTTTAAACTTTTCTCTGAGGGAGACTCTTGGGTCTAAATTATAAATGGCTCGCACAGCCCGCTTTTGTAACACTAATATTGTGTTTAAATGTGCAGAATTACCCCAAAGGAGAATTCCGAAGCTCAAAATACTATGGAAATAACTGAAATATACTATTCTAGCCGTATCTACGTTTGTCACAGCGTAGGAGGCCGAACTTAATCTACTGGCTATTTTATCAATAGGTAGGCCTAGGTAGTTTTACCAAGTGATCGTTTACGAACAGTGAGAGCAACTGGCAACCACCGCTTCATTCTTTATTCCATTATTTTATACTCGTAAAACAGATATATGAACTTATGTTACCAATAATCTTTTAACATAATGCTTCCTTATCACAGCATCCGAATTCGAATATTGGAACCCCCATAATATATTATCCATGGAACGTTACTCAAATATACTGTAGACCATTTATCTTTTAGATAGTGTTGCCAAATCACATTGCACAAAATTGGATATTAAAGTTCACAAGCGACCTGCGTTGTCGTATTGCAATTGGAATTTCCCGTTCTTTAAATGTTTATTTAGGTCAAGCTGACCCGCCCAACTTCGCCTGTGGCATATTTTGACACTTTATATCACCCTTTTGAGCCCGTATTGTTTAAGTTTTCAAACAATGTATGGCAATTGCCGGATTTGTTGACATTTATGATCACTGCTCCGCTCCCTTAAGCAGTAGCGTAATGATATATAGCCTTAAACCTTAGTCGATAAACAGACTATTCAGTACAAAAATATTTTTTCTAATCGAACTAGTACTTCTCGAGATTAACTCGTACAAACAAACAAACTCTTCAGCTTTATAATATTAGTATAGACTAGGTGTAGCCCGCTGCTCCGACCGCATGGAACACCAACGTTTTTAGAATCTATATTCAGGGTAAAAAGTAGCTTTTTATTATCCCAAAACTATGATTTATATTTGTGTCAAACATCCCGGTCTCTGTAAGCGTTTAGTCATCTATCCTATATATCTATACATTTAAAAGTATAGATATATAATTGTTCAGCTACTTTAGCCACAGTTCAGATGTTTTTACGGTAACATTATGTTTCCTTGTTGGCGATTTTGTATCTAGCTAAATAGAGAAAGTAAATTTACTATTGGACTTTAAACAATAGAATTACTTTAGTCGATACTTAAGCAGATATAGCATCGAACATTAGGAACGACCCAATTCTCCTATCATCGTTTATTACCAGGTTATTACCAAATGTTGACAGCCCATGTTCTAGTCTAATGCTTGTGTTTATCTGTTTTAAAAATAAATTCCCTAATTAAACAGTGGGAAATTCACGAATAGTTAACAATCTAAAGTAAACAAGTATCGAAGTAACACAAAAGATATCCGATTTCTTAACTTAAATATCGTATAATATGGTGACTGACGAAGAAGAGTCAACTAAGTAAAGGCAATAAGCTGAAATCCTATTGCGTGATATCAATAAATATTATTAGCGAAATGTGGCTGTTATTATACTTCAGCCTACCCCTAAGCTGGTAGGCTGAAGTCACAAGCACACAAACACGCGCGCGCGCACGCACAAACCACGCACTCAGGCACGCACGCACGCACACACGCACACACAGTCACGTTTCGCCTGTACATGCAATAGTGAGTGACATATGTAAGTACTTGAATAATGTGATATAATAAATTCGTGCTAATACGTATTGCATGACTTAGAACAATTTAATTTAATATAATAGACGTGTTTATTGTGACGTGAAGGATAATAACTTAGGTAAATTACTTTCCTACCTACCCACCTACCTATCTACCCGACCTACTTCCCACAATTTGTCATTCATATCATTGATTATTTTATATTATATCCTTCATAACGACGATTCAAAGAGACTGACATAGTGAGTGTGGTGTGTCGCCAGCCTAACTGTTCATAATAAGTGTAATGGTGGGTAGGCGCTCAAAAAATGTTCCCCGCATACCTCTCGACACTCGAAGACTAGTCAAGTCGTGACCACGGGTGCTGCAACGCATCCGAAACGTCGGCAGAAATAGTAAGTTCCAAGATATAATTCGTGAGAAGTCCCGATATCTTGTTTAATTATGGATTCAAAGAGAATGCAAAAAAATAGTTATATTTATATTATGTAACCACCCGCGTGGCGTAGCGGTAGAGCATTAAACTGTTAAGTCAGGAGTCGCGGGTTCCATTATATTTACCTTTATAGTTCCGAATATTTTTGGTGTGTGAAGTTTATTTTCTTCAGTGCCAGTTCGCCATTTTATTAATATCTTTCTTTCGCTGTCCAATATTAAGAGCACCAAAATAGAGCAAACGACCAAAGCTAGTCGTATTATAACTTATAACAGCCATCATAGCGTGCTGCAACTATAGTGATATGTATTTTTCGCATAACAAATACATAAGTATATTTATCTGCATTCCAACACCCATATTTGTTAAGCAAGGCTGTTAGTTCCCAGTTCGAAAAATATAGTAGAATGTCAATAAACAATGAAGATATCGACCATTCTACATCCCTAATGTTCGCACCACTAAAATTATAAAGCGGGAAATAAATTTTCCCAAAAAGATATATAACACCGATTCCTTATTCGAATACGCATAACTTATTCCTAAGCAAGTTTTCCCTATAATTCAGTATGCGTGTGCCCACATTTTACGCAGGCAGTCTGATACGATTTGTGGTTAGTTCCTCGCCAACAGATAGGGCTAATACACTGTGACGGAATCTCCGCATGCGGATGTACGTGATGAAGGTATCGTGGATGAATTGCGTTTAGTTAATTTCGAAGCGGAACTACAGTCGTGAATAAAAAAATGACACCTGGTATCATTACCACGAAACTGTTACGAATGTGTTAATAACTACCTTCACATCTGCTCTGCGCGACTGTCTGATCACCCCTGAAGTACATAAGACCCAATAGGCCATTACGGACTCTTAAATATTATGTAGTCATTATAACTCGATCAACAAACTAATAAACACTGATTATTATTACTAGATGAGGATAAAACTAAATAATGTTAACTAACACTAAGATACAGTGATAGCCACGTCACCCCAGTTTGGGTGTCACATGAGTGTGAATAACAGGATGTTTTAGGAGACTGCGTGCACTGAGATCCGCAACGCAGAGGGATGCGGATGAATTTTCATCCGCGGCGCAGGAAACCCAAATTATAAATTTTATATATTTTACCATCTGCGTAAAAAAATCCGCGTAACAAAAATAGCTTATTCCATAGGTGTGTACACAACCTTACGTATAGAGCAATAAATCAGCCCCCGGCTGCGTACACGCGTACATTCGAACATAAAATCACAGGGTTGAACCATCTTGCATTACCATGGGAAATAAATAAATCAGCCAGGAAGTGAGGAACATACAGCATGAAATTTGGATTTATTTAGGGACATTTGTTTCAATTGCGCGGCAGGAACGGCGTGTATGATGGAGGAAGATTACTTACAAAGGCAACTCGTTATGTAATTAGGGCTGAGCCACAGATAACATAATACTGGCAGCCAAGATAATATTATGAGTACGATTACGATTATGAGAATTTACGCGCTCATATTACAGGTTTAAAATGCCCTATATTGTGACTGTTACATTGGGTAAACATTAAATAGAGGTATGTCTTATCTTATTGCCGCGTGGTTTCCGGCAGGGTAGAATTATGGCCATCCCATCTCTTCCCATGCGGTGTCAAACAAGGTACAAGGTGACCAAGGGATAGGGCTGTTTAACATCAGACAGATATGTACAGCCCAGAGTCAACCTCAGATGCATGGCTCGAGTCAACAATAGTGCCCGGAATACGGCAATAGGCTCACCCCCTATTACGTGGGACCGAATACAATTTTTGGTGAAATGTGGGTGTTAATTCACCTCTGCCTAACACTCCAGGGATAAAGGCTTGATTATATGTATGTATGTCTTATCGAAATACATCAATATATTCCTTATTTTGGTGGGTTATAGTGTGTGATAGGTTTTCTTATTAGGTTTAAAGGTCAGAAGGTAGTCCCTTCCCTAAACGATAATCTAATAAGTATGCGCGTTGTTGCCGCGTACATTGTACAGTGTGTTTGGACAAATGTGGACAACATCTGTATTCCTATGATACTAGAACGTATCAAGATAGCTCTGATGAAAGAGTAACATTTCAAATCTGCTTGAAATTCTCGTCTTAAACTTTTATGTGAACTATTTTTAATTAATTGAAATTGTACAAAAGTCGCGGTAGCCTAGTGGTAAGGACTGCTGAGACGAGGTCTCAGGTTCGATCCCAGGTTTACCATGTGTATTTATCGCAGGTTTATAAGTGCCCGGTTAATGGCAATAGGCTCGCCAACTATTACATTGGGACCTAAACATAAACTGGCGAAATGTGGGTGCTAGCACCTCTGCCTACCCCTTCAGGGATATAGGCGTGAGTTTATGTTATGTACAAAAGTACAAAAAAGCTTAGCACAGTAGATGTTCCAAAAATCGCTCGTAAACATTCTTTCGCCAGACGGGGAGCTATTGCAATAAAAATGAAGGACTAAAAAGGGATTAATAAATGCCTAAGTCATGCTTCTCGATGAAGGTCTTTTGGGAGAAGGCAATAGATTGAGTCTAGACTTTCACAGAATTACGAGACTGCTTAATTATAGGCCTTGAAGGCCCAGACTTGTGCCGTTTATAAAACTTTCCCGTATAATTTTTAGATTTCACGTCAAAATTTAAGCGTCTGGACCGTACTTAGGTACACTTAAATAAATTCAAGAACATTATTTATTTACGCCAGGATTTCTGGATTCTTTTTTTGCTAAAAGGCTAATCTTATATTTAAAAAGTTACCGAATAATATTTCGAGTTTATTTCAAGATGTAGCCCACCTACAAGACACACCTGTCCCTCTAGATAAGTGGCACGTAATATGTATGTAGAATAGAATAGAACAGATTGATCAATATTTGAAATTGATATAGCTTGACGTCTCTCATAAATGTAAAATACGTATCAAACATACACATGCAGCAATGTATTCTAAAATACGCCGACCAACGAAGTGCTACTTCTCTATAAGGGCAACTTAGATCCATGATCGTGGGCCTGGGGGAGACGCTAGATGGGGCTACCGTGGTCTCCACGTACGAGGGCCAGATCGAGAGAGATGACCCTTGGTCGGCCGGGGTACGAGGGATAAGCTTTTTTTTATATAGGACACGTCAAATAGACTTCGCCTCGTCTGATGGTGCTGAAGGCAAAGTCTCAGGAAATAGGGTCACTGTTACATACATATACCATGTTACAAAGATGACCCTCAGCTTGACAGCCTCATCATACGCTATTTCACACCCCGCTTTAAGGACCCGGGACAGTAGTAAAAAGAAAACACGTAAGTTGGTAATGAATTCCAGACCTTAATGGTGCGACAATGGAAAGAGTCTCCGAACCGCTTGGTTCTTGATCGGATCTTTTTGTGATGACATTAGCATGATAGTCACAAACAGATAGCGTGCGTTTTAGTCGGTTCAAATTCGACATTACCAACCCCACCGACACCGGCGGGAGGGGTATTCGGGGGATTTCGGGACATAAAAAAAGAGAGACAACTAATAGACGGATGAGGCTATGAGGTAAACTTTCCTCTCAGCATGGGGGATCAGACGGCGTCGTTACTATCAAGGAGGAGACACATCTCCGGTATTTATATATGACTCAGTGTAAAGACAACTCTTTGTTCTTTGACTATATAGCACATAACATAAACTCACGCCTATATCCCCGAAGGGGTAGGCAGAGGTGCTAAGCATCCACATTTCGCCAGTTTATGTTAAGATCCCAATGTAATAGGTGGCGAGCCTATTGCTGTTAACCGGGCACTTATAAACCTGCGATAAATACACACATAACTTCGAAAAGTCATTGGTGAGTGCCATGGTAAAACCTGGGATCGAACCCGACACCTCGTCTCAGCAGTCCATTACCCATACCACTAGGCTACCGCGGTATACAATTTATATAAAGTCAAAGTTTTCGTCTAAGTATAGAGTATAGTATAGAGGGCTTCCTCCGCGGAAAGTTTTGTAAAGCATTATGCAAATGACTTGCATAGAGGAGCTATTGTTACACAATCGCCCAAAAAAGAGAGTAACATTTTCATGCATGTAGACCGGTATATAATGTTCTTTATTCCTGGCGGCCTCTGTGAAGTAGTGGTAGAAAGTTCGATTGCTACGCAGGGGGCGCTGGGTTCGATTCCCGCTCAGTGAAAATATTTGTATGCATGAATATGTATATTTGCATTGATCTGAGTGTTTATATGTATAATATGTATGCATTTACAAAAAAGTATCTAAGTATGTTTATCCGCATTCTAGATTCTATAACACAAGCGAGTTAAGCTATGCTTACCATGGGTCTAGATCGCGATGTGTAGAATACTATAGAATATATTTTCCATTCTACTAAAAAAACTTGTAAAGCCATTTTGTTTGTGTCTTATATGAGCCTATTATGTACTTATTATTATTTTAATATTATGTAATAGCTGTAAGTTTTTTTTAAATAATAGAATATATTAAATAAAAATTCTAACTTTAAAATGTGAATGTAAGTATATTATATAAGGTGTTCTTTAAAAATGATAGCGATTTTGACAGGGTACCAAAAAAAATATTTTTCGCCTCACACTAGAACTGTGACGCAACTTTGGATCCAAACAGTTTGTCTAGAATATATAAAATTCTTGTAGGAGGTAGGACACGACGGTATTCCCGTCCGAATTGAGCAGTTCGACTGGGGAAGTACCTCCACCCTACAGAATACCACGGCTATAATGACCTCGTGATGTGTTACCGGCGGTGAGTAGGGTAGCCAGAGCTCACTGGAGAGGTTTTTTTCTGTCAGTGGGAAGACCAAAGGCTTGTTCTGATTTTGTGTTCTGCACTGAGGGCACATAAAATCTATGTTCGTACAAGGTCGGCAGTACGGATGTGACTCCTCTGTTATTCGTTCCGTTCATAGGGCACGGTAACCACTTTCCATCAGGTGGGCCGTGCGCTTGTCTGTCACCTAAGTTGTATAAAAAAAATAAAAAATCATACATTTCCTGACTATTATACAGTAAAGTAACTTCCCTTTTCTTTTTAAATGCCACTAGCATTTAAAAATAAAACATGTCGAGTCCAATTACTTATGCAAATAATTAACATATTATTTGTACGTTCGCAACGTTCATATATGAAATAATAATTTCTGTAGGTGCAAAACGGAATACTTTGTAATCTGTCAAGTCATCGGCTTTCCCGCTTAAAAATGGCGTCAAAAAAACACGCAAAAGCATTATTTGACTTTATTTAAACAAAACCTATTTTATACTGACCGTTTAGCTAGAATTATAGGTATGAAACAAGGTAGTTATAGCACGAGTAAAGGTGAAAGTCCGAAAACTGTAAATATGTAACTACTCACACCACATTACAAAAAATGTATGTCTGTCAAGATCATTTTCCCAAGACCGCGAGGAGGTATCAAGTTGAAATTAATATCAAATACTCAGGTCTGTGACCTCTTACAGCTGTTAAAAAATCAAACTTTTAGGTCAAGGCCCATCTCGCACTTTTGTAAAGAACATTAGTGTATTTAATTAAATTGAGTATATGGTGAAATAGGGAATAAAATGATGAACTGAGCGATCCGTGAGTTTTCGTGTCATATATGATGTATAAAAAATTACACTGTTCAAACTATGAAAATATGATACCCTTAGAAATTATCAGGTTTTATTATACCACTTAGGTGGCAGACAAGCACGGCCCACCTGATGGGAAGTGGTTATCGTGGCCTATGGACGTATGCAAAACCATGGGAGTCACACTCGCGCTGCCAACCTTGTAAGCACTGAGAGTTTCTGTGCCGTCAGTGTAAAAGACAAAGCAGGACAAACTTTTGATCTTCCCACTGACAGCACCTAAACTCTCCAGTGAGCTTTGGCTACCCTACTCACCGCCGGGAACACAACACGAGGTTATTATGGCCGCGGTATTCTATAGGGCGGAGGTACATCACAAGTCGGACTGCCCAATTGGGCGGGAATACCGCCGTGTCCTACTTCCTAAGGTAAGTTAGTGCGCAAAATCCCCTGGGAATAGCAAGCGATGATCATGATAGTGAAGCAACTTTATGATCATAAATAGCTCCTTGCAAGGTATGATATTTAGTATATAAGGAATCAAGTAGGAATATGAGAAGTATCAGTGACATTGATTGATTGCAGGCACCACATGGCGGCCCCCTTCACGCCCTTGTAAGCAGCGTAATGTATTAAGTAAATGAATTTGTTAGCCTTGGTTTTATACCGTTGCGAAGTGAAAGCCTTTTTGGTCTTATGAAGTAGGACACGACGGTATTTCCATCCAATTGAGCAGTCCGACTGGGGAAGTACCTCCGCCCTACAGAACACCGCGACCATAATAACCTCGTGTTGTGTCCCGGCGGTGAGTAGGGTAGCCAAAGCTCACTGGAGAGTTTTGGTGCTGTCAGTGGGAAGATCAAAAGTTTGTCCTGCTTTGTCTTTTACACTGACGGCACAGAAACTCTCTGTGCTTACAGGGTTGGCAGCGCGAGAGTGGCTTCTCTGGTGTTACACACGTGCATAGGCCACGGTAACCACTTTCCATCAGGTGGGCCGTGCGCTTGTCTGCCACCAAGTGGTATAAATAAAAAAATAAAAAAGCAGTAGTTGCAATTTCCCAATTACATCCAATGTTTGAAATTTGGAGCCCTACAGATCCGTTCTCTTATTGTCTCGGTATTTCAATTCTTGTTTTGATTAATGACGGGCTCGGTAGCGTAACGGTAGAGAATTCGACTGCTACGCAGGAGGCGCGGGTTCGATTCCTATTGTGTAAATATTTGTATGCACGAATATGTATATTTGCATTGGTCTGGGTGCTTCTATGTATGCTTATCCGCATTCTAGATACCATAATACAAGCTAGATAAGCTATGCTAACCATGGGTCTAGATAGCGTTGTGTAGAATGTTTAGAATATTTAGTTATTTATTATTTATTAGATAAAGCTCTGGTTACTGGCAGAGTAGAATTTAGACCACCCCATCTCTTCCCATGTGGTGTCGTACAAGGCGACTAAAGGATAGGGTTGTTTAACATCAGACAGATATATACAGCCCAGACTCAGCCTCAGACGCATGGCTCGAGTCAACAATAGTGCCCGGAATACGGCAATAGTCTCACCCGCTATTAAGTGGAACCGAATACAATGATTAGTGAAATGTGGGTATTAATTCACCTCTGCCTAACCCTCTGGAGATGGAGGCGTGATTATTTGTATGTATGTAAAGCTCTGGTGCAAACTAAAAAAGTATAAGCTTTGGCTGCAATCGAGACTAAAGCAGTGATAAATATAGTGACGAGAAGAAGCCTGTCCACAAAATATTCAACGTGTGAACAAAAGTGCATTCCCAATGTTGGGAGGCTTTGGCCTACTGTTTCCACGCTGACCAAACGGGTTGGTACAGGGTTTTATTTCGAGTTTTCCTTTTCTCGCAGTGATATGGTTTGCGTATGTTTCCATTTGTCGCCTCTTACGACAACCTACGGATGAGATGGAGTGGTGATACTTCTATTCTTTCTCCGTCACCACACGCACAAAATATTATATAATCTATTTCCACTACTAGCGACATTTTAACAAACTCACTATGTGGTTACAAAAGCACTTCGTCTAATTTGAATATTGTAATTTAGTCGGAACACTTACGAAAGAGACTTCCGGCTTGTACGTAGCTGGAAAACAACTTTGCCGAGTTGAATGTCAGGCGGGGTATAAATCAACAGTATATTCAACGTCAAAGTTCCCGTTTAGTTAGCTATCGGAGAGGAGAAAACTGCTTAATATAGTTTGGATTGGTGTGGGTTGGAATATAGATATTTGCTATGGTTGCCTGTAAGAAATGGCCGCAGAGCGATAAGGCTGCCATCTGTATGTACCACAAAACTTGTATCTCATTTTGTAATTTAATATGTTATTGGTGTACAATAAAGACGTTTATTTTTACTATTTACTGATAAAGTAATTATCTAATGTATGTACACTGGGCAACCCGGTAGGGGTCGACCTAAACATACATGTGTCATTGGAATTGAAGGCATTTTATTCATTTAATTCATTTTATTTTTAAAAAAACGACATGTCATGAACTTACCCGAAACTTGTATGAAATCATTATGAAAGTAGAAGAAGCCGAAGTTGTATGTCAGGATCGTAGCAAGTGGAAACATATGTCCCTGCCTACCCCACTGGGAAAGAGGTATTGACTGTATATACACGTACAGAGTAAATAACATGATCAGCAAAACTGGGAAAGCTGGGAGAAAACTCAATATTGAGTTAAGTTCGCCTTTGTACACCAAGATGTATTTGTGATTGCCTGTTGATGTATTATTTTCTTGTGTACAATAAAGAATTAATGAACCGAAATTAAAGAAGATTCATACAATAATGAAATCAAATATATACAAACTCTTAAAGGTCTATTCAAGATATTAAATGTTTCGCTCCTAAGTCCGCGTCCTCAGCAAATCCACGATTTTTTTTCTAATAGACACAAAATATTTTCGAAAGAAACTTCACAAAATAAGGGTGAAATCCTCCTAGCTAGCTAATCCTTAAAAATAGAAAAATATTAATAAACTGAGTTTTTGGATTTGTACATAAATTGACACCTTTTACAAAAAAAAATGATCTTAGCGCCAAAAAAATGGTCAGCAGCTGGATTTCAGCTGTGCGGGTAATTCCGAAGGTGGATGGAGAAAACTGGGTGTTGAACGCAGAACGACTTGGAGATGCTCATCCTGCCGAGGATCTTCACCTGCGACGGTGAATATATAGGAAAAAGTGTCATTGGAAAGTCTGCTCCGAGAGATCCGTGTTTTTAAACTCAAACTCACTGACATTCCTGCGCTGTTGGAGGACATTAAGGATCTAAAAGATTCATGCGAATTTTCCGGAGCAAGACTTGAGGAATACACAGGTAAATTGGTCGTAGTGGAGAGCAAAGTGTCGGATATCGAGGCTAAACAAGATCAATTAGAAAACATCAAATCGAAAAAATCATCTTATCCACATTTGTGAGCAGCGTTCACGTCAAGTGATAATAGATTTGACTGTTTGGCTAACGACATATGCTACACTGTACCTAGAACAACCGTTCGGCGAAAGGCACGCCAATATCAGCTTTTTCATATTTCATCTAGCAAGACCAATGCCGGTGTCCGCATACCTCTTCGACGACTTGTGGAAACGTACAATAAGCATTTCAATGACATTGACATCTTTGCTGCATCTTCTAACCAATTCAAAAGTCATGCTGTTGAAATATTAACCGTATTGTCAAACTAGGCTGGTATCCATAAGTCCTAAAATTTTACATAGTTTCATAGTTTAATTGCTGTACTTAGGTAATATCATTATTTATAACCTGTTTCTTCGCTATTATACATTTTTGTTAATCTGTGAACAATGTTGTGGGTTATGTGTTTACATAATTCTATAATCTAAATGTTTTTTTCTAAACTGTAGGTAACATGTAACCGTTTTTTGTTCCCAATAAATAAATAAATAAAAGTGCGAAAGTAAGCTTTTATGTTTGCAATCACCTCTTATTAACCCCTCTCTGGGATAACAGGCGTGATATTAACGTAGCTACATACAAATAAATGACATGTGGTGACAAACACCTCCAGTATCCTGAAAACTACCTAATTTGATATTCACGCAAATTACCCCTATGGAATCGTTCGTGACTTAGTGCGGGCATATTGAACGCATTTGTCACAGAAACGACCGGATCTTGGTCATTTTTACCCGGTGAAAGGTTTGTGCTTGAGACGGCTTTTGTTCCTCAAGGAAAATGCTGAAGGATTTCCCGTCCTTTAAGGTCATCTAAGGTCAATTGCTGCCATAGAATTCTAAAATTACTACATGTTTAGACATTTAGTGTTTTCTTTTTAAATTCGCCGTAAAAAATGTATCTGGGTATGATCATTCATAGTTTATGGGAAAGAATGCACAAAATTTATACTTAAGGTTCTTAATCGTAAAAAAATCTTTGAACTGAATTGATGTTTTGACGGAAAAGATTAGTCAGATTTATAAAATAAAGAATTTTGACTTGTAACGTGAGAAATTTACTTTTTTACTGAACATATTGTATGTTTTAGTGAAGTGAAAACTTCTTTAGACGCGTTGGCCATTTTCCGGAGAACATGTTTTTTTATACAACTAAGGTGGCAGACAAGCACACGGCCTACCTGATGGAAAGTGGTTACCGCGACCTATGAACGTGTGCAACACCAGAGAAGCCACACGCGTGCTACCGACTCCCTAAGAACGAAGAGTTTCTATTCCATTAGTGCAGAAGACACAATCAGGACCAGCCTTTGTTCTTCCCATTGACAGCAAAACAACTCTCCAGTGGGTGGCGACTGGTGAGATTATTATAGCCGCGGTATTCTATAGTGTGGAGGTATTTCCTCAGTTGGACTGCTCAATTTGGACGGGAATGGGGGAAAGTCATTGAACTCCCGACACCGTCACTTCTGCCGGCACACTATCTGTTATATTTACTATAAAATCCAATCCAGAAAGGCTATTATAAAATCCAAGAATACTGATTAACATGCTTGGAAATGAGCTGTTCGCTCAATGATGCTACTCAAGTAACTTATTATATTTAGACTAAGTAAATATTTGTAAATAGACCAAAAAAAATGCCCGCTGAGTATCTTGCCGAAGTCTTCTCCGGTCGGGGCTGCGTTTAGAACCGGTAGTCCATTTGCTAAACTAGTCTTTAAAATTTTTATATGATTTGTAAGGCCCGATTTAATGGTCTTTGCAATGGTTTTTGACTTTGACTTTATCGCCGAACTACTATGAGCCTAGTTAACTAAAATTAATAGCAGCTTTCTTCAACCTCTGATTAACAAAGTGATCTAAGCAAACACAGCCAACCCCAGGCAAAGTTACCTAAGTTACATTGGCACCCGCACCAAAGTTAATTAGCAGTAAATTACGGAAGTTAGAAATATAATAAATCTACTTCCGTGCTCAGCAAAGCAGTAGATAAGAAAACTAAATATACAAATGCCCAATAATGAAATAAACGCACTGTGCATACTGATGAAGCTAAAATTTATGGGGTCTAAATAATATGACATAAATGACTGTGTTCATTTTAAGTTCCACCTACAAATTATGTAAAATGAGTGTACGAGCCACTAAGATCTTTGGGGCCGAAATCAACTTCTCCAACTTTAATTCATCATTTAGATATCACTTACAATGAAGTACAATATAATACCACACTATCTCTGCCAGAAGAAGGCGACTAAAAGATAGGGCCCTTCTTCATCCAACAGTAAACCTACAAACTATTATTCAAATTATTATGAAATTAATGTATGCTAGTTTCACTCTTTTGTCTAAATAAATTAACCTAATTATTATTTTAATGCATGCGAATGTTGTGTACGTCTCTAATGGGTATGCATATTGGAATATTACACGGATGCAACTATTATAGAAAATGTATAATATGTATACCTTAATAAATAAAACAAATAAATAAATAAACTAGATAAAACTATCCGTTTGTCGGCAAAAGGCTCGTCCCCGATTTAGCACCTATTTATTACGTGGGACCGAAAATTATAGTTGGTGAAATTTGGGTGTTAATTCACCACCTGTCTACCTATTCGGAGATTTCCAATATATGTTACAATTTACTTTCAGGTATATTGATATATTCATTCACTTAAATAAATCGCGTGGTGCCCGGCAGAGTAGAATAAGGGCCACCCCATCTCTTCCCATGCGGTGTCGTACAAGGCGACTAAGGGATAGGACTGTTTAACATCAGACGGATATATACAGACTAGACTCAGCCTCAGATGCATGTATCGAGTCAACAATATTGCCCGGCATACGACAATAGGTTCACCCCCTATTACGTGGGGTATACAATTATTGGTGAAATGAGAGTGTTAATTCGCCTCTGCCTAGCCCTTCAGGGATGAAGGCCTGATAACATGTATGTATGTAAAAAAATCTACAGAACAAAATCTACAAAACAAAGCCACGGGATTGAAGCTAGTATGTGTATGCTGTAGTAATTCTAATTCCTTCTTCCGTACCTACCTTAATCCCTTCCCATCAATGCTTAACTCTACTTAAGTAAGATCTACGTGATAAATCAATTTGTACCCGTCATCCCGAACACGTCCCGGTGCTTATAACTTCCCTCCTCCAATTTAATATCATACTTAGTTACGAAAACAAACCTCATCATTGATAGACAAGCAACTAAACTAATATTTACTTGTACACAGAATGGATATTGAAGCGAGGAGTCAATTCCAAAAGTTTTGTCATTACGTACAACGTTTTAATGTATTAAACTTATAGGGATACAACTCTAGTTCTTCATATTGTATAGCGTATTATTTTTACTGCTTCCATTCAATTTTCAAGTTAGTCGAAGTATTCAATTAGATATGGTTCCACTAGGTGGAATTTATTGTTAGATATGTTGAGAACCGCAGTATTTATTGTTGCACCTGATCGGTTTCGCTGTACAGCATCCTCAAAGGTTTACAATAGGTAGTTATACAGGTATGGTCTCGATATGCAATACACATGGCGAGTTTTACACTATTTTTTTTTATATACCACTTAGTTGGCAGACAAGCACACGGCCCACCTGATGGAAAGTGGTTACCGTGACCTATGGACGTCTGTAACACCAGAGGAGTCACAGTCGCGCTGCCAACCCTGTAAGTACAGAGTTTCTGTGCCGTCAGCAGAAGACAAAGCAGGACAAGCCTTTAGGCTTCCCACTGACAGCACAAATTCTCCAGTGAGCTCTGGCTACCCTACTCACCGCTGGGAACACAACACGAAGTTATTATAACCGCGGTATTCTGTAGGGCGGAGGTACTACCCCAGTTAGACTGCTCAATCGGGCGGAAATACCGCCGTGTCCCACCTCCTTAAATGTGAACTATTAATGTGAACTCCAAAACTTCGGACGGCTGCGGAGCTTTGCGCGCGTTTGGCACGAGAGGCGCAAAACTCGTGAGGTCTCTAACGGCGACGAAGCCTGTTAGTGTGGCGTGCTGCTCCAGAAAGGGGAGAGAACGAAAATGGTGGGGCACATAAAATAATTTGTAGGGAGTCAAGAAATACGCGCCTGAAAGAGAGCAGACGCCAGTAGGGTGCGCATCTCCCAAGATTCGGCCCGTTATAACCAAGATGGTTGGTAGGGCCATGGGAAGGAGGTGGGAATAGTGTATTAATGTGAATGACCATGTCAATTTCAAATCATACATTGTGAAGCATATATCTTAACCCAAAATCGGGTAGATGGCTAACTTCGACCAATCCACCCGAGGCTATCTATAATCTCGAAGCCAATAAAATCAAAGTTGGATAAAAGAGCAAGAAAGAAGTCACTGTGCTCCAAAATGCAAGTTTTAGATGGCACTGGGATTACTATCGGATGTATATAAAAGTACGTAATAACTTGTCTAATTAATTCGTCAATGCGAAGCCTAAATTAAGCTTCAAGCTTAAAATATTGACTGCTGAAATAGCGGCTTAAGTACGATCCCACTGGATCCTGACAGAACAGCTGTTCCTCAATGAAGCCGCAGGAGATCCTATCAATCACCTAAAACTACGTGATATTCCATCACGAATGAAGGTATGTATATGAATAGTTTACACGGAGTGTACCACTACTTGGACCGTATGAAATCAACATACACATTACGTACTTCGAATAACCACAAGCATTAGAATAAATTATTCCCTTTTAGCGAGCCCCGGCACTGCGGGTACGGTCACCAAATGCCCAACTCTGTGGTTATTCAAATATTGAAGTTAAAACCACGGGTATATTCTCTCGAGTGTGGCCAGCAAATCTGATTACTAAATCTAGAATATAAATATGTTTTATAACAAAAAATGCTTCTAGGAAAACACATGACAATTTTTTTGGCAGTTAGGATGAAAATTGTTTTATGTTGTTAGGATAACTAGCCTTTTGTTTTGTGGAATTGGGTACAATAATTTGCATTTGGTTAAATTTTGGGCACATTGGTTTTTTTACCATTTAAAATATTGAGTAGCTGTTTCCTGTGGCTCCGTTTTACGTACCTACGCAGGTTTAAAGGACCACTCCCGTGGTCGTAAGTTAAAAACGATTAATCACAAAATGTCAGTTATCATCATATCCTTGACCTCGGCATTACTTTTCAAAAACGGAACGATTTGTCTGGCAATACGAATGCAGCTGATTGCGGTGTGCGTGTTTGAACCTTACACACATTTCGATTTGGCAAACCCATTTGTTTATGTCGACTAAAAATGACCCCTATAATAACGTAGATCGATCGTTTTCCATATGTTTTGGATATGGAAGCATTTTGAAGCAGATAGAAGAGAGGCCTATGGGAGAGTACGATACTAGGGCTGACACATATACCCTGATATTAGGAAAGGTAAATCAATGGGTAAAAGGAGATTTTGAAACAGAAAAAAAAGTCAGATAACATCCTTAAGAAATGAGGCAGATGTACTTCCTCTTAAGTATAGTATGGTACAAACTGCTACTAGTTCTATTGACGGCAGTTTTCCTCCCATAATTCCCCTCTTCAAATAATAACGCTTGAATATTTATGGATTTCTTTAATCACGGTAACCGATCTCCATTAAGTGTCACGTACTTGTTTGTTACTTTACCAATACACAAAAACAAACCGCACAATAATATATTAGATTATTCTTTACTTCGTTCGAGCAGATGTTACTCTAAAACTTTCCCTTTATCCCTTCGTACGCACGTTCTACTTCCCTCACATAAGAGGGCGCATTCAACCAACACCACTAACAAAATGCTACCGAATGAGCTATCGGGAAAGTTAGCGGTACGAATTACCGGTACCCAAAAACTCCTGCAACGCATTAATCACCACCGGAGGATATGTAATGGGTATAAGAAACGACGTCAAAGACAACTTGGGGTTCTGTCAGCTTATCGTTTATCAGTAGGATTATGTGGAGACTGAAGTATAATCGATAAAACCCCCTTAGATTTACAACTGGAGAAATGTAAATAGATGAGGACAGTGAGCTTAGAAAGTGCGCTGTGATTGTTTGGACAGCCTTATGAGGGTATTAAGTGAGCACACTAAGTTTTAAGCAAGATAGAGCTTGGATACGTCTAATAGCTTCTTGTCACGCAATGGATTCCACAAGCGGAAAGCCTGTCTGTAGAAGAAATGTTTACTGACTTTGTAGAATGCGCTAGGGTTTGCAATCTCTGATTCTCCAAAGACCACATTAGACAATCCAAAAATAATAATAATAATGAGAGTTTGCTCAACCGCGGTGCTTCACGGTGTTCGAGGTGCTTCCCCAGTCAATCAACTACAAATTTTCAATGAGAAAGTTAACTATGCTTTGCCGTATTTATGACTAACTTTTCAGTTAAAATACGTACGAGAGCGTACCCCAACTCCTTTAATACACTCTTCGAATGCAACCGGGATCAACTCTGTGCTAATGATATAATTATATATAAATAATAACTTGAAACCTTTGCAAACTATATGCAAGACAGTTTGCTAACTTAAATGTCATAGAATCGGTTATACTTAAATAATTTTACCACAACTAAAATTAAGTAGATAAATATTTTACAACATTCTACACAACGCCTCACCCGGGAAAAAGTAGCCTGATTGCAGCGTCATCTACCAACGCAAAAAATATGTTAAACTATCTATGAAACTATAACGGAAACTAAAGGGGATAATCCCACGATACCTATAGCTGTGATCGTCTATTTACCTAATCCTTAAACCCGATTCGATATCTATAATTTCTCTTTCTTCTGCATATCAACGACATGCTGTCCACCGGCAGCATACATTGCTATGCAGACGATAGCACCGTACACGGGAGTTATCACGGACAACCTGCGGCCAAACAGTCTGATATCGTGGAAAAAAGACAGCTTCTTGTCACTGAACTGGACCGGATCTTGAATCACATTTCTCAATGGGGCTCCGAGAACATGGTCGAGTTCAATGCCAAGAAGACGCAGGCTTGTGCGTTCACAGCAAAGGTATCTTCTTTCCTTCCCCTTCCCACTCTTCAGAGCACGCCACTTCCACTGCAGGACAATCTCTATATCCTAGGC
Organism: Eilema griseolum; assembly: GCA_963662185.1. Classification (NCBI taxonomy): domain Eukaryota; kingdom Metazoa; phylum Arthropoda; class Insecta; order Lepidoptera; family Erebidae; genus Eilema; species Eilema griseolum. Next base: position 18,685,480 of record OY759247.1, read on the forward strand.
ATGGATATTCGCTGCAAACTGAATAACAGAAATTACATCGAGAGCATCATCAAAACAGCCTCGCGGAAACTCGGACTCCTAAACAAAGTGAGACGTTTTTTCACGCCGGAGCAGCGGTGTCTTCTCTATAAGACACAAATTCGCTCCTGCGTGGAATACTGCTCGCATCTCTGGGATGGCTCCGCGAAATACCTACTAGATGCTCTCGACAGGTTGCAGCGACGCGCGGTCCGAATTATTGGGAACCCTGAGGTCACGAACACCCTCGAGCCTTTGCAGATGCGTAGAGATATTGCTTCCTTGGCTGTATTTTACCGTCTCTACCACGGTGAGTGTTCTGACGAGCTCTTCCAACTAATCCCACCATCTCCTTGCCTACATAGGACAACACGTGCAGGCCTTAGATGTCACCCTCACACTGTGCAGAATATACGAGCAAGAACCAAGCGGTTCGGAGACTCTTTTCTTTGCCGCACCACCAAGACCTGGAATTCATTACCAGCACACGTGTTTCCTTCTTCCTACAGTCCCGGGGCCTTTAAGCGGGGCGTGAAAAAGCATCTGATGAGGCCGCCAAGCTGAGTGCCACCATTGTAGCACTTAGTGTCTGTAATGGTGACCCTCTTTCCTGAGACTTTGCCTTTAGCTTACCATCAGGCGAGGTGAGGTCAAGTTGGCGTGTCGTATATAAAAAAAAAAAAAAAAATACTTTAATAATTCTGAAACTATATTTTAAATCGTTATCCTAACTTAGTTTTAAATGTTCAGAATAGTGTGATGCTAAGACTGTTGATTGTTGTTGTTGATTGTGTTGATTGTGTCTTCAATCAGAGTTGCTCTAATACTGTATCAAAATGATCCAGGAGCCACAGAATCGAATCCTGACAGCTGGTAATACGTGTAACTTTGTTATTTTAGGCTTCAGTATGGTATAGCTGATGAGATCTAGTAATATATATGAATTACTAATGTAATTCTAACAGGACATAAATTGTTCCGTTTAGCACCCACCACATCGCATTCAGCAGGCGACCGTTCTACCATCGTACCATACAGGAAATAATAAATATGTAACGAAGGCACTTCATTTTTCACAAATAAAGCTACATCACGCTATTGTTATAAGTTTTTTTTATATTTCTATTTAAACTTTTTGCACAAACAGACAAAGATTGTACAAAGGCGGACTTAATGCCACAGGCATTTTCTATCAGTCAACCTTAGGGTGATGCAGAGATATTTATATTAAAAGTAGATGCACGAAGTGTTGTGGTGTTGTGTTTAGATTTATCAAAAACATACGACTGATCAATGGCTTTTGTCTCTTTATGTTTCTTTGTAATTACCTGGTAACAAATACAGGAGTTTTTACTTAACTGAAACTAAATCACTTTATATCGGTCTCTATGGCGATTTGGTTTGGGGTGACCCCGTGACCCTATGGCTGCTTAAAAGTAAACGAAACTTCGGGCTAAATGTATCAATCAATTAGCCCACCGCAATCCACAGCTGGACATAGGCCTCTCCCAATGTGCACCATTTTCTCCGATCCTCCACCTTCCGCATCCAGTCTGTCCCAGCTTCCTTTTTAAGGTCGTCCGTTGATCTGGCTAGGGGGTGACCTACCTTGCGTTTACCTTCTCGCGGTCTCCACTATAGGACTCGTTTGCTCCAACGACTATCGGTCCTTCTACAAACGTGGCCTGTCCACTGCCACTTCAGCTTGCTTATTCTGTGACCTATGTCGATAACTTTTAGTAGTAGGTAGGTAGGTATTAAACTGACATAAATAATGTATAAATAAATGGTAATTGGAGAATATGATCAGTGACGAGGGTGAGCGAAGGATGTCTGAGATACACGTATCTGAGCGAAGTAGATTAGGTTAAACGCGGGTAAGGGGTGCGTGTGAATTATTGATATTTGGTACGTCAACACATAAATATTCAAGGCATATGTTATGAAAGGGCATCTAAGACGGCTTATAATAATTATGAACGCTGTGTTATGGATACGAAGAATATGTGACTTTGAAGTTTTGTTATCTGTACTGAATATATTATGAAATAGAAGAGTTAGTTTGTTTGTGTTATTTTTAAACTATCAGGGTGTGAATTCATAATTATACAGCGGTTCGGGACTTTTCGAAATAGTAAGTTCCATGATTTTGAAATAGTAAGTTCCATGATTTTGAAATACTAAGTTCCATGATTTTGAAATAGTAAGTTCCATGATTTTGAAATAATAAGTTCCATGATTTTAAAATAGTAAGTTCCATGATTTTGAAATAGTAAGTTCCATGATTTTGAAATAGTAAGTTCCATGATTTAATCGCAAAATGTCCCGAAGCGTTGTATAATTTGTTTATTTCTTCTAATCTCAAGAACTATTGGTTCGTATTGAATGAAATTTTATAGCATTTACTATGCTAAATATTCAAATAGATTAAGATATAGAAAAAAATGAATTGGTTCAGGCGGATATACGTATAGAAGAATTTGGATGTTTTCGGGTGAAGGTTCTGTGGTTTAGTAGTCAGAGCGTTCCCCCTGTAATGCAAAGATCGTTGGTTTGAATCCCGCCTGAACCGATTAAATTTTTTTTATATCTAAACCGATACTGGTTCATTTTTAAAATACTATTTTGTACTAACTAAGAGTTCGTTTATCGACGAAGGTTTTAGGCTATAATATCATCACGCTACTAAAGTGTGTGGAGCACTGATTATGAATGGCATAAAATCTGGAGATTTCTATACATTATTTGAAGACTAAAAAATTACGGTCTTAAAGGGGTTGATATAAGGTATCAAAATATGACAAGGGCGAAGCTGTGGCCGGTCAGCTAGTCTTTTCGAAAAAGAATATTGTTATCCACTGATGGAGAATAGTATTCTCCCAAACCACATAGCACCCATTCCTCTTCCCTTTGCATCTAGTCTGTCCTAGCTATTAAATATTTTAAATATTAAATTCCTCAAAATTTGATTAATATGCCAATAAATAAATTTAAAATAGAAGTGAAAAAATCGTTAATGAGTAAAGGTTGCTTAAAGTGGATGAATATCTTATGATGTAACTGCGTGGTCAACATAAGTTTCTTGCTTGCTCGCACAAAATAAATTGTAAACTAAAGCAAATTTAAAAAAGAAAAATAATTTAGATCTAATATAGTTCGCTGAGTTTCTTGCTGGTATCTTATCAGTAGAACTAACCTACCGAACCAGCGAAAGAATCATTTTCCTATGATTTATTTTTACAATATTTAATATTATTATATTATTTCTTGACATATCCAATTGTAAAATTTTGACGTTCATATGTGCTCTTTATGTGCCTAAACTGAATAAATGAAATTGATTCTTTGATTCTATTTTTTTAAATCAATCATTTATCTTACCTATATTCCCCTTGCGTTTGCAGTTTTACGATCTCCACTCTAGGACTAACTTCTCCGTTACATGCAATTTTTTTTATACCACTTAGGTGGCAGTAAAACACACGGGCCACCTGATGGAAAGTGGGTACAGTGGCCTATGGACGTGTGCAAAACCAAGGGAGTCACACTCGTGCTACCAACCCTGTAAGCACAGTTTCTGTGCCGTCAGCGCAAAAGACAAAGCCGGACAACTTTTTGGTCTTCTCACTGACAGCACAAAAACTCTCCAGTAAGCTCTGGCTACCCTACTCACCGCCGAGAACACAACGCGAGGCTATTATGGCCGCGGTATTCTATAGGGCGGAGGTACTTCCCCAGTCGGACTGCTCAATTGGACGGAAATACCGTCGTGTTCTACCTTATATTTTTGCCTAAGACAACTTAAGCAATTAGGTATAACTTGCATGTTTTTAGCCCCTATCTTCACCTTTTCGTAATGCAATCCCATTCAATTACGATCCCAAGCAACTTCTTACAGTAACCAACTACCACTATAGAAGTATTTTAGCAGTGCTGGCATTTGTTTGCATGTTATACGTCTAATCTTATGCATTAGTCATTATTTACGTGTTTTAATCGTAATTGCGGTAGCCTCGTGGTATGGGACTGCTGAGACGAGCTCTCGGGTTCGATCCCAGGTTTTACCATGGCACACACCAATGACTTTTCGATGCTTTTCGAAGTTATGCGTGTATTTATCGCAGGTTTATAAGTGCCCGGTTAATGGCAACAGGCTCGCCACCTATTACATTGGGACCTAAACATATACTGGCGAAATGTGAGTGCTAGCACCTATACCTACCCCTTCGGGGATATAGGCGTGAGTTTATGTTATGTTGTTATGTAATTGTAAATCGACCAGAAATAGAAAATAAAAGCGTTCGTTTGTATATGCCTTCATGGCACGAAAACCGATATAAAATAAAAATATTTAGTATTATCACAGATTATCTATACTAATATTATTAAGCTGCAGAGTTTGTTTGTTTGTTTGTTTGAACGTGCTAATCTCTGGAACTACTGGTCTGATTTGAATGATTCTTTCAGTGTTGGGTAGTCCATTTATCGAGAAAGGTTTTAGGCTATATATCATCACGCTACTACTTAAGGGAGCGGAGCATTGATAATAAATGTTAACAAATCCGGCAATTTTTCATACATATTTTGAAGACTAAAACATACGGGCTCAAAGGGATATGAAGCTTCAAAATATACCCCGGGCGAAGCTGAGGTGGGTCAGCTAGTATAATATAATTCTGTATTATAAAAACCAAATTACCAAAGAGTAATAATTTCCTTTATGGCTAAGCTCAACAAAACAACTCAATCAGCTGTCAGCCTACGAATGGAATAGCTATTTATCAGAAATATTTTTATTCCGATAGGTCACTGTGTATAAGTGCCAACGATTCGACCCCTCAACCTTGACAGCTTGAGTTAAGAGGGTAATAATATCCTGACATACTTAGACCGTTTACCTCCATATATATATCGCGTCCCACGGCAATGCCACATGTAGGGAAAGTACCTTAATTATTGTAGATGGGACATTTTACTGAAAGAAGACTTTATTTTAATTTTAAAAACCATTTGAACTGCATTTATACATTTTTAATAATTGCCTTGTTGAACCGGGAATCGAACCCCGTACACGAGAAAAAAATACAACTGACATTATCATACATACATACTCATATCATCATCATGCTCATATCATATATATCATCATAGCTCCTCAGCCACTTATTAGAACTGGACAAATGAGATATCGTTAGAAGCGTCTTGGTCATAAAGTAGTGTTAAAATTAAATTGGAGATAAATATGCCGAGTTTGGTATCAACTAAAAGGGCTTAATTAGCACATTTAAAAAATATATAAGTTATAGTTATTGCTGGCTCAAAAATAATTTAATGAAAAATAAAGTTTAAAATTAAAACCCGGCTACTAAAAATCACGCTTTAAAAAATATAATATAACCAGCTCCTGTCTCGGCTTATCCCACGCCGGACACTCGGTGAGCGTGTGCAACGCCGAGTCCTCCCTCGCGTCGCAGTGATGGCACTCGGACGTGCCCATTCGGGGCTAATATTTGTATGTTATGGTGGCACTACACATGGCTATTCATATTTGTGTATTTGACAAACCATTACCATCTTTGGACAGTGTATTTAAAAAAGTATTGACTTTAAGAAATCGCGCCTAGCAATAAGACCGCCGTATGTACTACCTCATAATGTAATATTTTTGTTTTGGGTTGTATTATATTGTTTATGATGTACAATAAAGAATATTGTATTGTATTTTATTGACCTTATAGCCTATTTGCCTATTAAACTATTCGGACGATGGGGTACCACATAGGTTTATTGAGAAAAGCCGCGTAATCCGACTCGAATAATTAAGGTTAGAAGGCTAATGCGGGAGCTACGCTTCGTGGATATTTTTTTACAACCTATTTTATTAAACGGCTAGGCAAGTAATGAAGCGTCATCGAACCAAGCAATTTGCTTAGTTCTTTATTCAAATAGCTCAATAGCATTCAGGTCGTTAATTGAGAGGTGGCGTTTAGTTAATACCCTAGGTGATTAATTGAATAGCTGATTAAGCATCTGACCAGTCAGTCAGAATTTTATATTTGCTCAAATAGTTCTCATCTTAACATTTAAATCTTCATAATAATAATGTAAGATAGCAGAGTGCGAATATTGATCAGGTCGTTCAATAGCATGTAGCTAGCAGAGTGTTCAAAATGATCTATTTTTTTATACAACTTAAGTGGCAAACAAGCACACGGCCCACCTGATAGAAAGTGGTTACCGTGGCCTATAAACATGTGTAACACAAGTGGTGTCACATCCGTGCTGCGGACCCTGTAAGTACAGAGATTTTATGTGCCCTCAGTACAGAACACAAAATCTGGACAAGCCTTTGGTCGTCCCACTGACAGCACAAAAACTCTCCAGTGAGCTCTGGCTACCCTACTCACCACCTACATCTACATCTTTCTTTACATAATGTAATTTAATAAAATTTAAACTAGTTCTAATGAATTTTGAAGACAAGCCCAACTTGTAAAAATCTACCTAATTAAATAATCTCCAAGCCCAACACTGCTCTTAAGAATTCTCTTAGGAGCAAAGCTTTACAAATTTCCATCTTCAGTTCTTTGCATCACTTCAACGTAAACTAATTTCCTCTCTTAAATTATTATCAGCAAGAAAGAAGTCTTGTCATCTTTAAGCAGGTCAGTAATTTCTGAATTAATTAATAAAATACCGATTTTTGAATTTGTTTTCACGTGGTGAAAATATTCTGATTAAAATTACCTTAATTTTTTTTATATCACTTAGGTGGCCAGACAAGCACACGGCCCACCTGATGAGGAGTGGTTACCGTGGCCTATGGACTCGTGCAACACCAGGAGCGTCACACTCGCGCTGCCGACCCTGAAGAAACCTCCTAATGCCCCTTTTGAAGAACCCCATATTGTAGGCGCATGGGAAGACCGCAGCAGGGAGTTCATTCCACAACCTGAGTTTTTTTTTTGTGATTTGTGAGTAATTTTGGGTTGTATGAGTTCTGCTGTGGTTTAAAATACATTATAATATATGTTTTAGGATGAAAAGGCGCACATTTGGAGAGGCCTATGTACAGCAGTAGATTGCGGTAGGCTAATTGATTGATTCATTAATATATTCCAATAAGTGGTACGTAGCTCATCTAAGGTTTAAATGGAGTTAAAATAAATAAAAACTCGTAATATGAGTTCTTGAATGTTTGAATATACATATTAGGTATTTAATTAAACTATCATGTATCCCATCATGTATCTCCCATCAGTATCAAAATAAACGGGATATTTACCATGTTTCATTGTTTTGAGTTTCCAAAAATAAGGAACGCTTCACGATTTTGCGTTATTTTACGCAAGGATGTCACGCAACTCAAAACAATGAAACATGGTAAATATCCCGTTTATTTTGATACTGATACATATTAGGTATTTACTTTTTGTAAATACACAGATATCATTCACATCACACATAAAACTTGGACTCTATAGTTCAATGCAAATAAATATATTTCTTATGGTGGCACTTCACATGGCTATTTGTGTTTGCTATTGGGCGTTTGTTCATTTGTCAAAGTATCTAACGTAATATACAGGCATGCAAAAATAGAAACACTTCACAAAAAGAGATGTCAGACGTTAGCCAGTCAGTTTATGAAACGTATGACTAACGATTAGGCTGAATATTGTTCAGTCTGTTTACTGAACGGCGTCATTAAGTTAACAGGCTAGGCAGTTAAATGAAAGGTAGATTGTGGTAATTGGCTGCGACAATATTTGTATATATATATATATATATATATTAGGGACTAACTGAGCCCGCGACTTAGTCTGTGTGGATTTAGATCAAGGTTATTATTTATATATGCACTAACGTTTTTTTAAAATCTTCGTTCCAACATCTTTTTCAGGCCAAAGGGATACCTTTTTTATTATTTTCAACGAGCGGAAATCCGAACGTATGGTGATTATGTCAGACTCGAACCGACTAAAACCGCACGGTCGTCTCGGGTCATTAGTTGCCAAGGGCTATATAGTCTCTGGCATATCTCTCGCGGGTGTGTGAGGGATATGAGGCTGACACAGAGCCATTGAAGGCCCTGTCGGGTGTGGGACTACTGTGTCTCCAGAAGGAAATCTGCAGTAGCTGCCTAAACTGGCATACTCGACAAAAGAACGAATATAAATTATAAATGGGTTTTTAAACTATCATGGTCACTGACATCAGCATCAGAATAAACGGGATATTTACCATGTTTTATTATTTTGAGTTTCCGATATTACGGCGCTGTTGCAAGCACCATGATCACGGATCGGAAACTCAAAATAATGAAACATGGTAAATATCCCGTTTATTCTGATGCTGATATAAATGGGTTATTCGTATTTGTGTATCTGAAACTATATGTCATTATTTACAGTTATCGCCGCAGTTTAGTTTCTTATTATTTCTCTTATCACTTACCAATTACAGTAAAAGTCAGTCAAGCATTCTTTTACAACGGCAAATTGTGTGGTTTTCCTTACCTAGAACAAAGCATATACATACATATTAATAGTTATCAAAAAGACTATTTATACTGTTAATTGATGGCACTTGGTGGAGTTTATTGTTTCACATATTGAGAACATACTTTTTTTGATGTGGGCTAAATCCTTACGGAGTGGGAGTACCACCACAGGGGCCGGTTGGGGAGGTTATGTCGGACTTGTACCGATTAAAACGCACGCCAACTGTGTGAGCCGCTGGTTGCCAGAGATGAAATTATCTGAGACAAATCCCTCGCATCCCGGCCTGCCCAGGAGATATTGTGAACACACTAGTAATTTTCCACAGTATTTTTTATTATTAGACCTGACCGGTTTCGCCTTACGGCATCCTCAAAGATTTACACTGACATTAGGGGGTAGGATACGGCGGTATTTCCGCCCAATTGAGCAGTCCGACTGGGGCAGTACCTCCGCCCTACAGAATACCACGGCTATAATAACTTCGTGTTGTGTTCGCAGCGGTGAGTAGGGTAGCCAGAGCTCACTGGAGAATTTGTGCTGTCAGTGGGAAGACTAAAGGCTTGTCTTGCTTTGTCTTCTACACTAACGGCACAGAAACTCTGTACTTACAGGGTTGGCAGCGCGACTGTGACTCCTCTGGTGTTACAAACGTCCATGTAACCACTTTCCATCAGGTGGGCCGTGTGCTTGTCTGCCACCTAAGTGGTATAAAAAAAAAACTTGTTTAAAAAATAAATACAATAAAATTTTTGAGATGTTGAGCAGGTATATGAAAAACGTTAAATGATTTTTTTTGATATAGAATCTTAATAAGTACACTGTCCATTCGTTTATTTACTTTTTGACAGTTTGAGACAGTATAGGTATTTAAACTATCATCATCATCAATAGCCGAAATTACTTATCAGTTTTCCTAAATTACTGCTTTTACAAGTTTCGGCCCAATACACTGGTTTTAATTCGTAGCTCAAATATCTAAAAGTTAAACAGTAAACTACACGAAACTTTATGAATTATGGTAATGAGAATATACTTGTTTTACCTTTTTGTTCCTAAAAAATAACTCATATTATTTATAAAATTTTATTTTCACTTAATAAAATTTTATCGTCGAAATACCTCTTCGTTTTGCACGCGTCCATAGACCACAGTAACCACTTTTCATCAAGTGGGCCGTGTGCTTGTCTGCCAACTAAATGGTTTATTAAAAAAAATACCTTCAGTTTCTAACTTACGTTAGCAGGTTTATAAGTGCCCGGTTAGTGGCAATAGGCTCGCCACCTATTACTTTGGGACCTAAACATAAACTGGCGAAATGTGGGTGCTAGCACCTCTGCCTACCCCTTGGAGGAATATAGGCGTGAGTTTATGTTATGTTATGTTTAACTTACTAGAGAGCATGATTAAGCCTACACGTTTGGACCGTATACCTACAACCTGTATAAACAGATTTATTTAGCGGAAAATGTTTCGCAAAAATGACTTCAAATACGCATTATGTGTAAGAAAATGAATGTCTCTATGTTACAGAACACATTACCCTATTTGTATAAGAAGGTTTACGAAATTACTGTGCCGATATTTTTTTTGTATTGTGCTCTTTAGGGGCCGACAAAGAGACGCCTCGAAGGCTGTGAACGCATCACATGTGTAAGGGTTGCCAGCATCATTAGGTACATTGTTAACCTATCTTTGCCACAAGAGTATTGGTATACAAAAAACATGTTACAACATGTTTTTATACCTAGATATTCTGTATTACATCGCTATTTTTTTGAAATCTGTTAATCTGTTACATTTGACTCTTAATTTGAATTTGAGCATCTGTAATAGGAACTAGTAGCCGCTCGCAACTTCGTATACGTGGACCCGTTTTACCTTTTAAGGCGTGGAGTTTTTAAAATCCGTTCTAAGTATCATCAAAACAGCTTCGCATAAACTCAGAGTCCTGAACAAAGTGAGACGTTTTTTCACACTGGAGCAGCTCTTCTTTATAAGACACAAATTCGCTGCCTGCGTGAAATACTGCTAGCACCTACGGGATAGCTAGGCGAAATACCTACTCTCTCGACGCTCTCGACAGGTTCCAGTGACGCAAGGTCCGCAGTATTGGGAATCCTGAGGTTACGAACACTCCCGAGCTTTTGCAGCTGCGTAGAGATGTTGCTTCCTTGGCCGTATTGTTACGACAGACGTCGATATCTCGAAAACTGGAGACTGGAACTGATGAAGAGTACTGTGTGTACTAGTGATTTAATTGTCTAGTTTGTGGTGAGCTAATAAATCTCTTCGTTGAGTAAACGGTATTTAATTGTACCCCGTGCACGTAACAGTATTTTACCGTCTCTACCATGGTGAGTGTTCTGATGAGCTCTCCCAACTAATCCTACCCTCTCTTTTTACTACACAGGACAACACGTGCAGGGCTTAGATGTCACCCTCACACTGCAGAATATTCCTGTCCAAATTTTTTTTGTCCCGATCCATCCTATTTCTTGTGGGGATCAAAAGACTCGATGAGACCATTTTAACTTTGAGTACTAGGAAAGACATAAATCGCCAAAAAAGTTTCCCATGCATTTGCAAGAGAGAATCAAGTTTCTACAGTGGTCAAACAATTTGTTTTGGGTACTTAATCGGTGGTACTAATATAGGTACTTCTATTTAGTCCAATTTTTCACGATTAGAAGATATTTTACCAGAAATTCTTAAATAATAAATAACACGAATTTTCTCAGCTCTAACTAAGAATGACAAAGATTTTCGCATCAAATTTGAAATTTGTAGGTACTTTATTTTAATTCTTTATTGTACACAAGAAAATAATACATCAACAAGTCAATACATCTTGGTATACAAAAGGGAGCTTAACTCAATATTGAGTTTTCTTCCAGCAAACCTTTGGTCCTACCCAAAACATAAGTTTGACCATTGTAAAAACCAGATTCTCTGGCTGAATTTACGACAGTCTCAAAATGATCTTGATACCAAAGTATTAAGAGTAAATCGAACTATTTTATTGATTTAAATTGTAGTATCATCCGAACTAAAGATAAGTTCCTAATATCAGAACAACCAGTCAACAGGAAGGGAGGAAAACCAAAGCATTAAGTTCACTTGAGGAAGACTTTGATCGTCAAGATTGATCTGATGCTGACTGTAGGTCTGTTCTCCTTACTCCTAACAATTGGGAAAAAAAAAATCTTATTGGCACAATTACTGACGCAAGATATACTTGAAGAGTAACGTTCTCATTAATGAGGACAGACCTCATTAGATCGTCTGCGAAGTTTCGTGTTCGCTTAATGAACAGGGCCTGGATTCCGTTATTTTGTGTTAAGGAAAACCACTGTCATTTCACTGATACTAAGTATAAAAATGCTATCTAATTTTAAAGTTACAAATTTAATGGCATTTTTATAGTGTCAGTGAAATGAAAATAGTTTTGCTGGTATAACATAAAATAGCAGAATCAAGGTCCTGAAGAATGACACAGATATACAATAATGTTAAAAGGAATTAACGCGATCATGGTATAGGTAGTTCTTTGCAGTCGGATAGACAAAGGACAGTTTGCTTACAGAATAGGGAGTTTGTGAGTGTGGTATATTACGGTACATGGCGAGAAGTTGCAGGCAGATGAAGAACTTTCTACATCACGAGCTCGAAGACGGCGGGCGTGCACCGCTGAGCCAGCCAGCCTGTGACCACGGCTGGTATAACCTGGTCGAAACGTCAGACAAACCAAAGGTATGTATGTATATGGCAATAGGCTCGCCACCTATTACATTGGGACCTAAACATAAACTGGCGAAATGTAGGTGCTAGCACCTCTGCCTACCCCTTCGGGAATATAGGCGTGAGTTTATGTTATGTTATCCCTTAGTCCCCTAGTACGACACCGCATGAGAAGAGTTGTGGTTCAAATTCTACTTTGCCGGGTTTACGCAGCTACACAAAAGGTTACACGAAATATGTTATCTATTAACCTATTTGTTAGATGTTACATAAACCAATATCAAAGGCAGTAAACGTTCCGGTATGTTATACCTAAACAAACAATGTCATCTAAGTTATACGTTATTGGAATATTTCGTTGAAACTGTCATCTTCACATGCCTATGCCGCGTGTAAAACTAATAGCAGAACTGTCAAAAGCAGTGATACTGAAACATTGATATCGGTCAGATTACTACTTTTTTGTTCTAAGAAGGTGATTATGTTTTTCTGTTACACCTATTGTTATAACATGTCCACAAGTTGTTTAATTGAAATAACTTACATGTTACTACAACTTATATGTTAATACAACTTGATTCGGTTTCGTCATAGCTTTGTGCATACAGGACACGTCAATTTGACTTCTGCTCGCCTAATGGTAAGGCCATTTCTCAGGAAATAGGGTCACTATTACAGTCACGTTTTATGTTACAATGGTGACACTTAGCTCGATGGACTCATCAGAGGATTTTTCAGGCCCCGCATATAGAACTCAGGACTGTAGGAAGAAGGAAACACAGGAGCTGGTAGGAAATTCAGGCAGGTAGGCCTTAATGGTGCGGGGAAGGAAAGAGTCACCAAACTTTCCTGATGGAATATTCTTGCAGCATATGCGTATCTAAGTCATATTCGTGTTGTCAAATCGCAACCGATCTACTCAGTAATTTTCTCAAACATCTGAGCATAGTGAAAAATACTTACTTGTCCACATATGAGTATCATGGCGATATTGAAAGCTAGCTAAATTCAGCCTGAGTTTGATCACAAAGCCTGTCACTAGTTTTAACGTAAAACCTATTGTATGTCGCAGAAAATTGCAATATAGGCACGGAATTTTAACGTTTCAGCTAAAACGAATAGATAGTCCTTCACTCACTGCTATAGAATGGTAAAGTATTGCTCGATTTTTATCTGCGTTCTAAATTTTTCAACGATTTTTTTCGACACAATATGGTGCTAATATGTAGTTTCGTGTGCCAGGCGAATTCAGAGAATCCATTTTAATTATAAAGCACCGGCTCGGTTAAAATAACCGCTTTTAAATTAATAGATTTGAGTGTATGCATGACGCATATAAAAACTATATCCATTTATTTCTCTGCGTATTTTATTTTGGCTAATAACTTGAATGGCTGTAACCCCTTTCGTTCGATGGAAGTTATACTGGCACATAGCTTATGTTATGAGCTAATTAAAACAAAATCATTTATTCTGAGTGTTAGTAACAATTTAACTTAAGAACTAATGTTAGTAATAAACAAAAACTACTACTACTACAGCTAAAGTAAATAACAACACTCCACTATCTGTGACACGTGTGGAGTGTCATCCAGTGCTGCAAGAAGGACACGACATATTTCCCTCCATTTGAGCAGTCCAACTGGGGAAGTACCTCCGCCCTACAGAATACCGCAGCTATAATAACTTCGTGTTGTGTTCCCAGCGGTAAGTAGAGTAGCCAAAGCTCACTGGAGAGTTTGTGCTGTCAGTGGGAAAACCAAAAGCTTGTCCTGCTTTGTCTTTTACACTAACGGCAAAGAAACTCTGTGCTTACAGGGTTGGCAGTGCGAGTGTGACTCCTCTGGTGTTACACACGTCCGTCCATAGGCACGGTAACCACTTTCCATCAGGTGAGCCGTGTGCTTGTCTGTCACCTAAGTAGTATAAAGAAAGGAACTGCATCATTTTTTCTGTATATTATAATGATATTCAATAAATTATTCTAGTATGCGCAATATCAATAACGATTGAAAAAATTTAATCGATTCAAGCGGGATTCAAACTGGTATGAAAAGGCTGTAGTAACAATTTTATTTTCACTTAGCCAGTTCCTATTCAATATAAGAAAGTTTCACCCGAATTACTTCTCAACTATTTATCCTACATTTTGGAAAGTTTCAACAATTTGTGTTTCTGAACCTACTCAAGTCCGAGCCGTTTAGCTCCAAGCACTCTCAATGGCATTGTAAGGAGAGAAAGATACGTTCAATGTTGCCAACTTGGTGGCGTTATGGCAAGATCTAGGGAGTTTTGGAGTTTTGTAGGGAACATTTTCAATTTAATGAAATTTTAAAGCCTTTAGTATGCTAACTATTTAAATCGATTAAGAAATAGAAAATGGAATCGGTTCAGGCGCGATTCGAACCCGCGATCTTTCCCTTAAAGGGGGAACGCTCTGAACACTAAGCCAGGGAACCTTCGCCCTAAACCATTCAAATCCGTCTTACGTCAATTGTAATCTATACTATTAATATAATATTATAAAGAGGAAAAAATTGTATTTTTGTATGTAACGAATAAACTCAAAAAGTACTGGACCGATTTTAATAATTCTTTTTTCATTAGAAAGCTACATTCTTCGTGAGTAACATAGGCTACTTTTTATCCCGATATTCCCATGGGATCAGGATTTACGCGGGTGAAACCGCGGCGCGGTGCTAGTTGTAATATGTAGTCGTCTTCATTTATTTGAATGTAGGTCTGCCTGCTTGCTTGCTGGTCCCATGACAAAAGTTTGAGTTTATGTTTGTAGGCGATTGTGGGATCTTGTATTTGATATCCCGGTCAGGTAAATTATTTCGCTTATAGTTAAGGCCAGACTATACTCTACCCTGTGCCCAATTTTATCCAGATTAATTTAGCCTTTGAGCGTACTTAAGTTACAAACATCCATTTCTTTTTATACCACTTAGGTGGCAGAAAAGCTCATGGAAAGTGGTTACCGTGGCCTATGGACGTGTGCAACACCAAACGAGGCAAACTCGTGCTGACGACCTGGTAAGTACAACGAGTTTCTGTGTCATCAGGGTAAAAGACAAAACAGGACAAACCTTTGGTCTTTCCACTAACAGCACATAAACTCTCCAGTGAGCTCTGGGTACCCTATTCACCACCAGAAACACAAAACGATGTTATTATGGCCGAGGTATTCTGTATTTCTTCATAAACTTTCATATTATAATATTACTAGCTGTTGTTCGCGACTCTACCCGCCCCAATGTATGTTATCACGATTACACATCATCAATTTCCTTTCCCAAGGTCTAATTCTATCATTGTACCAAATTACATCAAAATCAGTTCAGCTATTTAGGTGTTGAAGCGTAACAGATGGATAAATAGAGTTACTTTCGCATTTTTTACAATATTAGTGAGATAAAAACGTTTACGTAGTTTCAATGACAGCATTATGAAGAAAAATCGGGAAGCTTTTTCTCCCTTTGATCACAAGGGATTTTTATATACCGCAGAGTATTTACGGTGTCAGTCTTTAGCACGAAGGCTGCATTTTAGCTGAGTTCCATTAGGTTTCAATGATAAATGTTCT
Source organism: Eilema griseolum (assembly GCA_963662185.1). Lineage (NCBI taxonomy): Eukaryota > Metazoa > Arthropoda > Insecta > Lepidoptera > Erebidae > Eilema > Eilema griseolum. Next base: position 18,701,329 of record OY759247.1, read on the forward strand.
GCAAGCATTGGAGAGCCTTTTAAAAACTAAAGTACCCGTTAAAATGTGGCTAGCGCTGAAAAACAAGATTGAAACTTTCAAAATTGGAATACATTCTTAAATACTTTTGCTTTTTTGATGTCATAAAGAATTGGAAATTGCTGTTCAATGTCATAATGTTGCCAGTTTCGTGGGGGACGCTGCCCTAAAAATGGTTTTAAATGGAGTTCAATGAAGCAGATATGCGCTTAACCAGCCTGATGAGCAACGCTATAACTAAAAATGGTTTTAAATCAAATCCATGATGTAAGTATAATTGCATAATATGTTTTATAGCGTTCATTTTGGATAATATAGCGCCATAATGGCGCCATAGTTTGAATTTCGTTTCAAGAAAATGTAAAATGTACTAATAAATACATTTATTGCTGACTTTACCCAGAAGTTGCAAATAGATAAATTTAAGTATACAAATAATATTTTTACTATGCGGGAATCGAACCTGTGACCGCTGACGATCGCAGGCAGCAGTCAACGGTACTACCGCTGTGTCATACAGGCTGTGTCTATTTATTCTATATATACTCGTATAGTCATTATGTATTTAACCAACACATACTAACGAACTAATCTAGTACAAACCTCGTAAAATATCCTAGTAATTAACTAAAACAAACACCCAAATATAACTCTTATTACTATAAACAATAAAGGGTAAAATAGTTTACACTTAACTGACAGTATCGTTAGCAGAGCGTCCCGAGTAATGATATTGTACTTAATTGCGATAAAGAACTCCTTTTAAATATACCTTCGTACTAATGACTGTTTTATTGTTCTGATACAAAGCACCTACCCTTAAATACCGTTGAAATAATGACTATAAGAATTGTATGCAATATAGATTTACATTGCTTTCTAGTTAAGGAAATAGTAACACAGGGATGGAAATAACGCGCAATGGATAGTGTTATACTATTTGTAAACGAGTGTTCTTACAATGTGGTATTAGTGTATTATTGGTAATTAGGAAAAGTGATATAAATGCTGACAGTTTATTGAAATAGTACATTTTTATTATTTTGAAGAGTGGCTTACGAATTACGATTAAATTATCTGCAATGGTCGTGCCACTGTTAAACTTCGACATTTTCCGTGAAGGCACCATCCAAGACCTGGAATTCATTACCAGCTCACGTGTTTCCTTCTTCCTACAGTCTCGGGTCCTTAGTGCCACCAATGTAACATTCATTAGTGTCTGTAATGGTGACACTCTTTCCTTAGACTTTATCTATAGCTTTACATGTCATGTCTTAGATAAAAAAATGCCACGCAACCACCTCCACATTCCACTGTCGATAATCGAAGATCTGTTGTTAGATCAGTTACAAAACAAATTAAACGGTCATTAATAGTAAATCAAACCAGTTTACTCAATAAAACTATTCAACACTAAGTACTTCAGCTACTGGTATCAGACGACTGCCCTGTCCTATCTGAGTATCGTTTCGTTCATACATTTCACAATGGAGGCAGTAGGAAAGCTTTTCATTCAGCCACCTTGCTAAATATTTCCTCAAACAAATGAATTCTAGCAATCTGAATGTTATAAACTGAAGTTATACCGACAGTATTAAGGTGGCTTTCCAAGGTACGAAAATATGCGGATTTATCACACGCGGCTGAGTTCTAAAGACACTCAAACATCTTGCATCTGCTGCATCACTAACAAACTGTTTAAAATAAAAGCTGTGTGCTGTTTTTAATATAAGATACGTCACTTAGATTTCGCCCTCACCTGATGGTGGGATAAAGGTAAAGTCTCAGAAAAGAGAGTCACCATTACACTCAAATACCATGACACAATGGTGATACTTAGCTTGACGGCTTCATCATATGCTTTTTTACGCCCCGCTTAAAAGACCTGGAACTGTAGGGAGAAGTAAACAAGTGAGTTGGTAATGTATTCCAGGCCTTAACGGTGCGACAAACCACTTGGTTCTTGATCGGATCTTTTTGTGATGACATCAGTATGATAACTACAAAGAGATAGTTATTGTCGGGTTTTTCGCAATACCATTTTTATTACGTAAAGCCAGTCTAGTAATACCTATATATAAAGACATTGTTCAAACTCGCAGATCCGCCGCAGCGCTACAGACTTGCTTACTCCAGATCTTTTTCTCTTTCCATGGTGTACCAATTCCGGCTAATTCTCGTCTGTCCGCAGAATCTCGTACCGTGGTAAGCAGCCTTTACATTTTATTAACCGTTTGAACTACGAAGTGGGCAAGTGTTGAATACAAAGAGTATATAAGAGTAAGAGGGCGCACTTCAAACAAAAAATCCGAGCTCGGCTCGGCAATTTTTTTTTAATATTTCACGACGCCGGGGTACGAGGAGGGAGAAGAGTTCCCCCTCTACACCGGGGTAGCTATACGCCTTTTTAGCCGTCTCTAGCCAAATAGGCTTAAAGAACTGCATAGTTCCTTAATAATCGATTAATTCCGATTTAAAAAAATCGGTTTCATACAATTGGAATCGATTATTCGCTGGAAATATTTAGGAAACTGAAATAAAATTTCTGAACGAAAATATTTAGGAAAGCGAAATAAAATTCCTGAACGAATATTCATAATTTCTTTATTAGGCCTACTATAATAAATATATATATACTATTCACGTTATTACATATTCTAAGAATAATCATAGTTAGAAGGCATTTTTAGTTTCTTTAACGTGAAAAATGTAATTTATTTGCTGTTAAAATACAATTATATGCTCTATTCACAACAGCTGATGATTTAATGTGTAATAACCGGTTAGGAATACAAACCTATCGGAGCTGATATAGCTAGGTCAAACACTCACATAAAGAAATAAAGAATCAACATCTGAGAGCAAAAAAAAGTCAATATCTCAAAAAACTTAATAAGAGTCAATATATCGCCATAAACAGTCTATTTCTCACAAAACACAAAGAGTCAATTTCTCACACAACACAAGGAGTCAATTTCTCACAAAACAGGATAAACTAGCAGTATTCAACACTATAGAGGAGTAGTCACTCAATTCAACGTAAGCAGTAGATATTTAAAACAGAAATCTTCAATTTTAACAATATTTTCACCAACACGAAAACAAAACAAATATACAAATATGGCGTCTAGGAGCTAAATGACAGCGTTACAAACTCGCCAATCGCCACTCGGCGTCCAGAAAAATGAACCAATCAGTAGAAATGTCAAATACGTCAATTAACCAATCAGAGGAAAGGAAGTTTGCCTGTTGAAAGAAATCGATTTTTTTCTTTAGGCAAGTATACTTTTTCTGTAACCAATCAGAGAAAACTACTACTTTCCTCTGATTGGTTACAGAAAAAGCTGATTGGTTGGATTTTCACGACGCCAAGTTCTGAGTCCAAGTAGGGAAGTGTCCCATGCCTGGTTGAATAGTTCAGCACCGTTGGGATTTCATTCATTCATTCGTTCGTTCAACGGGCAGCATTGTCGCGATTGTGTAAAGAGTCGTTTCATGGTATAGAATGTAAAGGACCGAGTTTGAATTGTAGAATTTCAGACGGTTGTAACACAATCGGTTCGGTGATATAATTGAAAATATATTTTTAGGGCTGTGTACCCAAAGGGTAAAAACGACACCCTATTACGGACTATCATTATGGACTCCATGGTCTTTCTGTCACCAAGCGATATTGATTCAAGCCAGAATCATTCAATCATCACCATCAGTCACACTCGCGCTGCCGACCATGAAGAAACCTTCTGATGCCATCTTGAAGAACCCCATATTGTAGGTGCTTGGGAAAACCGCAGCAGGGAGGTCATTCCACAGCTCGAGTGTGCGTGGGATGAAGTTTCTTTCATACCGCACAGTGCGCACCGTCTCAGGTCGTAATGTGTGAGGATGAATTCCCTACCTATAGCTTCTATCATTTCTGTCTTCGAAAATTTAAGTACCTTTTTTATATAGGATGCTCCAATTTGACTTCACCTCGCCTGATAGGTAAGCCAAAGGCAAAGTCTCAGGAAAGAGGGTCACCATTATAGACACGTAGCATGTTATAATGGTGGCATTCCAGCTTTCCATAAAATAAAATGCTCTATAAAAGCGTAATACAATGTTTCCGTCTTTTTTTTTTTATACCACTTAGTTGGCAGACAAGCACACGGCCCACCTGATGGAAAGTGGTTACCGTGACCTATGGACGTCTGTAACACCAGAGGAGTCACAATCACGCTGCGAACCCTGTAAGTACAGAGTTTCTGTGCCGTCAGTAGAAGACAAAGCAGGACAAGCCTTTAGTCTTCCCACTGACAGCACAAATTCTCCAGTGAGCTCTGGCTACCCTACTCACCGCTGGGAACACAACACGAAGTTATTATAGCCGCGGTATTATGTAGGGCGGAGGTACTACCCCAGTCGGACTGCTCAATCGGGCGGAAATACCGCCGTGTCCTACCTCCCTAGAACAAAATTATAATACAATCCTATTATAATATATAATATAATCTAATAAGAGACAGTGAACGTCAGTGCCTGTGCTAGTATTGAACTGTGTTACAGACACTGGTGCCTTCCCCTTACAGATTAGAACCAATTTGATAGATGCTATGCCGGGTACTATTATCTGTTTTAAATAGAGTTAATTTAGGCAAATTATTTCATTTTGACATAGTTTGCATATTTAAATGATACATTATCAGAATAAAAGGAAATAAAATGTAGTATGACTAGGCAATTAAAGTAGATGCCATGTAATTACTTATTTGATGCTAAATAAGTTGTATGCGTGTTTTCGAATTTGAATGTGCGTGCGTGCGTACGCGTGCGTGTGTGTGTGTGTGTGTGTGTGTGTGTGTGTGTGTGTGTGTGTGTGTGTGTGTGTGTGTGTGTGTCCGAATGTGTGTGTATAGACACACATGTGAGTTCGTTGGCTAGCACCTACTACATGAACTTACTACCTTCAACTACATCTCGAAGCGTCGATAGCTTAGTGTTTAAGGAGTCGGCCTTACGATTGAGTGGTCCTGCGTTCAAATTCTGGCTATTACACTACCGACGTGAATCCACTCCTAACACAAGCAATTTAGCTGAGCTGGATGGATCAGAGTAGGCTCTACTATTCTCATCTTTTAAAAAAAAATTAAAATCTTCATAGCTACGGCTGAGCCCCAATTTTTTTCGTAGAGCTATTATTGCACATTACCTGAAAGTACTTTAAGGGCATACATATTTTAATGCGTGGTTTCCGCAGAGTAGAATTAGAGCCACCCCATCTCTTCCCATGCGGTGTCGTACAAGGCGACTAAGGGATAGGGCTGTTTAACACCAGATATATACCTATATAAAGCCCAGACTCAGCGTCAGAAGCATGGCTTGAGTCAACAATAGTGCCCGGAATACGGCAATAGGTTCATCCCCTATTACGTGGGACCGAATACAATTGTTGGTGAAATGTGGGTGTTAATTCACCTCTGCTTAACCCTCCAGGGATAAAGGCGTGATTATATTGTATGTATGTACGTAAATACACTACTTCTAGCCTGCTATATGCATGCACGAAAACCGCAGTGTATACGCATATATAGCATAATAATGACCTACTTTCCTGAGGCGACCTTCAGGTTACCAGAGACAGCAAGGGCATATTGGCGTATCCTATGTAATAAAAAATCATCGCGTTAATGCCCGTTACCACAAGTACAAAATGCACCTTAACTATTCGCTCACTACATTTACGGCTAGAAAAATAGCCAGTTGTGTGTCTCACCATTCCCTGTACACATTTAGTAATTTGATAGACTCTTGGTGGATACTTCGAGGTCTCTTGAAAGCCTCAAGGGTCCTTTCAACGCCGAGACGAGAGTTCTTACGTGGGTAAACTTATCGTCCTGTGGCCTATATTCTTAGTCCAAGAAATTGTTAGTGAAAATGTAATTGAGACATTTTGTTTACTAGCTGATGCCCGTGACTCCGCACGCGTGAATGTCTATTATGGTCATTTTTAGGGTTTCGTACCTCAAGAGGAGAAAAACGGAACCCTTATAGGATCACTTCGTTGTTCGTCTGTCCGTCAAGACCTTTTTCTCAGGCACGCGTAGAGGTATCAAATTGAAATTCATAACTCATACTCAAATCTATAACGTCTTGAAACTGTGTAAAATCAAACTACTAAGTCAATACATTCAAAATATATTACGGTTTTTGTAGCTTAAGTTACGAAACCCTCGGTGCGCGAGTTCGACTTGCATTTGACCGGTTTTTGTTATAACTCCTAAGCAACTAATTGCAATTAAATACACTGCAATTTTCAGGGTTTGTATCTAAAGGCAATTTTCAGGGTTTTGTACCTAATCTTTTACATACATCCATACATACATTTAATCACGCCTTTGTTCGCGAAGGGTTAAGCAGAAGTGAATTAACACCCACATTTCACCAATAATTGTTTTCAGCCCCACGTAATTGCAAGTGAGCCTATTGCCGTTTTCCGGGCACTATTGTTGACTCGAACCATGCATCTGAAGCTGAGTCTAGGTTGTATATATATCTGTCTAATGTTAAATAACATAACCCCATTGCTACTACTTCACTGCCAGTATGTCTGTATGTCACTAGATTTTATCTGACTTTTTTTTTTACGTGCGCATAATCCCCACGGATACCTCGCCACCGGAACCGGTGGGAGAGGTTATGTCGGACTCGAACCGACTAAAATGCACGCCGCCTGTGAGTCGTTTTGGTTGCCGAAGGTGAGGTTGACGGGCATATCCCTCGCACCCCGGTCGACTAAATAATGGTAAGGAACACTTGGTGCGCGAGTCTGAACCACTCATCCCGAACTTCCACAATTCAAACTAGTTCAATACCAATAAATATTTAGTTATTGAACCTATTGTTGAATCAAATATTTCATGCCACGTAGCTTCAAAATCAAATTATTCTTATTTAACAAACTTTTACAATGGCTTCGTAAGCCAACAGGGCGAATTAATAAGTCACAGGTACTTTCTGAGTCATATTATAATATTAATTTCGATCGATGACATTTACCTGCGGCGTAGCGGTAGAATGTTCGACTGCTACAGAGGAAGCGCGGGTTCAATTCCCGTTCAGTGTAAATATTTCTATGCACGAATATGCATATTTGCATTGGTCTGGGTATTTTTATGCATTATAGGTATGTATTTACAAAAAAATTGCCGTGGTTGCCGCGTGATTTCCGGCAGAGTAGAATTAGGGCCACGCCATTTCTTCCCATGCGGTGTCGTACAAGGTGACTAAGGGATAGGGCTGTTTAACATCACACAGATATATACAACCTCAGATACAGGGCTAGAGTCAACAATAGTGCCTGGAATACAGCAATAGGTTCACCCACTATTACGTGGAACCGAATACAATTATTGGTGAAATGTGGGTGTTAATTGACCTCTGACTAACCTTCCGGGGATAAGGGCGTGATTGTATGTATGTATGTTTGAATGGATATGTATATTTGCATTGGTCTGCGTGTTTCTGTGTAGGTATAATTTGTATGTATTTACAAAAACAAAGTCATATACTTTTTCACGCTCCGCTTAAAGAATGGTGGTGAAGCATGGTGTGGCCAGGATTCGGACCTCTCGATCGTAACGCCTCGTAGTGTTATGCATTATGTAGTTTTCCCCTTTCCGACCCTCTGCTCCCCTGAGCTGCTCCCCCAGGGGAGACGATGGGATTTTTTTTGTCACAACGTCGAAAACTTAGTGGTCAAACACTGACTCCATTATTGTAAACAAATACTATAATTCCAAGCCCCTCCGAAAATCCATCAAGTGCTATAAATCCGTTTCGGAATTACTTCCCAATACCGCTTTTGTGCACGCTCGAGTTCCGGACAACGGAGTGAGGAATGCCAATCATTAAATCTAGACGACGGTGATATTTCCCCATTGTCCTTGTTCACCTAATAAGTCAGATTTATACGTCGCGTGTCTAGCCCGAATAGAATTTATATGATGGCTTACATTAATAAACGTTTACCAAATCTAGGTCCAGGATTATTTAGCTATGAGTTGTATTTAGTGGCGGATCCTGTCCTGGCTTACTTCATTTTTTTTATTCCACTTCGGTGGCAGACAAGAACACGGCCCGCCTGATGAAAAGTGGTTATCGTGGCCTATGAACGTGTGTAACATCAGAGAAGCCACATTTGCGTTGCCGACCCTGTAAGCACAGAGTTTTTGTGCCGTCAGCAGAAGACAAAGCAGGACAAGCCTTTAGTCTTCCCACTGACAGCACAAATTCTCCAAAGAGCTCTGGCTACCCTACTAACCGCTGGGAACACAACATAAAAAATTGCTTAACGCGTTTAAACAGTTGTCACTTCAATGAGGTTTCGTGTGGTGTATAATACATGTGGTAAATGTGAATTGAAACAATTTGTCAAATAGTTACTACTTACCGTATGGCATTAAAAACAACCGCGGTAGCCTAGTGGTATGGGTAATGGACTGCTGAGACGAGGTCTCGGGTTCGATCCCAGGTTTTACCATGGCACACACCAATGACTTTTCGATGCTTTTCGGAGTTTAGTGTGTATTTATCGCAGTGCCCTGTTGATGGCAATAGGCTCTCCACCTATTACATTGGGACCTAAACATAAACTGGCGATATGTGGGTGCTAGCATCTCTGCCTACCTCTTTGAGGATATAGGCGTGAGTTTATGTTATTATAAGTATTGCTGACATCAACGTGACATTCCATGATTTCAGTTTTACAAAAACTGCCTAAAATTCCTATAGAAAGTTTCACTTCAAAAATAAAAAGATTTATTGTCACGAGACTGAGTTATATATGACTTTTTTTATAACTTCTCTAACTAAGGAAACATGTCTCGAGTGTGTTACGTCAGTCAGTAGTGGGTAGAATTGGGTTCTGTAGGAATACTCATCCTCTCGATTGTCTTGGCAATTACGCAGGCCAGCATAAAAGGGTAGATATTATAAATAAGACAGTGCAGATGCTATTGTTACGAGAACTTAATTAACTAAACGTCATTGTGGGGTAAAACGTATTATGTTTCTCTATCTTATGAAAGTGTTGGAAAGAGACAAAGATACTACTAATATTATAGATGTAAATATTTGTGGGGATGTTTGGATGTTTGTTATTCAATCACGCTTTAATGACTGAACAGATTTGGCTGAAATTTATTTCAGAGATAGAATATAGTCTAGAAGAACAGATTTTTATCCCAGGAATAGGTTCCCATTAGTTACTGAAATGGGATCATACTCTCACTAGGGTGAAGCCACATGCGACCGCTAGTGTAGTTATACAAATAAAAAAAAAACATCTGATGAGGCCGCCAAGCTGAGTACCACCATGGTAACATTACTTAGTGTCTGTGGTGATGAACCTCTTTCCTGAGACTTTACCTTTAGCTTACCATCAGGCGAGGTGAAGTCAAGTTGGCGTGTCCTAGACAAAAAAATAATTAAATGTGATCCGAAAGATCAAGTCACATCAACGTCCCCTCGCCCAAACATGTCCATCAGGCTGTTAGCATTTTTACATGTATGTAAGCGTTTGTATGCTTATATGCATGTGTGTATGCATGTATGTATGTATATTCTTTATACTGTTTATATATACGACTTTTTATGTATTTGTATGTAGGTCTATGGTGAATTTATTTGTATGTATATGTAATGCCTTTTGTCAGTGGTATACCTTCTGTATACCTATTCACATTATTAAATTTGATGTTAATTTACACAAGACTTTGCCTCTCATTGGATTGCGATTCCTCTGTGCACTCCCGGGTTAGCTGGAGGAGAATCAACCTTGAGTTAAGCTCGCCTTATTATTTGTATAAATGCCTTGTGAGTGTGCAATAAAGAATAAATAAATGTTAAAATCGTCTTCTATTATATTAGCGAGTATTATCAATATTATCAACCCTACTGTTACACCCTGGGTTAGCTCCATGGCACAGTTATGCAGTTCTCAACTCTCGGACCGCGGGTAGAAGGTATATCTTTGCTTGCAGCTATTACTGTTTTGAGGTTATTGTCGCTATTGTACGGAAGTGGTGTATCTGTTGCGAAGTAACAATTACCTAATTTATGTTTTTACTTCGTTCACTGTTGCAAAATTCGACTTCAATTGGACTAAATTAGGTTAAACTAGTACCTATTAATAATTAATTATCCTACTTTCGAGTGATTTCGAGCTAATCCAAACGAATTAACTACTAATTTATCAACACAATTACATGACGAATTCATCATTAATCATAATATTAATCGCTTTTACCGTTACAGAGAACATTTTAAATGTCCGAATCACGAACAAAAGGCTCTTTATCACCGTTTAAATTAATTTCTTTGTTATTCTATTGTTATTTTTGATCCAATAGTTTTAATATGGATGGAATGTAAAAAATAAAAGATGAACGTATTAATGACGCGCAACACGTGATGCTCAACAAGTTCAGCAACGTTGCACAACATGTGCGATTTATTGATTATTAAGCGTGAACCGACAACTTTGTACCTACCGCAAAAAATATCTCTTCATCTTCTTCTTTATCGTGTCGATGGTAATATATCTCATTTGTTAAGATTCATAAATACATATAATCACGCCTTTATCACTACTGCCTCCCCTCCGGGTTAGGCAGTAGTGAATTAACATCCACAATTCACCGATCAATGTATTCGGTCTCACGTAATAGGGGGTGAGGCTATTGCCGTATACCGGGCACTATTGTTGACTCGAGCCATGCGTCTGAGGCTGAGTCTGGGCTGTATATATCTACTTGATGTTAAACAGCCCTATCCTTTAATCGCCTTGTACGGCACCACATGGGAAGAGTTGGGATGGCATAAATTCTACTCTGCCTGGAACCACGCGGTAAGATAGGTTGGTTTCGTAAGTTACATCTGAGATAGAACTTGTGTAATCTTACGACAGTTTGTTGAAAAGTGGCACGCGAGTGCTCTGCCACAAGTCTCAACTCAAATAGGATGAGTTGAAATCTTCGAAAGTTACTTTTTTTACTTTGCCGTATTGAAGGCAAAGGAACCATTGAAAAGTTTTCTAAAATATAGCAATGTAAAAGTAAATTACTGCGGTAGCCCAGTGGTAGCGGTAATGGACTGCTGAGACGAGGTCTCGGATTCGATCCCAGGTTTTACCATGGCACACACCAATGACTTTTCGATGCTTTTCGAAGTTATGTGTGTATTTATTGCAGGTTTATAAGTGCCCGGTTAGTGGCAATAGGCTCGCCACCTATTTCATTAGGACCTAAACATAAACTGGCGAAATGTGGGTGCTAGCACATCTGCCTACCCCTTCGGAGATATAGGCGTGAGTTTATGTTATGTTATATTATATGTAAAAGTAAATGGAATGTTGAAATAAACATTTAGGTATATTATTATTCAAACATTACCATTATTGGTAGAAAGAGTTTGTTTGCTTAGAAAACAAACTCTGGCTTTCAGTATTCGACATTTTGAAACGAGGAATAGGAATTGGTAATTTAATATTTTGGAAGCTTTATCTATTCCCCAACTTTATATTATAACCTACTATGAATAAATATCCACAGAGCTTCACAAAAGAGGTATTGAAACTATACAGTCTCAGTCCAAGTTGCAAAGCTCCTAGAGTTGCCAACTCAAATAACCGTTCCACAATCCTTTACTGTTGCAACACTGAATACATTTAAGGAAAACGTGGCCACTTTGAGTCCAGAAGTAATTTTATGTGATTGAGTTATTCTTTATCATATTTCGAATCTCTGCATTGCAGTATAATTTCTTTTTGTGATTATGGACAGTTTGAAGTCTCACAAACCCAAGACAACAGTATGTATGAAGCGTCGTAGTTTAGTGGTTAAGGAGTCGGCCTTAGTACCGAGAGGTCCCAGTTTCGAATCCTGACCATTACACTATCGACGTGAACCCACTCCTAACACAAGCAATTTAGCTTAGTTGGAGGGGCTAGAAGCTAATATTTAAAAAAAAACTCCACTATATGAAAGAAAAAGTCGGTTAAGTGCAAATCGAACTCGCGCTGCATAATTTCGGTACAAAATTGGATTCAGGGACAAACTTATAATACATAAACAGCAATATATTTTGAGATTTAAAAGTTTGATTTTTGCACTGTTACAGATATGAGTATGTAGTATGAATTTCAATTTGATACCTCCACGCATTCCTTTGAAAACGATCTTGACAGACAGACAGATTGACAGACAAAGTGATAATATAAGGTTTCGTTTTTTTCCTCTTAAGGTACCTGGTAGCAACCCTAAAAAATGGTAATTTGAAAAATCGGATCCCGTTCCCGCAACCTATTCCAGGGAAAAAGTAGGTAACCTATAAGTTATTTTAGATAATAATCTATTCCTGTTTCAAATTTATGCCAAATCGGTTCAGTCGTTCTAGCGAAATGAAGTAACAAACATCCAAAGATCTCAAGACATTTAAACGGTTTCCTCTGGTGAAGTCACTTCTGTATCTGAAGTCTAAAAATCTGTTATTTATTACTAAGTCAACAGCTTGTCTAACCTGTCTCATAGAGAGTAGATCACTATGCCTAGATAACATGAGAAATCATTAGGTAGGTTTATTAATGTTTCATCATTTCTGTGAAGTGCCATCATCTAACTAGATAACAAATATAATTTTCGTTAGACCGTCGCCTACGGACTGATGGGGAGACGGCACAAAATACTTAAAATAAGCAGAGATAAGGGGGTGTAGGATTAATTTTGTTATCATTTAAAATGAAAACAGGGGAAATGTTTTCGAGAAGCTTCTTGTAGTAGTATATATTTTTACCCGACTATGGCGAAGAAAAAGGAGGGTCATGATTCTGACAGGCCATGTATGTATGTAGGTTCATCTGTTCCCTCATAGTTCCTCAACCACTTGTTAGAACTGGACAAATAAGGTATCATTAGAAGCAACTTAGTCGTCTGCAGGTTATAGGCTATATAACGTGTCACTGAATCTAATGTGGCGCCCTCTAGCGGTGTTAACCGTGTTAAAAAACAAATTTGAGATAAACATGTCGTGTTTGGTATCAACTGAAAGGGTTAAGCCCTTTTGCATTATCAAATATTTATGTATAAATTATACCCATTACTTGCCTAAAAATAATATAAATAAAAAATTAACTAACAAACTAAAATCCGACTACTCAAAAAAATCACGCTCATAAAGTATTAAACAAGAAAAAATCTAGGATAGCCGTGGTCTTATGCCACTTTATCTAACAAAACAATACAAAGTCCAAGTCCAAGTCCAAGTCCAAGTCCAAGTCCAAGTGCAAGTCCAAGTCCAAGTCCAAGTCCAAGTCCAAGTCCAAGTCCAAGTCCAAGTCCAAGTCCAAGTCCAAGTCCAAGTCCAAGTCCAAGTCCAAGTCCAAGTCCAAGTCCAAGTCCAAGTCCTAGTCCAAGTCCAAGTCTAAGTCCAGTCCAAGTCCAAGTCCAAGTCCAAGTCCAAGTCCAAGTCCAAGTCCAAGTCCAAGTCCAAGTCCAAGTCAAAGTTCTTTATTTGTAGAATATGGTACAAAAAATGATGTTTAAATTATACACATAGTGTCGGATCACATATTCTGCCGGTTCTGGCGTACAAAATTTACATACACATAAACATTACCAAATATCAAATACAACATTCCACACAATATGTCAGTTATATCAATATTCAAATTAAAATACGCAATTTATATAGTTAAATAATTCAAATAAATGTCAATTAATAAGCATAAAAAAAATGTCAATCAAATACATGTCAATAAAATATACATTCTAGGGAAAAGTGGCATACGACCACGGCTATCCTAGATTTTTTCTTGTTTCATACTTTCTGAACGTGATGTTTTTGAGTAGTTGGGTTTTAGTTTTAAACTTAATTTTTTATAACATAACATAAACTCACGCCTATATCCCCAAAGGGGTAGACAGAGGTGCTAGCACCCACATTTCGCCAGTTTATGTTTAGGTCCCAATGTAACAGGTGGCGCGCTTATTGCCATTAATCGGGCACTTATAAACCTGCGATAAATACACACATGACTTCAAAAAGTCATTGTGTGTGCCATGGTTAAATCTGGGATCGAACCCGAGACCTCGTCTCAGCAGTCCATTACCCATACCACTAGGCATTTTTTATATATCTGTCTCTCGTCTTCCCTATATTTATATGTATTCACTAAGTTCTCTACTTCTCTCTCCTCTCGAAGGTCTACTGGAAGAGGTTTATAATAGAAATAAGTAGAGCCTCTGTACTACTATTTCCAATTACATTAAATAAATAAATACATTAACCATGGAGATAGAAATGAATCATATTCTGTCCGCCGTGATAATAATGCTAGCTGGTCCGTGTGAACTTTTTTTTTATACCACTTAGGTGGCAGACAGGCACACGGCTCCACCTGATGAAAAGTGGTTACCGTGACCTATGAACGTGTGCTACACCAGGAGAATAACACCCGTGCTGCCGACCCTGTAAGAACAGAGAGTTTCTGTTTTTACCACTTAGTTGGCAGACAAGCACACGGCCCACCTGATGGAAAGTGGTTACCGTGACCTATGGACGTCTGTAACACCAGAGGAGTCACAGTCGCGCTGCCAACCCTGTAAGTACAGAGTTTCTGTGCCGTCAGTAGAAGACAAAGCAGGACAAGCCTTTAGTCTGCCCACTGACAGCACAAATTCTCCAGTGAGCTCTGGCTACCCTACTCACCGCTGGGAACACAACACGAAGTTATTATAACCGCGGTATTCTGTAGGGCGGAGGTACTACCCCAGTCGGACTGCTCAATCGGGCGGAAATACCGCCGTGTCCTACCTCCTCGAAGTGTGCCGTCAGTGCAGAACATAAAATCAAGACAAGCCTTTGGTCTTCCCACGGACAGCACAAAAATTCTACAGTGAGCTCTGGCTAATTTGAGAGTCTCGTCTTTGAATTTTAATTCTACTTAAACCGGACCGGACCGGATCTTGAATCACATTTCTCAATGAGGCTCTGAGAACATAGTCGAGTTCAATGCCAAGAAGACGCAGGCTTGTGCGTTCACAGCAAAGGTATCTTCTTTCCTTCCCCTTCCCACTCTTCAGAGCACGCCACTGCCATGCAGGATAATCTCAATATCCTAGGCATGGATATTCTTTACCATGGTGAGTGTTCTGATGAGCTCTTCCAACTAATCCCATCATCTCCTTTCCTACATAGGACAACACGTGCAGGCCTTAGATGTCACCCTCACACTGTGCAGAATATACGAGAAAGAACCAAGCAGTTCGGAGACTCTTTGCCGCACCACCAAGACCTGGAATTCATTACCAGCACACGTGTTTCCTTCTGCGTACAGTCCCGTGGCCTTTAAGCGGGGCGTGAAAAAGCATCTGATGAGGCCGCCAAGTCAAGTGCCACCATTGTAACACTTTGTGTCTGTAATGGTGACCCTCTTTCCTGAGACTTTGCCTTTAGCTTACCATCAGGCGAGGTGAGGTCAAGTTGGCGTGTCCTATATAAAAAAAATAAACTTAATTAATTACAGTTGTGTGTTCTTGAATAAATGCTTTTCTTTCTTTCTTTCTTTTTTTTCTTTCTTTCTTTCTTTCTTTCTTTCTTTCTTTCTTTCTAATTCCTACCTACTGCAATCAGTCTATAGTATTCTTTCAAACTTCTAGTAAAGTTAAATGGTACGTAGATACAATATAGGCGACATTCCCCTAAATTTGCAAACGGTCTCATAAAGATAAAGACGTTATAAATCTAAAAAAAGATTAAAATATTTGAGAACTTTATACCTGCATAAAAATATAAAAGAATGGAATGAGATTTATTTTATGAAGTAAGACGTCTTAGCCTGAACGTTTTACAGATTAAAATAAGTCTCTATTCCGAATTCCTACCATGAGACGTGCTTCCGAAGTTACGAACCGAAATTTCGTGCAATTGAAATTACTTTTACTACTCCGCAAGCGTGCACGTAGACAGAGAAATGCTGAATCTGAAGCTGAAGAATTAATCTTTCTTTTCACTAATCCAATTACTTAATGATTTCTTTGTGTTAGTTATTTTGTTATTGCGATTCGTTGATATATGATTATTAACATTATATTGCAATTTTTATAAAGTAATAACTATTGTGTATGTTATGTATTTATCGCAGGTTTATAAGTGGCTGGCGAAATGTGGGTGCTAGCACCTCTGCCTACCCCTTCGGGGATATAGGCGTGAGTTTATGTTATGTAATAACTAGTGTCCGAGGCTTCGCTCACCTGTACTTTGTTCCCGTTTCTGTGATACCTACATTGTTTTTTAAACCTTCCCTTTTAAGCAAACATTTCAAAACCAATTAGCTAAATACGCCTGGCCTGTGAAGTTTAGCGAGAAAAATGAACAGCAATTGAACGTTTATACAGATATGGGTTAGCAAAGAGTAAATATGGGTTGCCTGTTATACTTGCTTATTATTAATTCATTGAAATGTCATTCATTCTGTCGTATTTCGCGCGGGTCTGAAATATCGGTTTTACGTTCCATGGTAGTCCCCCTGATAAATCCACGGCGGAGTACCGCCGTTTGTTATTACTATGTGAGGTACGATGACGTTCATGGCGGAGCTAAATCCACGAAGTAATTGGTTATCGAACGAAAATAGGTGTGTAGTTTCCAGACGTATCTATTTCCGTCTACACTCGAGAGCAATGAATCCGGGTCACTTAAAGAATGTTAAAAATCTCGGAAACTAAAAATGATAGGTTAATGCAATAAATTGTATTTAATAGACAATGTAATACTCCTTAAATGAAAGTAAAAAAAATATGAGTCACCATACATTTTATTAACACAAAATTACATAAAGAAAAAAACTGCTGATCTCTCCTTAAAACAAAAATAGGAAACATGAAATTTTTGAACTTTATTACGATTTTCTTGAATTTTAATACTTCGTATTGCCTCCTCGTGCTTCCATTACTGCGTTTACGCGGTTTGGCATGCTGTACACCAAGTTCCTTATACGATTTTGGGGAATATTCTCCCATTCCTCTGTGAGAGCAATTTTGAGCTCACGAAGCGTGATTGGGGGAGGGTTTCGTTGTTTTACGCATCTGCCTAGCTCGTCCCAAGCATGCTCGATCGGGTTGATATCCGGGCTGCGCGCTGGCCACTCCATACGAGTAATGTTCATCTCTTGAAGGTAGTCATTCACAATCCTACCTGTATGAGGTCTGGCATTGTCATGCATAAATATAGCATCCTCACCTAAATTGACCATAAATGGACCAACGTGATCATTGAGGATTTCTTCCACATATCTTACGCTAGTTAAAGAGCCGTTTTCTATGATCACCAGCTCTGTGCGACTTTCAGAAGAAATTCCGGCCCACACAAGTACAGACCCACCACCGTAGGCTACTTTTTCTTCGATGCATGCTTGCTTGAATCTTTCCCCTGGTCTTCGATACACTCTGTGTCTTCCATCGTGCTTGTAGAGCATAAATTTTGATTCGTCGGAGAACATAACTTTTGACCAATCTTCAATACTCCAATTTACATGGCTCTGGGCATAACTTAGTCTCGAAATACGATGCCCACGCTCCAGTTTAGGGCCGTTTGCAGGTCTAAGGGGTTTTAAGTTAGATTCAGCAAGCCGACGTCTTACTGTCCATGCACTTGGGTTACTTCCTCCGAGGCGTCGAAACTGATTGGTGAGTTCAGTTCCTGTGAGAAAGCGATTTCGAAGCATGGTGTTCACCAAGTATCGGTCTTCTCGTGCTGTGGTACACCTGGTTCTGCCCGTTCCTGGTCTGCGTAGGTTAGAACCAGTTTCTTCGTAACGTCGGAGAACTCTTTGTACTGTTGACAGCGACACACCGACAGTCCTGGCTGTATCGCGCTGACTCCGGCCGGTTTCCAGCATTGTAAGTATTCTGGTGCATTCTTCAGGCGTAAGCGACATAATTTCAGCTTGATTAATGAATATAGAGCACTATCAACATGGTTTATGTACCCACATAAATGACAGATTACAAACAAAAGCAACACCAAATGCTGTAATTTCGTAGTTCCATCTTCGAAAGTGGCCCTTTTTCAAATTTGATTTTTTTATGATATAACTTTACAATAACTAAGAAGTTTTAATACCTTCATTTAAGGAGTATTACATTGTCTATTAAATACAATTTATTGCATTAACCTAGCATTTTTAGTTTCCGAGATTTTTAGGATTCTTTAAGTGACCCGGATTCATTGCTCTCGAGTGTAGTACGTGCGTCGCGCCATATTTATTGTCTTATCTCTGAAAGTAGGTTGTATATTTTACCGTATCTAAGTCTAGCTGTTTCTTAGTTTAGTTTATAGCGTGATATAATCCCTTTTGTGTAGAGACTAGTGATGCCGTTTAGAACAATAATTGTAGCAAGCAAGGTGGCATGGCGCGGGAATGGATGGAAGAATTTCAAATTTCGGACGGGACTTTGTTGACCATTATCTGTGCATAGCGCGCCTTTTTATAGGCATCTGTATGACTGCCTTAAAAAGTCACGCATTGTCGCTGGTTAAATACTGCAGACATTTGAATATCATACTGTAAACTGTTTATTATTGTACACTATTATTTACTAGACTTAGCTTGACGCTAAATATCATTGTCAACTGTGTAGTACGACCTAGTTGACCGAGCGGGCGAAGCGAGCGAGAGCCTTCCTTTTTCTTTCTTTTTTTTTTTTACTTTTCTTATTTCTTAACCAATTTTCACCAAATTTGGCACACATGTACTTTGTTTTAAAACACAACTTTTGTTAAGAGCTTTTTTTTATAGAAGGGAAAATGGGGAAGAAAAGGGGGGGAGTTAGCTGTCGCGTTATTTATGTACGAATCTTGATGATTTTAGGCTGAATCATCAAAGACAAGAATTTCACATAGGTTGTTGTGACAGAAAATCATGCTAGGTGAAGAGGTGAACTTCGTAAACAAAACAGATGAGATAAAGTGGGGAAGTTTGTTGTAGCGTTTTTTTTTAAAGAACGTATCGTCATTAATTAATGGTGAAACATCCAGGGCTGTTTAAAATAAAAAAATACGTATGGTTTTTTTCAGGATGTCAGATCAGTGCTCGCGAGGTCTACAAAACTGTTCACAGATTCACTCAGAATGTTGCTCATAGTGACGCTGCAGAGTGCGAGTGCGTGAGTTACTGCCGCCGTCTTCTGCGAGGAAGTGATGCTCTAGAAGGAGGCGCGGCAGCGGGGCTGGAGGAGACTTAGGTCCCTTCCGTTCCGCATTGCCCGCAGTGTGCGGAGGCGATTCGAGCGTCGAAGGTCGATGAACGACCTCCGTCCTCCATGGGCGCGGACCTGGGGGTGACAGGTGGAACCACCTGTTACCCTAGCAGAAACAGGCCGAGACGGTGGCACGAAGTGCGCCCCTCACTTCTTTTTTTTCTGAGGATGAATGGGGACGCCGTAGTCCCACACCTGAGAGGGCCTTCTATCGCTCCGGGTCAGTCAGCGCGCGTGAGGATATGCCAAAGGCTACCTCACCCGCGTACCCTCAACTGATGGGCTAAGGCGACTGTGCGGTTTTAGTAAGTCCGAGTCCAACATAACCAGAGATGGGATATCCGCACATTAAAAAAAAAGTACTGATCACTGAAATACTAGTATAAATATTTACATACATGCATGACATACATAAACCTTGAAACAAAAACCCAATAAGAGTCTTTCAGAGTTTCTCCATATCAGAACCTATTTGCGGAAATCAAAATGATAAAGGCCGGCTTGTTTCAACAAAAGAAAACATACGTTGACACGTTGACATGTAATATGCCCAGAAGTATGTCAACCACAGAGTAAAATGTTTCCACTCCGCGTGAGCTGAGCTGTCCATAAATTCAAAAGCTATACCTAGTCGAAATTAGTAAATCTTATTTGCACTCTTTTCTCTCATATTCTTGTAATTATTTTTTAAATAATTCTTAATCATATACCTATAGGAATCTGCTGGATTCTCTTTGGATGACCCTTGGGTAGTAGCGTGATGTGTATAAAGTGTAGCCCAAACATGGAATCAAATAATCCCAAACATAAAAATTCACAAAATTCCACATCTCACTAATAGATATTTGGTTTAAAGTAATAAAAGAAAATTGAAAGAAAAATCCTCAATTTAAAAAAAAACCAATAATTTTATATAAAACACAACAGGTACGGTCTGTATAAAAACACAAAATACCACAGTGTACAATACGCTTAAAATCACAAAACGTTGCATGAAATTTTAAACAAGGCGAAGCATTTCTTTCCTACTTTTAAGGCGTAATACAAGGTTTTATTAAATTCGCCCTGAAATATAATAATATAACCAAAAAAATACGAAATGAGATTTCACCAGGATTACTTTTATATGTTTTAATTTAACATCTGCCGTTTTGATGTTATTCCTGGTGAAATTGTGAATCCAATTTACGCAATACAATAGCCATTCTGCGGGGATTCACGAAGCTATGACTTTGAGACCTTGATTTAATTGAACTAATACGAGAATTGAACGTTGAGAACAATGAAATCTATATTACTAGAGTGGTTGTACAGAACAATTGGGTACTTGCCTTTAGTTAAAATAGATTATTTAACTGAGCTCTTTAAATTAAGAATAGTAAAAGAGCGGCAAAAGTAGCGTGTGTTCTTATTTCACCGTTATTTATTATTTTTTATAATCCACCTAGGTTAGGTGGATTATAAAAAATGGATACTGGTAAATCATTCGATAGTTAAAAATTGTGACGTCACGATTGTTTATTTTATACATGCCTTGTTGACGTTTAGTCAAAACTAACTAATTTAACTAGACAGTCAAATAACTTAGAGTATACATAAAACTAGTTAATAAGGTCAAATGCCCAATTGGAGCAGTGGACCGGTGGCTGGTCTAATTTAATTAAATTTTAAAGCAACTAGTATCTATGCTAACTATCCGAACCTATCTAGATCTATATAAAATCAGTCTAGTTTTCGACGTTTACGTCATTGGAACCTAAACATAAACTGGCGAAATGTGGGTGCTAGCACCTCTGCCTGCCCCTTCGGGGATATAGGCGTGAGTTTATGTTTATGTTATGTTTAGTTTTCGACGTTTAGTAAGAAAAATTTTAATGACCGATAAAGAATAAATTATTTCTAACTTTGATTTGGACAGCAATTAAAAAGCCCTGGAGTGTCTTTTCCAAAGTATTTTCAAGTCGGGGCGAGGTTTATAACCGGTACAGATTGTCTATGTGATAAAGACGATTTAGCACATAGACCATCGGCAGCCCTTTTAATGGTCTATCTATAAAGAATAAATAGCTTTTGACTTTTAATTAAATAACTAAGTGACTGAACATTTTTTTAGCCAGTCTATAGTATATACATTAAACAAACATTACATTAAACCAAAGCTTGTAAAACCTATCAAAGAAAGTACCTACAAAACAAAAGAGCACAGATTATTCAGCAACATCTAACATCATGTAGCACTTGCGTTGTTTGCGGTTTATACATATCTACATCGTAAGGATTACTTCGCATGTTTGACGATAACAAATAGCGGCCATCTTATGCATGACGTCAGACTAAGACGGATCGTACACTCCCCAATGCTGTAGCTAAAGTCTAATGCACATAGCGGGAAACCTTGAGAGAATACAGATCAACGAGACGTATCTATGCATCGTTTGCTCGGCATTACCACAGATTACTGTGGTGGAATCTCGCAGAACGGTTTTAAAAAGTCAATTCCATAGATAATGAACGTTTTTTATGACTGTAATCTGTTGTAAGCGTCTTTATTTCAGTGTTCGTAATTTGAAAAATGGAACGGCTAATTAATTAAATAAATTAAGTGGGGTATGTAGTTGAATGTTAAGTTTTTTTCTAAAACTTATGTCTTTTTATTAAATGCCAAAACGGCATGTTGTTGGGAAACTTCTATGAAATAACAACATAATATTTTATTATTACGTCATGTCTCAGAAAAGTTTTGTAACGAAAATATTTCGAGACCAATTTTAAGGTTGAATGTTCTCCCCTTCTACCTATACCACAGCGCCATCTAGACTCAACGTGACTTAAGTTTGAATTCTAAAATGCAGATAAACATATTTACTGTTTTTTTTTATAAATGTGAATGTTTGGGTAGATGAGGAATGGGTATTTATTACTCAATCATGTCAGAACTGCTGAATAAATCTTGCTGAAACTTAGGACGAAAATAGTTTCAATCCTTAATCGGGCACAGATTACTTTTATTCCTAGGAAGGACAAATTTCTGTGAATTAATTCCGCGGATAAACAGATGAAAAGCAGAATCTAAATTCCCTTGTATAATTAAGTCAACTTTGGATACCAGAAGAATTTCAACGAAATTAAATTCCACTGTATAAATAATATATCAAATAAATACAATAATATGTAACCATATTAAACTCCTACAGAAAGAGATTAAAATTGATTTCAAGCCTCTAGTATCAGGTGAAACAAAGCTAAGCCTGCCTAAATAAACATATAACTGTAGACTATCTCTTATCTATACTTTTATTCAACCGGTTGCAATCAAATAAACGTAAGATTTTAAGTCTGACAAGACCTTTCTGACAAAAGAAATCACATCAAAATCCGTTCAGAAGTGTTTGCGTTCATCGCTAGCTAACATTTCTAATTTACGCAATAATGTTAACGGGAATTAGCGCGATCATCGTATAGGTACATACACACCTTTGGTTTACCTGACGTTTTGACCAGGTGTCATACCTGTCATACCTGGTGTCATGAGTCAGCCTGTGACCACTGCCGGTATACCATGATCGCTTTAATTCCCGTTAACATTATTGTATATCATGGAACGCGATAATTTAAAAGTTCATAACATAACATAAACTCATAAACTCACGCCTATATTCCCCAAAAGGGTAGGCAGAGGTACTAGCACCCATATATCGCCAGTTTATGTTTAGGTCCCAATGTAATAGGTGGGGAGCCTATTGCCATCAACAGGGCACTGCGATAAATACACACTAAACTCCGAAAAGCATCGAAAAGTCATTGGTGTGTGCTATGGTAAAAGTTTAAAAGTTATTATTTCTAATTTACAATTATATAATAGTACAGATAGACAGACAGATATGTTATTGCAGACTATAAATCTAAAACTCGTTCAGCTGTTTGAGCGTGATTAAATAACAAACACCCAAACATCATCACAAACTTTTTATATATATAATATTAGTAGGAATTCGATAAGATACTTAATATAATTTACGAACATACTTATTAACTTCGAACAAGAATATAACAATCTTGTACCCGAGTTAATTAAACAAGTTTCTAAGTTTTGTTAGTTTAAGTTTTAAGGTTAGGTCGGTTTTACATCGGATGTCCGATTATTCCCGGGTGTGGATCGGATAATCCGGTTTTAGAGAAGTTTACTCTTAGCTCTGGGGAAAATTCTATTTATGTTTGGCATACGTCGACCCTCTATGCGTGCTTATGCTAACACTGTGTCTGTTATTCGCGGTCTTGCATTCTGTTAATGAAAGGTGGTCAGAGTGCTGATGTGAGTTTTACGTAGTTTTACTTATGTACCTATTACTTATCCTGGCAGAGTGAAATTTGGTCCGCTTCATCTCTTCCCATGCAGTATTGTACAAGGCGACTATGGGATAAGGCTGTTTAACATCAGAAAGATATATACAGCCCAGACTCAGCCTCAGATGCATGACTCGAGTCAACAATAGTGCCCGGAAAACGGCAACAGCTCACCCCCTACTGCGTGGGACAGATTATCATGATTGGTGAAATGTGGGTGTTAAATTCACCTTTGCCTAACCCTCTGGGGATATAGCCGTGATTGTATGTATGTATGTCCGCAGTTCGGTCTGCATCGAATACTTTTCGGTCTATTCTAATATAAGCCACAAGAATCTGTCATATATAAGTTTTGTCTTCAACACTGACGGCACAGAAACTCTGTACTTACAGGGTTGGCAGCGCGACTGTGACTCCTCTGATGTTACAAACGTCCATAGGCCACGGTGACCATTTTCCATCAGGTGGACCGTGTGCTTGTCTGCTACCTAAGTGGTATAAAAAAATAAATAAAAAAAAGTTCATCTTAGCGTTAATCCCAGTCGCATCCGAAGCTTTCACCTGCACGCCTGGGATGCGCTTTACTCTAAATGCGGATTTGGCTGAACTTCGATATTTTCCGTGAAGCGACTGCCATATATCGAAGTTTTGCTGTTAGACAAGTTCTTGGACTTTTTAGGGCATTTTTTTTTTATATAGGACACGTCAATTGGACTTCGCCTTGCCTGATGGTAAGCTGAAGGCAAAGTCCCAGAAAAGAGGGTCACCATTACTTATACATACCGTTTGACAATGGTGACGCTCAGCTTGACGGCCTCATCATATGCTTTTTCACGCCCCGCTTAAAGGATCCGGGACTGTAGGAACAAGGAAACACGTGAGCTGGTAATGAATTCCAGGCTCCAACTACCATAGATATTCGTAACGAATGCCATAGATATTCAACCGGGACCGATGGCTTATCATGCTCTCCGAGGCACGACCAGACCAATGCAAATACCCATATTCATGTATACAAATATTTACGCTGAGTGGGGATCGAACCTGCGGCTCCTGCGTAGCGACTGCGTTCAATACCGCCACGCCACGGAGGCTGTCTGATAAGAGTAGTAGCTTACTTTTTTAAACTTTGTCGTAATATAATAAGGTACTTATTCCATTACGACAAAGCTGTTAGGTGGCAGACAAGCACACGGCCCACCTGATGGAAAGTGGTTACCGTGGCCTATGTACGTGTATAACACCAGAGGAGTCACACTCGCGCTGACGACTCTGTAGTAGTGTGTCAGTGTAAAGGTTTATATTTAATTACAACTTAAAACTGCTCGAGCATTTTACCGCCTAAATTTGTCGAGTTAGTTCCGGATATTTTCAGTAGATGGCGTTACACGTCACAGTGGTGGATTTCCAATATCAATACAGCAAAAGCTCCTCTTTCGAAAACAATGCGTTTCGAAAATGTACCGCGAGTTCAGAGTCAGATTTGAATGGAAATATAGAGGATACGTGCCAAAATTGTGAAGTAGTACCTCATTTTGTATACGTATACCTATACTAGGTAAAGGTATGCCCATTTATCCCGAAAAGGCGGGCTGAGGTGTATAAATAGTATTGAGACCCACATTTCCATTAGCTGCGCTCTTTGGTCCCATGTCATTTCGTTAATCGGACACTTTAGTGATCCAGACTATGGTATACTGTAGGTATACTGCTAATTGGCCTGATTCGGTAGCAACACGGCAATGGTAATGGAAACCAGGGTGTCCTCATCTTCCCCCGGAGAAAGGAGTACGCAACCCACGTTAACGTGAGATTAATAAACCTTTATAGCAATCAGTGATCTAAAAATAATAAATCTAAATCACTGATTGCTATAAAATTTACTTTTGTATAAATTTTACATACATACATACATATAATCACGCTAGTGTTGTTAAAAGGCTCGAGTCTACCGAGTCTTCGACTCATTCAAGGCTCGAGTCTCCTATGAAGCCTCGAGCTACAGCCTCGAGCCTTATATCGAAGGCTCGAGCCCAGTCTCGAACCCTAGTTCCGAGGCTCGAGTCGCGACTCGAGCTCTGTTTCAAAGGCTCACTACACGACGTTATGCGCCAAAATAATATATGTTATTAAAATAATGTATTTTTATATACAAACACACTTCACTACATAATAACATATTTTTATTATAATTTTGTACCTCCTCCTATAGAGGAAACTAAACGCGCCGATCCAGTGTTGTCGCTAGTTATTAGAACTACCCACATTACTATTAATATTATTGTAATAATTACTTGTATACGCCCATTCGTGTAAAAATCAGTGTGCAGTTTGCTTGGTTTAAAATACGTTCATCTTAGTTCTTAGTGAGGAAAGTTTGTTAGATTTACAAAATGAATGAGGAAGATAATGTAACATCGGAAGACAACGTCTTTGATACTACTGATACTTCGCTTACAGAAAATGATGCTTTAGCATCTTCTATGGTGACGAAAAAGCCGCGTATTAGTTGGAAATGGTGTCATTTTAAGAAAGAAACCAACAAATTGTTGTGTAAGGTAGGTATGCCGTCATACATTTTCTATTAAAACATCGCACTCCATTTTGAAAAGGCATCAGTCGCGTCATGGTGATGTTGATTCTATACAGAGTGAACAAAACGAAATGGCGTCACCTGGGTCCTTAAAACATAAAAATCAACAAGTGGACATTAATGACCTTTTGATAAAGTTTATTATACACGGCCAGCATTCTTTCCGAATAGTAGAAGAACAGGAGTTTATATCATTTTTATCAGCACTTAATAACATGTATCGTTTACCAAGTAGATTTCAAATTACATCTTCCATACAAAAAATATACAAAGAAAAAAAACAGCAAATAGTAAATATGATCAAAAATTTGAAGCATAAGATTGCTTTGACATTTGATTTTTGGACATCTATAACCAACAAACCATATATAGTTGTAACTGCTCACTATACATCTAATAATGGGGAGATGATTTCTATGACTTTGGAATTTGATCTCATACCGTTTCCTCACAAAAGCGAGCAAATTGTTTTCAAAGTAAAAAATATTGTTCAGGAATTTGGCTTGCAAGGTAAATTAATATCCATTACAACAGATAATGACGCAACAAATATTAAAACGCTTCGACTGCTAACTTTGTTTAATGAAGAATTTGAGGATATTATCCATTTAAGATGTATGGCTCATGTATTAAATCTGATAGTTAAGAAAGGTGTGGAAGAAGCCAAAGAAATTATCGTACCGGTCCAAAAACTAGTAAAATTTATAACGTTTTCTCCTAAAAAAAAACAACTATATGAACAATGTTGTACGTCCTTAAGCATTTCTCGTCTGAACTTGATAAAAGATATGCCTATCAGGTGGAATTCTACTTATATGATGTTGGAAAGAGCTTTGAAAATGAAAAGAGTGCTTAATTGTATGTGTTTGGATTACACGGAGTTTTCTCCATACACTATTGAGAATTGGGAGATGGTAGAAGCATTGGTAGATTTTCTTCAACCATTTTATGAAGCCACTGTTATGCTTTCAAAACACAATTATCCAAGTTTGTACTATGTGGTGCCTATACTTGATGTTTTAACAGAGCATCTTCTTAACAGACAAGAAGATGGACCAATGAAAAAATGTGCAACGGCCATGATCGAAAAATTTAATGTATACTCCGAGATTTTAAACAGTGATTTGGCTCAACTTGCCGTTCTATTAGACCCGCGACTTAATAATAATTATTTCATAGCAAAGAACAACACTCAACCATTAAACTACTTGAAAACCCTTTATGACAAGCTTAAAGATCAAAACATACAAGAACTGCGAAGAGACAATTTGTCAACACATAATTATGAACACAGTGAAGTTTATCCAGTAAAAAAAAGTTTATTTGCATCTATCTACAAGCAACCGGAGACTATAAATATCGCAGATGAAGTGGATATATACATAAATATGCCTATCGAAAACACAAATGTATTAATGTGGTGGAAAAAACAAAAAGAATTGTCTTTGTCAACCTTAGCTCAAATAGCATTTGAAGTTTTGTCTATACCAGCGACGAGCGTTCCTAGTGAACAAGCCTTTTCGAAGTCTGGTAATTTAATAACAAAAAAAAGAAACAGGCTGAGCAACAAAAATATCCAGGCATCAATGTGCTTATCGTCATGGTTAAAAATCGAATAATTTATTCATTGTATATTAAAGTTTCCTTTTTTCTATCTTTTTATTTCATTTTTTATACGTACTGGTACTTATCACATTAAAACAAAAATATATCATTTTGATATTATCAAGCATATAAATAAAGTTCGAGCTTCGACTCGAGTCCTTCATTTAAGGCTCTTGAGCCTTCAAGGTTCGAGCCTTTAGACTGACGAGCCCTCAGAGCTCGAGCTTTGAAGACTCAGTAGCTTCGACTCGGAGCTCGAGTTTCCGCCTCGGAGCTCATTTTTCACAACACTAAATCACGCCTTTATCCCCGGTGCATTAGGCATAGGTGAATTAACACTCACATTTCACCATCATTGTATTCGGTCCCTCGTAATAGGGGGTAGGCCTATTGCCGTTTTCCGGGCACTAATGTTGCCTCGAGTCATGCATCTCAGGCTGAGTCTGGGATGTTTAAAAATGAAATTTTACAGAATAAAGGCCCTGTTAGCGACGCTCATAAAACCTTTTCAGAATAAACAGTTGTAAACTTCTTTTAAAGTGTTATATACCGTCCTTGATTTTTTTTTCACCTCTGCTCTATATTTTGCCAATAAATCTTTTAACACAAGTATTGTGATTATTTGCTTTACTCGGTTACATAAATAATAAGATGGTCCTTCGAGCCGGATTCATTTATGGAGCTTATTTACAAAAAGGTTTTAACCTGAAGAGGTTTTTTGAGCGTCGCTAATACTCCCTACTCTAAAAATTATAAATATTTTTATGCCTTGTAATAAATATTGAATCGTGAATAAAACGAGTATAGTATACGTAAAGATAGACTGGCCATTGAGTAACCATCCTGCACAGCACATCCGTCCCACTGATAACCGTCACACAACGGACGAGGTTGGTGGGCGTGCTATCGGGACATCCTACCACAACGAATGCAATGACATTCATAACTACAATATTAATTAATTGTTCATTTATTTGTACTCCATTCAATGGCAAAAGGCTCGACCCCAATTACGTGGGGCCGAAAATCATAGTTGGCGATATGTAGGCGTTAACATACCTCTGCCTACACGTTCAGTGATTTACAGGCATGGATATAATGTATATATGTAAATTCAATTCTCTGGTTCTTTGTTGATTTGGGTATGTAGACCGAATACTTATTCGAAATTCGAAATTAAATTAAGTATAGAATAACCAGGTTGGTTGCGGTCATGGTTGATGACTCTGGGTCGGCCGGGGTCACCTTCGGCAACCAACAATGACCCACGCGCACGACTTCCGTCTAACCGCCCAAACCCAAGTGGAATCGCTGATTGATTAACAATAGCAAACATTCCTCTCGAGTCCAGCTCAGTCGCTAAACCAAACCGAAAAGTAGAGAAAAAATAAGCGACCCCAGGATACGAGGTGAAAGCTCTGATGATGAATTGTTTAATTTTCAAATCAATTAACCCCTTTCTATATGATCTCTGTGGGAAATTACAGCGTGCCAGCCATTTTGTAAACCGAATATACCGTAAACCGTAATTAATCATCAACGACCCCCGCACAATGTTAAACATCAATTCATATATCGAATCTCCATCTAATCGATAAACATAGACAAGTGTTTATCGAGTAATAATACCAGAGATTAGGAAATTTGATACTAGTGGCAAAGGTAACTAGTTTGGAAGGATTTTGGTGGTTAGATTTATCTCTGTCATGGATTTCCCCTTTTGGGTGGCGAGGCGATAATGGGAGCAATTGTCGGATGAGAGATAAGGGTCAGTAGGTCGTATATATTTACGCATTACATTCGCATATACATCCATGATGCAGGGGTGGCGCAGTGGCTGTTAGTGTAACTGGTGTGTAAGGAGTATTAATTTTATTTCCTGAGTTTTTACGTTTTTTAAGTTGCATTAAAATAGCATGGTTCACTTTGATTTTGAATTAGGTAAGTGTTACTGGGCTTTCCTAATCTGATTTTGCCTTTATGTTTTGAAAATTATAATAGAATATCTTCAAGTTGGAATAATGTTATTTTCAAACTAAAAGTGGTTAATATCGAATTTTCGAAGGAAGTCAAAATGTTTTTATAAAAATATTCTGTCAAAAATTCTACTATAGACAAAAGATTATGCCAACAACGGTAAACTCACTTAATTCTAGTATTCTTCACTATAAACGTTAACATCGCCATTGTTCAACAAAGATTAATTCAAAAAGATTTATTATTAAGATTTTATTTAATTCTATGAAGAGGATTGCTGTCGAAGTGCCATTTTATTGGCCGTCTCTTCATTCAAGAACCCTTTAGTGAGCATGGCGAGAATGTCGTCGTATCATGAAATCGATTATATTACTGTTTTGACAAGTGTCACCCTTAATTATGGCGGCAATCTAGCTTGACGTCGTCGCCTAATTGATGACTTTATGAAATTAATGTTTTCGTCAAGATTATTGGATGCTTGTGTTTGTTAATATACAGATTAGTACAGTCCCGGGTCCTTTAATCGGGTCGTGAAAAAGCATTAGTTGAGGCCGTCAAGCAGCGAGGCAACAAGCACTAGTCAAGCAGCAAGGAATTAATCACTTCTAATAGCTACATTCTAGCGTAGAAAAAGATTTCCATCTTCTACATTCTCTTTGATATGCTCAAATAATACATAAGTACATGCATATGTATTTCGAGAGAAATCTCTTCAGGATAGGTAGAAATAAAAGCCAACCATCTGCTTTTATCCTTACGCACTATACGAGCTTACTATACTCCTATTTATGTCATTGTCGTAATTTTACAAAATTACGACCGTCAGTGCAACAAATCGGCAGTAGCAGAACATCTTGAGTCGGGTACCAATCACTGGATTGAGCTTCATCAATCCAAAGTCCTCTCCACTGGTCGCCACTACTATTCAAGGTTTGTGCGTGAAGCCATTGAAATCAAAAAATATAAAAAATTCAATAGGGAAGATGGATTCAAACTATCCGGAACGTGGAATTCAGTGATTAAGATACTAAAACCAAAAAACACAGTGCCGTTAAAAACTGACATAGTGAGTGTGGTGTGTCGCCAGCCTAGCCGTTCATAATAATTGTAATGGTGGGTAGGAGCTCAAAAAAAAATGTTCCCCGCATACCTCTCGACGCTCGAAGACTAGTCAAGTCGTGACCACGGGTGCTGCAACGTATCCGAAACGTCAGCAGAAATAGTAATTTCCAAGATATAATTCGCGAGAAGTCCTGTTACCTAGTATAATTACGACAATGACTACAAAAAAAACGTACAAATATTTGGCCATCTCATAATAAAAGAAAAAAAACACAATTATACCTACTTAGGTCAATCGTTGTAAGATAAATTACTTTTTTAATTAAATTGAATAACAGGAGAACTTTCTTAATTTATCTGTGTAAGCCCGCGCAAAAACAGTAAAGTTTTATGAAACAATTTAATAATTGAAGTTTTAAATTGTATTCCAGACTTCGTTTTTAGATTTAATATTTGTTTATCATTCACTGCCTCACGTTGTAAGTCAGCGGTGCAGTCTTTGAAGACTGCTGATAAAAGTAAAAACTAAGTAACTTGGGAAGAAAGTAAAAAAATATTACCTCACCAAAAAAGTACAATACAGTATAGTATTAGAAACTTTTTGTTCACCCAAAAAGGACTCAACGCGCCTAAAGAATTGTGTCAGCTGAGGCTCCGATTCCGTCGGCTTTGATGTTCAATTACCTGAAACCAAAAAAGATCAATGTAATCTTTGAAGTTATATGCCTAACTTAATGTAAAACACATAATTTATCTGCTTTTTCATGGAATAATATAAACCGTGTTGTCTCATCCTTAGATTGAAGATCTAAGTAGAAGAGTCCGTAGAAGGAAGATCACTAATTGAAGTACATTGTCAAGATGTTTGCCGGATGTATATTCTAGGCAGGAGACTGCACTCTCCGAGTCTCAGTATGGGTTTCGTCCCGGGACGAAACCATGGATCCGGCGTTTGCCCTAAGGATTTCGCAGAGAAATATTGTGCGAATAATCCTATACCTGCAACTGACTCTTTTTAGACAAGCAGGAGACCTTCGACTATGTTCCTTGCTCGGTGATCTGGTGGTTACAGCAGTCCAAAGGAGCTGTGTGCCACGGAGATGAAAAAAGCTACGGTTGTAGTGAGGAATCACCCGTGAAGGTCGCGTGAGGGACTCGCATCCGCAGGAGCCTTCATATCCGTGACATCGCAGACAAAATGCAAGAGAGTCGCCTTGCAATGGCATCCCCATCGAGTCCAGATAGAAGTGGTAGGCCCAAGAAGTCCTGGCATGACGTCGTGGAAGGTGGCATGTGTGCAAATGGTCACACGCGAAGTGGAGGAGGAGGAGCCAGAAGGCGAACCCTACACTCCGAGGGCACCGTGGTCTCGAATGCAATCAGCATACACACATATAAT
The DNA here is from genome assembly GCA_963662185.1 of Eilema griseolum. Lineage (NCBI taxonomy): Eukaryota > Metazoa > Arthropoda > Insecta > Lepidoptera > Erebidae > Eilema > Eilema griseolum. The sequence continues at coordinate 18,733,619 of OY759247.1, forward strand.
CAGGCTTTTATCCTCGGAGGGTTAGGCAAGGCAGAGGTGACCCACATTTCACCAATAATTGTATTCGGATAATACGTCTGAATTAAGATGATACGCTCCACATTTAAAATCTGAATACTGCTATACCTTATGAATGCAAGCTACTGTTGTGTTGATCGTGTATTCGTGAGCTAATTCATGGAAATGGCCAAATAAGGAACAATTGTTATTTTATTAATAACACAGGCACTTAATGTCTCTATTTAGAGCAACATTGTAGGATTGTTATTTTGTACTCATATTACTTTCTCATGAGGTTACTCAGAAAGGTGCAGCGTTTTACTTGTTATTTTGTCCGGATATCCGGATAATGGGATACCTATAAAAGCTAAGGAGTCAGTCTTACGATCTAGAATTCTCGGGTGTGAACCCTGGTGTTTACACTATCGACGTAAACCCACTCGTAACACTCAATTTTAGTTAGAGACTAATAATTTTTTTAATAATAAAAATAGAAGTTTAGCCAAATTCGCAGTTCGACTGATAAAGTAGACTCCAGACTCCCGAGGTGAAAGTTTCAGATGCGACTGGGATTAATATTAAGATGAGGAAGAAGACATTTTTTTTTTAAATAGACCGGATGTATGGAATTGGAAGATGTTTATGTCCAGCATTGAACTGCAATAGACTAATTGATATATAATGTTTTAAAAAATCAACAGTAGTCGATGATATATATAACATTATTGATCGTTGAATAATTCAATAAATATCTATATTTGAATGAAATTTTAAAGCATTTAGTATGCTAACTATTTAAATAGCCGTAAGACGGATATATGTACAGAAGAATTTGGATGGTCTCGGGCGAAGGTTCTGAGGCTCAGTGGTCTGAGCGTTCCCCCTGTAAGGAAAAGATCGCAGGTTTGAATCCCGCCTGAACCTATTCAATTTTTTGCATATCTTAATCGATTTGAATATCAATTTTATTTATTAAACACAATGTTAGCATCATTAACTAATGAAGCAAATAAAAATATTATTCTGTATACCCTGCGAAGCTAAAGGAAAGAAAATAAGTGATAAATAAGAGTCTTTTGTTTCTATAAACACAAAAGAAACTTGCTTCATCACATCTTAATCTTAGTTACCGGATATGTGCCAAATAGATCATTCCAATTTTTTTTATACCATTTGTTTGGCAGACAAGCACACAGCCCACCTGATAGAAAGTAGTTACCGTGGCCTATAGACGTGTGCAACACCAAGGGAGTCACACTCGCGCTGCCAACCCTATAAGCACAAAAGTTTCTGTGCAGTCAGTGTAAAAGACAAAGCAGGACAAGCTTTTGGTCTATCCACTGACAGCACAAAACCCTCCAGTAAGCTCTGGCTAACCTACTCACCGCTGGAAACACAACACGAGGTTATTATGGCCGCGGTATTCTGTAGGGCGGAGGTGCTTCCCCAGTCGGACTGCTCAATTGGACGGAAATACTGTCGTGTCCTACCTCCTCAAAAACTGTTACTACCTCTACTTGTTTCTACAAACACAAAATGAACTTGCTTCATCACCTCTTAATCTTAGTTACAGGATATGTGCCAAATAGTTCATGTCTTTTCCTTGGAATAGGGTTCCTATTCGAGGGACACAGAGTAGCCTCATGTTGCAAGAACGGGATAAAAATTCTACACAAGTGCGAAAGGTGCTGCGAGCCATAGCTAGTTATCCATGAAATTATATTTACTGGAGATAAATGTTTCATTTATTATCTAAACAAATGACGTATGCGCTCACATGTTTCCGATACACATACCACTATCCCTATTATATTTGATATCATAACGTAAATATCGTAACATAATAAATGACATTCATACATATAATCACACCTTCATCCCCAGAGTGTTAGGCAGAGGTGAATTAACATCCACATTTCACCAATCATTGTGTTCTGTCCCACGTAATAGGGGGTGAGTCTATTGCCGTTTTCCGGGCACTATTGTTGACTCGAGCCATACATCTGAGGCTGATTCTGGGCTGTATATATGGTTGCGCCGATGGTAGAATTTATATTTTTCGCTATAGTAATAGTTCAAGTCATTGACGCGGAAACACACGCATCCTGTACCCATCTCCCTACCGCGCTACCTTTTAAAGTGAGATAGCAATGGTTTTCGCCCGCCAATTGTCAAATATAGACGCATATTCAGTCCCGCTTTGAACTAGCCAGCGCAATGGCGGCGGCACGCGCGTCTCTCAGAAATGAATAATATTTGTTGTATTTTAACCGCTTTCATAGACCTTTACCGATCGGATTGTGCCTCTCGTGTGTCCCTCAAGTGATTTAGTGATGTGGACAGCAGCTCCTGAGCCAGGAAGAGAAGATCGGTGCAACGGCCCAGCCAGCAAATGACAAAACAGCACGTGGCGTAGTAAAGGTTAGTGCATCCTCTCCTAATTTCTCGGGTTGCATTCAATGCCTAATCACATCCGCGGCAACCCGATCACCTGTCTTGTTTGTGTGTAAAGCGTCAATGGAACAGTTAACTTCACCCCCTCGCGAAATACAGTCCACTAGCTCACGTGGCGAGAATTGCGCCACCATTCTTTGGTCCTTCGAGCCGGATCCTTGGCCGTAGTTCGTAGTTTGTTGTTATTCTATTGGGAATAAACGCACCGCACCTGGATGCCTGGTTATTTTAGTAGAGAACCCCGCATCTAGGCATTTAGGCTTAGAATTTTGTTGTCCGTTCGCCGCTGGCTCGCATCGTACCTACCTAATACATACATAGGTTAGGTATCGTATCGACACTTAGTCGTAGTTTCGCAATTTTGTTATTATTCTATTGGGAAAAAACGCACCGCGCCTAAATACCTAGTTATTTTGGTGGAGAGCCCCGCATCTAGGCGTTTAGGTTGGATCTTGGGTATACTAGACACCCTAGTGCATAGGCACAGTGTAATACCTAACGCATTTGGCTTTGTTTTTATTTGTTTCAAGTTCTAAGTTGTCCGTTCGCCGCTGGCTCGCATCGTATTTACCTAATACGGTAGGTACACAGCTATACCTCGCTCGCATTCCTCTTATCGTATCAATCCTTGGTCGTAGTTTGGCATTTGTTATTATTCTATTGAGAATAAACGCACCGCACCTGAATGCCTAGTTATTTTAGTAGAAAACCCCGCATCTAGGCAGGCTAGGTTTAGATCTTAGGTATCCTAGACACCCTAGTGCATAGGCACAGTGTAATACCTAACGCATTTGGCTTTTGTTTTTATTTGTTTCAATCTCTAAGTTGTCCGTTCACCGCTAGCTCGCATCGTATTTACCTAATACGGTAGGTACACAGTTGTACCTCGCTCGCATTTCATTCAAATTCATACGAAAGTATTTTAATTTGAATAGATATTACGCAATACTTAATCCCTGAAATAATAGTTGAACCTAGACAGCGACCATCGCGTAGGTACGATCTTGTTGCTATGCGCGTTAGTTCAAGCTTGCACTGGCAGTTATAAGTACCTACCTACCTACGGGATATCGTTCGCGCCGCGTCGCTGTACTATACCGCTAAGATTAAGTCATCTCATTTATTTTGTTGTTTACCGCACTTTAGTTTGATATTTAATTGTAAACATGCCCCCAAAGGTTGGTAGTACCGATAGTAAAGTTCAACTGAAACTTTTATACGCTAAAAGAGAAATGATTTACTCTCGTGTACAATCGATTTGTGATAATGCACTTAAAACCTCTGATTTGGCTATTAGAGATTCGTTCTTGTGTTCTATAGAAAACTTGGATAGTTTGCGCGCGGATTTCGAGTCTTTAGTACATGACATCAACGTTTTAGAGTTAAATTTAAATCCCGATTACTCAGTGAGTTATCAGGCCTTGTCGTCGTTTGACGATTTGTATTGTCGTATCAAACGCGTCGCTAGGAGTTTGGAGAAACCGTCTGACCGACCCAATCCCACTCGCGACCGACCTAAGTTGCCACCAATTCAAATACCCGAATTTGATGGTAACATTCGCAATTGGGGTTTATTTATAGATAGTTTTGAGAATACAATAGATAAGAACGTTTCGTTGACAGATCACGAAAAACTGCATTATCTCGTTGAAAAATTGACTGGTAAAGCTATAACCGTTTGCGCTGGAATTACGTTTAGTGCCGAAAATTATAATTTAATTTTAAATACTTTGAAAGCTAAGTATGAGGATAAAAGATCGGTAGCTAACGCATATTTGGATCAGATGTTTGACTTGAAATCTATTACGGCATGTAACGATCAAAACTTAGAGAAGTTTCTAGATACTTTCGCATCATCTGTTCGCGCCGTAAAGAACCTAAAGATCGATGACCTCTGCGACTTCTTATTTTTGTATATGGGTTTAAAGAAATTAGATTCCGAAACCATTCGTTTATTTGAGTCGGATCATCGCGGCAATAAAATTCCTAAGTTCGAAGACAAAGTTTTGTTCGCGAGCATATAAAGGTATTGCAGCGCTCTTCATCGAAACATGAAGGCGCGAAGAAAGTTGTTGGTTCTGAACGCAAAATAGATGCCTCATCGAGGTCACTGAGGTCAACTCATACTTATGTTAATACCGCACCAGCACATGTACAATCACCTGTTTGCTCTTTGTGTAATACTCATCATTCGCAATTGTACAAGTGTCCTGGTTTCCTAAAATTGTCGCCTAGTGATCGTTATAAATTTGTTCGCGCTAATAATTTTTGTTTTAATTGTCTCGGTACTAAACACCGCGTTGTTTTATGTAATAGTAGAAATAGTTGTCGCAAATGTCCGGCGAGACACCACACTTTACTTCATTTTGAAAATAGTAATGCCGCATCCGATGGGAGCACGGTTGGTTCGTCGAGCGGTGGCACACGGCGGCCTGCGCCACAGCCGCAGCCCGCGCTCGCGCGCGCTCCGGCCGGCCCGGAGACCGCTGCGAATGACGTCACCTTGTGTTCGTTCTCCGCTAGTGCTGCACTCACTACTGTGTGTCTCGCAACCGCTCGCGTTGTTATTGTTGATGCATTAGGTAAACCGCACATTGTTCGAGCGCTATTAGATGGCGCTTCGCAAAGTAATTTTATTACTCAAGATTGTTGTCAACGTCTTGGTTTCAATGTTAATAAGCGTTCAGCCCGCTCAGTGGTGAAGGGTTTTGGAGGCTTACGGTCAGCTGTTCAGGGCACCGTTAAAACAAGGTTTAGATCTCGTTTTAATAATAATATTTGGTTTGACATGGATTCGCTCGTTATAGATAAAATAGCTGAACAGTTGCCTACCGTCCCGGTTGACACGTCTTTATTAACGAAATTTAAAGACTTGCCTTTAGCAGATGAGACTTACGCTGTTCCTGGAGTCGTCGATATATTGATCGGCGCTTCGATTCTCCCGCACCTCCAGTTATCACGTAAGATTCAAGGGGGACCGATGTACCCCGCTCCGCACGCACTGGAAACAGTTCTTGGTTTTGTTATAATTGGTTCCGCACCCGCTTCTATAGATAGTTTTAGTCACTCGACTGCTTCGTTCTGTTGCACCGTCGAGCCGCCACTGGAGTCTACCATCCGCAAGTTTTGGGAAATTGAAGAGGTCAATGTCCCACCTATCCTAAGCCCTGATGACAAGATGGCTGAGGAGATTTGTTGTCGCACGACTACTCGTGATGAGCAGGGTCGTTATGTTGTCGCGCTCCCTTTCAAGGGAGATATTTTTTCGCTCGGTGACTCCCGTGTATCCGCTGAAAAACGCTTTCTTTGTTTAGAACGAAAGATGCAGGCGTCTCCAAAGTTGAAGCGGGCCTGTGATGAGGTTGTTAACGAATATTTAGATAAAGGTTGCATCTCACCTGCGCCTGCGGACACTGACGGGACCCAGCCTTCGTACATTATCCCGCACCACGGAGTTATTAGAGAAGATAAGCTTACTACTAAACTCCGCGTAGTTTTGGATGGCAGTGCTAAGACTAGCACTTCCGTGTCGCTTAATGACATTTTGTATTGTGGTCAAAATCTTTAAGGTAATTTATTTGACATAATTGTAAATTTTCGCATTAATATTAGTAGAATTTTAGCTTTTTAGGACTCAACAGTCGCTTGGTGTTGGGCCCACTCTTCGCCCCATCGTTGGGACACATTCGTCGCTAATAGAGTGGCAAAAATTCAATCTGAATTAGCGCCACATAATCTCTTTCACGTTGCTGGCACCGACAACCCAGCCGATTGTCTCTCTCGTGGATTGCTTCCTTCGCAAATTTTAGATCACCCGTTATGGTTTAGTGGACCGTCCTGGATTCATGCCGCGTTAGATAAGTGGCCAGTTAGTCAATTCAATCCCACTACGGTTTCCGAACCACCCGAGGAGAAGAAGCACTCGCTTGTTGTATCGGTCCCGCGTGAAGAGTCCCTTATTTTGTTGTTGGCTAATCGCGTCTCGTCTTGGTCGAGACTGTTGCGTTGTGTTGTTTATGTAGGCCGATTTTTGAGAATTTTATCTACGCGCGGTCATATAGAGTTGACCGGTGATTTAAGTACGCAAAAATATTTGCCCGCAATAGATGTTGATGACGATAGAATGCACCTTCTAACTCGTCACGCTCTTTTAGATAGATTAGTCCAATCGTTTTGGAATCGTTGGAAACCCGCAACCGGATCGTATCTGCGCCCGGTTGTTCGCCTCTGCCCTCTGCCTAGCCAGCAGTAGGCACGAGTTCAAACCTAGGTTTATATTTTAGTTGTTATTTCCCAAACCTAGATTTAGATTAGACTTTAGATTTGTTCCGCATTTTTCGTTTTGAAGGTAACCCTTCAAGCCGGGGGGAATGGTTGCGCCGATGGTAGTGTGTGTAATTTCGCTAGTGTGCGTGAAATTTTAGTAATTTCGCTATAGTAATAGTTCAAGTCATTGACGCGGAAACACACGCATCCTGTACCCATCTCCCTACCGCGCTACCTTTTAAAGTGAGATAGCAATAGTTTTCGCCCGCCAATTGTCAAATATAGACGCATATTCAGTCCCGCTTTGAACTAGCCAGCGCAATGGCGGCGGCACGCGCGTCTCTCAGAAATGAATAATATTTGTTGTATTTTAACCGCTTTCATAGACCTTTACCGATCGGATTGTGCCTCTCGTGTGTCCCTCAAGTGATTTAGTGATGTGGACAGCAGCTCCTGAGCCAGGAAGAGAAGATCGGTGCAACGGCCCAGCCAGCAAATGACAAAACAGCACGTGGCGTAGTAAAGGTTAGTGCATCCTCTCCTAATTTCTCGGGTTGCATTCAATGCCTAATCACATCCGCGGCAACCCGATCACCTGTCTTGTTTGTGTGTAAAGCGTCAATGGAACAGTTAACTTCACCCCCTCGCGAAATACAGTCCACTAGCTCACGTGGCGAGAATTGCGCCACCAATATATCTGTCTGATGTTAAACAGCCCTATCCTTTGAATGACCGGATATATGGATACGAAATGCGTGACGCATCCCTACTGTTAATAAATTAAAATCAATGCGTTCTAAATGTAGTCATTGTAAGTAGAAACGACTGCTGATTAGCTAAAAGTCTATGCGGGGGGCGGTGCCGTGTCGTGATGCCCCCACTGCCGCGCCCGACCCAAAAGAGACAGACATGGGCTTATAGTAATGAGTTTGCTATTGGCATTATATTCCACGCCTCTACGAAAATATTATATAGCTAGACTCAAAGTAAGCTTTGTTGCTAGCTTATACACTAAGCGTCAGTGGTTTAGTGGTTAAGGAGTCGGCCTTACGACCGAGAGGTCCCGGGATCGAATCCTAGCTATTATACTACCGACGTGAACCCACTCTTAGCACAAGCAATTTAGCTTAGTTGGAAGCGTTAGAGAGAATATTAGTAATTGCGTTTCCTAATATTCTTTATTATGAAAAAAGTAAGAAGACAGAAAAAATAAGGATGGCGGGCAAAATCAGCTTGCTTTTGTTTTGTAGAGCAAAAATGTAATCCTTCCATCTAGCCACTAATTTAAAAAAAATATAAAGACAACTAGCTGATACAAACGATTCCGCCAGATCTGATCTTATCCTCTGAAATTCTGATCTCGTTCCCATAGATTCTATACTTCAATCCATCTTTGTACCTAATTTCAGCCAGATTTGTTAAGCAGTATAAGCGTGATCAACTAACAAACAGCTAAACATCTTTACAAATTTTCACATTTATTATATTAGTAGGAGCAGTAACAAATAATGACGTCACAATTCTTTATTTCGTACTTTCTTTGTAATCACCTTGACGTTTAATAAAATGTAATTGCTCAGTCTTGACAGTCACGTAACCAATTGTCCCGAATCCCATGTGCCGACATGTTAGTTAAATAATTTCATGCAACCGTAACTTCAATGTAAGTCGTTGAACATGTCAGTTAACACCAATCCCCAACAAACCCCCAACTACAACTAAGTTCGCTGTTGACGACTGTACCGTGAACCGTAATCAAGTGTACTGGAACGGAATTAAACGCGATTGTACGTCGCCGTTGCGTTCTAATCTTTATTGGTTCAGTTCAGAACGTCTTAGTGATAATATGGTTTGACAGTAGGTACTTGTCTGTTAACTGTGAAAGTGGAGGGAAATTTCTGATAACGTTAAGCTACTAATTTAGATTAAAAGTGACGCGTACAAAATTTGGATACGGCACTTGTACGTTTCCATTTTCTTATTTTCAAAAATAACGTACTAAAAAGCTGTAGAAAAGTACGAATGTCTATTTTAATTTGTGTAACAAATTCCACCTAGCGCCATCAATCTCCTGTATATTCATACAGTCAGAGACAAAGCAATGCGCTCGCTTTGTTTTATTTTTTTTTAGTTAACACCGTCTAATTGAGCAGTCCGACTGGGGAAATACCTCCGCCCTACAGAATACCCCGGCCATAACCACCTCGTGTTATATTCCCGGCGGTGAGTAGGGTAGCCAGAGCTCACTTGAGAGTATTTGTGCTGTCAGTGGGAAGACCAAAAGCTTGTCCTGCTTCGTCTCTTACACTGACGCCATAGAAACTCTCTGTGCTTACAGGGTTGGCAGCACGAGTGAGACTCCCTTGGTGTTGCACACGTCCATAGGCCACGGTTACCACTTTCTATCAGGTGGGTCATGTGCTTGTCTGCCACCCAAGTGGTATAAAAAATATATAGAAATCTGTTGGATTTGTTGGCATTTATGATCACTGCTCCGCATTCGTAAGTAGCATGATGATTTATAGCCTAAAACCTTTCGCTGATTAATGGACTATTCAATACAAAAAGAAAATCAATTCAAACTAGTACTCCCTGACATTAGCGCGTTCAAACAAACAAACAAACAAACTCTTCAGCTTTAGTATAAATTATCAAGGATCATTAAAAAGCAGATAAGCTGCAACATGTGGTACAATTGATTCTAACCATTATATGCCGACAGCTACACAACATGATGTTACTGATAAGCACGCTGTTATCGCAGAGATTTGTTCAAATATCCTTATCTATACAAATAAATAAAATTGAAGGGTATGTTTGTTATGTTAAAATAACAGCTTTTTAATAAATGCATGTGGGCGTATGTTAGATAGAAATTTGTGGTATGGTTACAAAAACTTGTACGTTTGTTATGTTTGTAAATAGACCAAAAAAAAGAAATGCCCGCTAAGTTTCTTGCCGGAGTCTTCTCAGGTCGGAGCCGCGTTTCGAACCGGTGGTCCATTTACTAAACTGATATCTATGTTTCTTTTTTGTTGACGTTTTGTAAGTGGCGATATAATGGTCTATACAGAATAAATGATTTTTGACTTTGATTTTGACTTTGTGATAAGCATTTTCCATCAAATGGGCCGTGTGCTTGTCTGCCTCTTAAGTTGTATAATAAACGGTATTTATAGATGGGAGCTATGAACAAACAAACAAAAAAACATCCGAATTGACAACATCTTCCTTTTTAGAAATAGGTTAAAACATCTGTCTTTATGACAGTTGAATGCGTGTCACAGGGTGAAAATTACGCGCGTTCGCAGTTTCACGCAAGTGAGTTTCTTTTTTTAGAGCACGTCAATTACACTGAAGGCAAAGTCTAGATAAGAGGGTCACCATTACACATATTGAGAACTCACTTGTACTTTTCCACAGTATTTTTCATTTGTTATTAGACCTGACCGGTTTCGCCTTACGGCATCCTCAAAATATTACATCACCTCTCACTCATCCTCTAACTATGTGTAACAACAAATTCCACCAAGTGCCATCAATCAACAGTAAAGATCAACAAAACATGCATACACCATGTCACAATGGCGACAATCAGCTTGCCGGCCTTATCATATTATTTTTCACGGCCCGCTTAAAAGACCCGGAACTGTAGGAAGAAGGAAACACCACCAACACAAAAAAAATGGTGGATAATGGTGCGGTGGTGGTGGATAAAAGGAAAGAGTCTCCGAAACGATTGGTTCTTGATCGGATATTCTGTACCGTATACGGGTGGCGTCTAAGCCCAGCACGTGTTATCCTGTATAGGGAAGGAGTTAACCCATCTCCGAAGTGGCTGGGTTGATTTTGACGGGTTTTTATTTCTGATGTTATAACGCGTAATTTAGGTTACTTTGGTGGCAATGGGCGGGACACATAGCGCGCAGAACAGATGGCCGATGGAGCAAAAAGTTCTGGAATGGCGACCGCGTACGGGCAAACGTAGCGTAGGACGCCCAACGGCCAGGTGGAAGGACGACCTCATGACGGTCGCCGGGAAGCGCTGGATGCGGGATGCTTTAGATGATTCTGGAAGTCTGTGGGAGAGACCTATGTTCAGCAGTGAACTATATGTGGCTGACATGATTATAATGATGATGATTACCAGTTCTAGGTATCTATTGATATATTGTGCCGAAATACTTTTATGCGTGAAAAGGCATATGATGAGGCCTTCAAGCTGAGTGTCACCATTGTAACATGGTATATGTATGTAATGGTGACCCTCTTTTCTAAGACTTTGCCTTCAGCTTACCATCAGGCGAGGCGAAGTCTAATTGACTTGTCCTTAAAAATAAATATGATGGTCAGTTTTACTCAAATGTTAATATTGATTTATTAATTGACGCCATTTTTTCCTCATCAAGGACTTCTCGAGGCCCCTAAGAGCGCCAATTTAACTACTATTAGTATTATTATCGATAAATCATGTTTAAGTGGAAGAAAATAGAATATAAGTGAGGGTAATTTCAAAGCAATTAATCCTATTAGTATTAATCAGATTAATATAATTTCTGTTCAACCGTTTGTGATAAACATCGAAGTATCTTAACAGATATTTACAAGTAGTTACTTTTTAACTGGTCATTATCTTGCACAGAGGATAAGCATTGCCATTCAACGTGGTAATGCTGCCAGCCTTCTGGGTACGTCACCGGTCGGTGATGATGCGAAGGAATTTCATGACGCATTATGTATGTAATTTTTATGTTTATTTTATTTTAGTGTATTTTAGTAGTTATCTAATAATAGTTTTAGTTTTAATTTTCAATTGAATTGTATTGATTTGTATATGTATATGTTAAAGTTCCCATTAGCTTTTTAACTTTGAAGAATATTAGCAACCGAAATTACTAATATGTCCTATAACCCGTACAACTAAACTAAATTGCTAGTGCTAGGAGTGGGTTCACGTCGGTAGTGTAATGGCCAGGATTCGAACCCGGCACCTCTTGATTGTAAGGCTGACTCCTTAACGACTAAGCTAACGACGCTTCATCCATACTAATATTACAAAGCTGCAGAGTTTGTTTGTTTGTTTGTTTGAACGCGCTAATCTCTGGAACTACTGGTCCGATTTGAATGATTCTTTCAGTGTTGGGTAGTCCATTTATCGAGGAAGGTTTTAGGCTATATATCATCACGCTACTACTTAAGGGAGCGGAGCATTGATAATAAATGTTAACAAATCCGACAATTTTTCATACATATGTTGAAGACTAAAACATACGGGCTCAAAGGGATATGAAGCTTCAAAATATACCCCGGGCGAAGCTGGGGTGAGTCAGCTAGTTAATAATATATCTGGCTAAAATTTGATATTATGTAGGTTAAGGAGTCTTACGATCGAGAGGTCCCGGGTTCGATTTCTGGTCATTACACTACCGAAGTGAACTTACTCCTAACACTAGCAATGTAGCTTAGCTGGAGGAGGGGTTAGAGGGAATATTAGTAATTTCAGTTCTAATATTGTTGTTAAAAAAATTCTATCGCATTTTAAGTGTTATGTTATTTTATTATATAGGTACAGTCAGCGTCAGAACTATCTTCACTACAAATTCTCAAAATTATCTTAATGACAATTAGCCGTGTGGTTTCCGACAGAGTAGAATTAAGGCCACCCCATCTAAGGGATAGGGCTGTTTAATATCAGACAGATATATGTATACAGCCCAGACTCAGCCTCAGAAGCATGCCTCGAGTCAACAATAGTGCCCGGAATACGGTAATAGGCTCACCCCTATTACGTGGGACCGAATACAATTATGTGTGAAATATCCGGGGTTAAGATGGGGACTCCGTAGTCTTATTAGGAGGTAGGACACGGCGGTATTTCCGCCCAATTGAGCAGTTCGACTGGGGAAGTACCTCCGCCCTACAGAATACCGCGGCCATAATAACCTTGTGTTGTGTTCCCAGCGGTGAGTAGGGTAGCCAGAGCTCACTGGAGAATTTGTGCTGTCAGTGAGAAGGCTTTTTTTTTTTTTTTTTTTTTTTTATATAGGACACGCCAACTTGACCTCACCTCGCCTGATGGTAAGCTAAAGGCAAAGTCTCAGGAAAGAGGGTCACCATTACAGACACTAAGTGCTACAATGGTGGCACTCAGCTTGGCGGCCTCATCAGATGCTTTTTCACGCCCCGCTTAAAGGCCCCGGGACTGTAGGCAGAAGGAAACACGTGTGCTGGTAATGAATTCCAAAAATTCTAAAGGCGGTAAAGGCTTGTCCTGCTTTGTCTTCTACATTGACGGCACAGAAACACAGGGTTGGCAGTCCGGATATGTTAATTCACCTCTGCCTAACCATCCAGGGATAAAGGCGTGATTATATGTATGTATGTATCTTAATGACAAGGTATTAAGAACAAATCAAACTATTTATTTAGATTTTTTTTTTTTTTTCAGAACAAAGATGTGTGTCAGATATCACAAAAATTAGTCAACGGGAAGGGTTTTTACTCATACGTCACATACACACGATAGGAACTTCATTCTCCGCACATGAGACTGTACACTACGCAGGCAACATTAAGCTGAGAGGCGGCCTTTATTTCTACTTGGCTTTTTTCACATATTGTTTGTTACTGTGTATATCTGTTTTTTTATGCTAAGTAAAATAAAAAATGTTTTCTTTCTTTCTTTCTTTTTTTCTACGCAAATCTGTTAATACTATAGACATAGCAGAAAAACGCCTGCGTTGGTGCGCCGTATAGGTATACAGCAGAAACTCATTAGTTAGCTTAAGCATTCTAGACTTAATTAGACTGGCTAGAACTGGAACGTTAGCGTGAAATATGTCTGCCTTACTGAAAAATGCCTAACATAACTGGAGTTTCCAGCTGTTTCGGTAATGAAATTCTTTTAATCTCTGGTAGACAGGTTTTTAAAGTAAAAAAATCTTTAAGTCGCGTTGGACAGTTTTCATTTCTATAAAATATCGGACAAAAATAAGGCACTGGTCGGGATATGAGCCCGCGACTATTCTAGAGGAGTACACTGAGCAACTGTATTACGCCACGTCGCGGATATTCGAAAGGAGATGTCCACTTTTTGTATGGATGTTGATTTTTTATTCTCAATAAAATCCATTATGGTTCAAATTACACTGACATATCGTATCTAACATTAGGAATTGGGCATTAGTTAGACAATAATTTTTAAATTATGCATTTAAAAGAAAAACTACAAGTTATTTATTAGTACATATTTTAATTTGAGCATGGCAATACTATTTTATTTTTTTTATGGCAATTATACCTGTCATCACTTCATCGCTGCTGTCAACTGTCACTTAAAGTCACTTTCGAACTATGCTCATTTTTTTTTTTATACCACTTAGTTGGCAGACAAGCACACGGCCCACCTGATGGAAAGTGGTTACCGTGACCTATGGACGTCTGTAACACCAGAGGAGTCACAATCGCGCTGCCAACCCTGTAAGTACAGAGTTTCTGTGCCGTCAGTAGAAGACAAAGCAGGACAAGCCTTAAGTCTTCCCACTGGCAGCACAAATTCTCCAGTGAGCTCTGGCTACCCTACTCACCGCTGGGAACACAACACGAAGTTATTATAGCCGCGGTATTCTGTAGGGCGGAGGTACTACCCCAGTTGGACTGCTCAATCGGGCGGAAATACCGCCGTGTCCTACCTCTCTACAAGAGTAATAAGGAATGTAATATATCTACGTACATTTACTGTGCAAATTACACATTTATCACTATATGGGACTTCTTACTAGGTCATCAGTTAAGTCAACTACAAGATCAGTTTTTAACTTGCATTTGGTAAAAGCTAAAACATGGAGCTAATTGAGACGTTAATTTATCCGTTCACACGCATTTCCATGCCATGTCGAGGACCTTGGAGTCAGTTAACCTAACAATGAAAATATTGTTCTCAATTGTGATGCAAAACGTGCAGATCTTTTATCTATAAAACCTTGAAATCCGTAATGAGCTCACAGGGCATTCACCGCTGAGCATGTTAGAGAGAGAGTGTCATATATCACCAAATTAGGTAAAAGGGGCCATTCACTGTCGAGCATGTTGAGAGTGTTATAGGCATTCTAGTGTGAAAAACTTTTTAGGCCGTCTGCAGCGTTGTTCGGGTATCCGGGTGCGGGATTACGTACCCGTATAGAACCACATCGGATCGATCTTGACGAACAAAGTACGTAAAATTATCTCAATGCCTTAGTTTTTTCCTCTTCTTGTTGACTTCTTGTTCTGATATTTGGTATACACAATAATACACTTTACGATGCGTTTTAGTCGGTTCTAGTCCGACATAACCTCTCCCACTGGCTCCGGTGGAGAAGTATCAAGGGTATATAGTAGTATATGCGTAGTAGTATAGTAGTATAGCATAAGAGTATCAAGGTAAAAAAAAGGTAAATAAAATAGTTGTAATTGCTATTAATACCTTAAGCTAATTTTGAAGATTGTTTTCAAGATCGTTCTGACGCTGACCGTACAAGATTCACATTGGAATTCAAGTATCTAAGAATCGAAAACTGTGACCCATAAAATTCCACTTGAGTTCCATGAAAAGCTACGGACCTGCATTGAATTTATTAATTACCTAGAGGATTTGCTTGTTGACATAAAAATTCTCTTCTTGTATAAAAAAAACCCGAATCCTTAATAACTACATGAAATCTATAACAAATACCTACAGATATAGCCAAAAATGGTTTAAAAGGTCAAAATGAAGTACATATAACTTTCATTTGTTGGCCGGCTGAATTTGTTTTCCAGGTCCAGTGGGCTTCCAAAAGGAAAAAAATATAGACAACAGTTACGAGTAGGGACCCATCTTCAGCATTGTGTTTGTTAGACACGTACGTATTTCTTTGAGGGAGGGTTTTAATGTGAAACATGTAGTATTTAATACCTGTTACAATTATCATTTTCCCGTATAACCTTATTACTTTAAAAAACACATTTTCACTTAGCTTAAAAAGTGCACGAGAAACGTTCGGTCACGTGACATTCTGCGCATGACGTCATTAAATAATATCTACGAAGAGATCGACCAACGAAAGTTTCTGTTACGCTAAGTAATTTTTTATAGTTACGTCACTTGAACCGTCAACAGAAATGTAGATAAAAATCTCAATTTCATTTTGTTCAAAATTCATCTTTTTGTGAATACATTTTGAATCATTATTATTGTATCAATATTATTGCAGGTTATCCAGCCCGGTAAAAACAACTTCGAGAAAGAACTAGCCAGAAGGATCCAACTGGGTTGGGCAGCATTTCGCAAACTACGTCGAGTTTTCTCTTCACCCCTTCCGCAATGCCTCAAAACAAAGGTCTTTGAACAGTGCGCCCTACCTGTTATGACTTACGGTGCCGAAACGTGGACACTTACAGTGGGGCTGGTCCATAGCTTAAAAGTCGCGCAGCGGACTAAGAAGCGAGCTATGCTTGGAGTTTCTCTGAAGGATAGAATTCGGAACGAGGTTATCCGACAGAGAACTAAAGTTACCGACATAGGCCACAGAATAAGCAAGTTGAAGTGGCAGTGGGCTGGCCACGTTTGCCGAAGGAGCGATGGCCGTTGGAGCAAACGAGTCCTAGAGTGGAGACCGCGAGAAGGTAAACGAAAGGTAGGACACCCCCTAGCCAGATGGACGGACGACCTGAAAAAGGTGGCTGGGACAGACTGGATGCGGAAGGCGGAGGATCGGAGAAAATGGCGCACATTAGGAGAGGCCTATGTCCAGCAGTGGACTGCGGTGGGCTAATTGATTGATTGATCATTATTATTTATGCAGAAGCTATCGTATTCAATATATTTGTTTTTTTTTAATAGTTAACAAATACCCAATTGGATTTCAGTAGACGTACGTTTAACTCGCAATTCTATACTAATAGATTATCGTTAAGTAGGTACAACACGAGGTTATTAAACATTTCATATAGATTTAACACTATTAATAAAACATTATATATATATCGAGGTAAAAAAATTTGAGTCTTTCTGACCAACGTGAACTAATACCGGAAATGATGACTTTCTGCAACAATACACTTAACCGTTTTTATAAAAAGAGGGTTCAGTTTTATAACATTTCTATCTTTCTTAGTTACTGAGTTCCTTTGCAATAGGAATATTCCTCCACGCCACACAGATATGCACAAAAAACATTTGTTTTATTTGAATCAAAGATTACAAACATATCGGACAGTGAATGGCCGTTTTAAATTACATTATTTCCAGTAATATGATAGTAATAACAAAATGTTATCAGATGTCCCCGAATATTCATAACTATTTTACAAAGAGTAACGGAAAACATGTCTGTACCGATTTTAAACAAAAGATTTTCCGATGGTTGAATGTGAAACAGTATTAAGTATAAATCATAAACAATTTTAATACAGCGTGTACAGAACACTGTGCCGGTGCACCTGCTAAACAATGGCCTAAGCTCTGGCGTATCTGGCACTGTCAAATTTTGGGTGTAACTGGCAAATAGCTGATGATGATAAACAATTTTAATAAACAAACTAAACCGATTTCAACAACCAGAAAGATACTAAAAAGTGAAAAAAATAACTGAAGTACAGATTTAATTCTAAGGGTAAAAATACACATAGGACTTTTCCGTTGAAGTCTTTACCGAGTCTGAAACACAATTTGTACCTATAACCATAGTCCAGGAACCAGTGAAGACTAAAGGCCTGCCCTGCTTTGTCTTCTGCACTGACGGCACAGAAACATTCTGTTCTTACAGGATTCGCAGCACGAGTGTGACTCCCCTGGTGTTGCACACGTCCATAGGCCACGGAAACCACTTTCCATCGTTGTACTTGTCTGCCACTTGACTAGTAGGTATAATAAAAATTATCCTAATAAGAGTAAAACTTTACTGCTAAAAAACTTTTTCACAGTTCACCTCCAGTTCCTTCGTGATCATGGTGCTTGCAACAGCGCCGAAATATAGAAAACTCAGAACAATAAAACATGGTAAATATCCCGATAGCTTTAATTCTAATCTGAGTGACCATGATAGTTTAAATACCTAAAAAGATCTATTATTTATGCTATTCCGTTGCTGTAAACTATAAACGGATATTACAATATGATAACGGTTGCTCATTGTAAGTAATAAAATAAAATATCACTGAATACGTATTTTTAATTAACTTTAAATCGAACGACACATACTTGTAACTAAGAATTTCGGACCGTAGCTTGTAAGATCATGCCGCGGGCAATGGTATGCCTGATGAAAGAACCTCTCTTCACATACCTACCCTCCCTCTTGAAACCCCCATCCACTAGAGACTCTTATCCATTGTTTGTGAAGAACTACAGCTCTGCAATGCCGCTGTGTATGCATTTTTCAGGCTCAGCTACTAGCTAGACTTAAAAATTCATGGCCGCAAGTGTTATAAAAGTGAATATTCATAAGTAAAAAAACTCGTTGCCATTGACTTCTATGTAGCTGTTCAGAAAAAGAAATTATGCCACAGTGCGTGAATGAGACGTGAACTGAATTTTGAAATTGGAATTGAAAAGAGACGTAGAAACTAGATAAAATAAAGTAAATTGACACCCATCAGAATGGACTTGGCGCGCTTTTTTCTATGTCATGTTTATGACAGTAATATAAAGTGGGGTATTGTCGCTGGTTAAGTGATTAAATTATCGTGATATAAGTATACCTGTAATAGTCGTATGATCCTAAAATCCTACTGAATATTATAAATGTGATAGTTTGTAAAGATGTGTGACTGTTTGTATGTTTGTTATTAAATCAGGCTCTAACGAACAGATCTGACTAAAATTTAGTACAGGAATAGATCTTTGTCTGGAATAATATATAGGCTACCTTTTTATCCCGAGAATAGGTTCCCAGGGGTCGAGGGAACGGGTTCCGAATTCCACGCAGATGGAGTCGCGGGCATGTAAAAAAATCACTGTCACAACTACATACTTATCTGCATATGACAAACACCCGAATAGTTACAATGGTTTTTCAGCTGTCTAATACAGATAAAAGTCTCTGCAGTCTTATGACTTTCTAGAAAAACAATTTGAGTTTCACTAGAAAGTCTTAAAACACGACTAAACTGAGAGTGATGCTAAAATTTCCTATTCAAATACGGTTTCGTTAATTTGTAACTCAGCTCATTATTTAGCCTTTTAGAATTTTAAGTGATGGTTAACGTCTTGTGGGCACACAATCGTGGTATTTAGCAATTAGCTTGACATCGAACAAAAAGGACCTACGTGAGCATGAAATTACTTGTTTTACAGTGTCAATAATGCTCACTCAACTTCAAATAACGTTTTCAGAAAAATTTGCATTATAAATTAAGCATGATCTTACAAGTTTCATCATAAAAGAATTTAAAAGATACACAGATTGCTGTAAGCAACGTGTTCTAGTAATTACCTTCATTATTTAGCCAGCAGAAATTTTAAGTTTTTAATCATTTTAATAAAGAAGAAACGAACTAGCTCACTGCTAACTTTTTTAAATTTCAGTACCATAGACTGCAAGAATTTTATCTGGAGAAACCTCAATGCAACATTAGAAATGTGTTTTATGTTCAGAACGTGAGAAAGAGGTTTTCTATTTTTAAAACCTCTATGAAGTGGACAGTGATTTAAAGCCTGAGTAGGTTGGAAAAAAGACTAGTGGAAGTAAGACTAAACATTCTACTTAAATATAATTATGTCTACTGTATAATGGGCTGTCATTTACCGAATATTAATTGGCTTATACCTACCTAATATTAATCGACTTAATTAAGTCTATAATTATATTTTTCGTAGGGGCTGATTTTGATAGGATTTATAAGATATGTATACCTACGATTAGCTGATGTTATAAGGTGAAACACAGACTGAATACTTTGATTTAAGAACAGTAACTAAGATTCCGTACAAGACAATTAAAAGTCCGATTTAAAGTCCATCCGCCAAGACTACGAATTCTTCATAGAACTTTTTTATCTATGACACTCCAACTTGACTTCACCTTGCCTGATAGTAAGCTAAAGTCAGTCTCGGGAAAGCCACCATTACTTAGTGTCTGTAATCGTGACCCTCTTTCCTGATAGATGGCGTGTCCTAGATAAAAAAAAAGAACTACGGTGAATTTTACATATCGAATGATAAATTGCAGTAAGTAACAAACACTCAGCTGTATTCTTTCAACCAATTGGCACTATTCATCTTAAATGAGATCCGACCTAATAAACCTTTGACTGCGCTCCTTTATACCTCTCCACACGTACAAGATTACACCGACGACGTGTCTCAGTGTTGCGAACGAGCGGATGATGTGTCAAGCACTTTGTCTATGATACTGTCATCGCAAAACAATAGGCGTACGTACACTGTCTCAAAGGTAAAAAAAAAGAAAAGTAACTAGGTATCAAAAAATATTTGACAGCTGAATTGCGTTAAATGTATTATCGTGTCAATGGAACGAGAAACAAAATGGTGTATTAAATAGCTGTCACTTGTCAGTTTCCCGCTAAAACAAAGAAAATGTTGATTTTTTTTCATTCAATTGTTTTTCAGTGTTGCACGTTAAATCGTTCGAATTTCCACAAAAGGTAGGAACTTAAATAGTATCGAAGTAATAAAGTGCTGTTATCTTTTCTACTTTAAAACCAAATTTAATTTTATTACTATGCCGAAGCAAGCTACAATAGCTGCTAAGTACCAGATACCTACCTAATAATATAATTTACTATTACCATAATTCGTGGTTAATGAACTATGAATTCATTGATAAAAATGAAATGGTTCTGCACGAGTAATTCTAATTTATAGAAAGATAAAATGTTAGGTATTAACATTTATGATCTACCTATTCCAAAATAATTTATAAAGTATGTTGAATTATTTTATACCTCATTAATTATGATTACACATTAACGCAGAAACAGGAACAATATTAAATTCTAGTTGAACATTATACCTACCACATTAGATCGTAATGAAATCAAGTTGCCTTTCAATTGTTAGACACTAAACAAAATAAAATCATTTGACAGGCACAGAATAAAAAGCTGTCTGAAGTGTTAATTTGGCGCCTTCGGACACAAAATAGCGTTTTTATTCTGTGCTAACTAAGAGCGTTTTTATTGTCTTTTTTATTTATTTTTATATACTACATAGGTGGCAGACAAGCACACGGCCCACCTGATGGAAAGTGGTTACCGTGGCCAATGGACGTGTGTAACAGAGTTTCTGTGCCGTCAGTGTAGAGGACAAAGCAGGACAAGCCTTTAGTCATCCCACTGACAGCACAAATTCTCCAGTGAGCTCTGGCTACCCTACTCACCGCTGGGAACACAACACGAAGTTATTATTTTATTATTCTGTAGGGCGGAGGTACTTCCCTAGTCGGACTACTTAATCTTGTCTTATTTAAAAGTGGAACGCCAGATGGAACCATGAAGGCGTCAGCCAGAACCTCGTTCGTTCTCATACACAAGCAGGTACGGTTGGATAAGGATCCTATTATCTTTTATTTTAAAGTGTAAGTTCTTGTTGGGTAATAAAGCCATAGGTAATAAACTCAACATTGACATATGTATTAACTGTTAAGAGCTTCAATAATAAGAATAACACAAGTAAGTTTTCAGTTTATATTTATTTTATAAATTAAATATAACGCATGCTCGTGAAAGTGGGCGGCTTTAATAGCTCTCACGGGCGTAATGTTCGAGCAAGTTGAGTTGAAAGCTCCATTATAAATAGACATTTCTTTTCACATTTCCAACTAAGTTAACAAACGTGTGTGGGAGGCTATCTGAAGTATCTGAAGTTCTCGACGTTATTATTTTGCTTTTATCAAAATATTACATATGAAACATCAACGGAGATATTTTGAGGATCAAAATACCTATGCAAAATACTGTGAAAGGACGTGGGTTTAAACTTTGTACAAGAATATTTTGAAAACCACGGTAGCCTGGTGGTATGGGTAATGAACTGCTGAGACGAGGTCTCGGGTTCGATCCCAGGTTTTACCATGGCACACACCAATAACTTTTCGATGCTTTTCGAAGTTATGTGTGTATTTATCGCAGGTTTATAAGTGCCCGGTTAATGGCAATAGGCTTGCCACCTATTACATTGGGACCTATACATAAACTGGCGGAATGTGGGTGCTAGTACCTCTGCCTACACCCTCGGGGATATAGGCGTGAGTTTATGTTATGTTTAATACTTTCTTGTAGTAGTTATACAACTTTAGTTGGATGTACGAGTATAGGGCCTCGGCCCCCAGTCAATCTCACGTAGCTCTAGCTGGGAGGTCAGATGATAATCGTTACTATAAAAACTGTTATACGTCAAATCGAAGGGAGAAGAAAAAGGAAGCGGACCACGGACTCCAAATTGAAAGCCCCGGAATTCAACCAAATGATGATGACTTTTTGACTTAATAAATGAAAATAGTTGGGGACAAAATCATGCAATTCAAGTTAAAGCTCAGAAACTAACCACGTATATACTTACTTGAAATTTGGTAGTTAGGGTCCTTATCTTATAGGATAGGGTATAGATATCCGCTAAGAACGAATTTCAAGTAACTCCAGCCCTTAGGGGTAAAACGGGTTACTACTACAATTACTTAAAACCAAATTTATAAACGTTTCATTATTATTATTTAATTAATTAGTAATTTCACTTTTTTTAAATCATCTATGCTCGATGATTTTTTTATGAAAAATCATTTACGAGTATTCAACACATAAAAACACACAAAGATTTCGTCATATTATGTCAAGTCAAATAACCCGCCCGTATCGTTCCCGGCGCAAAAGTGCCCATAACACTGGCGGCGTTACCTCGCTGAATCGCGATGGCCATCCTTTGCCCCAGAAACGAGCCGGAGCGGGAGTCACCGCCATGTTCGTGGAAACGGCGACCACTGAATTTCAGCAATTAAGCCCTTCGCCTCCGACCCCCAACTGCCCAGTCTTCACCGCAATGGCTACAAAATTAAAAATAATAAGCAACAAACAACAATCCAAAAATATTAACATTTGTACAATTTTTAAAGGAGATACATAAATTAATAATGATGTTTATCTAACAAAAACAGAATGAAACTAAGTTTACAAAACACTAATGGATTAGTCGAATGATTGATTGGTTCATTAGTGATTAGTGCATTTAAGATTCATGAACGAAGTACGAGTACCCTAACAGTTTTTAATGTCACGCGCTAGTATACCATATGCGTGTGTGGAATTGGAAGTCGATTATCTCCACTCATAAATGATTTATAATCAACAAGTACGGTAATGAATGTGGACAACATTTTTGAGCAAAATGTTTAGGACAAGGCTGCAAATTTTTGTTCGAACAAAGAAGATAATATAGTCATTAATGGCTTGCTATTTTTCAGTGACAAAGGGTCAGGGAGCCTGCATGGTGTATGCTATTCCAGATTAATAGGTATAAAAATATAAAAAATATCTATCTCTGAGTCAAATTTCGTCCAGATCCGTTCAGCCGTTGGTTCTCGTGTGATTTAGAAATTTCCTTACATCCACACAAATTTCCTTCCATTCCTTCCTACTTGTAATATATATAGGTAGGACGGCCTCTGTGGCCTAGCGGTGGAACGTTCGACTGTTACGCAGGAGACGCGGGTTCGATGCTCCGTGCAAATATTTGTATGCACGAATATGTATATTTGCATATGTCTGGGTGATTCTATCTATAATATGTATGTGTTTACAAAAAACAAGTATCAAAGTATGTTTATCCTCATTCTAGATTCCATAACACAAGCTAGTTAGCTATGCTTACCATGGGTCTAGTTAGCGTTGCGTGGAATGTTGCAGAACATTATTTACTTATTTATGGTCGCAGCTACCAACACTACTCTCCTGATAAAAGTAAGGTAAACTAATAAACTACACTTCTTTTAAAAGAAAATAAATTAAAATCTTTATTTAAAAACGTCGCCTCTCGTCAAAAGAGCTTATTACTACATTTTCATTTATGCCACATAATTGGACCTGCAAATGCTTTTCATCTGTCGGTCGCCACCCACCGTCCTAATCTGGACTTCAAAGGAATGTATTTGAATGAAGGCGGAGAGAGAACCTCGTAAATGGTAACATTGAATCTTCAATCTTGTACATAAATAGCAAAATATTAAATAAAAATAAAACTGGTAAGTATCATTATAAAGGACTTATTTTATAAGTATTTTGAGTGAAATCATGGTATGTTATTATGACATTAGACTTAACACTTAAAATAACATGTGTTGGCATGTAGAACGAATGAATACTGAGTGAATGACACAAAAAATATGTAGGAGACACATGTAAGTGGGTATCAGGCCGGGGCTTACGAGACACCCACTTGAAGATGTATTAAAAAAACGCAGGTCAAAACTACCCGGAACCGGTGGGTTTGAAGGCGTGAATATTATCTTATATACATAAAAGAAAGTCGTGTTAGTTACACTATTTATAACTCAAGAACGGTAGTTTAGAACCAGGAGACGGACATAAGATACTTTTTTCCCCGTTTGACCGCGCTCTCGTGTAACATAACATAAAACGTCAAAGAGAATACCAGTCAATATAAAACGTGGTATGACAAAAACGCATCTGACTTGGAATATCAAAACGTAAATGACAGCTAACCATAATTTTGTCTATGGTTAAGTATGGTTGAAAAATGTCATGGTACTTAACTTTGCATCAAAATACATGAATAATAAAGAATAATTAAAATACTAATGTTTATTTCTTAATAAACAATTGAACTTAATAAAATCACAAATTTTGTTTATTTATTGTCTCTAAGGCGGAACAGAGTTCGCCGGGTAAGCTAGTCATTTATATATGTATGCAGAGACAACTACATAATATTTCTGTACAGCCCTGCTGCATATTTATGGTGTGTACACATATGCAATACCACAGACAAAGAATTTATGCATAAAAGATGTATTTAACAACTTATAAAACTATTCAAGTAGGTAATAAAAATGACAATGAAATTCTTTGTTGTAAATGCGCATTTAAAATATTTGCAATTGTTGGATAATCTATTAGGTTACTGTAAAAATGTTGTAGAATATGTGTGAGTGATAATAATAATACAAGCTTATGTCTGTGGCTCCACCTTGTGCAATACTATATATAAAAGAAACCTGTGCCCAGAATAAAAACAACAATCCCGCCGTACTCTGTTTGAACAACAAATTTCATTCAACTGTCGATATTTTGCGGTAAAATCTGTTATGACATCGCTTGAATCAAAATATTACTAGGTTCCTATATCAAAGTTATAGAGCTAACCAACACAATTTGTTTTCAATTTTTTCGAGAATGCTTTTTGTGACGGGGGTTTTGATTTTTTCCCTTTCATTTACTACCCATATTGACGGAGTTGTGAAAAAATGTGTACTCCGATATTTTGTGGCGGCGGCCATCTTCTCCCGACTAATATCCGAATAATATATCTTTCAAACAGAAAAACTAAATCTAAATCGGTTCATCCATTCACATACACAGACACGTCAAATTTATAAAATTCCATTGTTTCTTTTTTTTAATACGAACCTGTCTTTAAACTAAGTACGCACTACATCACTTTTTAAAATTATCTACTTACTACTGCTACCTATACTCCGTTTGGTCAGGCACATAACTAAGATAGATAATCTTGTAACATTTTTTTATAAAAACACACATCAAACAAATAAACTAGGCTAACTAACTGACGAACTGAGTTCAATTTCGGTTTTTAGTCTCTAAAATAAGTTTCTAAACACAAAAATATTAATTAACTGAATTTTTAAATAAAAATATATTAAAAAGACACATTAAGATTTTTTTTCGTTTAGTTCAGTACCTAACCGAATGGAGTATAGGTTAAAATAGTCAATAGAAAATATAACTCAAAAACATGAGAGCGCCAGCCTCCTATTACGGATTATGACCCTCGTGCGAGATTTTGCAAATCATCGACGATCAATGGAGACATTGGCAGCATGTGCAGTCACTAAGGGCGGTCGTTAATACTAGCCAAATACATAACTTTCATTATGGTACAACATATCCTTACATGTATAATCTTTTTAGGCATTATTTCTTTACCGTAATACTTGTGTACCGTTTATCCGGTATTATATTAGGTAGCCTGCAGAATTAAGGTTATCAGAGGTGTATTTTAACACCGGTTCTGGGAATTGAAACAACTACGAGCTTGTACAGATGGTAAATTGCGACTGAAATAATAATTGAGGAGCCCGGGAGCAGCCGGTGCGGCGGTATTTTTTTATACCACTTAGGTGGCAGACAAGCACATGGCCTATTTTATGAAAAGTGGTCACCGTGGCCTAAACGCGTGCTAAACCAAAAGTCACACTCGCACTGCCAACCCTGCAAGTATTGAGAGTTTCTGTACCGTCAGTGTAAAAGACAAAGCTGGACTAGCTTTTGGTCTTTCCACTGACAGCACAAAAACCCAAAATCCCACAAAATCCAGTGAGCTCTGGCTACCCTACTCACCACCGGGAACACAATTTGCGATTATTATGGCCGCGGTATTCTGTAGGGCGGAGGTACTTCCCCAGTCGGACTCCTCAATTGGACGGAAATAACTTTCATAATAGTTAGGCATTATATATATATTTAATTGCCCTTCTTTGGCAGTCTAGTTGGAAACAAAGTCATATTTAAAAATTATAGCTAGTAATACTAGCAATAATATCAACGGTAAACGTGTCATTACAATGTATAGGAACTATAATAAAAAAAAAGATATTCAATTTCCCTTAATGAAGACTACGGGCAAGAATAATGACAACGGCATTACGTTTTAACTCCTGTTAGAGTGTATAATTGCGAGGAATTTGTTTGTGACGGTCTGGCAGCCATTTTATAACATTACTTACAACGTTTTTGGTACCAAATCGGTGTTTTCGCAAGTTTAAAGTTTTAATAGAGAAGGAAATGACTCGAAGATCTGGAAAGGCGATTACTTTTTAAGTAGTTATATTTGCTTTTATGAGCTGACATTTATTTCGGATGCTTTTATTTCTTTGGATAGTGTGAGCTGCGTTAATTAATCCAAAAGGTCCTCTAAAAATTCATTCTTCTTATCCTACTAAGATCCTCGATAATTACCACAATTACCTCTTCTTTGCTTAATTGCTTATACAGCAACTGAAGTATCACAAGCGCGATGCCACGTGCAGTGGATTAATAGGAGAAAATATTAAAGAATGAGGAAGGTACCACAAAGTAAGCATTACATTGTGGCTCTGCTTGCGGCACTTAGGCTACAATTACAATTATTACAAATAATATAAACACTAATATAAAAATATAAAATCAAATAATAAAATCTTGTTACTGTCAATGAGTAAAGATGCCAAAGCCATTTCAGAAGACAATGCAACTCCGGTTTTATTTAGTATTGCTCACTAAAGTCAAAATAGTGAAAACTGACAACGACGATCCCCCAACCATCGGGTAAAATAACAAGTAATAAGGCACCGAATAAAACCATATAAATTCATAGCTTTGTTTACAAAAAAGTGAAATACAAACGTAAAATCTCTCAAGAACTTCTCGCGTTGCCAAAGTATTCGCTCTCATATTTCATTAAGTTTTTTATAACGTATAGGACGGTTGAATAAAGTTTCATAAAAGGTGCTGGAGTAGAAAAAGTACTTTGCTTCTAAGCATCGTCGAGATATTTGAAATACAAAATAGATTTGGAAAATTCTGTTAGAGGAAAATGAAAAAAAATAAGAGCTAGGTAGCAATATAATGCTTCGTGAGCACTAGGTCTAATTCAATTTTTTATTTACCTGTGATTAGTTGCTTTTTAAAAGATAATCATGATTATTATCATAGCGATGTCCTAGTTGCGTCTAAATTTAATCCTTTCCGGCCCTAGGTTCCCATGACACTACTGTTAGTGCCAAACAGTAGTGCCTATAGTAATAAACATTATTTTTGAATCTTATATTGATTTTTCAGGAGTGACTGTCATCTGAGCTCCTAACTTTGAGAGGCACACCTGCATCAGAGCGGGCCCCAAATGTGTGCCAAAGGTCCCTGTACATCATATTATGTAGTCGTTTATTGTCCCAAATAAATGTGACATTCCATCTATACAATGACAAAATACGTAAACTGAAAATAGCTAGCTAATAAAGCTAGATACTAAATAATTTTTTTTTGCTGCAAATAGTGGTATCATATTTATGGACGGATCTGTCAATGAAAAATGACAGGTGTCAGTTGTTCGCAATATCACAAATGGGATAGAATCGTGTGGCAGTTCTCACTAATGGACTCTTATTTTTATTTTTTTAGAAAATTGCTTGTTATTTCGATATATTCACTTCTACTCATATTTAATCATCTTGGCTCATATAAAATGTATAAAGACTATAAACACCATGACAATGCTTAACAAATCAAGGTCAAGGTTGCCTGATAGAGATCGCTTAAAGCGATAAGGCCGCCCATTTTACTGCTGCGCCCATTTTAATTATGTATGTTTAATTGGTGTACATTGAAGTGTTTAATAAATGAATGAAAATAATCACAGTCAAAGACAGACAGGCAGCATACACGTATTTCCTAAAAACAGATTAAGTTATTTGGCAAAAAGCTGTGATTGCGTTTACAATATTTTATTTTTGTACACAGGATAACACGTGTAGGGCTTAGAAGCACCAAGCAGTACGGAGACTTTTTTTTGCCACACCACTAAGACCTGGAATTCATTATCAGCTCACGTGTTTCCTTCTTCCTACAGTCCCGGGTTCTTTAAGTGGGGCGTGAAAAAGCATCTGATGAGGCCGCCAAGCTGAGTGCCACCATTGCAACATTACTTAGTGTCTATAATTCTCCTCTTTCCTGAGACTTTGCCTTTAGCTTATTATCAGGTGAAGTGAAGTCAAGTTGGCGATTCCTAGTAAGTAAAAACAATTAAAAAAATAAGTTTTGTTGTGTGTTGCAGTTTGCACTATAAATGCCTTACTTTCTTTTTATTTTTTTCTTTCTATCTCAACTCTCAACCATTATACTATCTGGGATGAGAGCTTGTGCAGTTGATTTGTTAAATCATCTCAGCACAAATACAAAACTTCTCATATTAAACTTCCGAAACAGCAGAATACCTCGTAGGAGCGATAATAGCTATTTGCAGCTTAATTGTATTACCTGGATGTTTCTGCTTGCAGCGTTCAGAAATCTCATTACCGCGCTCCCAAGGCACATGTCCTTACCGTGGCTTAAAAGGTCTTATAGTACCCGTGTCTCGAAATTCGGAGGCACTACGACTGTGCTACGTCTCCTAATCTACATATTGTTGTTTTAATACAAGTAGAAATGTATTTTGTTAGGTAATTTCAGTTCTTAGTACGTTTGAAGGACTAATTTAGCTCCGAGCTCACAAGCAGCACTGTAAGATACTGTAAGTACCTGTTTTGTAAAATGTATATCTTTTTAACGATATTAAGGACATAAAAAAAGAGAATCCGTCCATTCTGTGAACCGAGCACCGAGTTCAACCACTCGACACATAGGGAAGAGCTAAAGGAAAAGAAGAAAAAGGTCACTTTCAACGGTTATTATACCTATTTTATCTCAGCGGTAGATTTTTTAATACCACTTAGGTGGCAGAAAAGCACACGGTCCACCTGATGGGAAGTGGTTACCGTGGCCTCTGGACGTATGCAACACCAGGGGCGTCACACTCGTGCTGCTGACCCTGAAGACATCTAATGTCTCTTTTGAAGAACCCCATATTGTAGGCGCATTAGAAAACCGCAGTAGGGAGTTCATTTTATAGCTTGTGATGACTAACGAAAGCCATGCATCTCGCAATAGTTACTTTTAACGATGCACATCGGTCTGTTTCAAAACCTCAGAATAGTGTTTAAAGTCAGTTAAGTCTTGAAGTTGTTTAAAATATAATTATTCAAAACATATTATCATCCTCAAAGCTAGTAAAACATAACATTATCCATATCAGTATCAAATTAGCCGTGTTTGTGACGTCTTGTATAGCGATGTGGGTTATGTTCACATAAATTATAATGCAAATAATATGCCTTGTCGATGCGAGGGTGTTCCCAGTATATGTTATGAACTAACGGGGGAATTACTAATCAATCTAAGGCAAACTTCACAGATTTGAGATATCATGTTCGTTACAGATGTGATGATTTTATTTATGCTTTCAAATTTTTTGAGAAACTTAGAAATCATTTTTTTTTATATAGGACACGCCAACTTGTCTTCACCTCGCCTGATGGTAAGCTAAAGGCAAAGTCTCAGGAAAGAGGGTCACCATTACAGACACTAAATGTTACAATGGTGGCACTCAGCTTGGCGGCCTCATCAGATGCTTTTTCACGACCCGCTTAAAGGCCTCTGAACTCTAGGCAGAAGGAAACACGTGTGCTGGTGATGAATATTTGGAATCTCCACAAGTTAAAATAAAAAATTGTAAAAAGAGTTTTATTCCACTTTGTGCATTTGGGTGTATTAGTAACTTAATTGTCTCTCTACAATGGAAGGACCTAAATACTTGAGTTCTTATGTCAAATTAACGATTCTAAACTCAATATTGTTTGGTTGTCTTATATGTTTGTGCATTTATTCACGATGGATACAAAAACTAGTGAATGGATTGTGATGCGATTTTAAAGGTCTTGATCAGTCTTAATATCTGCAGTTTGTTCGATGGTATTTGGTGGACTGGAACCGGAGATATGATCAAACATGCGATCATTTAACCGACTTCCACGCGGACATTACCAAATTGTAAAATAATTATTAAAAATCAATATATGCCGGAAAATAACTGTTTGTACAATCATGTTAGTTTCATAAATTGCATAATTCAGTGAACATCGCTAACCGAGTACCTATTGGTCACAGTGATTTTATCGTAATGTAACCAATTTTGTAAATTCATAGCTGCTCTGCATTAGGCTACCTTTCCACTAAAGATGTGATATGCTACGTTGCTGTGGATGCGTTTGATATCCACCAATAGTATTCGTTGGTTCACATAGCATAGCGATGGTGGAAAGGGTACCTATCAGCTAAGCTATTATATAGAAATGTGCGTGCTATGCATGTGTGCTGTGGATGTCTATGAGAATAATTTAAATTTTGAACATTTGTAGGAGTGATACCTCGAACTGAGCATCTTCATAGCACAACTTACTCGCTACGCTACATAGCGTAGCATAGTGAAAACGGTCACATAGTGTCATAGTTTATCTTTTACATCCTTTAGCATAGCTGCATAGCACATCTCCGGTGGAAAGGCAGTCTTAGGTGTTAATAATTTGTTTTTGATATTTTTGTGTTAACAGCATATATGAGAATTTTTTCACGAAGATAGCATACGCATGGCATAAACCAGTGTTTCTCAAAGTGGAATGCGCGTACCTTCGGGATAAGAACGTCAATAGAGTTAAAACTAATGTCTTAATGTCCTTGCAAGCCCGATTTTAATGACGCTTAGTAAAAGAGCTCAAAAGAGGGTAGATCGATATATTTACGACTAAAAAACTATTTTCACTGTTCACCGCCAATACTACAGTTCCTCCGTGATCATGGTGCTTGCAACAGCACCGAAATATCGGAAACTCAGTGCAATACAACATGGTAAATATCCCGATTACTTTATTACTAATGTGAGTGACCATGATAGTTTAAATACCTACCATTTTTTTAATTTCGATCTTATCTGTTAGTCTGTTTATTCGTGATGGACGCAAAAACTATTGAATGGATTTTGTTGCGGATTTTTTGTCGACAAGGTTATGGCCAGATTTAACATCTTATGTAATTTTGATCGGAATCCGTTGAGTAAAATCGAAGATATGACCAAAAGTCCCGATAGCAAACATCCATGCGGACCAAGAGTCAGTTAATTAGCGATATTAATTTAAACAAATTAGCTATTTAAACAGCGCCATCTCTATAACACGTCGATTAACTAAATACCCAATCTTAAGAAACACTTTCTCCAGAACATTCCAGTATAAAAAGTACCTAATCTAAATTCAACAGAGCACGAATTACTTCGGCACGAAATAAACCCAGGCACCATTACGTTCGAGATTACACTGGCAACGCACTTTATACGCAAGTGAGCGTCACCGTGAGGGTGCAATACACTTAAATGGATCTAAGTGGAACATCACTTTATTACGTCACCTCCTTCTATTAATGACGTCACGGTAATGAATCTTCAAGTATTACAAGATAGATGTAAGGTTTATAAAAAGTAAATGGCATATTACGTATTACATATTACATATAATCACGCATTTATCCCCGGAGGGTTAGGCAGAGGTAAATTAACACCCACATTTCACCAATTATTAAATTTCGTCCCACGTAATAGAGAGTGAGAGCCTATTGCAAATTAATTACAGAAATGGAGAAAAAAACGCGTGTTAGGAAACCGGAGCCCTAACTGGTAAAGGATATTATTGGATATTGGGTCCCCCTGACATAACGCTTGAATCAAAATATTACTAGGTATATCAAAACTAACCAATATAAATTATTTTCAACTTTTGAGGTATTTTTGTGACGGGAGCTTTTTAATTATTAATTTAAATTTTTATTTTACATCCGTATTGAGGGATTTGTGAAAATAAATGTACATTCCTGTTTGTGCTGGCGGCCATCTTGAACAGATTTTTTTCAAACATAGCTAAGAACACTCGACTGTTATACCTTTCAAATCATCCATTCAGGAGCTACAATGCCACAGACAGACACACACACGCACACGCACACGCACAAACTCACGCTCACGCACACACACACAGACACTCGAAAGAAAAGAAAGAAACTTATAACATCCCGTTTTTTTTGCGTCGGGGGTTAAAAAGAAAAACGAAACGCGACTATAGAATGCTTTTCTTCTTTGAAATCGGTTAAAAACAACACTACTTACCATTCCTGACACTTAAACATAAGGCAATAAAATTGCTAATGAAGAAATCGATGTAATTCCCTAATAGGTGTTGTGACGCTAAACAGTTCAGCGGTACACGTTTGGAACAAATCGGATTATTCTTAACGAAACCACTTAATACATACAATTACGTATTTACACAGAGCTGGTAATCGAGACAGCAGACAAGTGCGATTAAAAGTCTAACTTGTCATCTATGTGTCTTTATTGTTGGAACTCTAAAATGTCCGATTAGTAGAAAGAAAGAAAGAAAGAAATATCTGCAGAACTCCGATATCGCTAATTGGTTGTGAACGTCATATGACTCATCTTGCAGTCCCGGATTCTTCATGCGGGGCGTGAAAAAGCATCTTTCAAGGCCATCAAGATAGGGACCACCATTTTAAGTTCAATAGTATTGTGAACGGCGGCCCGTATATTCTGGACTGCACCTCAGCTGCTTACCATCTAGCAGCGGCGGGTTGCAGTCAATTGACGGACCAGATATATAAAAATAAACGGTTAAGTGCGAAGTTTGAGTACTGAGGGTTTCGTACAAAACCGGATTGCGGGACGAGCTTATATTACATAAACGGCTGTATCTTTTGATAGTATTGACTGAGAAGTTTGATTTAGTACAGACATATAATCACGCCTTTATCCCTGGAGGGTTAAGCAGACGTGAATTAACACCCACATTTCACCAATAATAGTATTCGGTCCCACGTAATGGACAAGACAAGACAATAGGAAGTGAGACTATTGCCGTATTTCGGGCACTATTGTTGACTCGAGCCATTCATCTGAGGCTGAGTCTGGGCTGTATATATCTGTCTGATGTTAAACATATATGGTATGAATATCATTAATTCACCTATGCCTAGCCCTCTGGGGATGGAGGCGTGATTATATGTATGTATGTATAAATATCAATCTGAATATCTGATACTTTCACGCGTACCTGAGAAAAAGGTCTTGACAGACAGACAGACGGACAACGAAGTGATCTTTTAAGGGTTCAGTTTTTTTCCTCTTGTGGTACGGAACCCTAAAATCATCACTTCGCGAAAATATCGAAGTTCTGCTGAATCTTACTTAGATTAGAAAGCGATGATCACAACTGAGTTGGGAAAAAGTTCAGAGAATGGCTTGAGAATACTTGTCGTCCCACCACATTTACTTCTATGTAAAAACATCGATCGTTTCATGAACATGTTTGCGAACTTTGCGGTCGACTAGTCGCTTGAAAAATCTGAGTACTCTGTGTATGGACTACATTATATACATATTGCTACTGTTGATTGATGGCACTTGGTGGAATTTGTTGTTACACATATTGATAACTCACTTGTACTTTTCCACATTACCGATGTGGAAAAGTACAAACATCGATCGTTTCATGAACATGTTTGCGAACTTTGCGGTCGACTAGTCGCTTGAAAAATCTGAGTACTCTGTGTATGGACTACATTATATACATATCGCTACTGTTGATTGATGGCACTTGGTGGAATTTGTTGTTACACATATTGATAACTCACTTGTACTTTTCCACATTACCGATGTGGAAAAGTACAAGTGAGTTATCAATATGTGTATATACATATTGCCTTTCCCTAAAGGGTTAGGCAGAGGTGAATTAACACCCACATTTCACCAATCATTGCTTTCCGCCCCACGCAATCTACTTTGCCGGGAACTACGCGGCTATTGGACTAGCGCTGATAAAATATTGTAAATATTTATATGCTTTTTTTCTGCATGTCAGTTTGTATGTGTGGTGTCCTGTCATTTCTTTTTCTTTTTTTTCGCCGTCAATAATTAGCTTGTGTGCGTACAAGATTAGACAAACCTTACCACACATGAGGCGCTCGTAGTTAAGAGGTGAGTAGGTTTGATTGGTTGGTTTACTAAATCAGCATTTTAGTTTATAGTACCTGAAACAATAGACATACAATTTAGTTACATGGCAGCCATTCAAATTAACAAAACTTTATTTTTAAACTATCGCTGTGTGAATTCATAATTTATATAACTGTTCGGGAATTTTGGCGATTAAATCATGGAACATACTATTTTTGTCGACGGATGTTTTGCAGCTCCCGTGGTCCCGACTTGACTGATTTAATAGCGTTAAATAAATCTATACTAATATTATAAAGCTGCAGAGTTTGTTTGTTTGTTTGTTTGTTTGAACGCGCTAATCTCTGGAACTACTGGTCCGATTTGAATGATTCTTTCAGTGTTGGGTAGTCCATTTATCGAGGAAGGTTTTAGGCTATATATCATTACGTTACTACTTAAGGGAGCGGAGCATTGATAATAAATGTTAACAAATCCGGCAATTTTTCATACATATTTTGAAGACTAAAACATACGGGCTCAAAGGGATATGAAACTTCAAAATATACCCCGGGTGAAGCTGGGGTGAGTCAGCTAGTATTATATAAATGTTCGTATGGTAAACAGGATTGAGGCAGGTAGCCTAACATGCTCTTCAAGCCACGTAAGAGTCTAAATTTTAAGAATGTCTAGTGAAGACCGACTGTATTGCTTTAACTTGCAATATTGATGGATAAACTAAGATACTTTAGCCTTGCTTTGCTTCGCAAGCGAGTATTAATCCTTACAAACTTTAATATAGACATTATAACTAAAAGCATGTGATCATAGAAATATTCTTTTAACTCGTGGGTAGTTTCGTGGGTTGAGAACGAAAACCGTCCTAAAAATTCTTCACATTACCAAGTGTTTTATCATTATTTTATTATTATAAAGTACCTACATAAAGGTATCGATTAAAATAGTAAAAAAAATTAATGAGTTCAGGCGGGATTCGAACCAGCAAATTATCCCTTACAGGGGGGGAATGCTGTTAATCTATTTGAATAGTTAACATTCTAAATGCTTTAAAAATTTCATTCAATACGTAAAAGTATGATTCCGAACTCTGCAGCATGCAACAGTGCTGCACGACAATGCTGCACAACACTATCTCCCCATAGAATCTTGTTGACGACCTCCGTGGCGTAGCGGTAGAGCATTCGACTGGCAGAGGCAAATATTTGTATGCATGAATATGTATATTAGCATTGGTCTGGGTGTTTCTATGTATAATATGTATGTATTTACGAAAAAAAAAGTATCTAAGTATGTTTATCCGCATTCTAGATCCCATAACACAAGCTAGTTAAGCTATGCTTACCATGGGTCTAGATAGCGTTGTGTAGAATGTCGTGAAATATTTATTTTAATTTTTTTTTATTATTTATATGACATTATATTACGAGCTACGCAGCAAAATCGTTGCAGCAGTGTGGCGCAGTACTGTTACATGCAATGAATGAATACCCAACGTTCAATATCATTCATTAATTCATTCATTCACTTCGCCGCGAACAGCGCAACACTACATCTGCAATTAAGGTCGTGCAGCACTGCTGCGTTCTGCAGAGTTCGGAACCACACCTTAATACAGATTATAAAGTCATCGAATACACTTTTTGAAACTGATATTAAGTTATATGTTCACATAGACTTTTTTTATTCATAAACTTTTTTTTTAGGTTAAGGAAGTACCAATTTATTTATTCATAAACTAAATAGCTTCGCTAAGATAGTTTACATTTCGTAGAATACTAACGTCAATATTCCCAGTAACAACCTCACTAACAAGTCATAACTCACGGACCTTTTACCTAATAAGCCGCAAAACCACACGTAAATTGCCTAAAGTTAAAAGGCTTTACACTAATTAAAGACTGGAGAAGCCCTGTATGGACATAAAATAACTCAAAGGATATATTTGGGACGCTCCTTTTCATAATTGTGAATATCAGATACGACATCAACTAGGGTGAATATACATTTGTCAGTAATATTGGCACATATTTGCGTTTTATCTAGAGAAAATGGTCATTTTCCAATGGTGAGGTATCAATTTTGTAAATCGCATCGGATGCGGTTCGTCCTATGTTCGTCCCAATTCGAACGAATCAGAATTTTGTAGAAAATATTTTTCCACATGTGGTCTCCGGGCTTCAACACATTTACAAGCTTTGATGGCAACTGGGCATAACGCTTTTATGATAAAAAGGGATGTTTTAGTATTTCCTTTTTTTAGAAAATTACTTCAAACTATGTAACAGTGTTGGGCAAATATTATTTGCAATTAAAAAATATTCATAATCATCATCATCATAAACTCACGCCTATATCCCCGAAGGGGTAGGCAGAGGTGCTAACATTTCGCCAGTTTATGTATAGGTCCCAATCCCAAAGGTCCCAAATCATCAATCAAAGGATCAAGTCCCAAAGGTGGCGAGCCTATTGTCATTAACCGGGCACTTATAAACCTGCGATAAACACACACATAACTTCGAAAAGTCATTGGTGTGTGTCATGGTAAAACCTGGGATGTGCGTTTATGTTATGTTATTTAAATATAAAATATACTGCCATTTTTTATGGGTGTTTGAAACTTAGACTCATTATTCTGTGATGCAAAATTTATATTAATTCACGATTAACTATTATTTTAGTTTTCTAATAGAGTTCAATTTCATTGTTACAGTATTATTAAAAACTTACGTTTTAAGTGATATGACAGTGGTTTTGCCTTGGTAGAATTGAGCGTCTGTAGGTACAGTATACCGATTCCTGATCAAGATTACTCATATCAGTGTTAGCAAACATTTGGCTACAATTCACGGTATTGTGAAACGATAGCATCCTATCGCGAAAGATAGCAATTATACAGAGTGCATTAACCCGAAGGATATTGCAGAATTGCAGTGCAATGAGTATTCGTGTGTAATTCAGGATTTCGAATGTAGCGCTAGTAAACACTGTTACTTAACTAATTGTTAGTTTCATAGCAGTCTCTGTCCAACTAATTAGAGAGAACTGTGTTGTGTTTAGTTGAAATGGAATGGAATTCACTGTTAGGAGGGTCCACACTTTCTTTTATATTACATAGGTGGCAGACGAGCACATGGCTCACCTGATGGGAAGTGGTTACCGTGGCCTATGGACGTGTGCAACACTAGTCGTTGCACTCGCTCTGCCGACTCTGAAAAAAACCTTCTAATGCCACTCTAAGTGTAATAATGGTCTACACAGAATAAATGATTTTTGGACTTTGACTTTGTGGGTGTTAATTCACCTCTGCCTAACCCTCCGGGGATAAACGTGTGATTATATGTAAGACCCAGACAAGTGGCAATTCGTAAGGAATTTGCCGTCCCTATATGACAATCGTCAACGCATGTCATAAATGTCAAATCCCATACATTCACCATTCTATTGTACAATACGCCGGCCAACAAATTGCCACTTATCTAGAAGGGTTAGTAACACTGAAGTCATTATCAGCATAACCATCATCATTAGAGCGTTAGCGAAAATTAGATGAAACGAGAACATTCTCCATTAAACACAATCGTAATATACCTTATCAGTTCAATTTGCAATGTAATTAGATCTAATAGACTCACACACACACACACACACACACACACACACACACACACACACACACACACACACACACACACACACACACACACACACACACACACACACACACATGATGTGATAAGATGTGTCAAGGTATGAACAATCAATGCATGGTGATAAATTTCAATTACAATGGCTTAGCATATTAACTTATGACCTACTTTGTACTGCAAGAAATAATGTGATTAGAATCTGCACCATATAATTTGTTGTTGTATTTTCTTTTATACCATTAAATTACTTCAAATGTAAAATGATTACTCGAGTGAGTGTGTATGTGTGTGTTTTCTATGTGAGTGGGTTACTATGTTTGATAATCCGTCACGCTGAAACGAGGAGGTAGGACACGGCGGTATTTCCACCCAATTGAGCAGTCCGACTGGGAAAGTACCTCCGCCCTACAGAATACCGCGGTTATAATAACTTCGTATTGTGTTTCCCAGCGGTGAGTAGGGTAGCCAGAGCTCACTGGAGAATTTGTGCTAGCAGCGGGATGACTAAAGGCTTGTCTTGCTTTGTCCTTTACACTGACGGCACAGAAACTCTGTGCTTGAAATATCGGCAGCGCGAATGTGGCTTCTCTGGTGTTACACACGTCCATAGGCCACGGTAACTACTTTCCGTGGCAGCCGTGCTCTTGTCTGCCACCTAAGTGGTATAAAAAAAAACTCTAGATGGATTTCAGTCACATCCTACAAATATTATAAATGTGTGTGAATCAGCATTTTATTTCCTATCTGTCAAATTATTTTAGTGTGAACAGTGACAGAACATTCGTTCGTTGTTCTTTCTTTAAAAACAAGGTTTAGTTTACATTTTTTTTACTTGCCAGATTACCCACGGTTACCCCCACCACCGCAGACGGTGAGAAAGGTCATATCGGACTCGAACCGACTAAAAACCACGACACTTGAGGGTCGATTTGGTTGCCGAAATTGAGGTGAGCAGGCATATCCCTCGCACCCC
This sequence comes from Eilema griseolum, assembly GCA_963662185.1. Lineage (NCBI taxonomy): Eukaryota > Metazoa > Arthropoda > Insecta > Lepidoptera > Erebidae > Eilema > Eilema griseolum. The sequence goes on from OY759247.1 coordinate 18,772,833, forward strand.
GGCCAACCCAGAGCCAACTCTCACGATGGCCCACTCCTCGGGTTAGGGGACCATAACCCAACTCGTCCCCGGAAACGGGGAGGCCGCCGCAGCCTACTTCTGTCAGGATGACAGGCGGTTCCACTCGTCACCCCCAGGGGTTTAGTTTACACTAAAATATTAGGAAATAATACTTTTAATAGAAAGACAAATGTACTGGATTTGACGTATTTGACAGTCGTTACAGCATGTCATTAACGTCAAATCCTATACATTTGTCATTCTTCTCTACAATCAACGAATTGCCACTTGTCTAAAAGGGCTTGTTCTAGTTCTAGCTCTATGTTTACACACATACACACGAACTCACGCCTATATCCTCGAAAGGGTAGGCAGAGGTGCTAGCACCCACATTTCGCCAGTTTATGTTTAGGTCCCAATGTAATAGGTGGCGAGCCTATTACCATTAACCGGGCACTTATAAACCTGCGATAAATACACACATAACTTCGAAAAGCATCGAAAAGTCATTATTGTGTGCCATGGTAAAACCTGGGATCGAACCTGAGACCTCTTCTCAGCAGTCCATTTCCCATACCACTAGGCTACCGCGGTCTTGTGCTCTATGTTCATTTGGTCCAAATTCAACTTAATTCAATCACGCACAAACGGCTGAACGGATCTGCGTCTTTCGGTAAGTATAGGGACAGATTATTGTAAAATAACAAAGGCTTCTTTTGATACATACATATAATCACGCCATTATCCCCGGAGGGTTAGCCAGAGGTGAATTAACACCCACATTTCACCAATAATTCTCTTCGGTCCCACGTAATAGCGGGTGAGCCTATTGCCGTATTCCAGGCACTATTGTTTACTCGAGCTATGCATCTGAGGCTGAGTCTGGGTTGTATATATCTGTCTGAACTTAAACAGCCCTAACCTGTAGTCGCCTTGTACGACACCGCATGGGAAGAGATGGGTTGGCCCAAATTTAACTCTGCCGGGAACCACACGGTAACATTTTTTGCAAATTCTTTTGATTCCTTGAAAGATTGCCATGGAGTCGTGGGCAACAGCTGGTTTAAAAAAAATTATGAACATATTATTTTTAACAAGTCGGGTCTAGTTAGAGAGGTTTGCCCACTTGATTTAATCACTCAACCATTTGGAGTACCCCAACTGTGAAGTGGAGAAGTTTTATTCGAGGGGTCACTCACTTGAACTTCATTAAAGATTAGCGTTTATTTGATTTGTAAAGAACACTTTTTTATATTACCTACTTATAGTTGAAGAGCCTGTGAACGCCAGACTCACATCTTATCTATGTGGGGTAAGCGTCTTTTTTGTACAACTTAAGTGGCAGATAAGCACACGGCCCACCTGATGGAAAATAGTAGTAGTTACCATGACCTATGAACATGTGTAACACAAGGAGAGTCACACACTGCCGACCCCGTAAAAACAGAGTTTCTGTGCCGTCAGTGCAGAACACAAGATCAGAACAAGCCTTTGGTCTTCCCACTAACAGCACAAAAACTCTCCAGTGATCTCTGGCTACCCTACTCACCGCCGGGAACACAACACGGGGTTATTATAGCCGTAGGATTCTGTAAGGTCTCCACCGGGAATACCGTCGTGTCCTACCTCCTATAATTTTCCTGCGTTTGGAATAGCGCGGAGAAACAGCGAGGTCTATTTCCTACTCCTCCGTTCGACAATTCGATTTACTGACGACTGCGACCACCCTCTCAGCAAAGGGTGCTCGCTCCAGACAGCCAGCCTTGTCCTTCAAGCAGCATATATATCTAGCAAAGATTTGCAGGTGAAGTTTGCTGCAGCTTAGAAGATCTTGATGGAGCTCTGCACGAGGTCATCATTTCAATACGAGCTCCATGCCCAGTTTCTCAGAGTCTACCTTCCGCTCCCGCCTTTATTGCTCTCTTGTATTTTATGAAAGCGACCCCTACGTTGACGAAAGCCAGTACCAAATTTTAGTCCATTAACAATGACTTCCAGGTCTTGAGGTCTTGAGCTCCGAAGATCTTAGTATTCTCTTATATACGCGAATTGTGATATCAAGCCTATTTTAATATGACAGAGTAAGCTGCCAAAGCGTTGTGACAAAAAAAAGTTATAAATGGGTATCTAGATCGAAAAAAGAACAATGAGTGACCTTGACCGGCAGAAAATCAATCATCATCATTATCTCTGCCATTGTTTTCGAAAAAAGAACTTGCCAAAGACAATGAACTGTACGTCATAGAATATATTATGTGTTCGCTAGCGGATTCTGTGTAAAAGTATTTATGGTCAATTATGTGAGTTATGTACCCTATTCATTAGAAATAAGTTTTCTATTTGGAATACTTTGTTTTTTTTTATTATTTATTGTTCAAATCATAACATAACTACATTTACTTAGCTTAAACCAGAATGGTTTTTATGCGAGCGAGAGTCTGCCTATTGAAAGTTGCAAGTACTGAATTCACAAGTAGTTAGTCAAAACAATTATCTAAATGCTTTAGAAAATGGCTTGGCAAAATTTTTAAAAGGTTTCTTTGTTACATATTTTTGCACCATTTGTTCTGGTAAGCTATTTATAATTTCAGGGACGGTATATTGACAAGTTCTGGTTCCATAAACATTTATAGATTTTGGCATATTATATTTCTTTAAATGTTGCAGCTGCCTTAAATTACTTAATCAAATTAAAAAATCAGTAGGTAGGACACGGCGGTATTTCCGCCCAATTGAACAGTCCGACTGGGTAAGTACCTCCGCCCTACAGAATACCGCGGCCACAATAACTTCATGTTGTGTTCCCGGCGGTGAGTAGGGTAGCCAGAGTTTACTGGAGAGTTTGTGCTGTCAGAGGGAAGACTAAAGGCTTGTCCTGCTTTGTCTTCTACACTGACAGCACATAAACTCTGTGCTTACAGGGTCGGCAGCGCGAGTGTGGCTCCTCTGGTGTTACACACGTCCATAGGCCATAGTAAACACTTTCCATCAGATGGGCTGTGTGCTTGTCCTACCACTTAAGTGGTATAAAAAAAATATTGTAAATTTAACTAGCTATGCCGCATGGTTTCACACGCCTAATCGGTTCTATTCCACCACGTTTCATCTTACAGCTCGGCTCTGAAGGGTCATAGTGTAATGTCATATAGACATCCTATAACATGCCCAAAAAACTGAGCTATTATATAGACCCCGATAACTGACGCCATACTGCAAATGGCTAAATATTGGTTGTAAACTACTGAATTATTGAGCGAGCTGTCCAAAAGTATATACATTTAGTACATTTAAAATATTTCAACCCTCTAATTGCTCCTAATTGCTATATTTGCGCCCAACGCGCCTTTTCCGCAGCAATTTGTTATCCTTCCTACTTCGTTAAGGCATATTTCGTGGAAAGACTACTACCCTAGTGTTGCCATCTTACAGGAAAATTCGTTTCACTGTTGTATATATTTTGATACAAATTAGTTTTTTCTACTGTAAATTCCGTCACACGCACACGGTGCAGAGTATCCGATCAAGAACCAATCGGTTCGGTGACTCTTTCCTTTGTCGCACCATTAAGGCCTGGAATTCATTACCAGCTCACGTGTTTTCTTCTTCCTACAGTTCCGGGTCCTTTAAGCGGGGCGTGAAAAAACATATGATGAGGCCGTCAACCTGAGTGTCACCGTTGTCACATGGTATATATGTAAGTAATGGTGACCCACTTTTCTGAGACTTTGCCTTCAGCTTACCATCAGGCAAGGCGAAGTTTAATTGACGTGTCCAATATAAAAAAAAACTAAACTATTTAATGACCCATTAAACTAGTCAGGTTTTTACACGGCTGTGAATAAATTTCACGTTCTACAAAAGTTAGCCTATTACAGTTTAGTGTTTGATATTGAAGCTCTAAATGTGCACCCGACATTTTAACATAACATATACTCACGCCTATATCCCCGAAGGGATAATAAGGGATTTAGGAGGTAGGACACGGCGGTTTTTCCGCCCAATTGAGCAGTCCGACCGGAGAAGTACCTCCGCCCAACAGAAAACCGCTGCTATAATAACTTCGTGTTGTGTACCCAGAGGTGAGTAGGGTAGCCAGAGCTCACTGGAGAATTTGTGCTGTTAGTGGGAAGACTAAAGGCTTGTCCTGCTTTGTCTTCTACACTGACGGCGCAGAAACTCTGTACTAACAGGGTTGGCAGCGCAACTGTGACTCCTCTGGTGTTACAAACGTCCATAGGCCACGGTAACCACTTTCCATCAGGTGGGCCGTATGCTTGTCTGCCACCTAAGTGGTATAAAAAATAATAATAGGTGGCGAACCCATTAACCGGGCACTTATAAACCTGCGGCGATAAATACACACATAACTTCGAAAAGCATCGAAAAGTCATTGGTGTGTCCAAGTTTTGGACTTATAAAACATATTTCCTCTTTTTAAAGTCGGTTAAAGGATCAATCACGCGCCGTAACATTCATTAGCATGCTCTTGATCTACATAACAAACAAAGTACCTAGGCGTGATAATTATAGTCCACAAGTCAATACGAGCTCGTGAGAAGCCGTACATTGAAATGGAAATACATGTTAAACAATTGTAATAGCATGTAAATACAACTGTATTCTTGGATCACACACATTCTATACTCCTATTGTGAGTTGTATAGAATAGTTTATAATAATAAAATGAGAGTATAAACACTATTCAGGAAACAGGGCGTAAGTCTTAGATGAGGCGCCTCCTTCTGCGACTGGCGCCTCCTTCTGCGAGCAAGTAATGCTCGTGAAGGAGGAGGCGGGGCGGGAGCGGCAGCGGGAGCGACGAAGGATTGCAAGACAAGCTGCCCGCGTACGAAGGCAACTCGGGCGTCGGAGGTCGATGAACGACCTCCGCCCCCCATGAGCGCCGGCCTGGGGGTGACAGGTGGAGCCGCCTGTCACCCTGGCAGAAGCAGGCCGCGGCGGTGGCGCGCGTGGCGCGCCTCACCGTTTCCGGGGACGAGTTGGGGACTCTGTAGTCCCCACACCCGAGAAGAGAGCCAGATCGTGAGAGATGGCCCTGGGTCGGCCGGGGTGCGAGGGATATGCCTGTCAACCTCACCTTCGGCAACCAAAGCGACCCACAGGCGGCGTGCGTTTTAGTCGGTTCGAGTCCGACATAACCTCCTCCACCGGCTCCGGTGGGGAGGTATCCGTGGGGATTTTGCGCACGTAAAAAAAAAAAAGTCTTAGATGAAATTCATCTAAGGCGTAAGAAGATTCCCTTTCGTGTTCTATGACGGGGAAGTACCCGAATAGGGATTTGAAACAAGTACAAAGAAAACATTCATACATATAATCTCGCCTTTATCCCCGGAGGGTTAGGCAGAGGTGAATTAACACCCAAATTTCACCAATCATTGAATTCGGTCCCACGTATTAGGGGGTCACCCTATTGCCGTCTTCCGGGCACTATTGTTGACTCGAGTCATGCATCTGAGGCTGAGTCTGGACTGTATATAGTTGTCTGATGTTAAACAGCCTTATCCCGTAGTCGCCTTATACGACACCGCATGGGAAGAGATGGGTGGCCCAAATTCTACTCTGTCGGGAACCACGCTAAGAAAGAAAACGTTTCACAAATTTGCCATGTGGCGATAATCTAATATCGTACAAATTAGTTTCCTCGCTTGCAAGCAATGGGTGAAAAACTCACAGTAGGTTTGCAGTAGCTGTATGGGCTCAAGCCACCGTCATCTGCATGCTGGTACAACAGCTGATTGACGGATAAAACGGGCGCGAGGTTTCCTCTTGGTAGATAGGTCAGGAGCGTGATGATATATAACACTGACATCACGCTCACAAATGTGGGTTTCTATGGATAAAAAAATTTGAAAATCGGTTCAGTAGTTTCGTAGTCTATTCAATAGAAACAATAAAATCTTTTCTTTTTATATTTAATTTTTGTTAATATAAAAGTTGACTAAATTTAAATACACCTCTAGTTTATTTGCTAACTACACCAAATCTTTTGCTTTATTACACTACTGTCCATCCCAAGGTTGCCTGGAAGAAATCGCTTCCAGCGATAAGGCCGCCCATTGTACATTAAACTGTATGCATGCTAACTACAAGTTTTTCTGTAATCTATTGGTGTGCAATAAAGAATTATCTATCTATCTTCTACAGTGACTCCCATCCAATGTCATCGTACTAAACCAAGTTTAAGCAAATTATCAATCGCTTAGTCAAATAAATGAGCCTGCTGTCAGTCAAGCGTTATTGGAACAAGGAACGCCAGGGATTCCGTATATTGAAGGAATTCTGTTCGGAATTTCGTTGATAAGTCAACAGAAATATTTTCGCAATTGATTGGACAGCTTCTGTCTCTCGGCTCAGTCCTCGCATAGCAGAATTTCATAATTAACTTTAACAGTTTAAGTTCAAAAAGATCACATGACAAGTTTCTAAGAAACCAATATTTGAGTTTTTAAGAGAATTAAAGGGTTGTTCCAAACTTCTGAAGCGAGTCTAAATTAAAAAATAAAATCAGTTCAGCTGTTTTTGCGAGTTTCAGTAACAAACACTTACTTATTTGTAATAAGTAAATTGTCATTATTTTGTCATTAATAGTATTTTAATTTTCTGTTCAAGGACATTTTTTTTTAATAATTATATCTGATTCTGAATTTGGACCACCACAGCTCTTCTCATGCGGTGTCGTACAAGGCGACTAAGGGATAGGGCTGTTTAACATCATGTTATTACTGTACTACTACGTGGCACCAAATTCAATGATTGGTAAAATGTGGATGTTTATTCTCCTCTGCCTAACCCTCCGGGGATAAAGGCGTGATTATATGTATGTATGTACCTAAGTATCTGCAAATATAATTACTATATTTCATCAATTACAAGTGACAAAAGTGTGCCATATAAAAATAAAAGATACAAAAACAATCCTATATAACCTCTCGTATAGCTTTGTATCACAAACCGCAAAGTATGACAGAAGAAACTATTTTCCGTAAATAAATAGTAAAATATTTAGTATACAAAAGAGGAATCGTTCTTTCTTTTTTCACTGTGAGGTCATACAACAAAACTTATCTGGTATAAGTAAAACAACTTGATATAACATTGAGAACAGAAGCTATTCAACGTTCCCCATTGTTTATTTGATTCAAGGAAGCTGAGGTTACGCGGTGACGGTCGCTGTTGCATCAGAGGAATTACCTCTGATGCAATAGCGACTTTTGTTACCTTATATTTTATTTTTTAATGTGCGCAAAAGCCGGTGGGGGAGGTTATGTCGGACCGACTAAAACGCACGGCGACTGTCAAGTTGCCGGAGATTTTTTTTTTATACCACTTAGGTGGTAGACAAGCACACGGCCCACCTGATGGAAAGTGGTTACCATGGCCCATGAACGTGTTTAACACCAGAGGAGCTACACTCCCGCTGTCGACCCTGTAAGCACAGAGTTTTTGTACATTCAGTGTAGAAGACAAAGCAGGACAAGCCTTTAGTCTTCCTACTGACAACACTAATTCTCCAGTGAGCTCTGGCTACCCTACTTACCGCTGGAAACACAACACGAAGTTATTATGGCCGCGGTATTATGTAGGGCGGAGGTACTTACCCAGTCGGACTGCTCAATTGGGCGGATATACCGCCGTGTCCTAATTAGAGATTAATATGAGATTATCTGAGACATATTCTTTGCACCCCGGCTGGTCCAGGACCGTCTCTTATGCGTCTCATAACTCGCGACGCGACTAATGTTACCCTGTTATATTATAAAACAAACCTATAACCAATGATGTTTTATAAACTATAATAGATATGCCATCCGTACTCTAAAATGGCGACAAAAAATGATGACGAACTTTATCATTTTATGCACCAATCAGAGACGCGACAGTGCCCTACGGAAAAAAAATACATCTTTAACAAATGATGAATTGCAGTTTTGCACATGGTTGTAAGTCGAGGAACAAACCCTCAATTGTACTAAGTGTATGACATAACAAACCACTATCATAGCAATGAGAATACAAAATATGCCATTCATTTTTAGACTAAAAAGTTCATAACATTTGTCATTCATCTACAAGATGCTATATAATTTTACACTTTAACAACATATCGGTAAAGTATAAAATAAATATCATTTTTTGCAATCTGTGGCATGAAAATGCTTTTGCACAAAATTAGCGAAATTGAGGTCCAATAATCACTCGCTGCTCGTTTGGTGTAGACAATGCACATAGTTAACAGGAGTCAGTGCTTTCATGTATAATTCTGCAATAAGCATGTATAATATGTAAGTTCTATGTTTATCCGCATTCTAGAAGCCATAACATAAGTTATGCTCGATAGCTAGTACTCGTATTCAGCATCGAACAGTTTCACCTATCGCACAATACGCTCGAGAACCGAAAACAAAATCTGAACCAATAATAAATTTAATTCTAATGAAACATCATCAATTTCATGTTGTAAACTTAAACCTCAATTAATTTCAGTAGTACTTAAAATTACCGCTCACATTTTAGTGGCATAACTGCTTTTAGAATATACACGAAACGAATTTCGGGCATCCAACCACAGCATATAAACGTCCGAAAATGTCCTATAATATACAAGGAAAACTAGTAATGGCCGTATAAAAGCTGTTCAGATGAGGTAGAAGCAGGCTTTCTATGCATTTCTCATTTAAAATTCTGCACGTCACAGCTGGTTAATATTCAGTGCATTGGCCTCGGCTTATACCTATAAGGGTTGTATTCATAGCAAGGGGCAATATTAAATATTGTGCTGGAAGCTGACTTTATACGTCCAATATTGAATTGATATTAAAATGTTCAGGAGAAGCAGGGCATAGAAGAATCGACGGTAAATGTGCTATCCTCCAGGAAATTGTAAAGTAACAAAGCCGCACAGAACAGTACAGTATTTTTACCCGACTACGAGGAAACAAAAGGAGGGTTATGATTTTGACAGGCTATGTATGTAGGTTCATCAGTTCCGTCATAGTTCCCCAACCACTAATTAGAACTGGACAAATGAGGTATCGTTAGAAGCGTCTTAGTTGTCCGCTGGTTATAGTCTATATAACGTGTCACTGAATCTAATGTGGCGCCCTCTAGCGATCATAAAGTACTGTGATAAAAAAATAATTTGAGATTAATATGTCGTGTTTGGTATCACTAATAACATTCTTTTATACTTATTTCTTGCCCCAAAATAAATAAATAAGTTTAAACTAAAACCCGACTGCTGAAAAAGTATTAAACAAGAAAATATCTAGGATAACCGAGGTCGTATGCCACTTAGTCTAACAAAACAATACATTGTAGAGAAAAGTGGCATACGACCACGGCTATTGTAGATATTTTCTTGTTTAATACTTTTCAGTAGTCGGGTTTTAGTTTTGTCTGCGTGGACATGAAGCCAAGTAATTCTCAAAATGCACTCTATATGCACAGTACTTACGCGTTTTCGGTGTATTTTGAGGATAGTACGGGGTGCTACGGCGGCGAAGGAGCTTAAATCCATCAATTATAATATCAACCCTATCCGCACGAGACAGGGCTTCTTTTCTCTTGCGACTTGGGGTCAACTATACCAGTGATGTGTTGGATCTATGTTCGCGGTTACAGAATATTATCTGTGGCATTAGTGTCTAGATGTGCGGATACCAACGCGGATACATAAACCTCAACTGGCATACCTCGTTCGTTCGTAAACGGTGCGGTGACCTTCAGTTAATAAAGTCACAATGAAATTATGCAACTTGTTTTGAGATACGTTGTATGATTCAATAATCTTTTTACATAGTAATTTTCTGTGCACACTAATAGTTTTATGTTATGTGTCAGTGTGGTGACAGAGAAAGAAAACAAGTATCACCACCCCATCTCATCCGGAGACTGTCGTAAAAGGCGAGTAGTGGAGACATACGCAGACGATATCACTGCGAGAGAAGGAAAACTCGAAATAAAACCCTGAACCAACCCGTCTGGCCAGCGTAGAAACAGTAGGCCAAAGCCTGCATTTGGAGACGCCCATGTCCAGCAGTGTACTGCAATGGGCTAGTTGAGTTAGTTAATTAGTATGTTAGGTAATATGTCACGACGTTACTAGATATCTGATTTCGTTCTCGCAAGCCATGCTAAACCTTTTCAGAGATAAGTAGCCTATTTTTTACTGCAGACTAAATACCGCAATAGCCTAGTGGTATGGGTAATGGACTGCTGAGACGAGGTCTCGGGTTCGATCCCAGGTTTTACCATGACACACACCAATGACTTTTCGATGCTTTTCGAAGTTATGTGTGTAATTATCGCAGGTTTATAAGTGCCCGGTTAATGGCAATAGGCTCGCCACCTATTACATTGGGACCTAAAACATAAACTGGCGAAATGTGGGTGCTAGCACCTCTGCCTCCCCCTTCGGGGATTTAGGCGTGAGTTTATGAGTTTATATGACTCAATTATCCTTGAACCAAATTTCAGTTAGATCCTTCAGCTGTTTAAGTTTGATTGAGTGGCAAACATCTAACCTTCTTCACAAACTTTCACATGTCTATAATACATACTAGCTGTAGCCACCGGTTCCGCCCGCTTCGATGATGGTTACCGCGACCCAACAGCCTATGTCCTGTCCAAGCTTTTGTCTATCAGACCAAGTTTTGTGTACCAAATTGCATCAAAATCGATTTGGTCGTTTAGATGTTAATGAATAACAAACAGACTTTACTTTCCCGCGTTTACCCCTGGTTCCACTAGTATAATCCGACTTCCTATCCTACTATTCTCCGTAGTCGGAAGTCGGATAATAATACATTTTAGGAGGATCACTATACGTCGACTGCTCTTCAAACTAAATGTTTTAAATAGCATTAAGGTCCTGACACTCCATGTGATTCTCACACCCACTTCTCTTTATTAGTTACACTCGATGTTTTTAGGATTTCAAATTGATATATATGATATGACGATATTTTGAGTACGTGTGATTGTGAAGTGTTTTCACTATTAGGTATCTGATAGATAAGGATAACATGTTTAAAAAGGCTACAATTTGCCACTAGCGGCACCATCTAAAAACCAGCGCTTCGCATACCCTGGTGTGTGGGATTCATGCTGAGATGGTAGCCCATTTAGATGCGCACGATGTGCAGTGAGTGTATTCTTGTTGTGTTGCCTTATTATGTTTATATATTTATCTGACTCTCTGTACGTGGTGTGTTCTTAAATAAATGCTTTTTCTTTCTTTCTTTCTTTCTATACAGTTGACAGTAACTATTACATATTTGGTACGATTATCTACATTTAAAGGAGAGCAAATATTTTTTTTATCTTATCTACACAGATAAAAAAATTAAGTGTGATTGTAGTGTTCGAATAGCAGCTTTTTAAGATTTGTATGGGTGATATGAATGTTATTTTTTACACAACTTAGGTGGCAGACAAGCACTCTGGCCACCTGATGGAAAGTGGTTACCGTGACCTATGAACGTAACAAATACCAGGGGAATCACACCCGTGCTGCCGACCCTGAGAGTGTCTGTATCGTCAGTGCAGAACACAAAATCAGGACAAGCCTTTTAATCTTTCAGCTGACAGCACAACAACTCTCCAGTGATCTCTGGCTATGTGTGATGCTGATAACAACTGAGAACAATGCTGGGTTAGAAGCTGGGTGGGCCGTGTGCTTGTCTTTGGCAGACATAGACTAAGTGGTATAAAAAAAAGAAAGAACCTAAGGGTAAACTAGCTTTTAGTGAATCCTGTCTAGACAACTGAACTACTCCCGGATCTTAAATCACAGTAGCGGAGATGGTGTCCACTCGTGCGCACCTATTTACTTTTTGTACAGGTCAATGACCATGCGCTGAATTGATCTAGAAAAAAGTAT